>OX451738.1:1558509507-1559109507 GCA_948472305.1 Vicia faba | reverse complement strand
ATATATATATATATATATATATATATATATATATATATATATATATATATATATATATATATATATATATATATTTAAAAAGGGTTTTAAAATGTTATAAAATATAAATAAAAAAGAAAAAACATCAACTATAATCAAATTAATCAAGAAATATGAAGTAAGACCATAGAAAAATCAGAAATGAACTCATATATTTTTATAAAATTTTTGTTAATTTTTTATAGTTAGAAATTATTTTTAGAATTAAAAGAAATGAGTAAAATAAACCAAAAATGAAAAAAAATAACAAAGTCAGAAATAAAAAATAAATGAGGTTACCAATATTTGTCACAATATCATTGGATCATTCCATATTTTTTTCAGAATTTAAAAATGCATAAAAGTATTTTTAACCATTTAAAACAATTAAAATTATGGTAAAATTTATAAAAAAATATCAAAACACAAAATAAAATTGTGAAAAAGTAAAAATCAGAAAGAGAAAAATCAAAAACACATTTCATAATTTTTTCAATTTTTTTGGACTTAAAATGAATTTTCGATGATTTTTTGAAGTTAAAAACAATTAAAATAAAAATCAGAAAATAAAATATCATACCAAAAAATTATGGGCCATCTGATCATTGTCAAAACGCGTTAGTAAACAGATCAAGTGGACCTGGCGCGTTGTGCATGTTATGGACTTTAGTGAATAAAGCATTAAATTAAATGTAAAATCAGATTTACAAAAAAAAAACAAATGGCACGCCATCATTGGTTGGAAGATGACACGTTGGTTATCTTCAACCTCCAGCCAGTCGCAAAACCAGGTTGCTCAATCTGTAAAATTAGAGCATGAGACCTATGTCATTCGCTTCGTCTCATCAAGTCGAAGACAACCAAACCTTCGCGAAAAATTTATATAAACTGTAGCTCAAGCAATTTGGAAGAGAAGTTTTGAAAAGGGATTTGAAATTTCATGGTCAAAACATGTTTCCAGATAAAAGCAAATGTTGCGACTAGAACCAGGGCAATGAGAGCTTCACAATGATATTAAAGTTTGAAAGAATTGATGGAGAAATCTACTTATTGAAATTGAGTTGCAGAGCTCTGAAACTGGACTTCTATTGATCAACGTAGGTCACGATTCTTGAAGGTAATTATTTGGTTAGCTTCAGGGAAGATCAAGGAAGGTGAATTGATAGAAAAAGTTGGATTGAAAAAGGCTTGAACACTGATTTCGAAGTTGCAGAAAAGTGATTTATGGAATGAGTTTGGTAGGGTGAATTTAGTTGTTCAAGCTCGAGAAAATGAATGAGGGATAACCCTATATTTATAGGGAATCAAATGGAATGTTCAAGCATGTGAAATGATGATGTTTGGAGGGAAATCGTGTGAAGTTGCAAACAAGAAAAGTGTGACTTCTATTTTGATCAAAACTCATCCAACACGTGCATTTTGTTATGCTAATCACTTCTAGAAGTTCACTAAACATGTTTAGAAGCAAAAACACGTAGAAAAAAAATGTGTTTAGAAGCTAAATCAAGGATTTTAAATTCTGACTTTTGAAGAAACTTCAGTTTCAAGTTACCAAATTCAAAACAATGTTCTCAACTCAAGGGGTCTTAAGGCATGGTTGTTGATGCTTTAGAAAGATGAGATTACAAGATTTGCAATGGGAAAAGAATGGAATCAAATGGATGTTTGAGCTGAAAGTTGCAATGAGTCAAAGTTGGGAAAAAGAAGTTGACTTTCCACACTTAGAAATATTTCAAGTTTTTCTTCAAAAGTGACCTATATTGTTTTGCATACAAACATGGCCTTCCACTTGGAATTTGCTCTTAACTAAAAAAGATGGCATGAAGTAGATATCTTGAGTTTCATTCTGAGACTTGCACAATTCTAAATCTCCAAAATTTGAGAGAGTTATGACATGTTGAAGTTGGAAAACAATCATGAAATGACCTATAATCTTTTGTATCCTAAGGGCATCTTCCATCCATTTTATCACTTTGCAAATAAAAGAAGGAATAAACTTATCATCCTCAAGATCATTGTGGAAAAAGAGTGGGCTCAAGGTGATAAAAATTGACCAAGTTATTATCATTTGAAGTCACACATGGGAAATTGGGGGTTCATCTGGAGGACTTGTAATCTTTCTTCATCATCAAGTTTCTTCCACATAAAAACTCCTTGAAACTTTTGTAGTGATTTTTTAATAACCTTTTGAAGAGAAGGATGTTTTGGGAATCACTCAAAAATACCAAAAGATGAGCAAGATATACTTCTTTGAAGTTCAAAACCCTAGCTCCTAGATCAAGAAAATGCTTTGAGGAACTTTGACAATTTTGAACAACCTTCTTGTACCAACATGTTTTCTTTGTAAATAGAAGTTATTGAGGATGATAATGAGAACTCATAGCCACCAAAACCACATCCATATCTTGATAATTGAGATAAATATACACTTGTGACCAATGGGAACAAAGCCTTGTCCAACCATGACAACTTCTTCAATCAACCCCTTGTACTTTTGAATCAATCTTGATAACTTTGAAATGTGGTGAACCAAAATAAACCTTGCCATGCCTTTTCTTCCAAAACAACTTCAATGGTGAGGTTTGAATTTCTCAAGCTTTATTGACTAGGGCATGGAAATAAACTCATGAACCCATGGATCAACTTGCTAAGCCTCATTGCCTTTACCTAGATTATTAGTAAGACAAACCAACATTGCATTTTATTAATTAAAAGTAAAATCAAAACAAAAAATGCATGATCAAAAAATAAAAACAAGTCAAGGTGCTTGGAGATTCCTCAAAGAGAAAAGCTAAAGATAGGGAGGAGAACCCAAAGCCCTAATGTGATCTTGTTGTGATTGAATCAATATGGTATGATGAAGGGATCTTAGGGAAAAAATTGGGGTATAATAGCTGACCTTATTTAAGTTTCTTCTATCCGGAGATATGAACGTTAAAAATATTCGTGTCGACGTGATCGAAGACACTTAAATATAAAACAAACCTTATTTTATACCCTAAGATGCCATGCAATGCTTATGAGTGTGAATGCATATGAACAACTTCAAAGGGACTCAAAACACCATTGGGATGTAGCAAAGGAAATAAGGATAAAAATAGAAACCCGACCAGGAAAATAAATCACTGGTGAATCAAAAAACCCGACTCATAGAGAATGGTAAAAGACCAAAGAATACACCGACTTTTACTTAAAAGCGAGACTACTAATGTTCACTGAATATAGAAAGAGAAAATCAAAACAACACTGACGTTCACTGATGTTGAGCTACCAGCATTTACTGAAGGTAGAGAGAAAAGAAATATCATAGCACCGCCGTTCACTGACGATGAAATACCAACGTTCACTGAGGGTAGCAAAAAGATAACAATCACCAACTTTCACTGATGGTGACCTACCAACTTTCACTGAAGGTAGAAAGGAAATAAATATCATAGCACCGTTGTTGTACCCCAAAATTTTCCTTCTCATTTCTCAAGAAAATCTCTCACAAGATCTCCATTGATTCAAGACTGCACAAGGTTTGATCAGCTCAAGACACCTCCTCAAGCACTGATAGCTGAAAATTAGGGTTTGAGTTTGCACAAGTACAAATGGACTTTTAATGCCCCATATGCTTTCATGGATCATTGTGGACCTTCAAGATTTCTCATGTCAAGTTTCAAGTCTTGGATCACATTTTTGCTCAGTCAATTGATCAGTCGACCTAAAATCAACTCTATTGAGGAAAAAGTCAACTGTGGTCAATTTACAGTCAAAATTCATAATTTTTTATCCATATCAACATCATGAACTCATATATGTCATTTTATCAAGTTTGGATCACAATTCTTCAAGAAATTTGATCATATCATCAAAAGGTTAAAATGGTCAAAATTAGGGTTTTGATTGAGAAGGTGCAATTTTTGATTTTTGACCTAACGAATGACTTATTGGTTTAGGAAATGATATCAAGGATTAAAAATATCATTTTGACCTAATGGCATGGCTCAAAACATTTCTCAAGATAAATTGATTGATAGTTGATTTTCAGTCAATTAATGAAAAGTCAACTGTACACTAAAAGTCAAACTTTGACTTTTTGATCAAAATTAAGTTTCAAAGATTATAATTCATCAAGACATGTCAAAATATGAAAATTGTTCATCAAGAAATCAAAAAGTCAAATTTCATTTTGGAAAGTCAAAATTTCTAAACTTAGAATTTTTCTAAGTGTTGAAAATTCATGTTTTTTTCATAACTTTGTGCCAAATTTACACCATGATGCATGATGATTCAAAGGAAACTTCCAACATAAAAGTTTTAGATCTCAATGAGATCAAAAAATTTGTATGGCATAACTTTTTCTATAAATTCTTGGATATCAAGTTATGATTTTATGAAGACATGCTCATGAAACTTGAAGACTTATTGAAATTTTGCCCTAATTCAGGCAGGATTTTGACCTAACTTCATGACAATTTTTCACATAGTTCCAAGATGAATCTTCAAAAATGTCCAACATATAGGTTTTAGAGGATATTACAAGATTTCCAAAATGTCCAATAACTCATTGAGATCATACTTGAGCTAGGAGAATCGAAGCCATGAAGTTAGGGTTTCAAACTTGAATTACAAGCCATTTCTTGATGAACACATAATCCAATCTCAATGTTAGGCTGCATAATCTTGTTTTGCAGGTCTTCTAACTTGTGTATCTATCCATAATTAATGTATTATACAAACTTTTGAGCTATAATCTAAGTGATTTAAGCATTATCCAAATCCATTTTCCATTTTGGGAAGAAAAAGTTAACATTGCCATTCTTGAAAAGCAAGATTTGTGTACAAAGTCAATTCTTGAGCCTCTCACGTGTTCCCTCTAATCACACTCCATCTACAAATTAAGAAGCAAGCTTGTTTAAAGTATAACCGCTCTACAATAGCAAGTACAAAGCATTGAAACTTGATTTTTCAAAAAGATCACATGTTGAGCTTAAACATTTGATTTTGAATTCTGATCAACTACAAGTATCCAAACTTGTTGCTTATAAACAGAGGCCATATTTTAATGTTAACACACAAGCTTAAGCACCATGAAACTCTCCCAAACTCCCTTAAATCAAAACTTGCATCAAAACTCCATTTATGTGCACATTTTGACTTTGAACTTGTAACTCACAATTCCCTCATGCGTTTTCCTTCCTTATTAATCACAAAGCTCATATATATCAAATATAGTCCATCCCTGTCCCTGTTTCATATCTGTAACTTCATCTCTATCATCCTCCATAACCCAAAATAGAGCTCTGCAAGTGGACTTCTCCAGGCCATTCCAACCATCCATTGCTCAAGCTAAGCATTGCATTAGCTTCCTGGGAACTTGAGGAAGCTAACCTGATCATTATGACACCTTGAATCAAGCTCATTTGAGTTTCACGATTTCCAGTTTTGAGGTATCTTTTCTGAACTTCTATCTTTTCATTTAGGCATTGTTAAGCTTGCATTTGTGAAGATAAAATGTAGATATCATTGCCCTGAAACTGTACATGTCCATAGATTTCATTTATATTGATTGAGCTTTGAGAATTTTAGGTTCGAATCTCTGAAAAAAGTTAAATAAAAATTTTGTACTTTTAGAAATTCTCATTCATCTTTAATTTATAGCTTATGATATTTATATGGTTGGATTCGTATGGAAAAAGGGAGCAATTTTCATGTTTACATCTTTCATTTTTGTTGAGAAATGAACAAGTTGCAGGAATCATGGCTGGAGGTTGAAGATAAAGTCATTTTCATGACTTGATTTATGTTATGTATTTTTTTTGCTTATGTTAACGGATGTATAGCCACCCTAGTGGCAAGGCAGCGCACGTTTCATGTATAGGGCGTGGGTTCAAGCCCCAGTGCTGCCACTTTTCATTATTTTTTTCACATTTTCTTTCTTTTGTTCCAAACAGCTAACGCATGGGACTCAAATGACGGGCCTTGTTATTTTAGCAGACTCCTAACCCCCTACATACTTTCACACACCTGGCCCAAACATTTTTTATCATTTCATTTTAATTTATTTTCTTTTTTTATTTTATTTTATTTCATTTTTCTTTATTATTTTTTATTACTATTATTATTATTATTATTATTAAAAATCCAAAAATATTTTTATTTATTATTTTTACACTTATTTATTTTCTTTATAAAGACAAAAGACAAAAGACAAAAACATTTTCTTAACAAATTTAATTTATTTTTTTTAATAAATTAATAATTAGATTTAGGCTTGATTATTTTTATTTTTATTTAAAATTAACTTAGAATTTAGGTTTCTTTTAATTAATTAATTTCCATATTATTTTTATTAAAACTAAACCCTTTCATCAAAACGCAAACAAAAATAATTTCTTTTCCATTTATTTCTTGCACATTTATTCAATGTTTGTACATTATTCAATATGGCTGTAATAGATAATTATGTTTACTTTCTTGCAATCCCTCATTTGTAAATTTGTATACCCCCTCTCCTAATGATGTAATAACGTAGTAATTTAACTTTCCGCAATTTATCGATTTCATATAAATGCCAGTAATTAGGGTTTGTATGGAAAGACTAAAAATCATCAATTAGTAAATCCTAATCCAAGATAAACAATGCATGAAAATCAAACACTTGCACACTTGCACCCCTAGGGTTAACTCCACTTTGTTGCCTTAGAAAAATAGTCATGTTATGCGTGTGGGATGTCTTAGCGAAAACCAATCAAAAATACAAGATCATAGTCCCTCGATGGCGCTACAAATGTTTCCTTTCAAAATGATCTTAGTCCCTAAAAAAGAAATGCTAAGATATCTTACAACATTGCTATCATGACTATACGATGACCCATGCCCGTTCCTTTACATCCAAAGATAAGGCTTCTTACCAAATCAATGGTAAGATAGAAATATCAAAGGAAAGTAAGAAATGAATAAAGACTTTTGAGTAGGTAGATTGTTCTTAGATGCTTTCTCACTTTCAAAACAAACATCCTTGCTTATTTTCAAAACAAACACCAAACACTTTCAAAAACAAACTTTCAAAACATAAAATATTTTCAAAAGTCCAACACTTTGTATATGTTCTTACGAACGAGAACCATTACAAAGTTTGCCTAAACGAAGGCGCCTTTTCAAAATACTTTCAAAACCACCACAATACACATTTGCAAACAATGCACATCTTCAAACAAAAGCAAGTGATCTAGCAAGCAACTAAGAGCCCATAGATAACTATGGATGAAAAGGGTGCTAACACCTTCCCTTTTCATAATCTACACCCCGAACTCAAGAAATAATCTCAAAGGTCTTTCCTACTCTTTTCCACCTTTCCTTTTGGATAAAAGAAAAGTCAGCAGCGACTCTTGCTAATGGCAACATTTGTGATCAAACGCAAAACATCCCAAGTCAGTTCTTCCACCGCATTACAGAACTGGCGACTCTGCTAGGGAAAAACTTAAAAGTGAGGTTACCTTAGGGACATATCACCTTTACTTGATTTCATTATTTAATTTATTTGCTTTACATTTTGGTTCCTTGTTTGGGCTTGTTCTAATCCTCTACCCGAATTTGGGATACCTTATAGGTAAGTAGCAATATGTTATGGAAACTGTGCGGGGTATACTCACATGGTCTAAGTAATAGCTACGTTAGTGTGACACATTTGTGGATACCGGTAGCCCTTGAGTAGTCAAGGAGAATACAGGGCCGCTGTGTGATGTCATGAAGCACTAACTGACTTTTAGAACCTTTACTTGACCAACATGGCCATTAGGATGTAGTGAGATAGCCGGCTTTGGTGCAGTCCGAAGTTGGTTGATACTCGATACTCACTCATTGAGATCAGAATTCTCGAGATATTTCGGTCGCCATTAAAGAGGCTTGCGCTGAAACAATTCCCGACAAGAAAGATCAGTGATATAGAGATCCTTTAGAACCTAGTTACTATTTCTAGGACAAGTTTAAGCCAACTAAACTTCAAGAGGGTACTTACCTATGAGACTCCATGCAAGTCTAAACCTAAGGACTTGTTTGTCTTGTGTGTATATTCTTACTTGTACATAACATCATAAACATCATAACATCATACGCATTATCACTAACCATTTCAAGGATTATTGGGATTTATCTTTGTTCTATTTTGTAGGACATGACTTCCATCCGCGGGAAAACCATTCAAGTCAATCTCGTAAGAATCCCTTCTCAACTCAAAGAGTTAGCATCAAAGGTCCATAAGAATTCTTCATTCACCGAAAGACGTGGTTGCCTCCTAAACTTGGTTACCTCAAGCACAGATGAAGATATGATGAAGGTGCTTTTCCAGTTGTTTGATCATCTACCCCATTGCTTCACTTTTCTGATTATCAGCTTGTGCCTACTCTAGAATAATTCTCTAAACTCTTAAAGATTCCCATTCCCAATCAACTACCTTTCAACGGTACGAAAAGAGATCCAAGACCTGAAGAGATTTCCTGAGCACTACACTTGCAACAATTTGATGTCACAACTAATTGGGATACAAGGAGTGGTGTCAAAGGTTTCTTAGCCAAGTTCTTGTTTGAGAAAGCTAAAGATTGTTGGAACTCTTTGGATTTACAATATTTTGAAGAAATCTTGGCCCTTCTCATCTATGGGATGATTTTGTTTCCAAACCCTGACCAAGTTATAGATGTAAATGCTATCAAAATCTTCATGTCTCACAATCTGGTGCCTACTTTGTTGGGATATATCCTACATTCTTTCCACTCTCGCACTATAAGGGAAAGAGGAGCCCTCATGTTTTACACTCCTCTCTGGGCCAGATGGTTTATTTCACATCTTCCCCGGTCTGTGTTGAAGAACGAGCAAGGTTTGAGGTGGTCCCATAGGTTGATGATGCTCAAACATTCGGATATGCATTAGTGTTCTCGATCCTTGGAGAACGTTACTATCATCGACCGTTGTGGGGAATTCCCTAATGTCCCCTTGCTTGGCATTAGGGGAGGTATTACTTACAACCCTTTTTTAGCCTTACGACAGTTTGGATATGCTCGAAGGGATGGTCCTCATGATATTCTCATCCAAGGAGTGGTATTCGACTACGAGAGCGACGATCAAGGTTACCGTCAGAGGTTTATACGAGCTTGGAGGATGGTAAACAAGGTGGATAGCAAGACATTGGGACACAAGAATTCCATTCCACTTGAACCTTACCTTAGGTGGGTACGAGCTCATGCTCAGAAACTAGTGATGCCTTATCCTTCCATCTTACCAGTTTTCATGGAGCCTGTGGTTGAAGGAGATGTCCCGTACACTGTCCTCCATACCGACATGCCTACTTCTCTTGAAGACTTTCAAAAAGGTTGGATTCAGCTGAAGGAAGAACGAGATACCTTCGAAGCTCAATTCTATGTTAGTGAGAAGAGGGTATTAGAACTTACAAAGTAGCTACATGAAGAGAAAAGCATGAACGCCTACCTTGCGCTGAAGAGAATACGTTTGGTCTTTTTATCTTAGAGATTTATTTTGTAATCCCAAGAGGCGTGTTGTAGTCATTTTGAACTAATTAATGAAAGTTGACATTTGTTCATATTTTTGTGTATGAAATTTAAATTTCATAAATCCTTGAAATCATTTGCATATACATCTTCCATGCATCATAACATAACAGGTTTTCACACAACAAGTTTCCTCATCTTTCTGCTGTTTATTTGAGCAAGATGGATATAGAGAAAATTGTGAAGGACCTTCAAGCACAAAACTCTCAGTTTCAGGAGACTCTGCTGACCCTAGCCATGGGGAAACAAGATTTGATGGTGTTGCTAGTAGCTAAAAAGAAACCGAAGAGGAAAGCACTAGTCAAAATGGGTAGAAGGTTCAAAGAGTCGGTCCATCAGATCCCGATAGTGGAAGACTCATATGAGGAAAATGAGAATCATATTAGAGAAGCTAGGAGTACCCAGGTCGGGTGTATCAACAATCAAGCGTCTGATGATGATGATTATTTTAACAAGCAGTATCCTTCTGTCGATGTTAAGTACAAGCAGCTAGAAGACATATTGAAGGCCGTTGAGATCCAAGTTGTCCCCAGTTTAGATTTTGATGATTTTGGTTTGATATCTGGGGTTGTCATTCCCCACAAATTCAATATACCAGTCTTTGCAAAGTACGATGGGGTTTCCTGTCCAAAACTTCACCTGAAATCTTATGTGCGCAAGATACAGCCGCACACTGATGATATGAAACTCTAGGTTCACTTTTTTCAAGAAAGCTTGGCTGGAACACAACTAGAGTGGTTTTACCAGTTGGATGGTTCCCATATCAATACATGGGAAGACTTAGACACCACTTTCTACCACCAATACCAGTATAACACCGACTTGGCACCGACAAGAGTTCAGTTGCAAGACATGGCAATGGGGAAGAATGAAGGATTCAAAGAATACGCACAAAAGTGGAGAGACCTTGACAGTAGGATTCAACCACCTTTGACTGATACAGAGCACATTGACATGTTTATGGGAATTTTATCTGGCCCATTATTTAATTTATTGTTTGGCTGTTCTTTTTCCGGTTTCACCGAGCTGATCTTAACCGGTGAAAGAGTTGAATGCGGCATCAAAAGCTGGAAGATTCCCATGGAATCTACCTCTACCTCCAATCCTGTAAAGAAACCTTTTACCGTGAAGAAAGAAATAAATTTTGTGTATGGGGTTAGGGCCCGTACCAAGAAGGATGACCGTCTGTCTGTTAATGCTGTCTGAATCTCCAATCCAACTCCTGCTCAAAGACCATCTGCCAATCATCAATGGTTTGAAACTCTGAGAAGACAATTCACGAGGATAGGCATGTCATTATCCCAAGCCTTACAACACTTACTAAAGGCTAATTTGATGACATTACACGATCCTTCGGCCAATCCAGATACCTCTTCACCAAAGTACAATCCGAACGCCAAATGTGCATATCACTCAAGTAGTCCCGGGCATGAGACTGACCAATGCTGGACACTGAAGAATAAAATTCAAGACTTGATAGATAATAAGACTATTGAATTTGATCCTCCTCCAACTCCTAATGTAATCACCGCACCTATGCCAAATCATGGCAAGGGTGTCAATTCTATTGAAGATACCATTTTCGTTGCCTCTGTCGAAGAATTGACTAATCCATTAATCATCATAAAAGAGAATCTGTTGAAAGCCGAGATTTTCCCTGGCTGTGTGAAGGACTGTGTTTGCTGTGCCAAACAACTCAATGGATACGAAGGGCTAAAGGAAGGAATTCAACGTCTGATGGATAGCCACGAGATCCTATTTGTGAAAACTCCACTTGCCAAAAGTTTGACCAATAAGTGTGAAAATCTCTACATCATAACCATCTCTAACAAGCCTCTTAGGATCTCCTCCAAGGGTCCTATCAGGATTTCAAATGAACCAATTGTTTCTCCTCTGATAATTACCAATCTCGGACCAATTTTGTACTCTTCTAACAAAGCAGTGCCATGGAACTATGGTGCTGAGATGTTTTACCATGGGATAAAACAAGACGTCTGGATTAAAGAAGAAAAAGTTGATGACATTGGTAACATAACTGGCTCTAGAAAAGTGACTAGAATTGGGAGAATCTTTTCACCCAACATCTCACCACCAGTTGATACCAAGGCACCTATCTGCATCATTGCTGCTAAGCCAAGTACTGATACAAGGGGAATGGAGAAGGTAGTTGAGCCTGTAGAGACGGAAGTACCCGTAAAGGACGTTACTAATGGAGAACCTTCCGCTTGTGAAATGGATGAGATCTTAAAAATTATAAAAAGGAGCAACTTCAAGATCGTGGAGCAGTTGAGGCAAACCCCTTCCAAGATTTCCATGTTGTCTTTACTACTTTGTTCCGATGCTCATGCTCGGGTATTAATCAAATTATTGAAGAAGGCTCATGTCCCTCATGAGACCATGACTGACCAGTTTCAAAATTGCGTGGCAAGCTTGACGACCGATAATGGTTTGGGGTTCTCGGATGCGGATCTGACACCACTTGGGAAGAACAATAATAAAGCTCTACATGTTTCTGTCGATTGCAAAGGGACTACCTTAGCGCATGTTCTGGTGGACACTGGATCTTATTTAAATGTGCTACCCAAGGGGGCGTTAGACCGTTTGGACTGTGAAGGTTTAGTTTTGAAACCAAGTGATATTATTGTGAGGGCTTTCGATGGGTCCAAAAGGACAGTTCATGGAGAGGTGGACCTCCCAATCAAGGTGGGCTTACAAGTTTTCAACTCTACCTTCTACATCATGGATATTCGTTCTACCTACTCCTGTTTGTTGGGTCTCCCTTGGATCCATGGAGATGGGACAGTAACCTCAACTCTTCATCAAAAGCTCAAGTATCCGGTCAAAGGAAGAATTATCACTGTTTGTGGTGAGGAGGAGTTCATGGTAAGCCACCTAAACTCTTTCAAATACTTGACGATTGATGGAGAATTCATAGATACCCCGTGTCAAGATTTTAAGGTTGTGCCGCCAATGGTCGCTACTGCCAAATGTTCCTCTGATGAGTCCAAAGTTGTTAAGATCATGCCAAAAATGGTTTCACTCAAAGTTGCTCGTGCAGCAGTTGAAGAAAGAAGATGTGATACTTAGGGGAAACTCCTCTAGATCCCATTCAAAGTGGACAAATATGGTTTGGGTTTCACCGTCAAGGAACAGAAGGAAGTGAGGCGCGCTCATGCAGGGAAGCCCCCTCTCTGTATTAGAAACCATGGAGTCAATGTTGTGGGTGATTCTGATGATGGATGTGCATTTGAAGATTGGGTGTATCCTACTACAATGGAACTCAACAACTGGAAACAAAGGACTTCGTTCCCATCTCCTTCATTAAGGATTAATCACTTGTTTATTGCTTTTTATTAATTCAAGAACATTTGTCTGTAATATTAAACAATGACTTTTATGCCATGTACCTGGCCTGGGGCACTATGGTCCATTTGTCAAGGGTTTCATTTATGTTCATCTTGTCATATGATCATTCAATACAAACCATTGGACTCTTTTGCATTCAAATATTTGTGTTCATTATCTTTCTTTTCTTTCAAATACATTTTTCAAAATAGCCATGTATCTTACATGCACACTGTAGCGGTAGAAATGTTCAAGACTAAGACATTGGATTGACTAGACTTTATACAAATCAAAATCAAAATCGCCACCGCGCTTTATTGTTTCCAAAGGAATGGGAAAAGAGCGAATAACCCAAAAAGAGGGGGAAAGATTCAAGGTAAGGGGGTTGGTTATGCAAAGGGAAGGTATTAGCACCCTAAACATCTACGGTACTCCGCAGAAGACTCTTTGTAAAAATCTGTATATTTTGGCTATAAAAACTGTTATATAAAATGGACGGCGGAGGTGAGAAAAGAAATATATATATATATATATATATATATATATATATATATATATATATATATATATATATATATATATATATATATATATATATATATATATATATATATATATATATATATATATATATATATATATATATATATATATATATATATATGATTTTTGCACCCGCCGCGGTTGCGAACCTTTAGTGCCTATGTACCACCTTTCGTGCAATAGGGGATCAGGGTACACGTAGTTCCTCTTTTAAAAATTTAAAAAACAAATGTGTTGGTTAATTTTATGGGATAAAACATCATCGTCATTGTCCTGTGGAAAACATACCTACTACCCACAATCATGAGAAAGAAGAATTTACAGCATCTCAAAGTGGAGGATATGGCTTGGATTTTAAAATCAACAATGCCTCACTCAACACCCAAGTGGAAAATATCTCTCTTCACTACATATTGTACAAGTATAGTTCTTTGCATCACTACAAGGATTGACAAGAGTCTAATATTTTAAGAAAATTTTAAAGAAAAAAAATCCAAAATGGCAAGATGGTTTGAAATGAGATTGATTGACTTTTAGTTTTCTCACAAAAAATGTCAAGGTATCATTAAGTTTATTGGGGCATTATTTATGAAAAAAAATGTTTTTGAAAAATACATGGACATAAGTCCAAGTTTATTATAAAAGTGGTTCAAGTTTAAAATAAGAAGGGTTTTCAAAAGGAGGAAGAAGATTTTTGAAATTAAAGAAGATGGGAGGAAAAGAAGAGGCTATCCTAAAGTATAAGGTAAAAGCTAGGGATAAGAACCATCTAACCAACAAGAAGCCAATACTTGACATTATGAGCCAAGATAAAATTCCCATTCCTTGGATTGAAACCAAGAAAGCAAAAAATACTAGACCTCTTGAGAGAACCAAACTTCAAGTGTATTAAGTCTTCACAAAAATTTGGCAGAGTAACGGCTGTATACGATAAATTCCAGATTACAAACAAAGTATGTAATCACAATAACCTGCACACAAAATAAACAAACAACCCAATGTCTTGAGGTAAACCTCAATAACTCCAGACAAAATAATTAGATAAGGTCACAAAGTCTCCAAGATAGGCCAAGGTTTCTATTCCTAAGTCCAAGAAAAGTCCCATGCTCCATAATGCCAAGGATAGTAACCAAATAGTCCAAGTACCATTAAAGATTTTTTAGGGTTTATGTTGATTATTAAGTATCTTAATAAAGGAAAAGAAAAGCTCAAGTGAGAAAAGTACAAAATGGCAAGAAAATAAATGCTCAAATGAGCAAAGATGAAAATGGCATGAAATGTAAATGCTAAAATTAAATAGTACATAAAGCATAAAAAAGAATAAAAGCATAAGGTAAAACAAGTCAATAATTAGTGGTTAGTTGGATGACCATCTTGAAACTTGCATTTAGAACTCATTAGAGGATTGGTAGAATCAAAGCCTCCACACAACAAGTTGCGTTTGCTTTTTGTCAAGTATATCATCCATTTGGAATTCTCATAAGTACCATTTAATGATCAACGTTGTTTAAGTGATCCGCGTTGACCGAAGGTGTTGTAGATCCATTAGAGGATTGGTAGAACCAAAGCCTCTACACAATAAATCTCAAGGTTATTGGATCAAAGAGATCAAATTAACATACTTGGGCTTACAATCATAAGTTTGGGCCACGAATGATCATTTATTCGAATTGGGACAAATTTTAGCGCTATGTTAAACAATCGTAAGTGGACTTATATAGAAGTTGCACCTATTTTGAGGCCGGTCAATAGCAATCTAAGCACCATTTGTTTTGAGACAAGATATAGAGATCATGCTCCAACAACATCTAGTGCAATAAGAAAGGGGATGAGATGAAGAGGGATGTGCAAAAATGAATAAACCACTTTTGAATTAAATTTTAATCAAACTATTATTAAAATCATTCTTCAATTTTTGTGGAGTTAAACTCAACACCATGGATCCAATGATGTTAATAAAGTTCATGATCCAAAATCTAACCCAAGATCAGCCAGAAAATAATCACAAAATAATATCATATTTTAATATACACAAAAGGGTTTAAAAATAATGTTAAAAAATAGAAAATAAAGAGAAAAATATTAATTATGTTCAAATTAATCAAGAAATAAAAAGTAAGACCACAGAAAAATCATAAAAGGGCTTAAATAATTTTACAAATTTTTTGGTAATTTTTTAAAGTCAGAAACTAATTTTAAAATTAAAATAAATGGGTAAAATAAACAAAAAATGATAAAAAAAACTAGTAAATTCAGAAACAAAAATAAAATAGGGTCACCAATATTTGTCACAATATCATTGGATCATTCCATAATTTTTTCAGAATTTTAAAATGTATAAAAATATTTTTAAACATTTAAAACAAATAAATAAGTGTAAAATTTGTAAAAAAATACCAAAACACAAAATTAAATTGTGAAAAATTAAAAATCAGATAGAGAATAATTAAAAATATTTTTCATAATTTTTTCAGATTTTTTGGACTAAAAATGAATTTTCTATGATTTTTTGAAATTTAAAACAATTAAAATATAAAAATCAGAAAAAGAAAATAAAAGTAAAATATGTGGTCCATTGGATGAAAGTCAAAACGAGTTAGTAATCAAATCCAAGGGATCTGGCACGCTGTGCATATCATGGTCATTAGTGAATAATGTACATAATCATTAATTAAATCAGATTTGAAAAATACAGATGGCGCGCCTTCATTGGTTGGAAGATGACACATTGGTCATTTTCAATCTCCAGCCATCATGAATTGCAGGTCTCTGAAATTGTAAAATCAGAAGCTCAGACCTATGCCATTCGCTTCGTCTCTTCAAGACGAAGACAACCACATCCTCGCGCCAAATTTATATAAATTGTAGCTCAAGCAATTTGGAAGGAAAGTTTTGAAAAGGGATTTGAACTTTCATGGTCAAAACGTGTTTCTAGTAAATGGTAAGTGTTGGGACTAGAACCAAGGCAATGAGAGCAACACAATGATATCAAATTTTTGAAGAATTGATGAAGGAATCTACCTATAGAAGTTGAGTTGCAGAGCTCTGAAACTGGACTTCTATGGAGCAATATAGGGAACGATTCTTGAATGTAATTATGTGGTTAGCTTCAGGGAAGATCAAGGAAGGTGAATTGATGGAAAAATTAGATTGAAAAAGGCTCGAGAATGGATTTTGTATTTACAAAAAATTCAGTTATGGGATAGTTCATGTATTTATAGGAGAAGCGAATGGGATCAAAAAGAAGAGTGAATGATGCGTTTTGGAGGGAATTCGTGCAAATCTGATGCACGAGTGAAGTGTGATCCAAACTTCATCAAAACTCATCCAATTCTTGCGTTTTGATGCTCTATTCCACTTGGGAAAGTTGGCTAATCATGTTTAGACCCAAAACGCGTGTTAATTTGAGGTTTAGAGATTGTAATATGAAATTCAAATTCTGACTTGCAAGGAAACTTCAATTCCAAGTTACCATTTTTGAAACTATGGCATTCTCAGCTCAAGGGGTCTCAAGGCACGATTCTTGATGCTTTGGAAAGATGAGTTTACAAGCTTTGCAATGGAAAAAGAATGGAGTTAAATGGATGCTTGAGCTGAAAGTTGCATTGAGTCAAAGTTGAAGAAAAATGGTTGACTTTCCATTCTTAGAAATATTTCAAATTTTTCATCAAAAATGACCTATAATGTCTTGCATCCAAACATGTCCTTCCACTTGGAATTTTCTCTTGATAAAAAATATGGCATGAAGTAGATATCTTGAATGACATTTTGAAATTTTAACCAATCAAAATCTCCAAAAATTGAGCAAGTTATGACTTATTGAAGTTGGCCAAAAATCATGAAATGACCTATAATATTTTGCATATTTAAGGCAACTTCCATCCATTTTCCCACTTTGCACATGAAAGAAGGAATAAAGTTCACATATTCAAGATCATTATGGAAAAATAATGGACTCAAGGTGATGAAAATTGACCAAGTTATGATCAATTGAAGTTACTTATGTAAAATTGTGGATTCATCTGGATGACTTCTAATCTTTCTTCTTCACCAAGTTTCTTCCACATGAAAACTCCTTGGAACTTTTGAAGTGATTTGTTTATAACCCTTTGAAGAGAAGGATGTCTTTGGAATCATTCAAAAATACCAAAAGGTGAGCAAGATATGCTCCTTTGAAGTTCAAAACCCTAGCTTCTAGATCAAGAAAATGCCTTGAGGAGCTTTGACAAGTTTGAACAAACTTCTTGTACCAATATTCTTGCTTTGTGAATAGAAGTTGTTAAGGATGATAATAAGGACTCATAACAACCAAAACCACTTCCATATCTTGAAATTTGAGATAAATATGCTCTTGTGACCAATATGAACAACGCCTTGTCCAAACATAACAGCTTCTCCAATCAACCCCTTGTACCTTTGAGTCAAATCTAATAACCTTGAAATGTGATGAACCAGATAAACCTTGCCATGCCATTTCTTCCAAAACCACTCCAATGGTGAGGTTTGAACCTCTCAAGCTTTATTGACTAGGGCATGGAAATAAACTCATGAACCCATGGAGTAATTTGTTAAATCTCATTGCCCTTCACCTACATGGATAACAAGCAAGACAAGCCAACATTGCATTTTAATAGTTAAATGAAGAAATCAAAACAATATTCATGATCACAAAAGGAACATAAGTAAAGGTGCTTGGTAATCCCTCAAAAGGACAAAATCAAATGTAGGGAGGGGAACCAAGAATCCTTGTGTGATCTTGTTGTGAGTGAATCAACATGGTATGATGAAGGGATCTTAGGTGAAAAAATTGGGGTACAACAGCTGCCCTTATTTAAGTTTCTTCTATCCGGAGATACGAAGGTTAAAAATCTTCGTGTCGACGCGATCGAAGATACTTAAATATAAAACAAACCCTATTTTTGGCCCTAAGATGCCATGAAAATGCTTATGCATATGAATGCATATGAACAGGACCAAAGAGACGCAAGGTATCACTGGGGATGCAACAATAACAAAAAAACAAAGGAGCCACCCCACCAGGAAAATAAATCATTGGTGGATCAAAAGTACTGAATCAGAGAGGATGGTAGGATGGTCAAAGGACACACCAACTTCTACTGAAGGCGAAGCTACCAACGTTTACTGAAGGCAGAGAGAAAGATAACAAACATCGACGTTCACTGCCGATGGTCTACCAACTTTCACTGAAGGTAGAAGGAGAATATCATATCACCACCGTTCAATGACGATGAACTACCAACGTTCACTGAGGGTAGAAAAAAGATAACAAACGCCGACGTTCACTGCCGAGGGTCTACCAATTTTCACTGAAGGTAGAAGGAGAATATCATATCACCACCGTTCATTGACGATGAACTACCAACGTTCACTAAGGGTAGCAAAAAGATAACAAACACCGACGTTCACTGCCGATGAACTACCAACGTTCACTGAAGATAGAAAGAGAACAAACACCAACATTCACTACCGATGGTCTACCAACTTTCACTGAAGGTAGCAAAAAGATAAAAAACACTGACGTTCACTGCCGATGAACTACCAATGTTCACTGAAGGTAGAAAGAGAACAAACACCGACTTTCACTGCTGATGGTCTACCAACTTTCACTGAAGGTAGAAGGAGAATATCATATCACCATTGTTCACTGATGATGAACTACCAACGTTCACTGAGGGTAGAAAAAAGATAACCAGTTTACCCAAGATTATGGTGTTTCTCCTAGAACGAGTCTCAACTTCTTCTTTAAACAAGGCACTCAGCCTGGAAAGGATAATACATAAGTTGTCTCAAATAAAGAGAACTTGCTATTTGCGGTCATGGACGATTGTAAAAGGAAACAAATTTTTTGGGCAAGAGGTATGACTTCCCGGGGAGATGCCAAAATATTCTCTCTAAGGGGATAAAGTCTTCTTGTGCAAAATAAACGCACCAACCAAAGCTTGGTGTTTTTTTCTTCAGGATTCCAGAGTGTATAACATTGCTAGGGAACCACAGATCCAAACCAGAAATAAACTGGAATGAAATTGTCAACCAAAATAAATCCTTTGAGAAATAAACTCAAGAGAGAAAACCAAATCCATCCAAACAAGGAGGTGTACAGGAAGGCTAAAGCAACAATCTACCACGAGGGACAACTAAGTGAGTAAATTGAAAGAATATATGCTTTCTGAATAAGGCCAACACTCTATTGAAGAGAGGGCGACGTAAATCTGCAAAACAGGGTAATACGTCAACAAAAATATTAACAAATGTCAATGAACAATGACTTGTTAATTTTAGCTATGCATGATGCATGTATGAATGTATGAGTGTTATCATGTGCATACTGACAAAATAGATACACAACATTGGGAACAACCAATCAAAACCGCCTCGGGCACTACAACGCTCGGCTAAACTTCAACCAAGATGATCATTACAAGAAAGGTAAAGGCCAGCTGCGGAAACCAAACCTACTGCCTGCTTTTATCTTTACTGAGGAGAAACATAATCCGGAGGTAGCCAAATCAAACAGATATCAGGGTAGAACATCCTTCTTCAGGCTTCATCAGGGAAACAAGTGTTTTTTTTTTCAAAAGTAACATGCCTACTGGAGATTGCAAGACCAGTCTCAAATAAAGCAGACTGACACCGAAACATCCAAACATTCACTGGGGAATACAGACCCATTTCGCTGGAGAAAAATGTGGATTAACATCTTGAAAACTCAGAAAAAAGGAGAAATGAATCCAAACTCTACTGAGGATACCAAAATCATAAACCTAATACAGCGAAAACAACCCGAGTAGACCTTCCCGAGGGGAAAAAAACTTCTCAAAATAACCGGAGTTTGTCCATTCCTGGGATCACCATTTTTGTTGTCATTGTTTCATCACAAATCTCAAAGTAAATTGTAAAATCTTTTTTTTTGAAAAATCAATTTTGTTATTTAATATCTCTGCTTTGAAAGTTATTATCAGTAATAAATGGAGTCTTTGCAAGCTAAATAACATAGGAAATACAAATAATTGGGTAAAAGCTCGAATTTCATTAATAGAATGGTAGTCTGCGTATGGCAAGACTCCATAGATGATTACAAAGTTTGGGAAATGGTAATACATAATGGAAAAGATACATTGAGATACAATGACCACTATCGCCCCAAACATCTTTTGAAATCCTGAGCAGCAGCTTTTGTTGAAGTATGGTGAGGATCTGAGAAGATTGTTGCTTTAACGATTAAGTCTTGTCTGACGTAGTTACTTGACAAGAAACTCCCTAACTTTTGCCTAAGCTTCCCTTGCGAGTTTTCAACTTAACGGGAAATTTATTCTGTTTATGTCTCTAATTTTTTCTTAGACCGCCCTTTCGGGTTTTCGGCCTACCGAGATGCTCCTTTTTGCCTAAGACGCCCTTTCGGGTTTTCAACTTAGCGAGCTGTTTTTTATTTCTTTAGGCAAAGTATTTCTTGACTGCATCAACATTCATGGGATGGGGGAACTCCTCGCCATCCATAGTTTCAAGAATTAATGCACCACCATAGAAGGCTTTCTTGACAACATATGGGCCTTCAAAAATAGGTGTCCACTTGCCCCTAGAATCAGTGTTGAAAGACATGATCTTCCTGAGCACGAGGTCTCCTTCTCTGAATTCATGAGGTTTGACCTTTTTATCAAAAGCTTTCTTCATTCTTTTTTGATATAACTGGCCATGAAACAAGGCTGTCTTCCTTTTCTCCTCAATCAAATTCAATTGGTCAAACCTGTTCTGAATCCATTCAGCCTCCGTCAACTTGGTTTCCATTATCACACGTAACGATGGAATCTCTACCTCGACCGGGAGTACAACTTACATTCCATACACTAGGGAGAACGGGGTTGCTCCTATTGAAGTGCAGACATATGTTCGATATCCATGCAAAGAAAAAGGGAGCATTTCATTCCGATCCTTATAAGTAACAACCATTTTCTGCATAATTCTCTTGATATTCTTATTAGCAGCTTCAACAGCCCCATTCATCTTAGGCCTATATGGAGATGAATTGTGATGGACAATCTTGAATTCTTCACACAGTTCTGTCATCATCTTATTGTTCAAATTCGGGCCATTGTCAGTGATAATTCTGCTCGGCACACCATATCGGCATATAAGATTATTCTTAATGAAGCGCACAACCACCTGCTTAGTAACATTCGCATATGAAGCAGCCTCCACCCACTTGGTGAAGTAATCAATTGCTACCAAGATAAAACGTTGCTCATTCAAAGCTTTGGGTTCTATCATCCCAATCATGTCAATACCCCACATAGAGAAAGGCCATGGGGAAGAGATCACATTGAGAAGTGTCGGAGGCACATGGACCTTGTCTGCATAAATCTGGCATTTATGGCACTTCTTTGCAAATTTGTAACAATCATACTCCATTGTCAGCCAATAATAACCTACCCTTAGCATCTTTTTAGCCATCGAATGTCCATTGGCATGAGTGCCAAATGAACCTTCATGAATCTCATGCATCAACATGTCTGCTTCGTGTATATCCATGCATCTGAGCAAGACCATGTCATAATTTCTATTGTATAAAACATTTTCACTGAGGAAGAAACTGCCTGCCAATATTCTCAATGTCTTTCTATCTTTCCTTGACGCACCTATTGGGTATTCCTGAGTCTGAAGAAAATGCTTGATATCATAATACTAGGGTCTTTCATCTACTACCTCCTCTGTTATAAACACATGAGCGGGTCTACCCAGCTGTCGAGCCGCAATTCGGGGTATATCATTCCAAGTATTCTCTTGGTACATAGAAGCCAAAGTTTCTAGAGCATCCGCCATTTGATTTTCATCTCTAGGGACGTGATGGAATTCAATTTTATTGAAGAATGGTAATAATATCCTAGCATAGTCTTTATAAGGGATCAAGCCAAGGTGACGAGTGTCCCATTCTCCTTTAATCTGATTTATTACCAATGTTGAATCACCATACACATCGAGAATTTTAATTCTAAGATCAATAGCTTATTTGAGACCCATGATGCAAGCCTCATATTCTGCCTTGTTATTAGTGCAATAAAATGTTAACATTGCAGTAAAAGGAATGTGCGATCCATGAGGAGTGACAATCACAGCACCAATTCCTTTACCATAAGCGTTCACAACTCCATCAAATATCACACTCTAACGAGATTCAGGGCCAGGACCTTCCTCGGGTAATGGTTCATCACAATCTTTCACTTTCAGGAACATCACATCCTCATTAGGGAATTCATATTCTCCAGGCTGGTGATCTTCTACTGGTTGGTGAGCAAGATAATCTGCCAACACACTACTTTTAATAGCCTTTTGAGTGCGGTGTTCAATATCATATTCGGATAACAACATCTGCCATCGGGAAATTCTCCCAGTAAGAGTAGGATTTTCGAAAATGTACTTGATTGGATCCATTTTTGAGATCAACCAAGTGGTGTGATTCAACATATTCTGCCACAAACACTTTGCCACCCAGGCCAAAGCACAACATGTTTTTTCAAGCATGGAATACCGCAACTCACAATCAATGAATTTTTTGCTGAGATAATAAATGGAGAACTCCTTCTTATCTGTTTCATCCTGTTGTCCCAGAATACAACCCATGGATTTATCTAACACTATTAGATACATAATCAACGGTCTTCCTTCTACGGGAGGGAGCAAGATAGGAGGTTCAAGCCGATACTCTTTAATACTTTCAAATTCCCTTTGGCAGTCATGCGTCCACACACAATCTTGATCTTTCTTCAACAACTTAAAGATCGGTTCAAATGTTGCAGTCATATGGGAAATGAATCTGGAAATATAATTCAAATGCCCAAGGAAACCTCTGACTTGCTTTTCAGTTCTTGGTGCTGGCATTTCTTGAATTGCTTTGACTTTATTAGGGTCAACTTCATTTCCTTTCTGGCTAACAATGAAACCCAAAAACTTCCACGATCGAACACCGAAGGTGCATTTATTTGGATTCAAGTGGAGACGATACTTCCTCAAATGCTGAAACAACTTCAACAAATCTTCTATATGCCCTTCTTCAGTCTGGGATTTGGCAATCATATCATCAACATATACTTCAATTTCCTTGTGCATCAGATCTTGGAATAGGGTGTCATAGCCCTCTGGTACGTTGCATCGATGTTCTTCAACCCGAAAGGGATCACTCTGTAACAGAATGTTCCCCAAGGTGTGATAAACATTATTTTTTCATGTCCTCTGGAGCCATTCTTATTTGATTATACCCGTAAAATCCATCCGTGAACGAAAATACTTTGAATTTTGTTGTGCTATCCACTAACATGTTGATGTGAGGCAATGGAAAATCATATTTTGGACTAGCTTTGTTTATATCTCTGTAATCTATGCATATGCGGACTTTTCCGTCTTTTTCTGTACTGGGACAATATTGGCAATCCATTGAGGATACACTTACGTCACAAGAAAACCAACATTAATCTGTTTTAAAACCTCCTCCTTGATCTTTACTGCCATATTTGGGTGAGTTCTTCTCAACTTTTGTTTAATTGGCGGACACTCTGGTTTCAACGGTAAATGGTGCTCGACAATATTTGTATCTAGACCAGGAATATCTTGGTAAGACCAAGCAAAGATATCCACATACTCATTCAACAACTCAATCAACCTTCTCTTCACATCAGGATGCAGCGATGCTCCAATCTTGACTTGCTTTGGATCTTCTTCTGAACCCAATTTGAGGTTTTGCGTTTGTGTTCGCAAATATTGCGGTTAGCAAGATTCACCACCGACTTTTCTTTTATCCAAAAAGGAAAGGTAAAAAAGCACAGGAAAGACCTTTGAGATTGTTTTTGGGTTCGGGGGATAGATTATGAAAAGGGAAGGTGCTAGCACCGTTTTCATCCATGGTTTTCCATGGGCTCTTAGTTACTTGTTTAGATCACTTTCTTTGCTTTTGAAATTGTTTGAAATGGTTCTTTGTGTGGTTTTGAAAGTATTTTGAAAAGAGGCCATCGTTTAGGCAATCTTTGTAATGATTCTCATTCGTAAGAATGTATACAAAGATGTTTGTCTTTTGAAAAATGTTTCAATATTTTGAAAGTTGTTTGGAAATGTTTTGAAATGTGTGTGTTTGTTTGAAAATAGCAAGGATTGTTTGCAATTGATCAAGTACCTAGAAGCATATCTACCTACTCAAAAGTCTTTCTTGTACATTTTTTATTCCTTTGATATTGTTGATTTACCATTGATTTGGTAAACAAACCTATCTTTGGATGTTAAACGGGACGGGTGTGGGTCATCGTATGACCATGATAGCAATGTTTTCGAGTATCTTAGCAAGTTTTGAGGGACTAAGATCATTTGTTTAGGCAACCTTTTGATAGCGTCATCAAGGGACTATGATCTTTTGTTTTCTTTTGCTTTGCCAAGATACTTTGCATGCATACCATGGCCATTTTTTAGGCAAGAAAGTGGGTGAAATCCTAGGGGTTCTTGTATGCAATGTGTCGTCATTTTACATACTTTTGTTTGTCTTGTATTAGGACATTCTATTTGTTTTATTTTTGTCTTATCATTCAAAACCCTAATTTACTAACATGGTATAAATGCGAGAAATTGCATAAATTAAACTAAACTATTACAACAATTATTATGGGAGGGGGGGTACAAGTTTTTGAATGGGGATATTTACACAAAATAAAACCCTAAAATACTATTACAACCCAATTGAATTATTGTACAAGATAAATAAATATACAAATAATAAAAATGCAATAAAATGTAATTATGCAAAAAATATTTTGTATTTGTTTTATGTATGAGAAAATAAAGTTATTTAGGTCCTAAAAATAAGAAAAATAATATTATTATTTTTGAAAGGGTGAAACCCTAATTTTTTGATTTAAAAGAAAATTATGTTTTCTATTATTATTTTGTCCATTTTTTATACAAGAAAATAGTAAATAATATTATGTAGAATATTAAAAATTAAATATGTGTGAAAATAATATTTTATGTGCATGAATAATAAAAATAACAATGTATAGTATTTTTATTAAATGTATTTACAAATAAATAAGAAAATAAGTTCTATATATTAAAATAAAACTATTTTATATATAAAAAAATAAAATAAAAATGCAAAAAATAAAGAAAATATTTTTCATGATTTTTGTGATTTAGAAAAATAAATAGAAACAATAAATATAAAAATATGAAAGAAAATATAAAAAATAAACAAAATATGCAACGGGGTGTGAATAGTAGTCAGGTGGGTATGGGAAGTAAAACAACAGGCCCAATGCGCGCTCAGGCCCAGACCATCATCTTCATCCTTGTCCTTCAGCTTGCGCGCGTGTTCTGAGTTCAAACCTGCAACTCTCTATTCTTTGCATAAAAACAAAAACTTGCAACATGAAAAATGTAGCTAGTAAACTCACGATTCCAATGATATAAAATTCATGACCTAACTCTCAAAAATCAGGGAGAATTTTAATGGCCCTAATTTATGACCTAGTTTTTTCATGAACTTCAAGCTTCAAATTCTCACTACTCAGTTAATATAAATGACAACTATGCATATGTACAGCTTCAGCAAGCTAAGGACTATATTTTTGCTTCACAAATCAAAGCTTAAGGATTCCAAAATAGAGAGATAGAGTTTTGAAAAATACCTTGTTCAGCTGAGTTTGGATATGGCAATGTAGGGACTTTGAGTGAGGCCTGAAGATCGTGTGAGTTTCCTTGAAGTTCCCTCAAGCTTTTCCAATGCTCAGCTGGCCTTGAGGATGCTTGAAACTCCCTGTAGAAGTCAACCTGCAACCTTCAAGTTTGAAAATGGTGATGTCTAAAATAGAGGTTACAGCAATAGGACAAGGGCTTGGATAGTTTGGATATGATGTATGGAAGATGTTTGAAGTATTGGAACAAGAAACGCACGAGCAAAATATGATTTGGCTTTAGTTTTGCAAAAGCTGCCCTGTTTGGGCAGAAATTTGTGTTTTTTGTGTTTGGGAGAGTTTCAGATGCTATCCGTTCGTGTATTAGCTTGCAACAAGTTTTTGAAGTTGTTTTGAATGATGCCAAGCCCTCCCTTTATCAGATGTACCAGCTATCTTGACTTTTGCAACTTTTCTTGCTTTTGAAGAAAAGTGAAATGACTATGCTAGCAGGCCTGTACTTGGCTATCTTGTGAGCTGCAAGGGTTGATATACTTTTCTTGTGATCCATGTAAAATTCCTATACTCAAGGAACAAGTCCAAGGCTCAATGCTGATAAAGTTAGAAAAGCTTGCTTTATCAAAATGGCATTGTGAACTTTATGCCATTTATGGATTAATCTCTTGTGCAATGCTTCAAAGGTGAAAACAAAGGCTTTAACCACTGAGTTAGCATTAAATTATGGATTGTAGAAGGGATTTACGACCTGTAATGCAAGGTACAAGCATGCTAGGATCTGATTTGCAACTTGAAGCATTGTAAAAATGGCTTGAACAAAAGTTACAAAATGCCATTTTCTCTTCTTCGATTCTCCATAACCACAAATGATCTTGGAGAGTTCTTTGACATTTTGGAAATCTTGCAAAATGCTCTACAATCCATATTTGAAATGCATTTTGAGATACCTCTTGGAACTAGGTGAAAAATACCCATGAAGTTAGGTAAAAAATCTGCCTAAATTAGGGCAAATTTTCACAAAGTTAAAAAGTTTATGGACCTCTATTCACAAGTTCATATTTTGATATCCAAGAGTCTTTTGGGAAAAATTTGTGAATCAAAGTTTTAGATTTCATGGAGGACTACAACTTTCATGTTGGAAGTTTTCTTTGAATCCAATTGCATCATTGTGAAAAAGTTGTGGAAAGTTGGGAAAAAATAAGAAATTTTCCATACTTAGAAAAATTCTAAGTTATGAAAAATTTCAAATTAAAACCCTAATTTGCAATTTTGGGTTTCTTGATAAACAAGTTTCACATTTTGACATATCTTGATAAATTATGACCCTTGGCACTTGATTTTGACCAAAAAGTCAAAGTGTGACTTTTCAGTGTACAGTTGACTTTTGATCAGTTGACTGCGAAATTCATATGTCAATCCTATGCATTTGAGATCTCTTGAAATATGTGATTAGGTCAAGATGATTCTATTGAGTCCTTGAAATCATGCTTGAACCCAATTGGCCATTTTCTAGGTTAAAAATCAGAAATTGCCCTTTCTCAGTCAAAACCCTAATTTTGACCATTTTGCCCTTTTGATGATTTGATCAAATTTCTTGAGGAGTCGTGATCCAAACTTGATCAAATGGTACATAGGAACCTAAAATGTGATTGTGGATAAAGAATTATGAAGTTTGACTGTAAATTGGCCATGGTTGACTTTTTCCCCAATACAACTGATTTTTAGGTCAACTGTCCAATTGACTGGGCAAAAATGTGATTCAAGGCTTGAAACTTGGTATGAGAAATCTTAGGGGTCCAAGATGGTGTATGAAAGTCACATGAAGCATTGATGGTCCAAAAATACTTGTGCAAACTCAAACCCTAATTTCAGGTCATCAGTGCAAGATGAGGTCTTGAGCTGAGCAAACCCTAATCTTGTCTTGAGTCCAAGAATCTTGTGAGGAAAATCTTGATAAATGAGAGGGAAAATTTTGGGGTACAACAGCTGCCCCTGTTCAATCTTCTTGAACCTGAAGAGTTAGATTGGCGAGTTCTGTCGTTCGTGACTCGAAGGTAGAAGATGATTGGAAACTAGAGTGCCCGTAAATTTACACTCGTCAAAGTGTAGTTGAGGGAATGGGCTTAAAGATGCCATTTGGAGAGGTGATAGAATCTTGTTGGAGATGGGCTTAAAGATTCCATCCAAGAATGTTTGTTGAGTTGTAAGTTGTGAGTCAAAAGAATGAGTATCAGAATGGTGTCCGCATCTGGAACGTATCTGAACTGTATCTGGAGACTTTGTAATGAGAAACAGAATAGCATCTGTGTCTGGAGCGTCTCTGAACTGTATCTGGTAGTCGGAATCTGAATGAGCAATAGAATAGCACCCGTGTCTGGAGCGTCTCTGAGTTGTATTTGAATGTTGAATCTGAATAAATGATCTGAATGAGTGACAAAATGGCTTCCGTGTCTGGAGCGTATCTAAGCTGGGGAAAATCAGAATAAGTGAGAGAATGGCAACCGTGTCAGGGGCGTATCTGGACAGTATTTAAAGTTTGAATCTGAATGAGTAATAGAATAGCATCCGCGTCTGGAGCGTTTCTAAACTCTATCTGAGATCTGAGTCTGAATGAGCAACAAAATAACTTCCGTGTCTGGAGCGTCTCTGAGCTGTATCTGAATGTTAAAAACTGAATAAGGGCCAGAATGGCATCCATGTCTGGAGCGTATCTGAACTAGAATCTGAATAAGTGACAGAATGACTTCCGTGTCTGAAGTGTATCTGAATTGTATCTGAATCGAAAAACTGAATAAGGGCTAGAATAACATCCTTGTCTGGAGCGTATCTGATCTAGAATCTGAATAAGTGACAGAATAACTTCCGTGTCTGGAGTGTATCTGAACTGTATCTGATAGTTGAAATCTAAATAAGTATCAGGATGGGATTCGTATCTGGACCGTATATGAACTGTATCTGAAATGTGAAATTGAATGAGCAACATAATGACTTCCTTGTCTGGAGTGTATCTGTACTATATCATGATTGTATACCGTTAACGGTAGCTTGTTAGTCTTATCCTGAAAATGGTAAAATGTTAGCTGAAACACAAAGTTATGTTGCATGAAATGTATGATGCAATATATGTGTCTTATCAATGTTTATGATATATGGATGTAATGTATGCGCAAGTAAGCTGATTTGCTGTATTGTTGAGGAAAATAAATCCTTGTCAGCTGGGGATAATAAAAACCCTTGACTGCTGTCAGGGAAAATAAATCCTTGACTGCTGAGGATAATAAATCTTGGGCGACTGTTGGGGATTAAAAATCCTTGACAACTTCTGCGGGGATATGAGGATCCTTCATGTCCTGAAGTTAGAGTATTGACAAAAATTCTGTTGTGAGAGTAATGCCAAATACTGCTTGAGAAATCTGCTTGGGAAATCCAGAGAATTTTGATGACTTCTACTGGGGATTACACAAAGGGAATCCTTATTCTGCTGGGGAAAGAAAGGGAACTCTGGTGACTTCTGCGGGGAATTGAGAATGAGAATCTTCTTTCTGTTGAGGAGCAATGAAAATTTGGGCTACTTCACTGGGGAATTAAGAATGAGAGTCTTCATTCTGTTGTGGAGTATTGAAAATTTGTGGGGAGAAGGCTTACTGCTGGGGAGTAGGTTTAGGAGTTTTCGGTCGTCTAACACTCTACTGGGGAATTATCCTAGGTTGGGGAGAGACAAAAGTTAACTGTTATCTGGTTGACTTCCAGGCTTCAAGATAACTTACTGGGGAAATTGGATTGACTGAATGGTTTCCGCTGGGGAATGATATTTAGAAGTTCTGGCTCCGCTGGGGATTGGGAGTTTGAAGTTTTAACTCTGATGGGGATCTATAATTTGAAATTATAACTCCACTAGGGATATGTATTTCAAGGTTTTAGCTCCGCTGGGGATCTAGATGATGTACTGTAGGGATTGCTCCTGGAATAGCCCAAAGACGTTTTCCTATCCTTTCAATCTGTCAGTAACTGTTCTTTTCCATCCTGTTTATTTGTAAACAGTAATCATGTTCAACTGCATATGTTCATCAATGAATCATTGGACATTTTTGCAAATAAAAACACAAGTGTAAAGAAAAGGCAAATAGTTTTCTGTACTTTGAAAGAGATATCTTTGTATTTACTTTGAATAAGTGTTTTGTACAAAGGAGATAGGTATCCTAGTAACAGGATAATGTCATAAAAGTAAGAAAAATTTATACAAAGAAAGATAGATATGTGTATAAAAATTCCATGGGGTTCCCATTCTTCTATAGCCTTCGTAACTCTGAATATCTTGTCCGTTCGCTGCTTCGTCCGAAGATGATTGGATTAATCAGAAATTCAAGGTTTGTCCGTGAAGAGATTGTCTTTAAAGTGATCCGATGAGACATAGTCATACGCTTTAATTCCCTAACTTTTGCCTGGACCGCCCTTTCGGGTTTTTAGTCCACCAGGAAACCCTTTTTTTCCCAAGTCGCCCTTTCGGGTTTTCAACTTGCCGGGTGTACAGATTTTATTATTTATCCCTAATTTTTGCCTAAACCGCCCTTTCGGGTTTTCGATTCACCGGGATGCCATTTTTTTTGCCTAGGTGTGTCAACCTAGCGGGTCATTTATGCGTAGTATCTTTTGACTATGTCTGCATTCGCATGGTGCGGCAGGTCGTCGCCGTCCATGGTAGTTAAGATCATCGCCCCACCAGAAAAGATGTTCTTGATTACAAATGGTCCTTCGTAGGTCGGAGTCCATTTTCCCCTGGGATCACTTTGCGGCAAGATGATCCACTTGATTACCAGATCTCCAACTTGATTTGTCTTGCGTCTGACTTTCTTGTTGAAAGCCTTGATCATCCGTTTTTGATACGTATGACTGTGGAAAATAGCAGTAAGTCTCTTCTCGTCAATTAAGTTCAACTGATCAAGCCGGGTTTGGACCCAATCGTCTTCACTTAAACCAACATCTTTCATGATTCTCAAATAGGGAATTTGAACCTCGATAGGTAAAACAACCTCCATGCCATATACCAAGGAATAGGGTGTTGCCCCAGTTGATGTGCGAGTTGTGGTACGGTACCCGTGAAGAGCAAACGGTAACATTTCATGCCAGTCCTTGTAGGTGACTGTCATCTTTTGTATGATCTTCTTGATATTTTTGTTAGAAGCTTCGACTGCACCATTCATCTTTGGCCGATAGGGGGATGAATTGTGATGTTGAATTTTGAACTGCTCACACAAAGCGGTGATCATAGTATTGTTAAGGTTTGTACCATTGTCAATGATGATCCTTTCGGGGATACCGTACCGGCAAATAAGATTATGCTTTATGAAGTGGGCAACCACATTCTTAGTAACAGATGCGAAGGAAGCTGCTTCGACCCACATGGTGAAATAGTCAATGGCCACCAGGATGAAGCGGTGTCCATTGGAAGCTGTAGGCTTGATCTCTCCAATCATGTCGATTCCCCACATAGCGAAGGGCCAAGGAGCTGTTAAGACATTTAGAGGAACCGGAGGCACGTGCACCTTATCTGCATAGATTTGACATTTGTGACAAGTCCGGGAATGTTGATAGTAGTCATCTTCCATGGTAGACCAATAATAGCCTGCCCGTAAAATCTTCTTAGCCATCGTATGCCCGCTAGAGTGAGTGCCAAAGGTTCCCTCATGCAATTCAGCCATGATCTTTTCAGCTTCAGCTTTGTCCACACAACAGAGCAGAACTTTGCCGAGAATCTCCTTAAGAACTTTTTGTTATTGACTGAAGCTCCTTTGGGATATTCTTGAGCCTCGAGATACCTTTTGACTTCGTGAAACCACGATTGGTCCGCTACTTCTTCGGTATTAATCTCGTGACAATGTGCCGATTCGTCCATTCGTTCAATGGAGATTTAGGGAGCCTCATTATCCTAGTTAAGTTTAAACATGGATCACATTGTAGCTAGAGCATCTGCTAGCTGATTTTCTTCTCGCAGGAAGTGCTCGAAGGTAATCTGCCCAAAATGTGGTAACAATGTCAAGACATGTTCTTTGTAAGGGATGAGGTTTGGATGTTTAGTATCCCACTCTCCTTTGATATGACTGATGACCAAATCTGAGTCCCCAAACACATCTAAGGATTTGATTCCCAAGTCTATGGCAGCCTTGAGTCCAAAGATGTATGCTTCATACTCTGCCATGTTGTTCTTACAGTTGAAGCAAAGTCTGGCGGTGAAAGGAGTATGGCAACCTTCTGGGGAAATGAGTACCGCGCTGATACCGTTGCCAAGTGCATTGGATGCCCCATTAAAGAACAGGTTCCATCGGGATCCTTGTTCAGGTCCGTCATATGGTCTAAAATCTTCAACGTTATCCAATGTCATGATGTCTTCGTCATGGAAGTCGAACTTCATTGATTGGTAATCTTCTACAGCTTGATGGGCTAGATGATCAGCTAGAACACTCCCCTTTATAGCTTTTTGGGTCGTGTATTGTATGTCGTATTCCGTTAGTATCATATGCCATCTAGCGATCCTTCTGGACAGAGCAGGCTTCTCAAAGATGTACTTGATCGGATCCATCTTAGATATCAGCAAAGTGGTATGAGTCAACATATACTGCCTTAGCCGACGAGCAGCCCATACCAAAGCGCAACAAGTTTTCTCGAGCAATGAGTATCGAGTCTCACAGTCGTTAAACTTTTTGCTAAGGTAATAAATGGCATGCTCTTTTTGGCCAGACTCGTCATGCTGCCCCAGTACACACCCCATTGAATTCTCTAAGACGGTCCGATACATGATTAGCGGTCTTCCTTCGACGGGTGGCATCAAGATAGGAGGTTCTAGCAAATACTCCTTGACTTTATCGAAAGCAACTTGACAGTCATCATTCCATTTAACTATCTGATCTTTCTTCAACAGCTTGAAGATTGGTTCAAAGGTAGATGTTAGGTGAGAAATGAACCTGGAAATGTAGTTTAGGCGTCCCAAAAAACCTCTGACCTCCTTCTCAGTGCAAGGAGTAGGAATTTCTTGTATAGCTTTACCTTTGTCGGGATCAACCTCGATGCCTTTGTTGCTGACAATGAAACCCAAGAGTTTACCGGACCGGACTCCGAATGTGCACTTGTTAGGGTTCAGTCTGAGCTTGTACTCCTTCAACCTAAGTGATCAAGGTGTTCTTCTTCAGTTTGTGATCGGGCTATCTTGTCATCTACGTAGACCTCTATCTCATGATGTATCATATCATGAAACAAAGCTACCATGGCTCGTTGATAGGTTGCCCCGACATTCTTCAGTCTGAATGGCATCACTTTGTAGCAGAACATACCCCACTGTGTGACAAAAGTGGTTTTCTCCATGTCCTCAGGTGCCATTTTGATCTGGTTATAGCCTGAGAATCCATCCATGAAAGAAAATACTTTGTGTTGAGCTGTGTTGTCAACCAGGATTTCGATGTGCGGAAGTGGAAAGTCATCTTTAGGGTTGGCCTTGTTTAAATATCTATAATCCATGCACATTCTGACTTTTCCGTCCTTTTTAGGCACGGGCATAATGTTAGCAACCCATTATGGATAGGAAGTAACAGTCAGAAAGCTAGCATTGAACTGCTTCATAAATTCTGCTTTGATCTTCTCAGACATGTCAGGTCTCATGCGGCGGACCTTTTGTTTCACTGATGGACAGTCTTCTCTTGTGGGGAGACGGTGTACCATGATGTCTGTATCTAGTCCCGACATGTCTTTGTATGACCAGGCGAAGATCTCAACATAATCATGCAGTAGTTGAATTAGGCGCTCTTTGACACTCGGCTCTAGATTGGCACCTATTTTGATTTCCTTTTTATTGTACTCAGTTCCCAAGTTAATTGTATCCAACTACTCTTCATGAGGCTGAATTGCTCGTTCCTCTTGCTGTAGTAATCTGGCCAATTCCCCTGGCACCTCACAATCTTCCTCACCTTCGTATTCGGCTTGGTTGATCAGATCTTCAGAGTCACTGAAGGCTATAGCAGTATCGTCACCCATGGGTTCCGGAATGGAAGGGTTCCTGCATTTGTGAGTGTGGGTGTGTGTAAGGATATAGCCATCTTAAAACAACAAAATGTAAAAGAAATACAATGAGCACAAAAGGTTTATATATGAAAAGCGTTCATGATTCATTAAAATGACATATGAAAATGAAATAAGAACCCTTACAAATGGACCTATGTGCCTCGGGTAAGACACAAGGTTGAAAAAGTATGAATTGTTTGCGAATTATTACAGATCCAACAGGAATGGAAGAGATAAATTACTGCCGTATGAAAGTAATCAGAACAAAGTCTTTTGCTTCCCAGTTGCACAGTTCTCCACCAACAGTAGGAAAAATCCAGTCTTCCAAGCTGCCCTCTTCTTCATTGTCCTCTAGTGCATTAACCCCTCGGTGGTTGATCTTCACAGGTGGCCCTCAGGCACGGGAGCGGCGCACGGCCTTCTGACCAGTCGAAGTAAATCCCAAGCCGAATTTGTCTGATTTGAAAGGAAAGTCTTGAAGCTGCCCCCAGATTGTGCTTTCGCCTTCTTTCACCACTGCCCTAGCATCCTTGAGAGATGACATCCGAGGCGGAGGTCTGGTAATCATGGGTATAGAGGACACTGTCTTGGTCGCCGCTATCTCCTGAGCTACCTCTTCAAAATACTGGAAAGGAGTTTCGATGAATTCACCATCCAATTCTACATAACAGAATGAATTCAGATGACTGATCATGTATTCCTTTTCGCCATGAACAATTATGATTTTCCCCTGGATAGGGTACTTGAGCATTTGATGCAGAGTAGAAGTGACAGCTCCAGCATGGTGGATCCAAGGTCTTCCCAACAGGAAAGAATAGGAAGGACAAATGTCCATCACGTAAAATGTTGAATTGAACGTCTGGGTACCCACCTTGATCGGGATGTCCACCTCTCCATGGACCATCCTTTTAGAGCCGTCAAATGCTCTCACAGTTATATTGCTGGGTTTCAGGGTTAGGCCTTCACAATCCAACCTATCCAAGGCTTTCTTTGGCAAGACATTTAAAGATGACCCAGTATCAACCAAGACATGAACTAGGGTCGTCCCCCTACACTCCACCGAGACATGCAGTGCGTTGTTATGTTTTCTCCCTTTGGAGGTCAAGTCTGCATCGGAGAATCCCAGGCCATTTTCAGCTGTTAAGCTGGCCACACACTCTTGGAATTGATCAGCCGAAGTCTCTTGCGGCACGTTTGCTGTCTTCAAAAACTTGACCAAAGCTTTAGCATGTGCCTCAGAGCACAGCAACAGGGCTAACATAGAGATTTTGGATGGGGTCTGCCCCAGTTGTTCCACCATATCATAATCACTTTTCTTAATGATCCTCGGAATTTCTTCCATCTCTTTCTGGAATGTTTCAGGAATGACTAGTGATTGAGCCTTCGTCAAGACAGGCTCCTCTTGAACATTATTTCCTTTTTTCTCAATAGCGGAAATAGGGATGGGAATTGTATTTTTTTTGTTGGCGGGTACACTTGCAGGTACAATTACTGGTATAGGTGTAATCTTCGGAATGGCCGCGGGTCTAAAGACTGCTGTTGGAGGAGCAATCTCTGGAGAAAAGATTCTCCCACTACGACTAATTTTGCTTGTTCCGGCAATGTTACTGATGTTGGGATTATCCTCCTCATAGCTTTCTTCTTCAACAGTATGTTCAATCTGTTTGACACCATGGTAGTAGATTTCTCCACCATAGTTCCATGGTACCGTCTTATCTGATTTGTAAGGGGTTGGCCTGGGCATTGTTATCTTCAACGGAGTAGTCATAGGAGCAGATGTAATCCTAACGGGTTTTTTAGGAACCCTGGAAGGATTGGCGTATATGGTTATTATTGAAACTTCTGGAACTGGAATGGGTGAAATGGGAGCTTTCTCAAACAAAATTTCCTTGTTATCAATCAGTTGTTCGATTCCTTTCTTCAACAGAGGACAGTCAAATGGGGAGGACAGGCAAGCATGGAAATCTTGGTCACAACCTGGGAACACCCCAGCTTTCAACAAATTCAACTTGATGGTTAGGAGCGGAGTTAACAAATCATCCACAACAGAAACAAACAGATATTCTTCCACAACATTGGCATTGTGTCCATGCCTTAGTATTGGAGCGGAGATAACATTCGGATTTTCAGGAGCTTCAAATTCAACTTCCTTTGCATCAATCAGATCTTGAATCTTGTTCTTCAGATCCCAACAGTTGTTGGTGTCGTGCCCTGGACTTTTTGAGTGGTACGCGCATCTGGCGTTGGGATGGTAATGTGGAGAAGCAGTGTTAGTATTTTTAGGGGCCTCTTTTAGCATGGCCAGTTTCAACTTCAAGAGATGTGGTAGGACTTGATCAGGAGTCATGTTTATCTTTGTGAATTGCCTTACAGGCCTTTCCACCCTTTGCTGGTTATTTCTCGGCTGATCATTTCTCTGCTGGTTATTTCTTGATTAGTCTGATACAGACTCTTGAATCATAATGGCCCCCACTGTTGGTCGTTGTTCGGTTCTTCCCTGATCCCTCTGGGCATAGACAGTAGACACTTCCTTCTTTCCTATGAAGGGCTTTTTTGCAACTGCGGATGTGGATGCATCTTTCTGAATCTTCCCGCTTCTAATACCGACTTCCACTCTTTTGCCAGTTAATATCAACTCAGTGAAACCTACAGAGGAGCTTCTAATCAGGTGATTAAAGAAAGGACCTGACGGAGTCCCCAGGAACATGTCAACTAGCTCTCTTTCAGATAAAGGTGGTTGCACCCTTCTGACTAAATCCCTCCATTTTTGGGCGTACTCTTTGAAGCCCTCATTGGAAGCCATGGCCATACTCTGTAGATGAGTACGGGTTGGCGCCAAGTTGGCGTTGTATTGATATTGTTTATAGAAGGCGGCTACCAAGTCTTCCCAATTATGGACATCTGCTCTCTCCAACTGGTAGAACCAATCGAGCTGGGTTCCCGATAGACTGCCCTGGAAAAAATGGACCCACAGGTCTTTGTCAGAAGAATGTGGTTAAATTTTCCTGACATAGGATCTGAGGTGCATCTTGGGACAAGACACCCCATCATGCTTAGCAAACAGTGGCACTTTAAATTTAGGAGGGATTACAATTCCAGAAACTAATCCTAACTCCTCAAAATCCAGCCCCGATACTCTCTGTATCTCCATAGCAGCTAGACGTTCTTCCAAGTTTTTGTATTTGTCATCGGCCGGAGGGTACTGTTGTTCAGAGTAGTCCTCATCTTCCTCTTCTCTGCTTCAGAATCTGATGGCACTGCCGTTCCTTTTCCTTTTCCTTCCCCTTCTTCAGATGTTGATGGGAATTACAAGGTCCGTCTGGCTTGTCCTTCAAACCTGCTGCCCATGATAACCACACCGGCTCACTTCTTCTTCGTTTTCTCTTTCTTCTTCTCTAGAAGAGTCTTGAGCTCCTCCTACCCCTTGGCTAGGGTCATGAGCAACTGTTAGAATTATGAATTCTGAGCTTGCAAATCTTTGACCATTTGTTCAATATCCATTTTGCTGAAATAAATAGCAAAGAGATGAGGAAACTTGGTGTGAAGCCCTGCTTATGCATATGATGAATGATATGTATTCATGTAATGCTTTCAAGGATTTAGAAATTCAAATTTGTTTTAAACAAAAAGAAACACACGTCATATTAATAAGATAGAATTTGTTAGTACATCAATGCCCCTTGGGCAAAATAATACAAAATTCTAAGGTAAAAATACTTTACGCATCCTCTTTGGTGCAATGAAGGTGTTGAGAGTCTGCTCTTCGTGAAGTAGCCGAGTTAGTTCCAAAAACTTCTTCTCACTTGTTTAGAATTGGGCTTCGAAAGTATCGTGCTCTCCCTTGAGCTGTATCCAACTCCTTTGTAGATCTTCTAGTGATGTTGGCATGTCAGGATGTAGGAGGGTGTATGGAACCTCTCCTTCCATAACAGGCTCTATAATCACTGGGAGAATGGAGGGGTAAGGCATCATAAGACTTTAGGTGTGAGTTCGTACCCACTTGAGGTAAGCCTCGAGAGGGATGGAATTCTTATGTCCTAATGTCTTACTGTCTTCCTTGTTAGGCATCCTCCAAGCTCGAATGAACCTTTGTCGGAGTCCTTGGTCATCGTTGTCGAAGTCAAAAATCAAACCTTGAATTAGCATGTCATGTGGGCCATCCCTTCGGGCATAACCAAACTGTCTCAGAGCCAAGCAGGGGTTGTAGGTGATGCCTCCCCTAATGCCCAGAAGAGGGACATAAGGGAATTCCCCACAACGGTCGATGATGATAACATTCTCTTTAGATCAAGAACACCAATGAATATCTGAATGGTTAAGTGTCATCCACCGCTGTGACCACCTCAAGCCTTGCTCATTCTTCAAGACTGATTGGGGAAGATGAGAAATAAACCATCTTTCCAGGAGTGGAGTGCAACACATGAGAACACCTCTTTTCCTCATTGTACGAGTGTGAAAAGAGTGTAAGATATCCCCAAGCAAAGTAGGCACCGGGTTGCGAGTCATGAAAACCTTGACAGCACTCACATCTATAAGTTGATCAGGGTTAGGGAACAAGACCATGAGAAGAGCTACAATCTCCTCAAATGCTTGCAAGTCTAGAGAATTCCAACAGCTTTGGGCCTTCTCAAACAGAAACATTGACAAGAAGCCTTTGACACCACTTCTAGTTTCCCAATATGTTGTGACATAAGATGGGTGCAAGTGCAGGGCTTGAGCAATCTCTTCTGGCTTTGGATCTCTTCCCGTACCGTTGAAGGGTAGTTGATTGAGAATAGGAATCCCCAAGAGTTGAGAAAATTCCTCCAAAGTGGGCACAAGTTAGTAGTCAGGAAATGTGAAGCAATGATGCAAAGGGTCAAAGAACTGGAAGAGAACTTTCAACATATCCTCCTCTGTGTTGGAAGTGACCAAGTTGAGTAGACGACCATGTCTCTCGGTGAATGGAGAATTCTCAGGAATCCTTGAAGCTAGCTCCTTTAGTTGCGGAGGAATTCTTACAAGGTTGACTTGGATAGTTTTCCTGCGAAGTGAATCCATAACCTACAAAACAAGAACAAAGATGAATCTCCAAAATCCTTGAAATGGTTAGTTGATGCATATGATGTTCATGATGTTCATGATGTTATGTACAAGTATATATGTAGGAGCAAATCACACAAGTTCCTAGTTTAGTCTTGCATGGGGTTTCATAGGTAATTACCCTCTTGAAGTTTAGTTGGCTCAACCTGTCCTAGAAATAGTAACCGGGTTCCAAAGAGCTCAATATCAATGGATTGTTTCCTTGTTCATTGTTTCAATTCAGCCTCTTTACTGGCGACCGAAATATTCCAAGGAACCAACCCTCAATGAGTGTAGTATCGAGTATCTACCCACTTTGCACTGCACCAAAGCCGGTCATCTCACTACATCCTAAAAGGCCAAGTTGGTCAAGTAAAGGTTCTAAAATTCCATTAGTGCTTCATGACATCACTCAACGACCCCGTATTCTCTTTGATTGACTCAAAGGCTACCGGTACCCACAAATATGTCGCACTAATATAGCTATTTCTTAGACCATGTCGGTATACAGTTTCCACAATGTATTGCTATTTACCTATGAATGTTTCCCAAATCCAGGTAGAGGATTCAAACCCAAACAATAGAACCAAAGTGTAAAGAATACAAGTCAAATAAGATAAGCATGTAAAGGTGATCTAAACCCTAAGGTAACCCCACTTTTAAGATATGTCCCCAGCAGAGTCGCCAGTTCTGTGATGCGGTGGGAGAACTGACTTGAGGTTTTGCGTTTGTGTTCACAAATATTGCGGTTAGCAAGAGTCGCCATCGACTTTTATTTTATCCAAAAAGGAAAGGTAAAAAATCATAGGAAAGACCTTTGAGATTGTTTTTGGGTTCGGGGGGTAGATTATGAAAAGGGAAGGTGCTAGCACCCTTTTCATCCATGGTTTTCCATGGGCTCTTAGTTACTTGTTTAGATCACTTGCTTTGCTTTTGAAATTGTTTGAAATGGTGCTTTGTGTGGTTTTGAAAGTATTTTGAAAAGAGGCCATCGTTTAGGAAATCTTTGTAATGATTCTAGTTTGTAAGAATGTATACAAAGATGTTTGTCTTTTGAAAAATGTTTCAATGTTTTGAAAGTTGTTTGGAAATGTTTTGAAATGTGTGTGTTTGTTTGAAAATAGCAAGGATTGTTTGTAAATTGATCAAGTAACTAGAAGCATATCTACCTACTCAAAAGTCTTTCTTGTACATTTTTTATTCCTTTGATATTGTTGATTTACCATTGATTTGGTAAACAAACCTATCTTGGGATGTTAAACGGGACGGGCGTGGGTCATCGTATGACCATGATAGCAATGTTGCCAAGTATCTTAGCAAGTTTTGAGGGACTAAGATCATTTGTTTAGGCAACCTTTTGATAGCGTCATCGAGGGACTATGATCTTTTGTTTTCTTTTGCTTTGCCAAGATACTTTGCATGCATACCATGGCCATTTTTTAGGCAACAAAGTGGGTGAAACCCTAGGGGTGCTTGTGTGCAATGTGTCTTCATTTTACATACTTTTGTTTGTCTTGTATTAGGTCATTCTATTTGTTTGATTTTTGTCTTATCATTCAAAACCCTAATTTACTAACATGGTATAAATGCAAGAAATTGCGTAAAGTAAACTAAACTATTACAACAATTATAATGGGAGAGGGGATACAAGTTTTTGAATGGGGATATTTGCACAAAATAAAATCCTAAAATAGTATTACAACCCAATTGAATTATTGTACAAGATAAATAAATATACAAATAATTAAAATGCAATAAAATGTAATTATGCAAAAAATATTTTGTATTTGTTTTATGTACGAGAAAATAAAGTTATTTAGGTCCTAAAAATAAGAAAAATAATATTATTATTTTTGAAAGGGTGACCCTAATTTTTTTATTTAAAAGAAAATTATGTTTTCTATTATTATTTTGTCCATTTTTTATAAAAGAAAATAATAAATAATATTATGTACAATATTAAAATTAAATATGTGTGAAAATAATATTTTATGTGCATGAATAATAAAAATAAATATGTATAGTATTTTTATTAAATGTATTTACAAATAAATAAGAAAATAAGTTCTATATATTAAAATAAAACTATTTTATATATATAAAAAATAAAATAAAAATGTAAAAAATAAAGAAAATATTTTTCATGATTTTTGTGATTCAGAAAAATAAATAAAAACAATAAATATAAAAATATAAAAGAAAATATAAAAAATAAACAAAATATGCAAGGGGGTGTGAATAGTAGTCAGGGGGTATGGGAAGTAAAACAACAGGCCCAATGCGCGCTCAGGCCCAGACCATCATCTTCATCCCTGTCCTTCAGCTTGCGCGCGTGTTTTGAGTTCAAACCTGCAACTCTCTATTCTTTGCACAAAAACAAAAACTTACAACATGAAAAATGTAGTTTGTAAACTCACGATTCCAATGATATAAAATTAATGACCTAATTCTCAAAGATCAGGGAGAATTTTAATGGCCCTAATTTCTGACCTAGTTTTTTCATGAACTTCAAACTTCAAATTCTCACTACTCAGTTAATATAAATGACAACTATGCATATGTACAGCTTCAGCAAGTTAAGGACTACATTTTTGCTTCACAAATCAAAGCTTGAGGATTCCTAAATAGAGAGATAGAGTTTTGAAAAATACCTTGTTCAGCTGAGTTTGGATATGGCAATGTAGGGACTTTGAGTGAGGCCTGAAGATCGTGTGAGCTTCCTTGAAGTTCCCTCAAGCTTTTCCAATGCTTAGCTGGCCTTGAGGATGCTTGAAACTACCTGTAGAAGTCAACCTGCAACCTTCAAGTTTTAAAATGGTGATTTATGAAATAGAGGTTACAGCAACAGGACAAGGGCTTGGATAGTTTGGATATGATGTATGTAAGATGTTTGAAGTATTGGATTAAGAAACGCACGAGCAAAATATGATTTGGCTTTAGTTTTGCAGAAGCTGCCCTGTTTGGGCAGAAATTTGTGTTTTTTTTGTTTGGGAGAGTTTCAGATGCTATCCATTCGTGTATTATCTTGCAACAAGTTTTTGAAGTTGTTTTGAATGATGCCAAACCCTCCCTTTATCAGATGTACCAGCTATCTTGACTTTTGCAACTTTTCTTGCTTTTGAAGAAAAGTGAAATGACTATGCTAGCAGGCCTGTACTTGGCTATCTTGTGAGCTGAAAGGGTTGGTTTACTTTGCTTGTGATCCATGGAAAATGCCTGTACTCAAGGAACAAGTCCAAGGCTCAAGGCTGATAAAGTTGGAAAAGCATGCTTTATCAAAATGGCATTGTGAACTTTATGCCATTTATGGATTAATCTCTTGTGCAATGCTCCAAATGTGAAAACAAAGGCTTTAACCACTGAGTTAGAATTAAATTATGGAGTTTAGAAGGGATTTAGGACCTGTAATGCAAGGTACAAGCATGCTAGGATCTGATTTGCAACTTGAAGCATTGTAAAAATGGCTTGAACAAAAGTGACAAAATGCCATTTTCTCTTCTTCGATTCTCCCTAACCACAAATGATCTTGGAGAGTTCTTTGACATATTGTAAATATTGAAACATGCTCTACAATCCGTCTTTGAAATGAATTTTTAGATACCTCTTGGAACTAGGTGAAAAATGCCCATGAAGTTAGGTCAAAAATCTGCCTAAATTAGGGCAAATTTTCACTAAGTTAAAAAGTTCATGAACCTCTACTCACAAATTCAAATCTTGATTTCCAAGCATCTTTTGGGAAAACTTTGTGAATCAAAGTTGTAGATTTCATGGAGAACTACAACTTTCATGTTGGAAGTTTTCTTTGAATCCAATTGCATAATGGTGAAGAAGTTGTGGAAAGTTGGGAAAAAATAAGAAATTTTCCATACTTAGAAAAATTCTAAGTTATGAAAATTTTCAAATTAAAACCCTAATTTGCAATTTTGGGTTTCTTGATCAACAAGTTTCACATTTTGACATATCTTGATGAATTATGACCCTTGGCACTTGATTTTGACCAAAAAGTCAAAGTTTAACTTTTCAGTGTACAGTTGACTTTTGATCAGTTGACTGTGAAATTCATCTGTCAATCCTATGCATTTGAGATATTTTGAACTATGTGATTAGGTCAAGATGATTCTATTGAGTCCTTGAAATCATGCTTGAACCCAATTGGCCATTTTCTAGGTTAAAAATCAGAAATTGCCCTTGTAATACCACAAATTTGTCCTACCCTTCTACTTTTATCTAGTTTATGCATTGTCGCGCTTTTCTCATGTACATATTTCCATTAGGTCATTTAACATTGCATACATTCGCTAACAACATAACTTGGCATGGGATCAAAGATTTTGAGGTGTACGATTTCTCTTTGGCTTTAAGAGTCTCACTTTCATTCAAGGTTGATTCATGTTATTTACTTAACAATCTTTGGCTTATGGAGCTAGGGTTTTTGTGTGCATGATTCATCGAGAATTTCTTGCATCGGGATATTATAAGACATCCATCTCTAAGGTCCCTTCAAAAGCATCAAGTGTTTACTACCTTCTCAATGACTCGGATTCAAATGAGAATGCTTTGAATTAAGGTTTTTGTACTTATCTTCATCGTTGCAAGGGTTAGATTCCTGATAGGAGTCTATGCGTTTGAGGATGCTTGGGGGATACTTTGGTTGCTCGGGATACATGGTACAAGATATGGTTTGTGGATTCAAAACATCATCACTCTGTTAGATATCAGTTACTTATCATGCAAGTTAAGTCTGGCTCAAATTCAGAGAGTTAAAATTAGAGGTTCATTGAGAATGCAAGATAACTTGGATTTGAAGTCGATTCAAGTGGTTCCATTATGAAAAATTTGGTAAGTATTCGATCATAAGGATGTTTTTGAAAGCAAGATGCAAAATATAAGGGCTAAGACACAAAGCCATTCGCACAAAGTTCAACATTATTCAAACTCTTCATCCGTAAATTTCATCATCCTTTATCCAAGTTTATCCAAACTAAATCATTTCCAAATCCATCATTCATCATTATCATTCAACAAAAGCTTGTTCAAATTTCTCATTATTCATTCGAACATTAAAGAATAACAAACATGGATTTCTGAGTGATGGAAATAAAGTATGGATCTTTTTGTCATGGCAAGCTTCAAACTTGAAGTTCCGTTCGAAATGTTATTCAAGCATTGATAAAATCTTATCCAAATTCATTCAAAGTGCAATTAGAGTATGGAAGCATCATTCATTTATCATCCATCAAAATTAGGGATCTATTCCCAATTCTTCCATCAATGTTTGTTTCAGGGACTTAAGCTAAGTATTCAAAATAGCATGGATACTACGTGGAAATCATTTGAAAAGAAATAAAATGGGAGAAATTTCATCAAATTCAAAGATATTCAAGCGTATTGTAAAAGTTCTATCAAAGTTCGTTCAACTTCATTCAAAATGACAAGAATACAAAGTTCTAAACATGACAGTATGAATTTGGTCCTAAAACATAAGAATTCTAAGTTTCTATACTTATGAACTTCATGCTTTCGGTTGCCAAAACCAAACTTCAAGCTTCCATAACATCTCAAAGTAATCTCCATGCTTGATGCCCTTATGTCTTGAATTTCTTCACCATGTTTTATTCGCATCATCTATGACCAAACTTGCTGTTAAAACCATCTTCAATATTCCTTTTCATTCACCATGCCAAGCTGCACCACTGAACCTACACCACACACATTCATTATCATGATCATAAAATCTAAAAATATAGCATACAACTAACATGTTCATGCACACATCAAGTCACCCTGCTATTACAAGAATACCATGACATCACATCTGCTTGCTAACCTCACTCCACCTTCGATTTATTTTCATAACCAAAAATAACTGATACTAAGAGAAATCCATCTCGGTAATTCACTTCATTAACTTTCGTAACATATTTTTTCTAACTTCTCCAACCAACTTAACAAACCAACTAAGCAGCCCTGCACATAAAACTCTAACAACCAACTTTTCTAACTCATTCCCAACTGTCAAACAACCAAAACCAATTCCATAACCAGAAAATAGAAACAGCCCTATAACTAACTTAACCAACCCAAAACAGTTACAACATAACTAACATTCAGTAACAAACTAACTTAACTGTAACAAACTCACCCCTAACCAATTTTCCCAACAAACTCTACAGAAAATATATAACAAACTTCCAGCATAAGAATACATATATAACAGATTGACAGAAAGGGAAAAGGAGTTATGATTCAATACAGAAAAATTCAAAGAAAATCATAATACTAACCTTTCAACCTCACTCACTCAACAATTCCTCAAGATCCTTCATCATCTTTAACCTTCTTCACTCTTCAATTCACAAAAGAATCACCACCTAAATTCCCTGCTCTCTCTCGGAAACCTCCATCTTCATCTTCTCTTTGCTTTCTCTCCATAGCCAAACCTTCATGTGTCTTTGTAAGTTCTGAAACTATATCCCTGCTTCAATCTTCAAGCAACAAGTACCGCACCATTTCTCTTGCGTTAATCTTCATCACATAACATTTCAACTGTATCTCTGAATCTTCTTCATCTTTCATCATCAACATCACTTCTCCTTCTTTCATCTTCAATAATCATAATTTTTGCAATGCTGCAAATGCATCTGCTTCACTCTTATCATCTCTGCTCAACATCTCACGTATAATCTTCATCAACAAAAACAATTCACAGAATCTTGTTTGGGAGGAGTGTAGGTGAGTCGTTTGAACGAACCAAAGAGGACATTCGTGAACAATAGGACGTACGAGTTTTAATGAACAACGGAGCTGAGACAAGCTGAGACGAGTGACGTTTGAACACTATGATGCGAATCATATCGTGAGAGCGAGCGGAGATCTAGGGAGATGATGAGATTCCATGAAGTGTGGCGATCATGGTGCTTGTTTCACGATGGTGTTAACGAATAAAAAGAAGCGAAGGCGGTGAGAGTGTGAAGAGAGATCGCGCTACTGAATGATAGGAGAAGAAGAGTTTAGGTCTCCGTCATGGTTTCTAGAGCGCAGACGGAGGCTCCGTGACTGGAAGTCGGAGATGGTGAGAGTAGTTGCGCCGTTCGATCTCGTGAGGGAGATGAAGAGACAAATAGCTTTCTAACCCTAAAACCCCTTTCCAATTTCATATCTTTTCTTTTTAGTTTTAATTATTGCATTGTTTTATTATTTTTTAATTCAAATTAATGACAATTATAACTAAATTGATAATTAAAAATATGCTGGAAAATGAGGAATTAATGAGACTGGGCCTCACTTCTTTGCTTTAGGCCCGTGTTGTTGTTTTTTTTTTAGCCTGAAGAAATTGGACAAAAATCTTTTTGGGCAAATTACTGCACTACACCCCTGAATTCAGCTTGTACCCCCTGATTCTTCTAATTTTTCTTTTTATTATTTTAGTTTTCTTCTAGTTTAATTTTCTCTCTCAATTGATAATAAAATGATACAAAACAATAGAATATTTTAGATTTCTTTAGAATTTCTTTTTAGAATTTCGATTAGAATTTTTTCTATTTTATTTTTCATATTTGGTAATCATTTTATTGTCCTTTTTAGTCAAGATTTTTGTGATAGCATCGATATAACTCTTGCAATGTGGAATGCTCAGGGTGAATTCTTCAATTACTCACCCAAGGAAACTTTGATAGAATTCTCTTACCGCTTGCACAATTTTGAAGAGGCAACGGACCTCCTCCGTTCGGTATTGTCGCAAATCTATTTTATTCTTCATTTTCGTATTTTATCGCAATCCATATGCATACTAACATCAGGTAGAAATTTCCCCTTTAACCTAAATCTTATGGCTACTAACGCATAATAACATTAGGTTTAGAAGTAAGCTAGTCTCCTTCTGACTTTTCTTTCCCTTTTGCATACGCGTCCAAAACTAAAACTTCTTTTTCTTTTCAAAAGAATTCAAAACACTTTAAAACTATTGATTCGAATCATGCTTTTGCTTAGTACGGGAAATGATAAGCGGATCTCTTCTCGATCTTATCATTCTTCATCTCAAGCATAGGTGTGGCTCAATTCTCAAAGACTCCTTTCATGACTAAGTAGAAAAATGGCTAATATCTCTCTCTTGAGGTCAATAAGTCATCATCTACACCAAAATATAAACCAATTCAAATCTTCTGTGCGCTCGAGCACCTTTCTCTAAGAAAACCTTTTCAGGTAAGGACATGATTAATTTACTTCTGTGCCAACGCATAAGTCTCCAAAGGTCGAGCTGCGGCAAAAGGCGGGATTAACTTTGTCCACAAAAAACACAAACAAACAAAAACATATGAGCCAAACTACGGTAGCTCTGATTCCTCAAAAAGGATACGTAGGAATTGGGGTAGGGCCCAGGCGAGCACAATTTTATTTTCCCTACATTCTTTTCTCCTTTTCTTTTGCATGCATTCTTCCCTTAGTAGTAATAAACAGTAAGCATAGATTAAACACACCCATAAGATAGATAACAAGAGTGGATACCGTAGAGTACTACGGGCGCGTGGGGTGCTAACACCTTCCCCTCGCGTAACAGACTCCCTTACCCGATCTCTCGGTCGCAAGACCGTGACTTCTCCCTCATCAGGTTTTCTCGATGTTTACCTTTCCCTACATGTGGGATAAAAGACGTTCGATGGTGACTTCATTGTTTGATGATTTTCAGCCGGTTGTTTCAGCTGGCGACTTCACTGGGGAATAGGTCGACCAAATGCTGGTCCATCCCGGAGTCGCTCCTAGCTCTTCTTTTCTTTTCTTTGGGTGTTTATCTTTACGCTTTCGGTTTATTCATTAATTTTGTATATACTTGAGCATACATATGCATTGTATTTTACTGTCTTCCATATACTACTGTTGTATAGGATCTACTTCTTATTGGGTTGGGATGTCACTTTTGAGGTAAAAGGCCCAGTACCCAGGCCAGAGTGCACTAGGACACCTAGGAATAGAGTGGGGGCATGACGGCTATAGGACATGGTCCGATTAGTGCAGTCATGTCATATACCACGCTCGAATGAGGTTCAAATGAATTACTATTGGCACCCACGTCTGTGGGTAAGCCCATAGCACTTTCAAGCGGACCCGTGATTTTCGAGTTACCATTGCCTTACCCTGACCTAGTTTTCACCCGTGAGCGGGGAGGGAATTCTTATTACAGGTACAGATGGCGACTATGTGCAGATGGTTACTCATGTTCACATGGTAACTATGCTCAGACAATGACTACTGGTTCTGATGGCTATATTCTGGATTTCTGTTATGACTTTATGCAGACGCTATATCCTGTTGGTGACCGTACGGTTCTCAGATTTATTTTCTGAGTTCCTGACTTGTTTACCTGGAGGTTCATTCAAGCCTTCAATCTTGGTATCCCCAGCATATTCAGAAAATGCTCAACAGTATCCGATGTTCCAGAAGCCTTGACCCCGTATAATGGGAGATCCACAGGGTACTTGTTTCTTATATGTGCGGAAGCTATGTCAGACCTTTTTGATCTGATGACACTCACATGATTCAGAGCAGTGCAGCAGTCTTATTCAGGAATGATGGAACCCTAATCCTCTTTGATCTCATGCCTTTGCATACATAACATGGCTAACCACATGCTTAACATACATGTTCTATTATTTCCAAGGAATCACATTTGCAAGTCTTGTGCTAAACTCTTCCATCCCTTAGTTGCGCAAAATCAAAATCAAAGCACGCAAATTCCTTGGAAATGACAGAACATGACATGGCATTCATTCATACACCCCATGCATATTCATGCATTCATGACAAGTACCCGAAGATTGGGGATTCTTATTCAGACCTGGGGTTCTCTTCAAAGGTTCAACCTGATTTCTCTCCACACATGCTCAGAGATCAGTTATGGAATAACTCTGAGTGGTACATGCAAGCTTTGGATCATAGTCAGAAACTTATTCAAGCAGGAAGATAATGGATTAAATACTCAAATAAGCCATGTCATGGAAACTCTAATGATGATGTCTATTATTTCTTTAAGACATGATATGCTTGGTGATGCATATTATACTGGGGCACCTGGCCAATCGATTGAAGAAGGTATGTCATCCAAAGACAATGTCCAAGACAGGCTCAATCTAGAGACTACTGTGTTCACATCAGATCTGAAGGGGATTCTCTCACACACTCGAGCATCAAGACTACAGAAAGTCGCCAGAATCAGCAAGTCCATACGGAGTCAAGTCTCCTCAATAATGGCAATCATTGGTTTCTTTTACTGCATTTTCGTTTGCATTCTTGCTTGTTTGTTTAAACATTGCTTGTATATAGAAACTTGTCTATTTTTGAACGAAAAGCTTAATGCAATAAGTATGCTTGTCTTGAAGTGTTCCTTTCATTTTTACTCATCCATTCGTTATCACTCTTTAAATGTTTTACTTGCATATTGATGCCAAATTTCCTAGTCTTATGCTTAGGTAAAGATTCAAAGGAGGATGACGACAACCTAAAACGCAAAAATCTCTGGTCGGTACGCTTTTGAGTAAGACCCTGCTGACGATGTACAGGCCTTGTTTCAATCCCTAAACACTGGAGATATAAGGGAGATAGACCCTCGTCAACCCCTCTGAGCCTTCGAAGTAGGAGTTTCTTTTCTGTTCAGAAAAAAACCTCATTTTAACCCTGGGGCGGGTAGTGTTCAGCTAATCTGATCAAGCATTCAGAACTCATCAAGAGTGTGCATCCAAGTATACAACAATGGTTATCCATCAAAAGATTGAGAAAAGTCAAAACCACAATGGTTAATCCTCATCTAACAACAATGTGCGTCTATTGACTATATCCCAATGGATATCTCTCACACATCAGGAGATCAACAAACGACGATACTGAAGACTCAGGCAGTCACGATCACTTCCAACAAATCAAAGACAACACAAAGATCAACGACTTGTTCAAAATGAAAAATACGAATAAGAAAGAAACAAAAATCCCCGGTAAGTCGAAACATGAAAACAAGTCGCTTAGGAAAAAATTGGGGCATCCCGCTAGACACCCAAATCGAAATTCAAAAGAATTTGTCCAGGCAAAAATTAGGGAAAGCAAGAAAGAAATTGAAAAGCCTAGAAGGCGAGAAAAGGATTACCAATGAAAATCCTCATCAAAGAACAAAGTCGTGTAATCAGACGCCAAAGGAAAAAGAAGTTAGCGATTGTTGTGTCTAAGAAACCACTGTGGTTCCTCAATCATCGCAAACTCTTCTTAAGAGATGAACGCTTGTGTCAGGTAAACAGAACGTATGAATGGAGAACATCATGGAGAATGGGTGGGAACCAAATAATTTTGAGCCTTAAATCCTTTTTTCTAAAACCATGAACCAGGCCATGTTACAACCCATAAAAGTCCTAACTGAAGCATGAGTCAATTCAAAAGCATGCTACAACGAGATAGTGTTTAACTGACTCCTAAGAGGTATGTCTCAATATCTGTGTTGGCATCATATGCTTGCATTATATTTCATAAAAAGGAATTTGCAAATGTTTCTCTCTAGCTAGTGACTCGTTCACAACAGAGTTGCGACACCATTTCATTCAAAGTTGTTCAAACTTCAAGACTTACATATGTGTTGCATTAGAATTATCATTCTCATAATAAACATTCTTCTGCATACAAAACAACTGATCGACATCAAGTAAGTTTACACAATGAACAATCGGTAAAGAGCTCAATCTTGTCAGAAGAGAGGCCTAAATACCCTGTTGAAGCAAGAGTCAACTGCCACAAGAGAAATGACTTATCCAACAACATGTTAACTGGTGATTATGTCAAGAGAAATCATCTTGATACTTCACAGTCTGAGTGCCATTCAGGGATGAAGTTAGCAGAGCCTGCCAATCTGGGGCAATCAAGTCGAGAATCAATCTCTCCAAGTTTAGCCAAATCTGGGGCATTCCCTCGAAGCTGTCAATCAGAGGTTATCACGTCGATAAATCTCTTCAAGCTCAATCAATCAGAGGCTATCACGTCGATAAATCTCTTCAAGCTCGATCAATCAGAAGCTATCACGTCGAGAGATCTATTCGGAATTCAGTCAACCTGGGGCGGTTACGTCGAGATTCGACAAATCTCTCCAAGAAAGCTGTAATCAAGAACAGTTTGTTTCGTGGCTCAAGACATTGGGGCAGGCCACCTCATATCATATTGTGGCATGAATCTTGTGGTCTTCTATTCAACCTAGATCTTGTTAGAACAATGTTTGAATCTAGTACCCTATATTTAAGTTTTGATGATAACAAAGTGAAAAGATATAGTAGTTAAATATTTCATGATTGAATTATATGCTGCCTAAAATTACTATGCTCTGATTTGCAGATATGCTGATTAAAATAAGCAAGATCACGTTCTCAGCATCAGAATATGTTTTCATACACCAGCATCAGAAGTTGCTGAATCAGAACGTCAAGATCAGATGATCAACGCTTGCACATGCTGAAGCTTGATGAACAGAACTGCGCGTAAAACACTCTGATACAGAATCAAATAGTTCATCAGCAGCGAAGCAGAATCAGAATGAGCCAAGCCAGATCGTGCATTGAAGAAGCAACGGTACTGTGCATTGAACGCTAATCAATTCCAACGGCCTCATTCCAGACAAGATCTGCTCAAAAAGGAAAGCTTGTTAATAGCATTGAATCAAGAATATTTGCATCAACGTTCATCTTCTCAAGTGCTATATAAACCAAGCTTCGAAGATTATCATGGCTAATGCTTCCAAACTCTCTACACGCAAAAAGCTGAACATAATCTTCATCTACCAGTTTGCTAAACCAACAAACTCTGATACTCCATTAGCGTTTAGCATTCTAAGTTTCTAAGCTTCATTTGTGTAAACATCACAGTTGTGATATAGTTTTTGTAGAAAACATTCACACACATTTGCTTATACCTTTGTAAGAAAGTGTTGCCTTGACAAACCGGATTGTGGTTTGAATCAAGAAGGTTTTAGCAGTTGCTAAAGCAGATTTGTATTCAGTTGAATATAGTGAATTAAGACCTCGTTGGAGAGAGGCAAAATCACCTTGACGGGTGGACTGGAGTAGTTTGAGATCAAACGAACCAGGATAAAAATACCTTGTCATTTGCTTTAAGATTCCAGTTTTACAATTCAACCCCCCCTTCTTGTGTTTTTCACCCCTTCAATTGGCATCAGAGCGCCTGGTTCTGAGCTAAAACACTTAACCGTGTCAGTACAAGATCCAGCGTCAGAAAAACACAATGGCAGGAAACAACTCTCATTTCAGCAATGACAACAATGAGGATAGAGACAGATTCAGCGGCAAACCTCCAGTCTTTGATGGAGAAAACTTTGACTACTGGAAAGACAGAATTGAAAGCTTCTTTCTAGCACATGATGCTGATCTGTGGGATATGGTGACAGATGGATACACGCACCCTGTGAATGCAACTGGTCAGAAGATTGAAAGAAAATCAATGACTGATCAACAAAAGCGTGATTTCAAGAATCACCATAAGGCCAGAACCATCCTCCTCAGTGCCATCTCATATACTGAGTATGAGAAGATCTCCAACAGAGACACAGCTAAGAACATCTTTGATTCTCTCAGAATGACGCATGAGGGCAACGTTCAAGTCAAAGAAACAAAAGCTCTGGCGCTCATTCAGAAGTATGAGGCGTTTAAAATGGAAGAATCTGAATCCATTGAAACTATGTTCTCTAGATTCCAGATTCTGGTAGCTGGTCTCAAAGTTCTGGATAAGGGATACTCTACTGCTGACCATGTCAAGAAGATAATCAGAAGTTTACCCAAGCAGTGGAGGCCTATGGTTACTGCTCTGAAGCTGGCGAAAGATCTCAACAAAATCACTCTGGAGGAACTTATAAGCTCCCTCAGAAGTCATGAGATAGAGCTAGAAGCTGATGAGCCTCAGAAGCAAGGTAAGCCTATAGCTTTAAAATCTAACAGAAAATCTGAATCTAAAGTTTTGCAGGCAGTTGAAGAAACATCTGATGGATCCTCATCAGAAGAAGACGAGCTTTCCCTTCTCTCCAGAAGAGTAAATCAACTGTGGAAGCAAAGACAAAGGAAGTTCAGGAATCCCAGAAGATCTGATCAGAACGAGTCTTCTTCAAGATACAGAAGGACAGATTCTTCCTCTGGATACAGAAGATCTGAAGGTTCCTCTGGTAGCAAGAAGCCAAATACAAAAGACATCATCTGCTACGAGTGCAATGAGCAAGGACACTACAAGAGTGACTGTCCAAAGCTTCAGAGGGAAAAGCCCAAAAAGAAGTTTGGAAGAGAGAAGAAGAAAAGTCTCATGGCCACATGGGATGACTCTGACTCGTCTGAAGCTGACTCAGAATCAGATGATGAAAGGGCGAACATAGCGCTCATGGCTAGCATTCCAGATGACAGTGAAGCTTCTGACTCAGACTCAGAATCAGACACAGAAGAGGTATTTCCTAACTTCGCTGTTAATTTTACAAAGGCTGAACTTGCTGAAAGCCTCAATGAAATTCTGGAACGTTATCAGCAGATTAGAGCTAAATTCAGAGACCTGAAAAGGACTCTTGAATCTGACTCTAATAAGTCTGAGAGTCTCAAATTGGAAAACTCTGAGCTGAGAGATAAAATTTTAAAATTAGAAAACTCTTTACAAAACTCTCAGAAGGTACCAATTTCTGAAACTCCCAGCAACGCTGATGAGATCATCAAGGAGTATGATCATAGCTTCCAGAAGTTCCTTGCTAAAAGCATAGATAGAAGCAGAATGGCTTCAATGATCTATGGAGTTAGCAGAAACGGCAGGAAAGGAATAGGATACCAAGGTAAGGTTCCTACACCTAAGAATGTCATGGATTTAGTTATTAAACACACTCCTCTAAATTCACACTTTGTGTATGGTCACACACATGACATCAAATATACTAGTAGTAATCACTTTGTGAAACCAAAATTCAACCAGAGTTTTGGTAAAACTAACAAATCAGGACCCAAGAAGATCTGGGTACCTAAGGATAAAATAATACATGTTGCAGATATCTTTAGCAGCAAGTCAGAAACACCAGTCATGGTACCTGGACTCTGGCTGCTCACGACACATGATGGGAAGAAGGCATATGTTCCAAAGCCTGGAACTTAAGCCTGGAGGCCACGTTGGCTTTGGAGGCAATCAGAGGGGAAAGATTATTGGCTCTGGAACTGTAGGTAACGGAAATCTTCCCTCTATTAATAATGTTCTGCTTGTAGATGGATTGATGCATAACCTGTTATCCATAAGTCAATTAAGTGATAACGGTTATGATATAATCTTTAATCAAAAATCATGTAAAGCTGTTAGTCAGAAAGATGGGACTATCCTATTTAATGGTAAGAGGAAAAACAACATTTACAAATCAAACTTTCTGAACTAAAGAGTCAGAACGTAAAATGTCTTCTGTCTGTTAACAACGAGCAGTGGATCTGGCACAGAAGATTGGGGCATGTTAGTATGAGAAGAATATCTCAGATTAACAAACTCAATCTGGTCAGAGGACTTCCAAATTTGAAGTTCAATTCAGATGCTCTGTGTGAAGCATGTCAGAAAGGCAAATTTGCAAAACCTTCTTTTAAATCCAAAAATGTTGTTTCTACCTCTAAGCCATTAGAACTTCTGCACATTGACTTATTTGGACCAGTTAAGACTGCTTCTGTCAGTGGCAAGAAGTATGGGTTAGTAATCGTAGATGACTATAGCAGATGGACATGGGTAAAGTTCTTAAGACACAAGGACGAGTCACACTCTGTGTTTGTTACCTTCTGTAACCAAGTTCAGAATGAAAAAGATCTTAGAATCGTTAAAGTCAGAAGTGATCATGGTGGAGAATTTGAAAATAAAGATTTTGAGTCATTCTTTAATGACAAAGGCATTCTGCATGATTTATCTTGTCCTAGAACTCCCCAACAAAATGGAGTTGTAGAACGAAAGAACAGAACATTGCAAGAAATGGCCAGAACCATGATCAACGAGACAAACGTTGCTAAGACTTTCTGGGCAGAGGCAATAAACACAGCGTGCTACATTCAGAATAGAATCTCAATAAGACCTATTCTGGAAAAGACTCCATATGAATTGTGGAAGAACAGAAAGCCCAACATTTCGTATTTTCATCCATTTGGATGTACTTGCTATATGTTAAACACTAAGAATTATTTGAACAAGTTTGATTCTAAGGCACAGAAGTGTATTATGTTAGGATACTCTGAACGCTCAAGAGGGTACAGAGTATACAATACAGAAACACAGATTGTGGAAGAATCAATCAGTGTTCGTTTTGATGACAAGCTTGACTCTGAAAAGTCAAAGCAGAATGAAAATCTTGCAGGTATAGAAATTGAATTTGCAGGTTCTGAAGACAAGTCATCAGAAGCTCTCAACACAGACATTCCTTCAACGTCTGAAAGAAGCAATGCTAGAAATCCTTCATCTGCTGCTGATCAACCTCAGAAGAGAGTACCCAGAAGCAGTTTGGATCACCCAGAAGAGACTATTCTAGGAAGAAAGGAAGATCCAATCAGAACAAGAGCAAGCTTCAGAAACTCTGAAGAAACCCTTATGGGACTTGTGTCTCTGATTGAACCTTCTTCTATTGATGAAGCACTTCTGGACAATGACTGGATTCTGGCAATGCAAGAAGAGCTGAATCAATTCACCAGAAACGACGTATGGGATCTCGTTCCAAGACCAAAAGGATTCAACGTCATTGGAACAAGATGGGTGTTCAGAAACAAGCTCAATGAACAAGGTGAAGTCGTCAGAAACAAGGCACGACTGGTTGCACAAGGTTATAGTCAGCAAGAGGGGATAGACTATACAGAAACCTTTGCCCCAGTCGCCAGGTTAGAATCTATCAGACTCTTAATCTCATTTGCTGTTAATAGAGGCATCACTCTGTATCAGATGGATGTCAAAAGTGCATTCTTAAATGGTTATATAGAAGAAGAAGTTTATGTTCACCAACCCCCAGGTTTTGAAAATACAAAACATCCAGAACATGTTTTCAAACTGAAAAAGTCACTGTATGGTCTGAAACAAGCTCCCAGAGCTTGGTATGAAAGGCTAAGTAACTTTCTGCTTGAAAATGAATTCACCAGAGGGAAAGTGGACACTACTCTATTCTGTAAAACAGTTAAGAGTGACATTTTAGTCTGTCAAATTTATGTTGATGATATAATCTTTGGTTCCACTAATCCTTCTCTTGGAAGAAAATTTGCTAAGTGTATGCAGGCAGAATTTGAGATGAGCCTCATGGGGGAACTGAAATTCTTTCTAGGAATTCAGATTAATCAAACTCCAGAGGGAACTTACATTCATCAGAGCAAATACATCAGAGATCTTCTGAAGAAATTTGACCTCTCAGAATGTAAGCCATCAAAGATTCCAATGCATCCCACGTGCATTCTGGAAAGAGAAGAGGTAAGCAAAAGCGTAGAACAGAAAGTCTACAGAGGTATGATTGGTTCTCTCCTTTATCTGACTGCTTCAAGACCTGATATTTTATTCAGTGTATGTATTTGTGCTAGATTCCAATCAGATCCTAGAGAATCTCACTTAACAGCTGTTAAGCGAATTTTCAAGTATCTGAAAGGTACTACTAATCTGGGTTTGTTTTATAGAAAATCTAGTGATTACAGCTTAGTAGGCTACTGTGATGCTGATTTTGCTGGAGACAGAGTGGAACGCAAAAGTACTTCTGGAAGCTGCCAGTTTCTGGGAGAAAATCTGATCTCGTGGTCCAGCAAAAGGCAATCAACTATTGCTCTGTCAACAGCAGAAGCTGAGTACATAGCAGCAGCTGGATGCAGCACACAGATGCTCTGGATGAAAAGTCAGCTTGAAGACTTCCAGATTTTTGAGAGTAACATTCCTATTCTTTGTGATAATACTTCTGCTATTTGCTTAAGTAAGAATCCTATTTTACATTCTAGAGCTAAGCATATAGAAATAAAACATCATTTCATTAGGGACTATATTCAGAAAGGAATTTTAAACTTGAAATTTATAGATACAGACCATCAATGGGCTGATATCTTTACTAAACCCCTTTCAGAAGATAGGTTTAATTTCATTCTGAAACATCTCAGCATGAAAGTATGCCCAGAATGAAAATGTTTTAATTCCATATTTTTATCTTTCAGAATGTATTTATATTACTGTGAACTTCTGATCAATCTTCTTTCAGAAAGTTAGAACATGCAGATTGTATCAGAGGCAAGTCTAAAGATCTGAGAGTCTAATCTCAAAGACAGACGTGCTGATCACTACATCAAACAAGTGTCATCCAATCATCAGCAAATCCCTGAAGCAGAACGCGTGCACGCTTCTGAGAAAGGAAAGCGCTGATTGGGTGCATTGAGACACATGTCTGGTAACCGTTTTTAAGTATCTTTCTCAAATCCCCCAAAATCAGCAAGCATTAAATGCAAAAGTAATCACGCTTGTTAATGGCAATCATTATTTTTTTTCTCTCTCTTAAAAACGTTTTATTTTTCAAAATAATTTTTGAAAATTCTATTTAAGCACATTACTCTTCATTCTTAATCTTTACGCTTTCTCATAATCTCTTAAGAATTTTTCTGCATACTTCTGAGTTTACCATCTTCAAACCCTTTTTTTTTCTCAAATCACTCTCAAGCTTTTTGTGTGAGAACAATGGCATCCTCCAGCATTTCTGCAGGAAATCAGAAGAAAGAAACCTCTGAGCAATATCAAGCGCCTACCAGAACTCTTCTCACACCAGTAAAGAATCTTGAGGTTCTCTCTGAGTTAATCATCGATTTCGAAAGTTTGAAGGATAATGGATTTGACCTAACTGAGGAAGTCAAAGCTCAAAAGTGGGAGAGGTACTTTGATAGATTGGTTGGACCAACCTTCCCAGAGCTTGTCAAGGAATTTTGGATTCACGCCAAGATTCATAAACATCTAGTCATCTCCTATGTCATGGGAAAGAAGATAATAATTTCTGAAGACCTCATTGCTAGGTTAATTGGTCAAAGTGGTGGTGGAGTCCGTTGTGTGGACATGGCTGATAGATGCCCTGATATAGGTGTGGTAGCCAACTGCATTTTCACTCTTGGTTTTCCCAGCAGCAAAATCAAGGATCTGAAGGATCACTGCAGAGTGTGGGCCAAGATTGTTCTAGGCTGTTTCAATCACAGGAAGCCAACAAGCTCTCCTGACTATATAAACGTGGATCAGCAATTTCTGATCTACTTTATTGATCAGAGGGTGAAGATCAATTTGGCACACTTCCTGTTCAACCATCTGAAGGCTAGTGTGAAAGAGACTAGAGAAGAAGAAAGGACCAAAAGGGACTGGATACCGTTTGGGAGGCTCATATCAGATATTCTGACAGAGAATAAGCTGATAGATTATCTGAGCGAAGCTAAAGTGCTGGGCAATTTTGAACCAACTGTTGGAAAACCGCTAAACGCTAAGAACCTGAAGAAGATGAAGCTGATAGAAAATATCAGGAAGGAACCCAGAGCTTCTTCAACTGCTGACATCTCCAGAAGAAGAGTGCCTCTGAGTAATTTCCCAAGATTTTCTGAAATGGAATCCCAACCTGATATGTTTCCCAAGTATCCAGATTCATACAAGGAAGAAGATGCAGGTTCAAAGCTGAAGATCAAGGATCTGAGTCAAGTTCAACCTGAAGTGACTCAGAAGAAGACAAAGAAGAGGAAAGCAGAAGGATCATCTCATCAGACTCCAAAGAAACGAGGTAATACATCTGCTGCTCCTATTTCAATTTCATCTACTATTCCAACATCTGCTGCCCCTCCTCAAACCTCTCACAGAATATCCATCCCAATCCCTTCTATTGATGAAACCATACCAGAAGACCCTTCTGAGGCCTTACTACTCAGAAGAACCAGAATTAAAATTCCCATTAAAATTACCAAACAACCAACTGTTTCAACAACATCAGCACTTGATAGCGTGCTAGCTGATATTGAGCGTGAACATGCTTCTGTTCAACCTCACTCTGAACCACCAAATATTCCTCCTCCACAACCTGAACCAGAAATTCAACCTGAACCAGAAATTCAACCTGAACCAGAAATACAACCAGAACATCAACCAGAACCTGAACCACAATCTCAACAACCAATCACAGAAGAACCTCTGATCCCTGAGCAATCAGAGATTCCACCTCCTCAACCAGAAAACAATCCACCCTCACCACAACCAGAGTTTCAACGCTATGAAACCCCATCTCCTCATCATTCTGATCCCCACTCACCTCAACCTTCACCGCTGGCAATCCAGTTGCCATGTGGAACCACCATTGTCAGACCCCAGTTACCATCATCAGAGGAATCAACACCTCCAAAAACTCCAACCACTCCAATAGATATATCCTCTGACTCTGATAACCATCCACCAAAACAAACAGCACCTCAGCAAACCTCTGAAAACCAATCCTCTGAAAACCCCAGCAAAATCTTCATTGACTTAACAAGTCTTGAACGTCTTGCTGATTTAAGACACAAATTGGCCATTCCCAAACCAAAGCAACTAGATGTTGGCTCTGGTATTTTGGACTTTGAAACAGGTATGCTGCAATGGATTGCTTCGTTGAAGCAAGTTTGTCCGGGGATGATCGACCCAGCTGCTTCTGATCAGCTCTGGTCACAGTTCAGAGTATGGGTACGTACTGAAGCACTCAAGCTGCAGGACGTCAACTACGAGCAGGCTCAACAGAACTTTAGCATGCTGCTGAAGGAAGTTGAGAGTCAGCTGCCTCAAGAAGTTGTGCTCCCTCTGGACAGTGAATCCTGGTCTGAGAAAGAGCAAGCTGCACAGGTGCAAGCCTCAGAAGAAGACAAGACTCTTCAGGAAGAAAATCCAGCAGAAGATATAGCTGAAAGTTCTGAGAAACTTCCTCCTGCTGAAAGTTCTCAAGCTGCCTTGGACAGGCAGGCTCTGGAAGAACTAAGGCTGAATGACTTGCGTCTACAGCAGCGGATGGAAGAGAATGATCAGAAGATGGAAGCAAGAATGAATGTTCAGGACAGCAAGATTGATACTGTTGTCACCATGGTTCAGAAGCAGAATGAAACTTCTGAAAAGATTCAAGCAATGCTGGAAAGCCTGTTCTCACGCATGCCCCCACAACCTTGAAATTTTTCTCATGCATGACATTCTCTATATTTTCTTCATTTTCTGATGTACTTTTGACTATGTTTTGACTATGTGTGTGTAATGTTCTTTTGCTCTGAACTATTTTAATATAACTTGTTTTTCTGATCTAAATTGTTTTAGCACATCACTAACATTTTTTGATTGCTGACAAAAAGGGGGAGAACAAGAATGATATTTAAAATCAATAACGGCTAACTAGACAGAAACTCTCAAACATTCTAACTCTATTACTTGAAATGTTTTTTCTGTTTTGTTGTTAAGTCTACAGGCACAAGGAAGCTCCGAACACTATGAAGACTAAGAACTAGAAGCTCATGTTGCTCTGATCAAATATGAAGTTCTGATATATGAAGCTCTGATTGTCCTAACACTCTGATCCTAAGCAAAGCTCTGACAGGAAAAGCTCTGAAGCTCTGCTTTCTGATAAGTCAAAGACCTATAATCTGATGCTCAAAGATAGAAAAAGATCTGACTCTGAAGAACACGCATATCAAAGGGAAGTAACAAACTCAGGGGGAGTATCTCTTAAACTCTGAATTCTCCGCACTTCTTATTCTGATACATAGCTCTGATAACTTTTCACGTTATTTTTCATTTAAAATATCCAGTTTTTGTCATCATCAAAAAGGGGGAGATTGTTAGAACAATGTTTGAATCTAGTACCCTATATTTAAGTTTTGATGATAACAAAGTGAAAAGATATAGTAGTTAAATATTTCATGATTGAATTATATGCTGCCTAAAATTACTATGCTCTGATTTGCAGATATGCTGATTAAAATAAGCAAGATCACGTTCTCAGCATCAGAATATGTTTTCATACACCAGCATCAGAAGTTGCTGAATCAGAACGTCAAGATCAGATGATCAACGCTTGCACATGCTGAAGCTTGATGAACAGAACTGCGCGTAAAACACTCTGATACAGAATCAAATAGTTCATCAGCAGCGAAGCAGAATCAGAATGAGCCAAGCCAGATCGTGCATTGAAGAAGCAACGGTACTGTGCATTGAACGCTAATCAATTCCAACGGCCTCATTCCAGACAAGATCTGCTCAAAAAGGAAAGCTTGTTAATAGCATTGAATCAAGAATATTTGCATCAACGTTCATCTTCTCAAGTGCTATATAAACCAAGCTTCGAAGATTATCATGGCTAATGCTTCCAAACTCTACACGCAAAAAGCTGAACATAATCTTCATCTACCAGTTTGCTAAACCAACAAACTCTGATACTCCATTAGCGTTTAGCATTCTAAGTTTCTAATCTTCATTTGTGTAAACATCACAGTTGTGATATAGTTTTTGTAGAAAACATTCACACACATTTGCTTATACCTTTGTAAGAAAGTGTTGCCTTGACAAACCGGATTGTGGTTTGAATCAAGAAGGTTTTAGCAGTTGCTAAAGCAGATTTGTATTCAGTTGAATATAGTGAATTAAGACCTCGTTGGAGAGAGGCAAAATCACCTTGACGGGTGGACTGGAGTAGTTTGAGATCAAACGAACCAGGATAAAAATACCTTGTCATTTGCTTTAAGATTCCAGTTTTACAATTCAACCCCCCCTTCTTGTGTTTTTCACCCCTTCAGATCTTCCCAGAGACCCTCCAGACAGGGGCATTTCTCATCCATACTTAGTTGCTCAAGTCAAATATGGTGTGCAAGACTACGATCAAGCTAAAAGCACCATAACAGTCAACCTGACTTGGCCAGCACATGAAACTGCCTCCATCTACTACAGGCAACTTCAGGTCTGATTCCCCAAATGAATTCAGAAAATCTAGCATCGTCTTTTAACTCAGCACGCACAAGTGCATCCTCAGTGGAGTTAATCAAGAGCATCCCCAATGAAGCTAAACCAGGGCATTCGCAGAGCTGAACCGGGGCATTCGTAGAGCTGAATCGGGGCATTCGTAGAGCTCGGCCGGGGCATTCATAGGTGTCCATGCCCATCTCTTATCCCCCAAGTGATTTAAGAGACAATTCCCCAGTGTGCGTAAACTTGGAGCATGTATTCGAAGGGATCCACATGGTGTTCAGTATCCATTCTTCAGCATATTCAGTTCTATCATCCTCTCAATGGTTCAGGATGTTTGGAAGTCTGGCCAACTTATCTCTTCCCAACGGTATGATTCAGAATCCAGCATCGTACCTGAAGACTCGTTTCATCGGCAACTCAATCTCCAGCAGAGTCATCAACAATCTTTGGTCTTTAAGAGCTCCCCAGTGCAAATTCTTCCCAGTATCCCCAACAACCTTTGATACTGCAGGCTTCCAATGTCGATATATATTGACATCCTCAGTGATGAGAAGTGGTTCCCAGCAAACCTTCTCTTATCCCCATGAAGTTTATTTCTTCGCATTGCATATAGTTATCATTACATAACATTGCATCCTTAAAAGCGCGTAGCCGATCCATCAGAATGGATATTTGCGTCAAAATAAATTCAAACATGCATACAAAGCATAAGCCAGACCAGGTACCTTACACAAAGACCTGAATTATTCAAGGACAACAATACATCCCTACAGGAGGATATCATGCCCGAAATCCCCAGTCGGTGACCTTCACCTTTTCAATGCCAAACAAAATCAATACGCTTTGCCGTTCTAAACCCAGTTCTTGTCTGGTAGTCGGTTCCCTAAACACCCGTCCATGTCCATCCCTAAACACTTACCTGTGTCCATTCCTAAGCACTCGTATGTGTCAAGTTTCCTAAACACCCAGCCGGGTCAGTTATTCAAACACTCGTCCGTGTTTAACTTTTTGATACTCGTCCGTATTGATTCAAACACTCGTCCGTGTTTAACTTTTTGATACTCGTCCGTATCTTCTTTCAATACTCGTCCGTATTGATTCAAACACTCGTCCGTGTTTTTACCTTTGATACTCACCTGTATCTTCTTTCAATACTCGTCCGTATTGATTCAAACACTCGTCCGTGTTTATACCTTTGATACTCACCTGTATCTTCTTTCAATACTCGTCCGTATTGAATCAAACACTCGTCCGTGTTTATACTTTTTGATACTCGTCCGTATCTTCTTTCAATACTCGTCTGTATTGAATCAAACACTCGTACGTGTTTAACTTTGATACTCATCCGTATCTTCTTTCAATACTCATCCGTATTGAATCAAACACTCGCCCGTGTTTAACTTTTGATACTCGTCCGTATCTCCTTTCAATACTCGTCCGTATTGAATCAAGCACTCGTCCGTGTTTATACTTTTGATACTCGCCTGTATCTCCTTTCAATACTCGTCCGTATTGATTCAAACACTCGTCCGTGTTTAACCTTTGATACTCGTTCGTATCTTCTTTCAATACTCGTCCGTATTGAATCAAACGCTCGTCTGTGTTTAACCTTTCTTGATGCTCTTCCGTGTCGCTTATCTAAACAATCATCATGTCATAACCCATGTTCCCTTCTTCGAACCTGAGATCTCCTCTTGGCTAGGTTCTTCCTTCAAATCATCGTCGAACCTGAGATCGCCTCTTGGCTAGGTTCTTCCTTCAAATCACCGTCGAGCCTGAGATCGCCTCTTGGCTAGGTTCTTCCCTTAAATCATCTCTGAACCTGAGATCGCCTCCTGGCTATGTTCTTCCTTCAAATCACCGTCGAACCTGAGATTGCCTCTTGGCTAGGTTCTTCCTTCAAATCATTGTCGAACCTGAGATCGCCTCTTGGCTAGGTTCTTCCTTCAAACCATCGTCGAACCTGAGATCGCCTCTTGGCTAGGTTCTTCCTTCAAATCATCATCGAACCTGAGATCGCCTCTTGGCTAGGTTCTTCCCTCAAACCTTCATCGAACCTGAGATCGCCTCTTAGCTAGGTTCTTCCTGCAAATCATCGTCGAACCTGAGATCGCCTCTTAGCTAGGTTCTTCCTACAAATCCTCGTCGAACCTGAGATCACCTCTTGGCTAGGTTCTTTCTGCAAATCATCGTCGAACCTGAGATCGCCTCTTGGCTAGGTTCTTCCTTCAAACCATCGTCGAACCTGAGATCGCCTCTTGGCTAGGTTCTTCCTGCAAATCATCGTCGAACCTGAGATCGCCTCTTGGCTAGGTTCTTCCTTCTAATCATCGTCGAACCTGAGATCGCCTCTTGGCTAGGTTCTTCCTTCAAATCTTCTTCGAATCTGAGATCGCCTCTTGGCTAGGTTCTTTCCATACACTTTGTCTTAGAACCTAAGATCGCCCTTTGGCTAGGTTCTCTGTAAAATCACTCTCATGTGTCACCTTAGGATCGTAGGTCGCCTGTAGACCTCGTCCGCTGTCTTCTCATACCAACCATTTGTCTTGTATTGGCATCAAGCCACGTTACAAGTCCAATCTTTGTCTCTTCATTGAAAAAACAAATTTCTTTTCCCCAGCAGATCACAAAATAAATAAATAAAGAAAACACTTACTCTTCCTCCCAGGACAAATTTTCGGCATTGATATTTAATCATCTTCAACCTCGAACTTTCGAAAGGCACGCACCAATCGTACTTTCAGGTTTAAGACGATTAAATAGGGGCAGCTGTAATACCCCAAATTTGTCCTACCCTTCTACTTTTATCTGGTTTATGCATTGTCGCGCTTTTCTCATGTACATATTACCATTAGGTTATTTAACATTGCATACATTCGCTAACAACATAACTTGGCATGGGATCAAAGATTTTGAGGTGTACGGTTTCTCTTTGGCTTTAAGAGTCTCACTTTCATTCAAGGTTGATTCATGTTATTTACTTAACAATCTTTGGCTTATGGAGCTAGGGTTTTTGTGTGCATGATTCATCGATAATTTCTTGCATCGGGATATTATAAGACATCCATCTCTAAGGTCCCTTCAAAAGCATCAAGTTTTTACTACCTTCTCAATGACTCGGATTCAAATGAGAATGCTTTGAATTAAGGTTTTTGTACTTATCTTCATCGTTGCAAGGGTTAGATTCATGATAGGAGTCTATGCGTTTGAGGATGCTTGGGGGATACTTTGGTTGCTCGGGATACAGGGTACAAGATATGGTTTGTGGATTCAAAACATCATCACTCTGTTAGATATCAGTTACTTATCATGCAAGTTAAGTCTGGCTCAAATTCAGAGAGTTAAAATTAGAGGTTCATTGAGAATGCAAGATAACTTGGATTTGAAGTCGATTCAAGTGGTTCCATTATGAAAAATTTGGTAAGTATTCGATCATAAGGATGTTTTTTAAAGCAAGATGCAAAATATAAGGGCTAAGACACAAAGGCATTCGCACAAAGTTCAACATTATTCAAACTCTTCATCCGTAAATTTCATCATCCTTTATCAAAGTTTATCCAAACTAAATCATTTCCAAATCCATCATTCATCATTATCATTCAACAAAAGCTTGTTCAAATTTCTCATTATTCATTCGAACATTAAAGAATAACAAACATGGATTTCTGAGTGATGGAAATAAAGTATGGATCTTTTTGTCATGGCAAGCTTCAAACTTGAAGTTCCGTTCGAAATGTTATTCAAGCATCGATAAAATCTTATCCAAATTCATTCAAAGTGCAATTAGAGTATGGAAGCATCATTCATTTATCATCCATCAAAATTAGGGATCTATTCCCAATTCTTCCATCAATGTTTGTTTCAGGGACTTAAGCTAAGTATTCAAAATAGCATGGATACTAAGTGGAAATCATTTGAAAAGAAATAAAATGGGAGAAATTTCATCAAATTCAAAGATATTCAAGCGTATTGTACAAGTTCTATCAAAGTTCGTTCAACTTCATTCAAAATGACAAGAATACAAAGTTCTAAACATGACAGTATGAATTTGGTCCTAAAACATAAGAATTCTAAGTTTCTATTATTATGAACTTCATGCTTTCGGTTGCAAAAACAAAACTTCAAGCTTCCATAACATCTCAAAGTAATCTCCATGCTTGATGCCCTTATGTCTTGAATTTCTTCACCGTGTTTTATTCGCATCATCTATGACCAAACTTGTTGTTAAAACCATCTTCAATATACCTTTTCATTCACCATGCCAAGCTGCACCACTGAACCTGCACCACACACATTCATTATCATGATCATAAAATCTAAAAATATAGCATACAACTAACATGTTCATGCACACATCAAGTCACCCTGCTATTACAAGAATACCATGACATCACATCTTCTTGCTAACCTCACTCCACCTTCGATTTATTTTCATAACCAAAAATAACTGATACTAAGAGAAATCCATCTTGGTAATTCACTTCATTAACTTTCCTAACATATTTTTTCTAACTTCTCCAACCAACTTAACAAACCAACTAAGCAGCCCTGCACATAAAACTCTAACAGCCAACTTTTCTAACTCATTCCCAACTATCAAACAACCAAAACCAATTCCATAACCAGAAAATAGAAACAGCCCTGTAACTAACTTAACCAACCCAAAACAGTTACATCATAACTAACATTCAGTAACAAACTAACTTAACTGTAACAAACTCACCCCTAACTAATTTTCCCAACAAACTCTACAAAAAATATATAACAAACTTCCAGCATAAGAATACATATATAACAGATTGACAGAGAGGGAAAAGGAGTTACGATTCAATACAGAAAAATTCAAAGAAAATCATAATACTAACCTTTCAACCTCACTCACTCAACAATTCCTCAAGATCCTTCATCATCTTTAACCTTCTTCACTCTTCAATTCACAAAAGAATCACCACCTAAATTCCCTGCTCTCTCTCGGAAACCTCCATCTTCATCTTCTCTTTGCTTTCTCTCCATAGCCAAACCTTCATGTGTCTTTGCAAGTTCTGAAACTGTATCCCTGCTTCAATCTTCAAGCAACAAGTACCGCATCATTTCTCTTGCGTTAATCTTCATCACATAACATTTCAAATGTATCTCTGAATCTTCTTTTTCTTTCATCATCAACATCACTTCTCCTTCTTTCATCTTCAATAATCATCATTTTTGCAATGCTGCAAACGCATCTGCTTCACTCTTATCATCTCTGCTCAACATCTCACGCATAATCTTCATCAACAAAAGCAATTCACAGAATCTTGTTTGGGAGGAGTGTAGGTGAGTCGGTTGAACGAACCAAAGAGGACATTCGTGAACAACAGGACGTACGAGTTTTAATGAACAACGGAGCTGAGACAAGCTGAGACGAGTGACGTTTGAACACTATGATGCGAATCATATCGTGAGAGCGAGCGGAGATCTAGGGAGATGATGAGATTCCATGAAGTGTGGCGATCATGGTGCTTGTTTCACGATGGTGTTAACGAATAAAAAGAAGCGAAGGCGGTGAGAGTGTGAAGAGAGATCGTGCTACCGAATGATCGGAGAAGAAGAGTTTAGGTCGCTGTCGTGGTTTCGAGAGCGTAGACGGAGGCTCCGTGACTGGAAGTCAGAGATGGTGAGAGTAGCCGCGCCGTTCGATCTCGTGAGGGAGATGAAGAGACAAATAACTTTCTAACCCTAAAACCCCTTTCCAATTTCATATCTTTTCTTTTTAGTTTTAATTATTGCATTGTTTTATTATTTTTTAATTCAAATTAATGACAATTATAACTAATTGATAATTAAAAATATGCTGGAAAATGAGGAATTAATGAGACTGGGGCTTAATTCTTTGCTTTAGGCCCGTGTTGTTGTTTTTTTTTAGCCTGAAGAAATTGGACAAAAATCTTTTTGGGCAAATTACTGCACTACACCCCTGAATTCAGCTTGTACCCCCTGATTCTTCTAATTTTTCTTTTTATTATTTTAGTTTTCTTCTAGTTTAATTTTCTCTCTCAATTGATAATAAAATGATACAAAACAATAGAATATTTTAGATTTCTTTAGAATTTCTTTTTATAATTTCGATTAGAATTTTTTCTATTTTATTTTTCATATTTGGTAATCATTTTATTGTCATTTTTAGTCAAGATTTTTGTGATAGCATCGATATAACTCTTGCAATGTGGAATGCTCGGGGTGAATGATCGCGACTTTATCGTCTATTAATCGGGAGACTGTAAGTGCACAGTCCTATCGCGTAGTTTTAAAAGATATCGAACCCACAGAGACTATAAATCGATCTATTGTTATCCTAAGTTACGGTACACAGCTAAGGCGAATAGTTCTTTTAGAATATTGGTTAAGGAATATAAATATAAATAAAACGGATATCGGTATGTACTTCGTTAACACTAGAGAATCCGGCTTTCCACAGACTTATTTTCTAAAAGTGATAATAATATCTTTTTCAGCAAAAAGTATTTATTCAAAAATCTATTCTCAAACTTTCGCTCTATTGAAGTAAATTATAATTTTAAACTCTAATGTACGCTTTCGCCATCCCATTGATTTTAAAATTACTTTTTGAAAATAAATAAAGTTTAATTGGTTTTAAAACGCTGTCGCCATCTTTAAAAACAATACCTAGCATCTACTATCTGATTCTAAACCTCAAACTGTCACTCTGTTGGTTTCTAATCTTAGTCGGTTTATTAACCTCAAACTGTCGCTCTGTTGGTTTCTAAACCTTTTTAACAAAATAAACTAGATAACTAAATCAGAAAAAAGTGTTTATTTTATGAAATATAATTAAGCATGTTTATTCCGGATCCATTCGAATTAACTCATTACATACCGATATTTAAATAATTTAGCCAGACATACTCATAAAAGCAGACATGAATACATTAAAGGAATTAACATTCGTAAATAAATTCATGGCTAAATAAATATCTCTCATGCAAATAATTAATTAAATAAATTAAAATAATTATATTAAGAACCTGGATATAATAATAATGCTTGAATAATCTTGTTCTTCGAAATAAACGAGCATTCCCCCACAAGTCGGTTGGATCTGCTCGGAGACTTCTTGAATTGAAAAGAAAAATTACGACAAGAAATAAAAAGGCACTAGGTCTAACGTAAGGTTAGATCAGTGAAAATTATAGAAACTTAAACTAAAATAAAAACTAAAGAAAGAAACCGAACTAGAAAAGTATGGTAGAAATACAAAACTGAAAAGAAAATACGAAAACGGAAAAATAAAGAAAGACTAAAATAAAGATTGTTCGGTAAAAATCGCCGACCCTTGCTCCGAAGGTTGAACTTGTATTTATAGGCTTCATTTGTAACTTCCCGCTTCCATGTTGTACGAAGGCTAGTGGAGATCATGGGAATAACTACCAGAATCATGGGAGAACATGGGAATAACTACCAAAAATCATGGGAGAACATGGGACACATATCCATGAATTTCTCGTTTCTTACTTGCCCACGTTGAGACGGGCGCCTCCATTGACTTGTTCTTCCTTTGACCATGCTGAGACGGACGCCTCCCACTAAGGGGAAAGTCCGAGGCGGGCGCCTCAATTGTAGGAGGAGAGTTGAGACGTGCGTCTCACTCTTGCATGGTTTTCTTGCCTGCGTGGGTTTTTGCTCTTCTGGGCTTAGTCTTTTTCTTTGTAATTATTTCTTTCTTCTTACCTCCTCCTTTTTGCTATATCACCCCTTTTACTTCATTTCTTTGGCTTTTTAATCTCAATTTCTTTCTTTTCTCAATTTATCTTCTATTTAATACAAATACCTGAAACAAAAGAAATACCAACGTAATATGGAAATAAAATGAAATAATTAAATAAAAATACTAACATTACCTATGAAAATTAAGCCAAATATACTATATAAAATTGCGTTATCAAACTCCCCTATACTTAAACCTTTGCTTGTCCTCAAGCAAAAAATTAAAAAAATGAAAAATTACTTAAGCATAAGTCAAACGTAGATATAAAACACAATTCAATTTGTATTTGGTTGCAGGTCAATTCTTTTGTTTGGATAACTCAAGTTCAGACTTCGACACCAAAATTACCGTAATGACACTAGATACCCTCATTTATGCAGACCAAACTAAGTCATGAATTATAACTCGGCCTAATACTTTCGTTTCGTTTCACCCGTTTTCATTCTGGTGCAATCACATTAAGCCCTTTACCTTACGCGCACATAGTGGAGTAATCGGTTAGTGACTTTGATCTTTATAATCTAGCTTGGAGTTCTGGTAGTTATATTTGGTACTCCTTTATCCAATTACAAATTGTGGGGGATCGGACCGTCGTCCGCCCTACCAAGTTCAGCACCAGAGACCACTGAACCAATTCATGATGGTTGTTTGCATAAATATTTTATAGTTTCTGCAACCGTTGAATTAAATGATCTGGTAAGGATCATCTAACTTAATAAGTGCATCTTCTAATAAAAATTTATCTTTAAAAATATTGATCAAACACTTATATTCATCGATTCTCCACGTAGTTTGTCGTTCAAGGCGGTGCTGACTGCTTTTATAAACTACTCGGGATTACTTTAAAACTAAGTCTTAAGATGTTGGTATAATAAGTACTTAAATCAATCTAACACGTTGGGGTATTGAAGTGTTATGATGATAATAATTTTGCTTTAGTCGCGCTCGAGTTCTTATTTATAAAAATAAGCAACCTTAATACTAGTTGAATATATTAATATAACGTTTGAATTTTTTTCGTTATGGCTCAAGAATATGGAGGAATTCGAATAAGCACGAGAATTTTACATGAAAGGCTAAAATTTCATAAACATGTATTTTATTAAATGGAAATTTCGCAGTACATAGGAAAAAAAAAAGAAAAGGAAACTAAAAGGGGATACTAAATAGAGCAAAGATAATAAAAACGAAGTAAGAAATGTTCTGACTCCCCTAAACTTAAAGTAAGCATTGTCCTCAATGCGATAGTACCAGGAGAAATCAGAAAAGAGAGGGGTGATCACTCGTCGCTTGAAGAATTTTGTCCTCTTGCTCCTCTATTTTTATTTCGTTGTCCTCTACGTCTTGGGCAGCGATTTGAATTTAGGCAGAATAAGGAACAAGGAATTGTGTTTCAGCTCACATGCATACATACTACATATTGTGTGTGTGTGTGTATATATATATATATATATATATATATATATATATATATATATATATATATATATATATATATATATATATATATATATATATATATATATATATATATATATATATATATATATATGTATAATAGATAAATCTAGAATTTTAATTAATAGTATATATATATAATTCTAGTATATAATGCATTATGATTGATACTATAGATATTGGGAAGTATTAGTTCAGTATATTAATACGAGACGAGGAAATACGATAATTAAAATAATACTCAATTATAATTATAAATTTTAACGTGAATTATTTAATTGAGTATAATTATCGGTATTACGGGGAAATAGTTCAAACGCATCAGATGAAAGGGTGCAACCGATAATCGACTTAAATATAAAATTTAACATAAAATAGAAAAAAATGAAAATATGGAAGAGAAAATTTAAAATTAGAAACCAGGACGACTACTGGTTGATTTTCCATGGCCACTTATCAAGCCATCTCACATATCCTTCACCTTTTCTTTTCTTTCTTCTGTAGGGTGGTTTATTCTTTCGAAATTGTGGTAGTGGTTCTGGATCTATCATAAGTATAAGTTTTTCAAATTTGGGCTTAGTGATTTTATCCATCGCCTCATAAGTTAACCTCACCCTTTTAACAGCAATTATACCATTAATTTTATGGTCTTATAATTTTCGCTTTTTAGGCAAGACTTCAAATAGTGGTGCATTAATATGGATATTTTTTAATACCTCAACATACGTTTTAAATTGGGAGTCTACCGGAGTTTCCATAAAAAATTTCGGGAAAGAAATCAGTGGGATGTAGTGATTTGGGATTACAATTTGCGCTTCCTTCTCTACCTCGTTTACAACCTCCTTTTCGAACAGCGTTGGTGAATCTGTCTCAATCTCCACTATTTTCTCGTCAGAACTTTCCTTGGCCGCAATATCACTCTCTTCAAACTCATCATCACTCTCTAGATTTTCAAATAGTTTTTCTATAATGGTTGTTTCAACATCCACATCTTCTTTGTCTACCGGAGTTTCCATAAAAATTTTCGGGAAAGGAATTAGTGGGATGTAGTGATTTCGGATTACAATTTGCGCTTCCTTCTCTACCTCGTTTACAACCTCCTTTTCGGACAGAGTTGGTGAATCTGTCGCAATCTCCACTATTTTCTCGTCAGGAATTTCCTTGGCCTCAATATCACTCTCTTCAAACTCATCATCACTCTCTAGATTTTCAAATAGTTTTTCTATAATGGTTGTTTCAACATCCACATCTTCTTTGGGGAATGGTCCTAGAAGGTTTTGTTCAAGTTGGGAGATTTGAGTTTCTAAGGCCAAGTTGGGAGTCGTGAAGGGCTCAACCACAACGGTTAGTTGGCTAAAGATTTCATTATTTCGAAGGCTTTGTTTTCTTGCCTCTTCATTTCGGACAGTTTCTATTTCTGTAAAATGCGCAATCATAGACTCTAACCTAACGTTGGTTATCATCTCATCAGAATCCTCTATTGGTGTTTCGAAGTTAAAATCTTGCGATTCTTCAGAGTCTTGGAAGTAAGTTAAAGTCTCCTTTTGTGTTTCCCCTAAGTGTTTTATCATCCTAGATGTTTCATTAAAATTTTCCATTAATATTTCGAGATCAGATTTATATGGTTCAGGTGATTCTTCAAAATATTGGGTGTGGTAATTATAGAGAGAATTGGGTTGAGGAAACGTTTGGTTGAAATTATAAGTTTCTTGTGGTTCCTCAAAATGTGGGGATTGGTAGTTTTGGAGGTGATTTGGGTAATCTTCAAAATATTGGGTGTGGTAATTATAGAGAGAATTGGGTTGAGGAAAAGTTTGGTTGAAATTATGAGTTTCTTGTGGTTCCTCAAAATGTGGGGATTGGTAGTTTTGGAGGTAATTTGGGTAAGAGTAGGTTTGTGAAGCATTGAAATCTTCCATCAGTATTTCAAGGTTGGATCTATGATATACTTGTGGTTCCTCAAAATACTGATAATGGGCGTAGGAAAAATTTGGGTTATACATAGTAAATAAAGTAAAGGTGCCTTAGTCTATACGGTGTAACACCAGAGTTACAATATCGACTTAAATAGTCCCCGGCAACGGCGCCAAAAACTTGATCGCAACTTTATCGTCTATTAATCGGGAGACTGCAAGTGCACAGTCCTATCGCGTAGTTTTAAAAGATATCGAACCCACAGAGACTATAAATCGATCTATTGTTATCCTAAGTTACGGTACACAGCTAAGGCGAATAGTTCTTTTAGAATATTGGTTAAGGAATATAAATATAAATAAAACGGATATCGGTATGTACTTCGTTAACACTAGAGAATCCGGCTTTCCACAGACTTATTTTCTAAAAGTGATAATAATATCTTTTTCAGCAAAAAGTATTTATTCAAAAATCTATTCTCAAACTTTCGCTCTATTGAAGTAAATTATAATTTTAAACTCTAATGTACGCTTTCGCCATCCCATTGATTTTAAAATTACTTTTTGAAAATAAATAAAGTTTAATTGGTTTTAAAACGCTGTCGCCATCTTTAAAAACAATACCTAGCATCTACTATCTGATTCTAAACCTCAAACTGTCGCTCTGTTGGTTTCTAATCTTAGTCGGTTTATTAACCTCAAACTGTCGCTCTGTTGGTTTCTAAACCTTTTTAACAAAATAAACTAGATAACTAAATCAGAAAAAAGTGTTTATTTTATGAAATATAATTAAGCATGTTTATTCCGGATCCATTCGAATTAACTCATTACATACCGATATTTAAATAATTTAGCCAGACATACTCATAAAAGCAGACATGAATACATTAAAGGAATTAACATTCGTAAATAAATTCATGGCTAAATAAATATCTCTCATGCAAATAATTAATTAAATAAATTAAAATAATTATATTAAGAACCTGGATATAATAATAATGCTTGAATAATCTTGTTCTTCGAAATAAACGAGCATTCCCCCACAAGTCGGTTGGATCTGCTCGGAGACTTCTTGAATTGAAAAGAAAAATTACGACAAGAAATAAAAAGGCACTAGGTCTAACGTAAGGTTAGATCAGTGAAAATTATAGAAACTTAAACTAAAATAAAAACTAAAGAAAGAAACCGAACTAGAAAAGTATGGTAGAAATACAAAACTGAAAAGAAAATACGAAAACGGAAAAATAAAGAAAGACTAAAATAACGATTGTTCGGTAAAAATCGCCGACCCTTGCTCCGAAGGTTGAACTTGTATTTATAGGCTTCATTTGTAACTTCCCGCTTCCATGTTGTACGAAGGCTAGTGGAGATCATGGGAATAACTACCAGAATCATGGGAGAACATGGGAATAACTACCAAAAATCATGGGAGAACATGGGACACATATCCATGAATTTCTCGTTTCTTACTTGCCCACGTTGAGACGGGCGCCTCCATTGACTTGTTCTTCCTTTGACCATGCTGAGACGGACGCCTCCCACTGAGGGGAAAGTCCGAGGCGGGCGCCTCAATTGTAGGAGGAGAGTTGAGACGTGCGTCTCACTCTTGCATGGTTTTCTTGCCTGCGTGGGTTTTTGCTCTTCTGGGCTTAGTCTTTTTCTTTGTAATTATTTCTTTCTTCTTACCTCCTCCTTTTTGCTATATCACCCCTTTTACTTCATTTCTTTGGCTTTTTAATCTCAATTTCTTTCTTTTCTCAATTTATCTTCTATTTAATACAAATACCTGAAACAAAAGAAATACCAACGTAATATGGAAATAAAATGAAATAATTAAATAAAAATACTAACATTACCTATGAAAATTAAGCCAAATATACTATATAAAATTGCGTTATCAGTGAATTCTTCAATTACTCGCCCAAGGAAACTTTGATAGAATTCTCTTACCGCTTGCACAATTTTGAAGAGGCAATGGACCTCCTCCGTTCGGTATTGTCGCAAATCTATTTTATTCTTCATTTTCGTATTTTATCGCAATCCATATGCATACTAACATCAGGTAGAAATTTCCCCTTTAACCTAAATCTTATGGCTACTAACGCATAATAACATTAGGTTTAGAAGTAAGCTAGTCTCCTTCTGACTTTTCTTTCCCTTTTGCATACGCGTCCAAAACTAAAACTTCTTTTTCTTTTCAAAAGAATTCAAAACACTTTAAAACTATTGCTTCGAATCATGCTTTTGCTTAGTACGGGAAACGATAAGCAGATCTCTTCTCGATCTTATCATTCTTCATCTCAAGCATAGGTGTGGCTCAATTCTCAAAGACTCCTTTCATGACTAAGTAGAAAAATGGCTAATATCTCTCTCTTGAGGTCAATCAGTCATCATCTACACCAAAATATAAACCGATTCAAATCTTCTGTACGCTCGAGCACCTTTCTCTAAGAAAACCTTTTCAGGTAAGGACATGATTAATTTACTTCTGTGCCAACGCATAAGTCTCCAAAGGTCGAGTTGCGGCAGAAGGCGGGATTAACTTCGTCCACAAAAAACACAAACAAACAAAAACATATGAGCCGAACTATGGCAGCTCTAATTCCTCAAAAAGGATACGTAGGCATTGGGGTAGGGCCCAGGCGAGCACAATTTTATTTTCCCTACATTCTTTTCTCCTTTTCTTTTGCATGCATTCTTCCCTTAGCAGTAATAAACAGTAAGCGTAGATTAAACACACCCATAAGATAGATAACAAGAGTGGATACCGTAGAGTACTACGGGCGTGTGGGGTGCTAATACCTTCCCCTTGCGTAACATACTCCCTTACCCGATCTCTCGGTCGCAAGACCGTGACTTCTCCCTCATCAGGTTTTCTCGATGTTTACCTTTCCCTACATGTGGGATAAAAGACGTTCGATGGAGACTTCATTGTTTGATGATTTTCAGCCGGTTGTTTCAGCCCTTTCTCAATCAAAACCCTAATTTTGACCATTTTGCCCTTTTGATGATTTTATCAAATTTCTTGAGGAGTCGTGATCCAAACTTGATCAAATGGTACATAGGAGCCTAAAATGTGATTGTGGATAAAAAATTATGAAGTTTGACTTTAAATTGGCCATGGTTGACTTTTTCCCCAATACAACTGATTTTTAGGTCAACTGTCCAATTGAACGGGCAAAAATGTGATTCAAGGCTTGAAACTTGGTATGAGCAATCTTAGGGGTCCAAGATGGTGTATGAAAGTCACATGAAGCATTGATGGTCCAAAAATCCTTATGAAAACTCAAACCCTAATTTCAGGTCATCAGTGCAAGATGAGGTCTTGAGCTAAGCAAACCCTAATCTTGTCTTGAGTCCAAGAATCTTGTGAGGAAAATTTTGATAAATGAGAGGGCAAATTTTGGGGTACAACATAGTCGCTCATTTTAATTATTTTCAAGACATCATCCACTTCTTTCTCCAATGTAGCTCCACTAGTCTCTCCTGCAACCTTCTTAGGCTCATCGTTCTCAACAATTTTCTTTCCAGCAACAACATCTTTTTGAATAACCGATGCAAACACACGACCACTACGGGTCACTCTACTATTATCAGCTATATTTCCAACATATGACATTGGCTGGGTGGGAACTTCCACCCCATCTTCCAAGATTGTAGCGTTGTATTTGTAAGGAACATCCTTATCTGATTTATAGGGAACAAGTCCTGGCAGACTAATTACCAATGGGGTAATAGTTGGTTTGCTATGGTACTCCACCTCAAGGTGAGCGGGTGCACCAAAACAAGGTACAATGACATTTACACCTTCCTCAACACAATCAGCTTTCAATAAATCACTTCTGGCAAACAAACCTTCGTCTGAAGAGAAATACTCGTCTGCGAAGGCATATTCTTCCTCTGACTCTTCTCCCATCAAACAAACTTCAACCATACCAACCTCGTGATAATCATCTCTCTAATCTGTGATCTTGATAGTCCCATTGTCTAACAGCAATTGAACACCCTCTCTCATAATAGAACATCCTCGGGGGTCTTGACAACAAATTACGCATGATCCATACTGGTGTTCTACTTGACCAGCAGTACAGCAGAAGGTAGCATGAAATTGTACGAGATCTTCATTCAGATACTCCACATCAAAAATTCTGAATTCACCAGGACATCTAGAAACCATATTCACTTCCTCTTCATACTCTGCCCTAGGCCTGATTATATGGATTAAACCTTCATCCATCATCTCCTGTAAATCAGCCTTTATTTTCTCGCAACCCTGTATATTTGTACTACAAACAGCACAACCAACGTGGTCATGTGTATAATGACTGAACTCATAGAGGTTTGCATGCATCTTCACTAAATCCCCTCTAACCAGATTAATGTCAAAAATCTGGAAGTCACCTGCACAACCGGCTACCATATTCACAACATTCACTCCCCCGTGTTTGGGCAGAGGATTGTCTTTCACATTAGGTCCCATGTCTTTGAAAGATAGAATTCCAGACTTCACTAACTTTTTCACTTCAATCTTCAAAGCATAACAATTTTCAACGCTATGCCCTGGTGCTCCCTGATGAAAGGCACACGTCTGGTCCGCTTTGTAATACCAAGGTAGTGGTGATGGTACAACGGGAGGTGGTCGTGTCTGGACCAACTTTTTCTAAATCATTGCGGGTAGTAGCTCTACATAGCTCACGAGGATAGGGTCATAGTTCTCCCTTCTCTGATTATTCCCTTAGTTCCCCTGTTGGGATTGTGTTTGATAAGCAATGGTAGTTGGAGTGACATTCATAACAGGAGTCACTGAAGCAACTTGCTGGTGACGTTGATAATGTTAGAACATAGTTTGATTCTACAACCCTCAGTTAGAGTTTTGATGATAACAAAATACAAGATTAAATGAATTATGAGATTTATATAAGACATATGCGCTACTCAAAATTATGCTGTGTATTCGCAAGAAACTCTGATGAAATTAGCATCAGAATATCAATATCAACATCAGCATCAAAAGATATGTCAGCACCAGAAGATCAACATGTGCTTACGCTGAAGCCTGATGAACAGAATCTGCGCTTAACATACTCTGATTCTGATCAAGATCCTAATCATGTCAACAACATTCAGAAGCGCCAGAATAAGCTAAAGCCAAGAACACTCTGAGTTTCATTAAGCAGAACATTCTGAAGTGTCAACGTTACTGCATTCAAGGGAGATTAATTACCAACGACTTTATTCCAAGACAAAGATCTTCTCAAAAAGGAAAGAACGTTATGAGCATTGAAATGGAATTATGGACAGCAACGTATCTATTCCAAGGATATATAAACAAATCAGTGAGAAAAGAAATGGCTAATACTTTACAATTCTCTTACACGCACATACGCATAAGCCAATTATCTTCGTCCTCACTTATTTAGTTTGCTAAAGCTCTCAACCGTTTACTCTATAGCTCTAGCATTCTAGTTTCATATAAGCTTCATTTTGTGTATTATCACAGTTGTGATATATAGTTTTTCTAGAAACATCAAACACATTTTGTTCATTAATCTGTAAGAGAAATTCCTTGAGAAACCGGTATGTGGTTAGACTCAAAAAGGCTTTAGCAATTGTTAAAGCAGTTTTGTATTCAGTTGAATATAGTGGATTAAGACCTCGTTGGAGAGAGGCGAAATCACCTTGACGGGTGGACTGTAGTAGTTTGAGATCAAACGAACCAGGATAAAAATAACGTGCTGTCTGTATTTGATTTCAAGTTTCAACAATTCAACCCCCCTTCTTATGTTTTTCACATCTTCAATTGGCATCAGAGCGCCTGGTTCTGAGTTCATAACACTTAACCGTGTCAGTACAAGATCCAGCATTAAAAAACACTATGGCAGGACAACATCAAAACATCAACAATGACAACAATGAAGAAAGAGACAGATTCAGTGGCAAACCTCCAGTATTTGATCGAGAGAACTTTGATTACTGGAAAGACAGAATTGAAAGCTTCTTTCTAGCCCATGATGCTGATTTGTGGGATATGGTGACAGATGGATACACGCACCCAGTGAAAGCAAGTGGTCAGAAGATTGACAGGAAAGCAATGTCTGATCAACAAAAGCGTGATTTCAAAAACCATCACAAGGCCAGAACAATTCTTCTCAGTGCTATCTCTTACTCTGAATATGAAAAGATATCAAACAGAGACACTGCAAAGAATATGTTTGATTCTATGAGAATGACGCATGAAGGCAACCTTCAAGTTAAAGAAACTAAAGCTCTTACGCTCATTCAGAAGTATGAGGCATTCAAGATGGAAGAAAGTGAATCTATTGAAACAATGTTCTCAAGATTTCAGATTCTGGTTGCTGGTCTCAAAGTTCTGGACAAAGGGTATTCTACTGTTGATCATGTTTAGAAGATCATCAGAAGCTTTCCAAAACAATGGAGGCCAATGGTCACAGCACTGAAGCTAGCTAAGGATCTCAATACAATCTCTCTGGAGGAACTTGTCATCTCCCTCAAAAGTCACGAGATAGAGCTAGAAGCTGATGAACCTCAAAAGCAAGGTAAGCCATTAGCTTTAAAATCTAACAGAAAATCTGACTCCAAGGTTTTGCAGGCTGTTGAAGAAACCTCTGATGGGTCCTCATCAGAAGAAGATGAACTGTCTCTCCTTTCCAGAAGGGTGAACCAACTGTGGAAGAAGAGGCAAAGGAAGTTCAGGAATTCCAGAAGATCAGAGAATCAGAACGAATCTTCCTCCAGATACAGAAGGTCAGAATCCTCCTCTGGACACGAAAGATCTGAAGGCTCTTCATGAAGCAGAAAGCCAAACAACAAGGACATCATCTTCTATGAATGTAACGAGTAAGGGAACTACAAAAGTGACTTCCCAAAGCTTCAGAAGGAAAAGCCCAGAAGAAAGCTTGGCAAGGAAAAGAAGAAAAGTCTCATGGCCACATGGGATGATTCTGATACATCTGAAGCTGACTCAGAATCAGATGATGAGAGAGAAAACATAGCTCTCATGGAAAACATAACAGAAGACAGTGAAGCTTCTGAATCAGACTCTGAATCAGACACAGAAGAGGTATTTCCTGACTTTGCTATTAATTTTACTAAGGCTGAACTAGTTGAAAGCCTTAATGAGATTCTAGAAAGATATCAGCAGATCAAAGTCAAATTCAGAAACCTGAAAAGGGATCTTGCTTCTGACTCTGATAAAACTGAGAGTCTCAAATTGGAAAATTCTGAGTTGAAAAATAAAATTTCAAAATTAGAAAATCTTTTACAAAACTCTCAGAATGAAACAATTCCTGAAACTCCCAGTAGTGCTGATGAGATCATCAAGGAGTATGATCACAGCTTTCAGAGTTTCTTGCTAAAAGCATAGATAGAAGCAAGATGGCTTCAATGATCTATGGAGTTAGCAGAAATGGTAGAAAAGGAATAGGATACCAAGGTAAGGTACCTACACCAAAGAATGCCATGGATTTAGTGATAAAACACACTTCACTTAATTCACACTTTGTATATGGGCACCCACACGACATCAAATATACTAGTAGTAATTATTCTGTCAAACCAAAATTCAACCAGAGTTTTGGTAAAACTAACAAATCAGGACCCAAGAAAATATGGGTACCTAAGGATAAAATAATACATGTTGCAGATATCTTTAGCAGCAAAGCAGAAACACCAGTCATGGTACCTGGACTCTGGCTGCTCACGACACATGACGGGAAGAAGGAATATGTTCCAAAGCCTGGAACTTAAGCCTGGAGGCCATGTAGGCTTTGGAGGCAATCAGAGGGGAAAGATCATTGGCTCTAGAACAGTAGGTAACACAAATCTTCCCTCTATCAGTAATGTTTTATTAGTAGATGGATTAATGCATAAACTGTTATCCATAAGTCAATTAAGTGATAACGGTTATGATATAATCTTTAATTAAAATTCATGTAAAGCTGTTAGTCAGAAAGATGGGACTATCCTATTTAATGGAAAGAGGAGAAACAACATTTATAAAATAAAACTTTCTGAACTGAAAAGTCAGAATGTAAAGTGTCTTCTGTCTGTTAACAACGAGCAATGGATCTGGCACAGAAGATTGGGACATGTTAGTATGAGAAGAATATCTCAGATTAACAAACTCAATCTGGTCAGAGGACTTCCTAACCTGAAGTTCAATTCAGATGCTCTGTGTGAAGCATGTCAGAAAGGCAAGTTTGCAAAACCTGCTTTCAAATCTAAAAACGTTGTTTCCACCTCTAAGCCATTAGAACTTCTGCACATTGACTTATTTGGACCAGTTAAAACTGCTTCAGTCAGTGGCAAGAAGTATGGGTTAGTAATCGTAGATGGCTATAGTAGATGGACATGCGTAAAGTTCTTAAGACACAAGGACGAGTCACACTCTGTGTTTGTCACCTTCTACAACCATGTTCAGAATGAAAAGGATCTTAGAATCGTCAAAGTCAGAAGTGATCATGGTGGAGAGTTTGAAAACAAAGATTTTGAATCATTTTTTAATGACAAAGACATTCTGCATGATTTCTCTTGTCCTAGAACTCCCCAGCAAAATGGAGTTGTAGAACGAAAGAACAGAACATTGCAAGAAATGGCCAGAACCATGATCAACGAGACTAACGTTGCTAAGATCTTCTGGGCAGAGGCGATAAACACAGCGTGCTACATTCCGAATAGAATCTCCATAAGACCTATTCTGGAAAAGACTCCATATGAATTGTGGAAGAACAGAAAGCCCAACATTTCATATTTTCATCCATTTGGATGTACTTGCTTTATTTTGAATACTAAAAATTATTTGAACAAGTTTGACTCTAAAGCACAGAAGTGTATTATGTTAGGATACTCTGAACGCTCAAGAGGGTACAGAGTATACAATATAGAAACACAGATTGTGGAAGAATCAATTAGTGTTCATTTTGATGATAAGCTTGACTCTCAAAAGTCAAAGCAGAATGAATTACTTGCAAGTATGGAAGTTGAATTCACAGGTACTGAAGACAAGTCATCAGAAGCTCTTAACAGAGACACTCCCTCAACATCAGAAAGAGGCACTGCAAGCAATCCAGCATCTTTTGTTGATCAACCTCAGAAAAGACCATCCAGAAGCAGCATGGATCATCCTGAAGAAACAATCTTAGGAAGAAAGGAAGATCCAATCAGAACAAGAGCCAGCTTCAGAAACTCTGAAGAATCCCTAATGGGACTTGTTTCTCTGATTGAACCATCTTCAATTGATGTAGCACTTATGGACAATGACTGGATTCTAGCAATGCAAGAGGAGCTGAATCAATTCACAAGGAATGACGTATGGGATCTTGTTCCTAAACCAAAAGGATTCAACATCCTTGGAACAAAATGGGTGTTCAGAAACAAACTGAATGAACAAGGAGAAGTCATCAGAAACAAGGCATGATTGGTAGCATAAGGTTATAGTCAGCAAGAAGGGATAGACTATACAGAAACCTTTTCTCCAGTCTCCAGGTTAGAATCTATCAGAATTTTAATTTCTTTTGCTGTTAATAAAGGCATCACTCTGTATCAGATGGATGTTAAGAGTGCATTCTTAAATGGATATATAGAAGAAGAGGTATATGTGCACCAACCCCCTGGTTTTGAAAGTTCAAAAAATCCAGAATATGTTTTCAAACTAAAGAAGTCATTGTATGGTCTGAAATAAGCTCCCAGAGCTTGGTATGAAAGACTAAGTAACTTCCTGTTAGAAAAGGAATTCACCAGAGGGAAGGTGGACACAACCTTATTCTGTAAGACAGTTAAGAATGACATTTTAGTCAGTCAGATTTATGTTGATGATATAATATTTGGATCTACTAAACCTTCTCTGGGAAGAAAGTTTGCTAAGTGTATGCAGGCAGAATTTGAGATGAGCCTAATGGGGGAACTGAAATTCTTTATGGGCATTCAGATCAATCAAACCCCAGAAGGAAATTACATTCATCAGAGCAAATATGTCAGAGAACTTCTGAAGAAATTTGATCTCTCAGAATGTAAGCCATCAAAGATTCCAATGCATCCCACGTGCATTCTGGAAAGAGAAGAGGTAAGCAAAAAGGTAGAACAGAAGGTCTACAGAGGTATGATTGGTTCTCTTCTTTATCTGACAGCCTCAAGGCCTGATATTTTATTTAGTGTATGCATTTGTGAAAGATTCCAATCAGATCCTAGAGAATCTCACTTAACAGCTGTTAAGCGAATTTTCAAGTATTTGAAAGGTACTACTAATATGGGTCTGTTTTATAGAAAATCTAGTGATTACAGCTTAGTAGGTTACTGTGATGCTGACTTTGCTGGAGACAGAGTAGAACGTAAAAGCACTTCTGGAAGCTGCCAGTTTCTGGGAGAAAATCTGATCTCGTGGTCCAGCAAAAGATAATCCACAATTTCTCTATCAACAGCAGAAGCTGAATATATAGCAGCAGCTGGATGCAGCACACAAATGCTCTGGATGAAAAGTCAACTTGAGGACTTCCAGATATATGAGAGTAACATTCCTATCCTCTGTGATAACACTTCTGCTATTTGCTTAAGTAAAAATCCAATTTTTCATTCTAGGGCTAAGCATATAGAAATAAAACATCATTTTATTAGGAACTATATTCAGAAAGGAATCTTAAACTTAAAATTTATTGATACAGACCATCAATGGGTTGATATCTTTACAAAACCACTTTCTGAAGATAGGTTCAACTTCATTCTGAATCATCTCAGCATGAAGCTCTGTCCAGAATAAAACTGTTTTAATTTTATATGTTAACCTTCAGAATTATGTTTATTTCTCTGTGAACTTCTGATCAATCCTCTTTCAGAATTTTAGAAATGCAGATTGTATCAGAATCTATCCATGAAGATCTGAGCGCTTCAGTTCAAGGATAGATGCGCTGTTCACTCAAGCAAACAAGTGTCATCCAGTCATCAGCTGTTTCCTGGGGCTGAACACGCGTTCACGCTTCTGAAAAGGCAAAGCGCTGATTGGATGCATTGAGACACATGTCATTGGTAACCGTTTAAGTATTTTTCTGAAATCCCCTAAAATCAGCTAACATTAAATGCTATTAATCATGATTTATTTCTCTCTCTTAAGCGTTTATGTTTTCAAAAACTTTTTCAAAATCTATTTAAACACTTCACACCATACACACACTGTTACCCTTACTTTCGTTTTGAATCATATTTCTGATTTCTGTGTTGGTGTTCTTCATTCTCAAGAAAACCCTTTCAATTTCTTTCTCAAAAACTCGTGTGAACATGGCTTCTAGCAGCAATCTCTCTTCAGGTTCCCAAAAAGATGCATCAGCTGAGCAATATGAAGTTCCTCTCAGAACGCTACTCACTCCAGTCAAGAACCTTGAAGTTCTGTCAGAGATGATAATGGATTTCAACAGTCTGAAGGAAAATGGTTTTGATTTATCAGAAGAGATTCAAGCACAAGGATGGGAGAAATATTTCGACAGGCTGGTGGGTCCAACTTTTCCTATCTTGGTTAAGGAATTTTGGATTCACGCCTCTTCCTCAAATCACCAAGTCACTTCTTACATCATGGGGTAGAAGATTGTGATTACTGAAGACCTGATTGCAAGACTCATTGGGTACAATGGTGGTGGTATTCGCTATATAGACATGGCAGAAAGATGCTCAGATGTTGCTGTTATAGCAAGGGAAATTTTCACGCTGGGGCTTCCCTCCAGCAAGATAAGGGATCTGAGAGATAAGCACAGAATTTGGGCAAAGATTATTCTGGGCCGTTTCAATCACAGGAAGCCTACCAGCTCTCTTGATTACATAAACATAGATCAACAGTTTCTGATCTATTTTATTTCTTAGAGGGTAAAGATTAATCTAGCTCATCTTATGTTTAACCATCTGAGAACAAGCGTCAAGGAGACAAGAGAAGATGAACGGACTAAAAGGGATTGGATACCCTTGGGCAGGTTGATGTCAAATATTCTGACTGAGAATAGGCTGATTGAACATTTGACAGAGGCACAAGAGATCAACACCCTGGAACCTTCTGTTGGCAAGTAGCTGAATGCCAAGAATTTGAAGAAGATGAACCTGATAGAGAACATTAAGAAGGAGCCCAGCGTCACTCCTTTTGCTGAAATATCCAGCAGAAGAGTCCCTCTGGACGACTTCCCCATGTTCTCAAAGATTGACTCTTAGCCTCAAATCATTTTGAGATATTTGGATGCTTGTAAAGCTGATGGTACAACACCAAATCTAAACATTCAAGATCTTCAGCAGAAGGCACCAGAGGTTGTTCTGAAGAAGACTAAGAAGAGAAAAGCTGCTCCAGAAGGATCATCACAACAGACTCCAAAGAAAAGAGGTAATCCTGTTTCTGTATCTGTTTTAGATTCAACTGCTATTTCCACATCTATTCCTACTCCAATTCCAACTCCATCTGATATCCCAACACCACAAACCTTTGAAGATTTTGACATTGATTTTGACCCTTCTGAGTCATTAACTCTCAGAAGATCCCGCTCTAATCCACAAAATCCAAACACTGCAACCATACCCGAACCAGAACTTGCACAAGTTCTTTCTGATATAGACCAACATACTTCCGCTCCCCAAACAGAAAATCCAAATCCACAACCAGAAATTCCCATTTCTCCACAACCTGAAACTCCCCTCTCACCAATACCAGAAACTCCACTCTCTCCCATACCAAGAACCAGAAATCCCACAACCTTCCTCTCCTCAGCCAGAAAGTAATCCACCCTCTCCTCAACATACACAATCTCTACAACCTGAGACTTAAAACTCTGAGGCTAAAACCTCTGAATCTCCTGAACCACAACCTTTGGCCATTCAATTGCCCTGTGGTATTACTGTTAATATGTCTCAACTTCCCTCTTCACCAGAAACAACTCCACCAAATTCCCCTCATAGTCCAATCGTAATTTCTGACTCTCCCACTCCCTCACCTAAGAAAAATTCAGAAAACCACAGCAAGACAGTCATTGATCTAACAGTCCTTGAACGCCTTGCTGCAATAAACCAGAAAACTGCCATCCCTAAACCAAAACAACCAGATGTTGGTTCCAGCATTTTGAACTTTGAAACAGATATGCAGAAGTGGATCACTTCTTTGAAACAAGCAAGTCTGGAAGTTGTTGATCCTGTTGTATCAGACCTCCTCTGGACACAATTCAGAAGATGGGTTTATGCTGAAACCTTTAAGTTGCAAGACCAGAGCTATGGACAGGCTCAACAGAACTTTAGCAATCTGCTGAAGGAAATGGAAGGTCCAGTTCTGAGCAAGCTGCTGAAGGAAGAAGTTCTCCATCTGGACATTGAGCCTTGGTCTGAAAAGCATCCAGCATCTAAAGTTCAACCTGCAAAAGAATAGATACTTCAAGCTAAAGACTTAGGTCAAGCAGAAGAAACTACAGAAAGCTCTGAGAAGCAGCCTGTATCTGAAGATCCTCAAGCTTCCTCTCTTGACAGGCAGGCTCTGGAGGATTTGAAGAGATCAGATATGCTGATGAATGAAAGGATGGACAAGCAGGATATCAAGATTGACTCTATAGAAAACATGGTATTTAAGCAACAGGAAACCAGCGAGAAAATCAAGAGCATGTTGGAAGCTCTGTTCACACGACTTCCTCCTTCTTCTTAGAAATTTTCTTGTGTTTTCCTTGTTTTCTTTACATGTTTGTCTGTAATATTTTTACTTGTTCTAAACTATCATTGCTTCTGTTTTAATACAAACGTGTTTTTACTCTGATCATTTTAACTCTGATTATTCGCGCTTTTTGATAACTGACAAAAAGGGGGAGAAAGAATGATATTTTTCAATAACGGATTACTGAGACATAAGTCTCAAACATTCTAACATCCTTATATATTTGTTGTTCTGAAAAGCTTACAGGTACAAGAATCTGATGAACTCTGATAAAGTAAAATTTTGATGCTCCAAGAAAGTTCAGTAAAGTTCTGATGCTCAAGGTCTCAAGGAATCAAAGGGAAATAATCAACTCAGGGGGAGTTTTTCTCATCATTACTATGATACTTTTTATTCCTTACCCTCATTGCTCTGATACTTTTTACTCATTATCTGATTATCTTTGATACCGTTTCCTCTTTATTCTTAAACTCTGATACTTTCATCATTTTATTTTAATTGAAAAAATCTGGTTTTTGTCATCATAAAAAAGGGGGAGATTGTTAGAACATAGTTTGATTCTACAACCCTCAGTTAGAGTTTTGATGATAACAAAATACAAGATTAAATGAATTATGAGATTTATATAAGACATATGTGCTACTCAAAATTATGCTGTGTATTCGCAGGAAACTCTGATGGAATCAGCATCAGAATATCAATATCAATATCAACATCAGAAGATATGTCAGCACCAGAAGATCAACATGTGCTTAAGCTGAAGCATGATGAACAGAATCTGCGCTTAACATACTCTGATTCTGATCAAGATCCTAATCATGTCATCAGCATTCAGAAGCGCCAGAATAAGCTAAAGCCAAGAACACTCTGAGTTTCATTAAGCAGAACATTCTGAAGTGTCAACGTTACTGCATTCAAGGCAGATTAATTACCAACGACTTTATTCCAAGACAAAGATCTTCTCAAAAAGGAAAGAACGTTATGAGCATTGAAATGGAATTATGGACAGCAACGTATCTATTCTAAGGATATATAAACAAATCGGTGAGAAAAGAAATGGCTAATACTCTACAATTCTCTTACATGCACATACGCATAAGCCAATTATCTTCATCCTCACTTATTCAGTTTGCTAAAGCTCTCAACCGTTTAATCTATAGCTCTAGCATTCTAGTTTCATATAAGCTTCATTTTATGTATTATCACAGTTGTGATATATAGTTTTTCTAGAAACATCAAACACATTTTGTTCATTAATCTGTAAGAGAAATTCCTTAAGAAACCAGTATGTGGTTAGACTCAAGAAGGCTTTAGCATTTGTTAAAGCAATTTTGTATTCAGTTGAATATAGTGGATTAAGACCTCGTTGGAGAGAGGAGAAATCACCTTGACGGGTGGACTAGAGTAGTTTGAGATCAAACGAACCAGGATAAAAATAACATATTATCTGCATTTGATTTCAAGTTTCAACAATTCAACCCCCCTTCTTGTGCTTTTCACATCTTCAGATAATTCCTTCTAGGAGCGTTTACCTCCTCTCTTGTATAACAGCATTGGTATCCCCTTCTTTCTTCTTGGTAAACCCATAAGATGGCTTCTTCACACTTTCGGATCCTTCACCCTTTGTCAAACGGCCTTCTCTTACTTCCTATTCTAGGCGTACGTCCATTCCTACCATCTCTGTAAAATCACTCGGGGAACTTGCTACCATTCTTTCATAGTAAAAAGCACTCAGCGTCTTCAAATTTGTTTTTGCCATTTCCTTCTCCTCCATAGGAGGAATCACTTGTGCAGCCACTTCGCGCCATCTCTGCGTATACTCTTTGAATGATTCCCTGTCTTTCTGAACCATGGCCCTAAGCTGGTCACGGTCAGGCGCCATGTCCACATTGTACTTGTATTGTTTTATAAAAGCTTCTCCCAAATCATTAAAAGTATGGATGTTGGCGCTGTCTAAACTCATGTACCATTTCAACGTTGCGCCGGTCAGACTATCTTGGAAAAAGTGAATCAGCAGGCGCTGATCATCGGTGTGGGTGGACATTCTCCTTACATACATCACCAAGTGAGCACAAGGGAAAGTGTTTCCCTTGTACTTCTCAAACTCCAGGACCTTGAACTTAGCAGGCACTTTGATGTTCGGGACCAAACACAACTCATTCACATTCTGCCCAAATAACTCTTTTCCCCTAAGAGCCTTCATCTCTCTTTGCATTCTATCAAACTGCTCTTGGAAATCATCCATTATGTCATAAAGATCCAAGTCTTCACTTGGCAGAGGGAAAGGACGACACACATCTTCATTAACAAACGGAACCAGATTCACTGAAGGAGGTGCAGCAGGAACAGTATGCACCACAAGAGGTGCTGAAGTAACAACATTTAGAACCACTAGAGCATCTTGGGGGCTGTTGGCTCCTAAATTCGACACCCTGGTTTCATTAATGTCAGTCATTGAAGCTGAAGGATGTCTTCGACCAGCTAGGTACGTCGAAATGCCCATCGAAAGATGGCACTGTACTTAGAAGATTTCTTCCAAAGGAGAAGTTGGTTGCCTTCGATGTCGAAGGTGTTTCTCGTCGAAGATGCTTCTCGATGAAGGTGTTCGATGGTTCAGAGCGGAACGGTTTGAAATTCAAGCGTTTGGAGGGAAAATGGTTTCCAGCGGTTACCAAGTGCAACATGCAAAGATCTGGAGCGTTGAACGTTGAGAACGTGCCAAGTGGGATCATCTCGAAGCAGTGTAACTGCCCGACGGTTACTTGGGGTGTTTTAGTATAAATAGTAGTAGTTCACGCAGTTTCTCGCGTGTGTTCACAATTATATACAAAGTCACTCATATAGATTCGAGTACCCAGCGTGTGAGAAAGAATTGTTGAGAAATGTATGTGTGAAACACCAACTTTATTAATCAAAGTCATTTACTTTTCCAGAAACTTTACTTGCTTTCTTCTTTACTTTCCTGTCGAAATCCTTTACTGCAAGCCTTCATTTATTTTACCAAGCCTATTTCTTCATGCAATTTACTTAAAGCCTCTTTATTTTATTGTCATTTAACCATTATCCAATTTAATCAAAACCTCAAAATCAACCTATGTCCTAGGATCAATCTGATCGATCCTGCGAGTAACCAAATAAGTAACCATTTGGAGGATCAGCGGTTGTTTACCAATAACCACGGTAAACAAATTGGCACACCCGGTGGGACAGTGTGTTGATTGTTGAACATAATCTCATCTTTTTCGAGGAGTGTTGCATGTTATTGAGAAGTGGTAGAATATACACTAACGATACCAATACTGCCAGAAGAAGGGAAGAGATGGCGAATCCGCCAAACAATAACGAGATCCCACAAACAAATGTGGGAGCAACGGTTATCCCGACCGTAAGTGAAGCGATAACCGCTGGTTCGACACCAGCAGTAACGGTCACAGCAACGGGGCCATTACCTCCGTTCACAGGCCCCAGAGTGCCTTTGGGAACTCCCCCACCAAGGGGAAATTTAGGCACAAGGCCTTTTGTTCCCCCAGGATTTATGACAGGCGGTCATAATCGAGAACCACTCTATGGCATGCCAACTTCTGACTTGGCTAGCCTGACGAATGCTGCGTCCACTTTTTCAGACCCTTTAGTGAGTGCCTCTTCGCCACTCCAAGGTTCTGGAGTAGGTATGGCGAATAGAAATAGGACCCAACTCTTAGGAGGAACGTCCCAAGTAGCCCATGGCCTTACAAATGCCTCGACAACAGTCTTGAGGCAACAAATGGACGAAAGCAACCATGATATGGTGCAAATGTTGGCACAAACTTTAAGTACAGTGCTGAACCCTCTAATACAAAACACTACTCAATCGAATCAGCAGATGACAGCGCAAATGACGCGTTTGGCTGATTTCTTTGGAGTACCCCAACCTATTCGACAGCCCCAAAGGGCGCAAATAAGGGGAAACCAGGGTGTATTCTTAGAGGAAGAAACCACCATCAACCAAGTCCAACAGCCTGTCGAAGAAAACCTTAGGGCACGATTGGAGCAACCTGTCAAGGAACCTAGGGTAATAACCCCAGAGGTAAGGTTAGTTAACAGAAACCAAAATGCTGACGAAGTAGTTCAGCATATCCAATACCAAAACATGGGTTTGGAAAATAATCTGGCAACCATGATCGAAAGGATCATGACTCAAAACGGGATGAACATGGGCTTTCGAAGGCCCAACTTTACATCCCCATTATCAGAATATGTGTTACAAACAGACTTACCTCCTAGATGCAAAGTCCCCAAATTCACTAAGTTCTCTGGGGACACGACATAATCTACTGTCGAGCATGTGGCGAGATACTTGATCGAAGCAGGAGATATTTCGAATAACGAAAACATGAGGATAAAGTACTTCCCAAGCTCTTTAACAAAGAACGCTTTTACTTGGTTTACAACTCTCCCCCCCAATTCGATCCATCACTGGACCCAGTTGGAAAGATTGTTCCATGAACAATTCTACATGGGGCAAACCAAGATAAGCCTGAAAGAACTGGCCAGTGTAAAGAGACGTTTCACTGAACCTATAGACGAATATCTAAATAGGTTTAGGTTGCTCAAGGCGAGATGTTTTACACAAGTGCCGGAACATGAGTTAGTCGAAATAGCCGCAGGCGGTTTAGATTATTCCATTAGGAAGAAGTTAGACACCCAATACCTGAGAGACATGGCCCAACTGGCCGATAGAGTTTGACAGGTAGAACGCCTCAAAGCTGAAAAAGCAAAGGCAACGAAAGCTCATAAGAGAGAGAGGATAGCGTATGTTGAGATGGATGACGAAGATCCAGAATCCTTCGACGATACTATAACTGTCGAAGAAGGAGAAGTCGATTTAGCGGAACTAAAACAAGGGCCACCATACTCTTGCAAACTGTTAGTTCCCTCAAGTGGGAAAAATCCCATTGGTCCAGAAAGGACCAACGATAGGTTCCCCAAAAAGACTTATAGTTTTGACATCACAAAATGTGATGAAATATTTGACTTGCTTGTAAAAGATGGCCAAATGATAGTACCCCCAGGGGTAAAAGTGCCTCCTCTTGATCAAAGAAAGAAGAGAGGTTTTTGCAAATATCATAATTTTTTGGGCCATAAAACTTCTCAATGTTTTCTTTTCAGGAATCTTGTGCAAGACGCTATCGAAGAAGGGAGGTTGAAGTTTGCTGACAAGACCCCCATGGTTGTCGACTCAAATCCGTTACAGGATGAGGCCCACTATGCTGAGCCTTCTGAGGTGAACGTGATCGAGGCAACCAAGATCCAGTCGAAGAGGCCAGGAATCACAATGGTCGAAGTCACAAAGGACCATATCAACATGCCAATCTTTGGCAGTTTTTCTGGGAATTTATCCAGAAAGACAATTGAAGCAGTTCAGAAAGCGGTCGAAAGCCCAAAGCTAGAGACCGTTGAAGCACAAAAAACTGGACCAAAACCCAGTTCTCACTTGGCCACAGTTCAAGGCCAGACGGAGAATTTGGAGATACAAATGAAGCAGTTAAATCTGGCCAACAAAGATACAATGAATATCAACATGGTCGAACTCTCTGACCCAAAGGCATCAGAAGAGGCCATGAGGCAAGAACAAGCTAACAAGACTGCTTTCCCTCGGGAAAATGAAAATCTGGCAGATTTTCTGCAAAGATGCCAGCAAAAGAAGTCAGAGGTGATGTTGTGTCCAAGATGCAGTTCAATCTTTGACAAAAAAGCTGCTGAGCACATTCAAGGCGTAAGAGCGGCAAATAAGAGAAGGGAAAATGTTGATCTTCGACATGACCCCAGAAGAGCCTCCCAAAGAGGTTCAAACCAAGAAAAGAGGCCATTGACTTTCAGGCCTCCAACAAATGTGCCGGTAGATACCTGGTACAAAACATCTGGTCGAAAGAGGCCAAGCGAGGAGAGATGGCACTCTTTCGACGTGCCAAGGAGTTCATCTTTAACACAAAAGAAAGAGCCTCAAGTTTCTGCACCTAAAGTTGCACAAGTGTCAAGCAACTACAAAGGGAAAAATCCCATGTCTCGATCTCAATGGAGGAGATACCAAAGGAGACGAAAAGCTGAGAGAGAGGCTGCCAATGAAACAAAGGCAGAAACCAGTTCAAATGTTCCTCTAAGGAAGCAAAGGAAACCTCTGGAAAGAGAGCCAGTAACCAACAGGCTAGTTTGGCCTAACCAAGGTGAGATCGAGGACGAAGACGGTTCTGAGTCTGATGATACTTTGGACATAATGGTGAATATAGTCTCAGTGCTGCCCAGAGAATTCAACCGACAGGTGGAGGTCGAAGCAAGTGACTGGGAAGTGGAGCAAGAAATGGCTAAACATAGGCCAGTGTGCTATTTCGTCATGGATAATGGCACTACTGAGGAACAAAATGGGTTCTTCGAACCACCTACAGAGGCGATGAAAAATCACCTCAAGCCTTTATTTATAAGGGCTAAACTCGAAGAAACTACAGTGAATAAAATCTTGGTGGATTGTGGGGCAACCATCAACATTATTCCTCACTCTATGCTAAGGAAAATTGGCAAAAGGGATGAGGACATTAAGCCTCACAACATGGTCCTGTCGAACTATGAGGGCGGCATAGGGACCACTATGGGAGTGATCCAACTAGATATTAAGGTAGGATCTATCCTCCGACCAACAATGTTTATGGTCATATCGGCCAAACCTAACTACAATCTTTTGTTGGGCCGTGAATGGATTCATGGTGTTGGAGCTGTGCCATCATCAATGCACCAGAGGTTGCTGTTATGGCGTCCAGATGGGATGGTCGAAAACATAGAGGCAGATCAAAGCTACTACCTGGGTGAAGTGAATCACCTAGGGCTGGCAGATTTCGACAAGAACTTGGCTCACATAGGGCCATGTCCAACACCTGACTTCGACTTGGCGCCAGCGCCAAATACTTTTTGTTCCCTATACCTGCATCCTGAGCATGGTTTCCAATGGGACAGAGAAGACTTGTCCCACATAGACTTCAGTGGGTTAACTGATATCCAACCAACTGGTTGGGGAAGTGAATTCAGTGATAATGACTGAGTCACAATCATTGAAGCGAATTTCGGCTTATGTAGCCGAAACAAAGATGATAACGACTCTCGAAGCCGAAGTGAAGTACATGGCCACACAGGCCAATGATCAACAGTTATCTGCTGTAGGTCCAGGAAAGGATTTCGATCCAGAACCCCCTGATATCATGCCAGAAGAAATGCAGGAACAGAGGCTCGACGCCATCTATGACGATGAGCCTTTGGGCTTCGAAAAGGACCCCTTGGCAAACAACTTTAAAATGTTAGCGCAAGATCCTTTAGAAGAAATCAACTTAGGCGAGGGGTCAGAGAAAAGGCCAACTTACATCAGCGCCAAAATTGACCCAGAACTTAGGTTGGAAGTAATCCAATTGTTGAAAGAGTTCAAGGACTGTTTTGCATGGGATTACGACGAAATGCCGGGTCTCGACAGAGGATTGGTAGAACTTCAGTTGCCAATCAAACCTGGGAAGAAGCCAATCAAGCAAAGTCCAAGACGCTTCGCTCCAGAAATACTGTCGAAGATCAAAACGGAAGTCGAAAGACTTCTGAAATGCAAATTCATACGCGTTACAAGGTATGACGAATGGATTGCAAACATTGTGCCAGTGATTAAGAAAAATGGTACATTAAGGGTGTGCATAGATTTCAGAGATTTGAATGCTGCTACGCCCAAAGATGAATATCCTATGCCTGTGGCGGAAATGCTAGTCGATTCTGCCGCTGGCTATGAATACTTGAGTATGCTCGATGGTTATTCAGGATATAATCAAATATTCATTGCTGAAGAGGATGTGTCGAAAACAACTTTTCGATGCCCTGGGGCCCTAGGCACTTACGAATGGGTAGTGATGCCTTTTGGCCTAAAGAACGCTGGGGTAACATACCAGCGAGCAATGAATACTATCTTCCATGATTTTATTAACACTTTTATGCAAGTATATATTGATGACATTGTTATAAAATCTGTTTCCAGGAAGAATCATATTGACCACCTTCGACAATCATTCGAAAGAATGAGAGAACATGGTCTGAAGATGAACCCTTTGAAGTGTGCATTCTGTGTGAAAGCTGGAGATTTCTTGGGCTTCGTTGTCCACAAGAAAGGAATCGAAATCAACCAGAACAAGACGAAGGCTATTCTGGAAGCGAAAGCGCCATCGAATAAGAAGGAACTGCAGTCTCTGTTAGGCAAGATAAATTTCTTAAGGAGATTTATATCTAACCTAAGTGGGAAAGCTCAGGCCTTTTCACCCTTACTTCGACTGAATAAGGAGGGGTTCGAATGGGGGCAAGAGCAACAAGAAGCCTTCGACAAAATCAAAGGGTACCTCACTAAGCCACCTATTTTGGTGCCTCCTTGTAGCAATAGGAGTATGATATTGTACATAGCTGCATCCGACAAAACTTTGGGAAGCATGTTAGCCCAAGAAGATGAGAATGGAGTCGAAAGACCTATTTACTATCTTAGTAGAGTTTTGAACGATGCAGAAACTAGATATAGTGAAGTTGAAAAATTGTGTCTATGTCTGTATTTCTCTTGTACAAAACTCAAGCAATATATAAAACTAGTTGATGTGTATGTTTCGTCTCATTTTGATGTTTTCAAGTATATGTTGTCGAAACCTATCTTGCACAGTCGAATTGGCAAGTGGGCACTAGCATTAACTGAATACTCCTTGACCTTTATGCCTCTTAAGGCAGTGAAAGGACAAGTGGTTGCAGACTTTATAGTCGACCACTCAATTCAAGTTGAGGATATTAATTATGTGGAGATAGAACCTTGGAAATTCTACTTCGATGGTTCCAGCCATAAAGATGGAACAGGAGTAGGAGTCTTGATCATTTCTCCAGAAAAAATTCCAACAACATTCAAGTACAAGATATCAGGTTCTTGTTCGAACAATGAGGCTGAGTATGAAGCTCTAATTACTGGCCTTGAAATATTGTTGGAATTGGGGGCAACTCGATTCGAAATAATGGGAGACTCAGAGTTAGTCATTAAGCAAGTCACAAAGGAATATAAATGCATAAGAGAAAATCTCATTATGTACTTTGTGATAGCAAATCGTTTATTGAAAAAATTTGAAATGGTCAATATTCGACACATACCCAGAGTGGAAAATCAAATAGCCAACGACTTGGCACAAATTGCATCTGGGTACAAGATTTCAAAAACGAGATTACAAAGAGCAATCGAAGTTCGAGAAAAGATAAAAGCAACTTGTCTATCACCAACAGACTTGGAATCGACAAGACTAGGATATGCTGATCAAAGTAACTTCGAAATTTCGTTCATAGATAATTTGTCAGAACAAGATTGGAGGAAGCCCATTGTGGATTATCTTCAAAATCCAGGAGCTTCGACAGAACGAAAAACAAAGTACAGGGCGTTGAGTTATGTACTCATGGGTAATGAGTTATACAAGAAGACGCCTGAAGGGGTATTGCTAAAATGCTTAAGTAAAACTGAGGCATACATAGCCCTTTCGACTATGCACGCTGGAACATGTGGGGCTCACCAAGTAGGGCATAAGATGAAATGGTTGTTGTTTCGACAAGGACTATACTGGCCCACTATGCTGAAAGATTGTGTCGAGTTCGCTAAAGGTTGCCAAGAATGTCAAGTCCATACAGGCATCCAGCATGTACCAGCAAGCGAACTTCACTCGATAGTGAAACCTTGGCCCTTTAGAGGATGGGCGTTGGACCTCATTGGAGAGATTCGACCAGCATCATCAAAGAGTCAGAAATATATATTGGTAGGCATTGATTATTTTACTAAGTGGATCGAAGCTATCCCTTTAGTCAATGTAGACCAAGAAAATGTCATTGAATTTATTCAAAAGAACATTATCTTTAGGTATGGAATCCCTGAGACTATAACCACTGATCAAGGATCAGTTTTCACTGGTCGGAAGATGCAGGAATTCGCTCAGGAAACAGGTTTCAAACTCCTAACATCAACGCCTTATTATGCACAGGAAAATGGTCAAGTCGAAGCAGCGAACAAAGTAGTGATTGGCTTGATAAAAAAGCATGTTGGGAAGAAGCCAAAAAATTGGCATAAGACGTTAGACCAGATTTTGTGGGCTTGTCGAACGTCCCCAAAAGAAGCCATAGGTACAACACCATATAGGCTAACTTTTGGCCATGATGCAGTGTTTCCAGCAGAAATTTGTCTTCAATCTGCAAGGGTTCAGAGACATTATGATATTCCCTCTGAAATTTATTGGGATATGATGTTGGGCGAACTAGTGGATTTAGACGAAGAAAGATTGCGCGCTCTTGACCTACTCAGGCTTCAGAAGAAGAGAGTAGAAGACTCTTATAATAAAAAGGTGAAACCTAAAGTATTTTCGCCTGAAGAACTAGTTTGGAAGGTGATTCTTCCCATGGATCGAAGGGATCGAAGCATGGGAAAATGGTCACCCAAATGGGAAGGACCATTCAGAGTTATCCAGACTTTTTCCGGTGGAGCCTATGAAGTCCAAGAGCTAGGTGAAGATAAAAGGCTCTTGAGAGTAAATGGTAAATATTTGAAAAAGTACAAACCTACACTCCAAGAGATAAAAATAAAATAACAAGTAATGACTAAATTAACCATAAAAAAAAAAGCCAAAATGGAAATTTTTTATAATTTAGCCAAAATGGCAATGTTGTCGAATACATATTACAAAATATGGTTAAAAGGCTGAATCAATCAGAAGGGAATGGAGTCCTTGAGTCGAAGGTATTTGATTTGCTGCAGCTCCAATCTTTTGTTACACCAGGCATTCGCCTGCACAAGCTTGGCAATCTGATCGTCGAAGCCTTGAGCTTTCTCAGCAAATTCTAGGCCTTGTGTGATTTCAGTTTGACTTTCGGTGTCTGGAACAGTCGAGAGAAGTTCCTCCTTGCGCTTAGTATTGGCATTTATCTTAGCCTCTATTTCTTCGATTTGCGCCTGGAGGGAAGCATTCTCTCGATCGATGGCATCCACTTCTTCTTGTTTAGATGCTTTTTGCTTCGACAAATCCGCAATTCGAGAAGTTGTCTCTGCTACAGCAGTCCATGCAGAAGAGCTTTTGCCATATAACACTTCAAGCTGGCTATTAAATCCCCTTTGTCGCCGATAATCTGCTGAGACTTGATCAATAATGGAGTGTAACTCCATGATAAAGCCTGAGACTTCTGGAGGCACAACTAACAAGTCTACGGCATTCAAAACAGCCCCCAAATATGATGGAGCAGTAGGGTCCCCCTCCAAAGCTTTCATCAAGTCCTTCTTGAAAAACTGAGCCTTAACCTTCGTCAAAGCCTCATCGAGAGGAGAAGTTTCAGTAGACTTCCCCGACAGAGTAGGAACCTCCTGACTGGCATCAGACGAACTTTTGCTCTCGATGATGGCGTTCAGATAGCTAACAGGATCAGTTTGCTTCAAGAGCTCTAAGTCCTCTTTCGACCTGTGCTTTGTTGAGGTAACAGCCTTTGCAACAGCATTGTCTTGGGTTTGAGGCTGTTGAGTAGCATTTGCCTCGACTTGACTTTCTTCGACTCGGACTGCGGCAGTACCAGCGTCATCATGGTTCCCTTCGCCAGCGTCATCTTGGTTCCCTTCGCCAGCGTCATCTTGGTTCCCTTCGCCAGCGGCACCTTGATCCTCTTCGCCAGCGTTGCCGTGGTCCCCTTCGTCACGATTCTCTTCCGACAGATCCACCACCTGAATCTCTTTTGGCTGTTGCTCTTCTGTTTGTGGATCTTCTGCTGGTTTTTCTGTTGTCTCAGCATTGGCCTCATTTATTTCAGTATTGGCTTCATCGTTCGCCAAGTCTTTTTCTTGTGGCCTGCTAAGTTCAGCAGACTCCAATGTTTCAGAAGTCCTTGGCGCTGAGCTTTCAGTGGTGTCCTGAAAAGAGAAGAAGAAGAATCTTCTAAATTCGAAAGAGACATAGTTGAACGTAGGTTTCGACACCTGAGTTACAAAAGGATCAAAGACATTACCTGTAAAGTAGTTTCAGCCCCAGGGCTGGAATTGTCGCTTTCGACAGGCTTATTGAGAAGAACGTCTAATTCCTCTTCCGTTGGCTCCTCAATGATTACTGGAGGTGGCCTGGGCTTTCTCCCAGCAACCTTTATTCTAATTGTTCGACCCTCAGGAACAGGAACGTCCTTCCTCAGCATTCTCCTTTTTAGAGGAGCAGGGGGAGAATCATCTTCTTCATCGCTCCCGGATTCGACCGTCAGTGCTGGCCGTTTCTTGGGCAAAGGTACCTAAAGAACCAATTGGAGTTCGATTTAGCAGTTGCATCGAAAGTCAAAAAATTAAAGCCAGAAGAAAATAATGAAAGTCTGGTTACCGATGCAGAAGCCTTTTTCGAAGGGCCTTCCCCCTGTTGGTTTGTTTTGGTGTTCGCCGGCGCTATAGTCTTCGCCGGCGGTGGAGGTTTTGTTAAGGGGCCTCCTCCCTGTTGGCCTTCTGCAGCCTTCTTGGCTGCAGGCTTTCGAACAACTGAAAGTAGATAAAATAATTAACAGGCTAGCAGTCGAAAGAGAAAGACAAAGTAATTTGAAAGGATGAACTTACATTTCTTTATTTTGTCCAAGACAAGGACAAAAGATTTCTGAAGCTCATCCACGAAGTCCTTCTCGTCGAAAAACTCCTCAGCGTAATAACTTTTCCACCACTCCTCGAAGGATGGTGAGCAAAGAAAGTTAAGCTGGTAGTCAAACAACGAAAGAACTGCTCGACCAGCATATCTGTTGATATGCTTAGTGACAGCTTCTTCAGTGTAGTCGTTGCAGAAGTATAACATAGACTTCTCCCTTGGAAAAATTGGAGAAGGTAGTGTTTGAATAATACCAAACTGGCGAGACACCAGGTTTGGTTGATATGCAATCAGACTCAAGTGAGTCTTAGAGCTCCTGAATCGAAGGGGCATTATTCTTGGTGTGAGGAATGCCTCCCACATTGTTGTATGTTCGTCAACCTGAGGACCACTCGACGTCCTAGGATGTGGCCTTGTGAACCACTCTGGGCCAACCTTCCGTCGAGCAAACGGAGCCATGGTCGAAACAAACTCTTTCCTTTTAGCAAACATCAGGACGAAGTTTGTAAAGGTTTGTTGAAGCTCCAGCCCATCTTCCATTGGAGTCAACAGAGCCAATCTGGTTCCTTCGATGCGTCTGTTCGCTACCTCTGGAGCCTGCTCATTTATTTGAATCTTCTTAGGCAAGAAAGACTCGAAGGTGGCATTGAGCCACAGTTGAAGCAGCCAAAAAGGTCCAGCAAGCAGCAGGCTGGCTCTGTTCTCGATAATCTTCAGAAGAGTCGCTCCGTTGCTAATAGACTCATACAGACTAGCCAAAATCAATTCTGCCAAACAGATATTTTGGCCATGATGGAGTTGAGTGGCGAGAGTGACCATCTTCTTGGTCACCTGTAAGGACTTGGAACAAAACACAAAGCGTGTCAGCCATAAGGCTAGAAACGCAATATGTTCGACATCCGACACAGCATCTGTCGACCTATCGTGGTAGTGATTGATGAAGGTGGTGTAGGTTGGTTTTGTGGCAGAGAATCCAATCTGATCCTCCGACATTTCCTCCCGGTCGAAGTAGTCCCCAGTGGGTCGAAGGCCAGTGATGGCGGCCACGTCGAAGAGCGTCGGAGTCAGCATTCTACAGGGAAGATGGAAGGTGAAATGGGTGTAGTCCCAGAAGAGTAAAGAAGCTATCAACATCTCTGGGGAATAGTTAAGACCTGTCTTCGACAGCATAACCAGGTCGAAAATCCCCATGTCTTTCCAGATCGAAGCCTGGCGTTTCTCCATTTTTTCCAGCCAAGCACTATAATCAGGAGTAAGGCTAGGGCCAGACCTGAAAGCCCTAACACCTTTGTTGAAGAAACGGAGGTCGATTTTCTCTTTAGCAGGATCTTCATTATCCTCTGCATCTTTCTTGGAGCATCCAACTGGTTTGAGTCTTTCAAGTACCGGAAAGTAACTTTTGATCTTCATGGCCTCAGCAATGCTTGGGTACAATGGGCCAGACATAGCAAAGATCTGGTTGTAATATCCAACCGGAATCATAAGGTGGCGTGAGTAAGCATCACGTACAGCAATGTCCAAAGGCTCAGGGACCCTTCGTTGACCCGTGGGGGTCACTACGGGAGCGGTCGAGAAAACCCTAGGTTTAACGTTTCCAGATGGTGCGTTGGCGCTAGGAGCGTTGGAAGAACCAGATGCCATTGTTGGTAGCGAGGTTGAAGACGAAGTGAAAAACAAGAAGTTTGCAAAGTTGACAAGAGTTTGTGTGTAAATGGAGAATTCTGAAAGCAAGTTAGCGTAAAAAGTCCCACAATGGGTACTTACTGCTATTTATAGTAGTGGGGGAAAATCCCCAAATTCGAGGACATTAAATGCCATTTAATGTTGCAGAAGGTAGTGGGACACGTGGCGTCTCCCTGTTGTTGTAGCCGTTCTGCAGAAATGGAAGGGTGCAGCGTGCGCCCTCGTTTTTGGGAATTGTCATGATGACAATTTGTGAAATGACGTTTGGCACACTGCACGCCGTACTGAGGTGACGTCTTAGGTACGGATAAATGATGATTTTTCTTGGGATTGTCAGTGGTTGGTAGAAGACAACAAAAAGTGCACAATTTAATTTGTGACTAAGAATGAAAAGACAGGTGTCGAATGGTATTTCAAAGAATGCCTTTTTCTTTCAGAGTCGAAATAAGGCATTCTTGGGGGGCAATTTGTTGGCTCCTAAATTCGACACCCTGGTTTCATTAATGTCAGTCATTGAAGCTGAAGGATGTTTTCGACTAGCTAGGTCCGTCGAAATGCCCATCGAAAGATGGCACTATACATAGAAGATTTCTTCCAAAGGAGAAGTTGGTTGCCTTCGATGTCGAAGGTGTTTCTCGTCGAAGATGCTTCTCGACGAAGGTGTTCGATGGTTCAGAGCGGAACGGTTTGAAATTCAAGCGTTTGGAGGGAAAATGGTTTCCAGCGGTTACCAAGTGCAACGTGCAAAGATCTGGAGCGTCGAACGTTAAGAACGTGCCAAGTGGGATCATCTCGAAGCAGTGTAACTGCCCGACGGTTACTTGGGGTATTTTAGTATAAATAGTAGTAGTTCACGCAGTTTCTCGCGTGTGTTCACAATTATATACAAAGTCACTCATATAGATTCGAGTACCCAGCGTGTGAGAAAGAATTGTTGAGAAATGTATGTGTGAAACACCAACTTTATTAATCAAAGTCATTTACTTTTCCATAAACTTTACTTGCTTTCTTCTTTACTTTCCTATCGAAATCCTTTACTGCAAGCCTTCATTTATTTTACCAAGCCTATTTCTTCATGCAATTTACTTAAAGCCTCTTTATTTTATTGTCATTTAACCATTATCCAATTTAATCAAAACCTCAAAATCAACCTATGTCCTAGGATCAATCTGATCGATCCTGCGAGTAACCAAATAAGTAACCATTTGGAGGATCAGCGGTTGTTTACCAATAACCACGGTAAACAGGGGCCTAAATTGAAACTTTCAGGTGCAACATTCTCTGGCATTCCCCACAGATAACCCTGAGGCATGCGGTTTTGAACAATAATCAGAGTAGCGGATACAAGAACATCAGGAACTTCAACATTTTCCCTTGTTGGTTGAGGTTGAACACTCGATGGTTGATTCTGAGCAGCCACCAGAGCTTCCATCAGAGTAGTCAGATTGGCCATGCCGGCCTTAAAAGCAGAAACTTCTTCGCGCAGCTCACGATTCTCTTGTTATAAGTTGTCCATCTTCTTTCTGAAATTAGCTCGAGTGCTGTAGTGATGAGTCAACTTGCAGAACAAAGTAAAGAAGCTTGGTGAGACACCTGGGTATGCATAACAAATGCAAGAAATATGTGCAATATGATGCATGATATGAAATGTATATGATCATTATTATTTTTTAATATTTCAAGGGATTTAAGATTTACAGACATATTGCAAACATCAAAATAATAACGCATTTGAAATACTGAAAACTTTTATTATAATAACTTCGAAATGGGTTACAAGTTTCGATGATCCCAAGTACAAGATGAAAATATAATCTAAAATCCTGAGAAAAGGAACTAATAGAGATCAATTTGTACGATGGCGCTTCCCTGTGAGCCTGGAAATCTGAGCTTTCAACCTCTGGTTTTCTTCCACATGTCTGATGGCAACCTCATTCCAATCATCTGAATCAGGAAGTGAACAAACAACACCTATTTGAGGCTTAGGGGAAAATAAATCCCCCTGCCTCTCTATAGACTCCACAGCTCGACTCTCAAGGATCTCGATCAAATCATCTTTCTCCTTCAAGTCTGCTCTATAGGAACTCTCTAAAGTCTGGAACTTGTTCTTCCAAGCATCCCTTTCCTGTTGCATCCTAACCAAAGCGAGTTGTAGCTCTTCTAGATCATCTAATAAGGGAGGAGTGGTCTTCACAAATAGATCAGGCATGGGTATCTCTCGAGTATACGACATCTTGAACTGAATGGCTCTCGATCAGACCCATTGAAGATATGGCTCCAAAGAAACAACGCCCCTAGGTCCCAAATCCTTCCTACTCTTCTTATAAATGTGACGTCAGGCCTTCCCAATTTGCTCCCTAGCTTCTCTGTGGTCTTATCCTTCCTTCAGAAAGAAACTACTCAAATGAATACTGTTTAGTTTATCCCTCATCGGGTAACCAAGCTGTCGCCGTGCAAGAATAGGGTTATAGTTAATTCCTCCCTTAGTACCAAGAAGAAGTACATTGGGGAAACTACCACAACTATCAATAATCTCCACATCCTGATAAGCTCGATGATACCAATCAATATCCGAGTGAGTAAGTGCCATGATCTTAGGAGCCCAACGAGGTTCCTTCTTGACATCCCAAAAAGCATCAGACTGAGGCATATGAGAGATGAACCACCGGTACAACAAAGGCGTGCAACAGATAATCATTCCCCCATGATAAGAACTTCGAAGATGAACGGAGTAATAAGTATCACCCAACAGTGCAGGAACTGGGTTTCCAATCATGAAAATCCTGATAGCGTTAATATCGACAAACTTGTCCACATTAGGAAATAAGAATAATCCATAAGCAAGTAAAGAAAAGATGGCCTCAAAATCAACCGTACTCCTCATTCTGGCAAAGTAACGAGCTTTCTCCAATAAGAACTGAGTTGGTAATCCTCTAATCCCTCCTTTGGTATTCATATGGGCTTCTACCTCATACTTCCCCAGATGAATTAAAGCAGAAATCTCATGTGGTTTCGGCTCACCCTCCAAACCAGTAAAAGGAACATGATCAGTAACGGGCAAATCTAATAGATAGGAATACTCCTCCAGTGTAGGCATCAACTGATAATCGGGAAAAGTAAAACAGTGATACACCGGATCATAGAACTGGACCAAGGTCAAGAGAATACCCTCCTTCATCTTCAGCTGCATGAGAGGAATAATGGATCCATACTTCTTCCGAAAGTCTACAGAACACTCGATCTCTGGAATTAGACTGATCAACTCACCTATCTTGGGATCCTTGAAATTCTATTTCTCGGTCTTTCTCTTTCCAGAATGCATGGTTAACAATACCTGAGATGTTCACAAATATTATTTTTTTCAAAAGATGCTTATGAGTGCATGGATGCATGATGCAGTAATCACACACAATATCACACATATAGGGTTCATAGGTTCAACATCACGAGCATGAGGTCGAAGGTACTACCCATAAGGTGTTGGTCTAAAAAGTTATCACCTGCCGAACAAGGTTCTAAAGGTTCCTAGAGTCTACATCCTTCCTTCGGATATTACCAACTTCCCGATTAACTCGGTTATTAGTAATATTCTCAAAAAAGACTCGTCCGAGCATAGTATCGCGTGATAACTATTTCCGGATTACTCCGTCATAGCTTCCGCACTACACCTAAAAGGCCAAGATGGGTTTGGTATTCTACGGTCCTCAATTTCAGCAGGCTCCTAGGTCGAAAGCAGTACGTCTTCCCGATTACTCGGTAAACGAAACTACAGTCAAAGGGACCTCCACTGAGTGGGGGATGTCATGCCTCCTTTTTTGGGATTACTCCCTCAAAGTTAACATGACTATACCGCCCGTCCTATCTTAAAGTTTGCCCAAGTACGGGTGTAGGACTTATGAGTAATGACCAAGCACCCGGAAAAACCAGGAAAATCCAAATAAACATATATACAAAAATATAACACATAAACAACAATAACACATATACAGAAATAAACAGAGATAGGCTTAACCCACTTAGCGATGGACCAGCAAGAGGTCAATCTTTCCCCAGTGAAGTCGCCATTTTTCTGTAGCGGTAGAAATGTTCAAGACTAAGTCATTGGATTGACTAGACTTTATACAAATCAAAATAAAAATTGCCACCGCGCTTTATTGTTTCCAAAAGGAATGGGAAAAGAGAGAATAACCCAAAAAGGGGGGAAAGATTCAAGGTAAGGGGGTTGGTTATGCAAAGGGAAGGTATTAGAACCCTAAACATGTAAGGTACTCCGCAGGAGCCTCTTTGAAAAATTTGTATATTTTGGCTATATAAAAGGTGTTGTGTATAAAATGGATGGTGGAGGTGAGAAGAGAAATATATATATATATTATGATTTTTGCACCCACCGCGGTTGCGATCCTTTAGTGCCTACGTACCACCTTTCATGCAATAGGGGATCAGGGTACACGTAGTTCCTCTTTAAAAAAGTTTGAAACACAAGTGTGTTGGTTAATTTTAAGAGATAAGACATCATTGTCATTGTCCGTGTGGAAAACATACTTACTACCCACAATCATGAGAAAGGAGAATTTGCATCATCTCAAAGTGGAGGATAAGGCCTAGATTTTAAAATCAACAGTGCCTCACTCAACACCCAAGTGGAAAATATCTCTCTTCACTACATATTTTAGAAGTATAGTTTTTTGCATCACTACAAGGATTGACAAGAGTCTAACCTTTTGAGAAAATGTTTTAAAGATAAAAAACCAAAGTGGCGAAATGGTTTGAAATGAGATTGATTGACTTTTAGTCTTCTCACAAAAAAAAGTGTCAAAGTATTATTAAATTGATTAAAGTTTATTGATAAAAATGTTTTGAAAATGCATGGACCTAAGTCCATGTTTATTATGAAAGTATTTCAAGTTTAGAAATAAGAAGAATTTTCAAAAGGAGGGAGAAGATTTTTGAAATTAAAGAAGATGGGAGGAGAAGAATAGGCTATCCTAAAGCATAAGGTAAAATTTAAGGATAAGGACCATCTAACCAACAAGAAGCCAAAGCTTGACATTATGAGCCAAGATAAAATTCCCATTCTTTGGATTGAAACCAAGCAAGCAAAGATACTAGACTTCTTCAAGTATATTAAGTCTTCACAAAAATTGGGCAGAGTAACGGCTGTATACGGGTGAATTCCAGATTACAAACAGAGGATGTAATCACAAAAAGCTGCACACAAAAACAAACAAGCAACCCAATGTCTTGAGGTAAACCTCAAGAGCTCCAGAAAAAATAATCAGATAAGATCACAAAGTATCCAGGATAGGCCAAGGTTTCTAATCCTAAGTCCAAGAGAAGTCCACCGCTCCACCATGCCAAGGATAGTAACCAAATAGTCCAAGTGCCATTAAGAGTTTTTAGGGTTTAAGTTGGTTATTAAGTATTTTGAGAAAGAAAAAGAAAAGCTCAAGTGAGAAAAGTAAAAATTACAAGAAAATAAATGCTCAAATGAGCAAAGATAAAAATGGCATGAAATAAAAAAAAAAGCTAAAAGTAAATAGTACATAAAGCATAAAAAAGAATAAAAGCATAAGGTAAAACATGTCAATAATTAGTGGTTAGTTGGATGATCATATTGAAACTTGCATTTGGAACTCATTAGAGGATTTGTAGAACCAAAGCCTCCACACAACAAGTTGCATTTTCTTTTTGTCAAGTATATCATCCATTTGGAATTCTCATAAGTACCATTCAATGATCAACGATGTTTAAGTGATCCGCGTTGACCAAAAGTGTTTTAGATCCATTAGAGGATTGGTAGAACCAAAGCCTCCACACAATGAATCTCAAGGTTATTGGATCAAAGGGATAAAATTAACATACTTGGGCTTGCAATAATAAGTTTAGGCCACGAATGATCACTTCTTCGAATCGGGACAAAATTTAGCGCTATGTTAAGCAATCGTAAGTGGACTTATATAGAAGTCACACCTATTTTGAGGCCGGTCAATAGCAATCTATGCACCATTTGTTTTGAGACATGATATAGAGATAATGCTCTAACAACATTTAGTGCAATTAGAAAGGGAAGAGATGAAGAGGAATTAGGGTAAAATAGAAAAACCACATTTGAATTAATATTTAATCAAACTATTATTAAAATCATTCATCCATTTTTTGTAGAGTTAAACTCAACACCATGGATCCAATGATGTTAAAAAAGCTATGATCAAAAAATCAATCCAAGACAGCCAGAAAATAATCACAAATAATATAATATTTAATATATATATTAAAGGATGGAAAATATCAAAATAAACTAAAAGTAAATGGGAAAATATCAATAATATTATAATTAACCAAGAAATAAAAAATAAAACCATAGAAAAATCATAAATTGGTCCAAATATTTTTATAAAAATTTTGGAAATTTTTAAAAGTCATGAACTATTTTTAAAAATTAAAATAAATGGGTGAAATAAACAAAAATGGTAAAAAATAATAAAGTCAGAAACAAAAATAAAATAAGGTCACCAATATTTGTCACAATATCATTGGATCATTCCTAAATTTTTTCAGAATTTAAAAATGTGTAAAAGTATTTTTAAACATTTTAAACATATCAAATAATTGTAAAATTCATATAAAATACCAAAACACAAAATTAAATTGTAGAAAAATAAAAATCATAAAGAGAATAATCAAAAATATTTTTCATAATTTTTTCAGATTTTTTGGACTAAAATGAATTTTCTATGATTTTTTGAAATTTAAAACAATTAAAATATAAAAATCAGAAAAAGAAAATAAAGGAAAAAGATGTGGACCATTGGATGAAAGTCAAAACACGTTAGTAATCAAATCCAAAGGATCTGGCGCGCTATGCATATCATGGTCTTTACTGAATAAAGCATTGAATCATAAGTAAAATCAGAAATTCAAAAAATACAAATGGCACGCTTTCATTGGTTAGAAGGTGACACGTTGGTCATATTCAACCTCCAGCCTCACGAATTGCAGGTCTCTCAAACTGTAAAATTAGAAGCTCAGACCTATGCCATTCGCTTCGTCTCTTCAAGACGAAGATAACCACACCTTCGCGCCCAATTTATATAAATTGTAACTCAAGCAATTTGGAGAGAAAGTTTTGAAAGGGGATTTGAAAATTCATGGTCAAAACGTGTTTCCTGTAAGAAGTAAGTGTTGTGACTTGAACCATGGTAATCAGAGCAACACGATGATATCAAAGTTTTGAAGAATTGATGAAAGAATCTACCTATTGAAGTTGAGTTGCAGAGCTATGAAATTGGACTTCTATGGAGCAATGTAGGGCACGATTCTTGAATGTAATTGTATGGTTAGGTTCAGGGAAGATCAAGGAAGGTGAAATGATGGAAAAAATGGATTGAAAAAGGCTTGAGAATAGGATTCGAAGTAGCTGAATTCTGAGTTGTGAAGCAAGTTTGGCAGGGTGATTCTGGTTATCTAAGCTTGGGAAATTGAATAGGGGATGACCCTCTATTTATAGGGAATCAAATGGAATGCTCAAGCGTGTGGAATGATGCAAATTGGAGGGATATTGTATGAACCTGATACATGAGTAAAGTGTGATATGATTTGCATCAAAACTCATTAAATCCTTGTGTTTCAAGGCTCTAATCCACTTTGGCCTTAGTTAAACATGTTTAGATCACAAACGCGTGCTAATTTGATGTTTAAAGGCCAAAACATGGATTTCAAATTCTGACTTATGGAGAAACTTCAGTTCCAAGTTACCAAGTTCAAACTAATGGCATTTCCACCTCAGGGAGTCTTAGGGAAAGATTCTTGATGCTTTGGAAACATAAGGTAACAAAATTTTCAATGGAAAAAGAATGGAATCAAATGGATGCTTGAGCTGAAAGTTACATGGAGTCAAAGTTGAAGAAAAAGAGTTGACTTTCCATACTTAGAAATATTTCAAATTCTTCTTAAAAAATGACCTATAATCTCTTGCATCCAAACATGGCCTTGCACTTAGAATTTGCTCTTGATCAAAAAAAATGGAATGAAGTAGACCTCTTGAATGACATTTTTAAATTTTAACCACTTAAAATCTCCAAAAATTGAGCAAGTTATGACTTGTTAAAGTTGGCCAAAAATCATGAAATGACCTATAATCTTTTGCATTCTCAAGGCAACTTCCATCCACTTTTTCACTTTGCACATAAAAGAAGGCATGAAGTACACATCTTTAGGATCATCATGAAAAACGAATGGGCCCAAGGTGATAAAAATTGACCAAGTTATGACCATTTGAAATCACATATGGAATATTGGGGATTCATCTAGGTGACTTGTAATCTTTCTTCTTCACTAAGTTCCTTCAACATGAAAACTCTTTGGAACATTTTAAATGATATGTTGGTAACTCTTTGAAGAGATAAATTCTTTTTGAATCACTCAAAAATATCAAAAGATGAGCAAGATATGCCCCTCTGAAGTCCAAAACCCTAGCTTATAGATCAAGAGAAAGCTTGGTTGAACTTTGCCAAGTTTGAACAAACTTTTTGTGCCAATATTCTTCCTTTGTGAATAGAAGTTGTTGAGGATGATGATGAGGGATCATTGCCACCAAAAATACTTCCATACCAACTTCGAAACAACTTCATTGGTGAGGTTTGAACCTCTAAAGCTTTGACTAGGGCTTGGAAATAAACTCGTGAACCCATGAAGCAACTTGCTAAACTTCATTGTCTTTACCTACATTATTAACAAGTAAGACAAACCAATATTGTATTTTATTAATTAGAGAGAAAATCAAAGCAAAATATCCATGATCACAAAAGAAAACAAGTCAAGGTGCTTGGTAAATCCTCAAAGAGCAATTTAAAGATAAGGAGAAGAACCAAAAGCCCTAATGTGATCTTGTGGTGATTCAAAAGAAAATGGTATGATGAAGGGATCTTAGGGGCAAAAATTGGGGTACAACAGCTGCCCTTATTTAAGTTTCTTCTATCCGGAGACATGAAGGTTAAAAATATTCGTGTCGACGTGATCGAAGATACTTAAATATAAAACTAACCCTGTTTTTGGCCCTATGATGCCATGCAAACATTTATGCATATGAATGCTTATGAATGGAAAAAAAGATGCAAAGTAGTATTTGGGATGCAACATGAAATGTAGCAACAAAAGAGCAATCCCACCAGGAAAATAAATCATTAGTAAACCATAAGAAAAGAATCATAGAGTATGATAACAAGCATCGATGTTCATTGTCGATGGTCTACCAACATTCATTGAAGGTAGGAAGAGAAAATACATCATATCACCGTCGTTCACTGATGATGAATTATCAACGTTCACTGAAGATAGCAAAAAAAACTAACATCGATGTTCACTAGCAATGTACTACCAACGTTCACTGAAGGTAGAAAGAGAAAATACATCATATCACTTCCGTTCACTGACGATGAACTATCAACATTCACTGAAGATAGCAAAAAAAACTAACATCGACGTTCACTGCCAATGTACTACCAATGTTCACTGAAGGTAGGAAGAGAAAATACATCAAGTTCCCCAAGATTCTGGTGTTTTGCCAAGAACGGGTGTCAACTTCTTATTTAACCAAGGAAATATGCCTGAAAAGGGTAATACGTAATATGTCTCAAAGAAAGAGACTCCCACTCATTTTCAAAGGGGATTTACAAAGAGAATTGACTTTCTAGGGATAGCAATATGACTTCCCAGGGACATGCCACGATATTCCTGCTGAGGAGATAAAGTCTTCTTGTGCAAAATAAATGCACGAACCAAAACTCAAAGTTTTTCAGAGATCCATAAATCTAATTCAGAAATAATTGGAGCAAGACGGCCAGTGTAGATACATCCTTTGGGAAATAAACTCAAGAGGGCCAACCAAAATCAACCAAGCAAAGAACGCTGCAGAAAAGGTCAGAACACAATGCTAATGAACGATGGTTTTTTAGTTATGCATGATGTGTGTATGAATGTATTAGTGTTATCGTGCATATGAAGGTAAAAGGATACATAGTCAGTTCCAATAAACAAAACCTCCCCAGGTACTAACAGCACTGGGCTAATCTTCAATCAGAAAGATCAATCCAAGAAAGGTAAAAGCAACTGCGGAAACCAAATCCATTTCCTGTGTTAACTTTACTAAGGAGAAACATAATTCAGATGTAGCCAAATCAAATAAATATCGGGATAGAACATCCTTCTTTAGGTTTTATTGGAGAAAAGAACTTTTCAAAAGCAATCATGCCTACTGGAGATTTCGAGACCAGCCTTAAATAAGGCAGACTGACGCCGACACCACCGAACATTATTGGGGGATTCAATCCTACCTCCCCGGAGAAAAATTTCATCACGAATACTCATTCCAAACAAGAGATGCCCGGGGATAGCCTTCCTGGGGAATCAAGAAGTCAATACTTTCATCATATGAGGGAAAACTTGCTGGGGAAACTGGGACAGAAGCTTCTGACCATGCAAACCCCAAAAAGAGAACCAAGACTTGACTGGGGATAATGGGATCATAACCCAATACTGCATCTTGTGCCCACTGGTATTGTCTCTAACCATCTGAGAAACACACAAGGATTGCGCACACCAGCAACATGACCTGAGAAAACTTTCATGAAGGGAGTAAATCTTCTTAAAACAACTAGAGTTTGTTCATTCTTGGGACCACCATTCTTGTTGTCATTGTTTCATCACAAATCCAAAAGTAAATTGAATTGGTAAAGATCTCTTTCCTTTTTGAAAAGTTAATTTTGCTTTTTAATCCTTTTGCTTTAACAGTTATTATCAGCAATAAATGATGTCTTTGCAAGCTAGATAAAAATAAGAACACAAAAAGTTGGGCAAAAGCTCGAATTTCATTAATAGAATGGTAGTCTGGGAATGGCGAGACTCCATGGATGATTACAAAGTTTGTGAAATGATAATACATAATGGAAAAGATACATTAAGATACAATGACTATTATTCCCTCTAACAACTTTTGAAGTCCTGAGCAGCAGCTTTTGTTGAAATATGGTGAGAATCCGAGAAGATTGTTTCTTCAACGATCCAGTCTTGTTTGACGTAGTTACTTGCCAAGAAAAATCCCTAACTTTTGCCTAAGCTGCCCTTGCGGGTTTTCAACTTAGCGGGAAATTTATTCTGTTTATGTCTCTAATTTTTGCCTAGACCGCCTTTTCGGGCTTTCGGCCTACCGAGACGCTCCTTTTTTTCCTAAGCCTCCCTTTCGGGTTTTCAACATAGCGAGCTGTTCATTTATTTATTTAGGCGAAGTATTTCTTGACTGCGTCAGCATTCATGGGATGTGGGAACTCCCCAGTGAAGTCGCCATTTTTCTGTAGCGGTAGAAATGTTCAAGACTAAGCCATTGGATTGACTAGACTTTATACAAATCAAAATAAAAATTGTCACCGTGCTTTATTGTTCCCAAAGGAATGGGAAAAGAGAGAATAACCCAAAAAGGGGGAAAGATTCAAGTTAAGGGGGTTGGTTATGCAAAGGGAAGGTATTAGCACCCTAAACATCTACGGTACTCCGCCGGAGCCCCTTTGTAAAATCTGTATATTTTGGCTATAAAAATGTGTTGTGTATAAAATGAATGGTGGAAGTGAGAAAAGAAATAGTTTTTATGATTTTTGCACCCGCCGCGGTAGCGAACCTTTAGTGCCTACGTACCGCCTTTCGTGCAATAGGGGATCAGGGTACACGTAGTTCCTCTCTAAAAAAGTTTGAAACACAAGTGTGTTGGTTAATTTTAAGAGATAAGACATCATTGTCATTGTCCGTGTGGAAAACATACTTACTACCCACAATCATGAGAAAGGATAATTTGCATCATCTCAAAGTGGAGGATAAGGCCAGGATTTTAAAATCAACAATGCCTTACTCAACACCCAAGTGGAAAATATCTCTCTTCATTACATATTTTAGAAGTATAGTTTTTTGCATCACTACAAGGATTGACAAGAGTCTAACCTTTTGAGAAAATGTTTTAAAGATAAAAAACCAAAGTGGCGAAATGGTTTGAAATGAGATTGATTGACTTTTAGTCTTCTCACAAAAGAAGTGTCAAAGTATTATTAAATTGATTAAAGTTTATTGATAAAAATGTTTTGAAAATGCATGGACCTAAGTCCAAGTTTATTATGAAAGTATTTCAAGTTTAGAAATAAGAAGAATTTTCAAAAGGAGGGAGAAGATTTTTTAAATTAAAGAAGATGGGAGGAGAAGAATAGGCTATCCTAAAGCATAAGGTAAAATTTAAGGATAAGGACCATCTAACCTACAAGAAGCCAAAGCTTGACATTATGAGCCAAGATAAAATTCCCATTCTTTGAATTGAAACCAAGCAAGCAAAGATACTAGACCTCTTCAAGTGTATTAAGTCTTCACAAAAATTGGGCAGAGTAACGGCTGTATACGGGTGAATTCCAGATTACAAACAGAGGATGTAATCACAAAAACCTGCACACAAAAACAAACAAGCAACCCAATGTCTTGAGGTAAACCTCAAGAGCTCCAGAAAAAATAATAAGATAAGATCACAAAGTATCCAAGATAGGCCATGGTTTCTAATCCTAAGTCCAAGAAAATTCCACCGCTCCATGATGCCAAGGATAGTAACCAAATAGTCCAAGTGCCATTAAGAGTTTTTAGGGTTTAAGTTGGTTATTAAGTATTTTGAGAAAGAAATAGAAAAGCTCAAGTGAGAAAAGTAAAAATGACAAGAAAATAAATGCTCAAATGAGCAAAGATTGGCATGAAATAAAAAAAATGCTAAAAGTAAATAGTACATAAAGCATAAAAAAGAATAAAAGCATAAGGTAAAACAAGTCAATAATTAGTGGTTAGTTGGATGATCATATTGAAACTTACATTTGGAACTCATTAGAGGATTGGTAGAACCAAAGCCTCCACACAACAAGTTGCATTTTCTTTTTGTCAAGTATATCACCCATTTGGAATTCTCATAAGTACCATTCAATGATCAACGATGTTTATGTGATCCGCGTTGACCAAAAGTGTTGTAGATCCATTAGAGGATTGGTAGAACCAAAGCCTCCACACAATTAATCTCAAGGTTATTGGATCAAAGGGATCAAATTAACATACTTGGGCTTGCAATCATAAGTCTGGGCCACAAATGATCATTTATTCGAATCGGGACAAAATTTAGCGTTATGTTAAGCAATCGTAAGTGGACTTATATAGAATTCACACCTATTTTGAGGTCGGTCAATAGTAATCTATGCACCATTTGTTGTGAGACATGATATAGAGATAATGCTCTAACAACATTTAGTGCAATTAGAAAGCGAAGAGATGAAGAGGAATTAGGGTAAAATAGAAAAACCACATTTGAATTAATATTTAATCAAACTATTATTAAAATCATTCATCCATTTTTTGTGGAGTTAAACTCAACACCATGGATCCAATGATGTTAAAAAAGCTATGATAAAAAAATCAACCCAAGACAGCCAGAAAATAATCACAAAATAATATAATATTTAATATATATATTAAAGGATGGAAAATATTAAAATAACCTAAAAGTAAATGGGAAAAATATCAATAATATTCGAATTAACCAAGAAATAAAAAATAAAACCATAGAAAAATCAGAAATGGGTCCAAATATTTTTATAAAAATTTTGGGAATTTTTAAAAGTCAGGAACTATTTTTAAAAATTAAAATAAATGGGTGAAATAAACAAAAGTTGTAAAAAATAGTAAAGTCAGAAACAAAAATAAAATAAGGTCACCAATATTTGTCATAATACCATTGGATCATTCCTAAATTTTTTCAGAATTTAAAAAAGTTTAAAAGTATTTTTAAACATTTTAAACACATCAAATAATTTTAAAATTCATAAAAAATACCAACACACAAAATTAAATTGTAGAAAAATAAAAATCATAAAGAGAATAATCAAAAATATTTTTCATAATTTTTTCAGATTTTTTGGACTAAAAATGAATTTTCTATGATTTTTTAAATTTTTAAACAATTAAAATATAAAAATCAGGAAAAGAAAATAAAAGAAAAAGATGTGGACCATTGGATGAAAGTCAAAACGCGTTAGTAATCAAATCTAAAGGATCTGGCGCGTTGTGCATATCATGGTCTTTACTGAATAAAGCACTGAATCAAATGTAAAATAAGAAATTCAAAAAATACAAATGGCACGCTTTCATTGGTTAGAAGGTAACACGTTGGTCATCTTTAACCTCCAGCCTCACAAATTGCAGGTCTCTCAAATTGTAAAATCAGAAGCTCAGACCTATGCCATTCGCTTCGTCTCTTCAAGATGAAGATAACCACACCTTCGCGCCCAATTTATATAAGCTATAACTCAAGCAATTTGGAAAGAAAGTTTTGAAAGGGGATTTGAAAATTCATGGTCAAAACGTGTTTCCAGTAAGAAGTAAGTGTTGCGACTAGAACCATGGCAATCAGAGCAACACGATGATATCAAAGTTTTGAATAATTGATGAAACAATCTACCTATTAAAGTTGAGTTGCAGAGCTCTGAAACTGGACTTCTATGGAGCAATGTAGGGCACGATTCTTGAATGTAATTGTATGGTTAGTGTGATACGTTGGGAAAGAAATGATTGTTTTTTTGGTATGCTGGTTTGTGTTTTGCGTTTGTTTTTGCAAAATGTCGCGGTAAGCAAGAGTCCCCACCGATTTTTATTTTATCCAACTAGGAAACGAAAAAAAGCACAGAAAAATTCCTTTTTCGAGATATTTCCCGGGTTCGGGGGGTAGATTATAGAAAGGGAAGGTGTTAGCACCCTTTCTATCCGTGGTTCTCCACGGGCTCTTAGGTACTTGGTCATTTTCTTTTCAAAATTTTGCTTTCTTTGTGATTGTGGGTTTGAAAAAGTCTTCGTTCAAAAGGAGTGTAAGTGTGAAAAAGATTTTGTTTTGGAAAGAGAAAGTACCTGAGAACCATCTACCTACTCGAAAAAGGAATCGTTCTATGCTATCTTCCTTTAGACAATGCTATCCTACTATTGATGAGTAGGTAGCATCGTCGTTGGAGTTTGAGGGTCAATTCGAATGCGGGACTTACGGTCACCAGAGCAATGTTAGGACGCCTTAGCGGTAACCCTAATGTCTTAGATCTTTTGTTTTGAGGCAAAAACATCTGAGGCAACAGCTTCGAGGCGACTATGATCTTTGGACAAAAGGGCGACCTCTAAAGTGACTTATACTTAATGACCGCGTACGAAGGCAACCAAGTGGGGTGTACCCGAAGAGTGCGCATGTGCGAGTGTGTCGTTTTCAGTTAATTTTATCTTTGTACATGTCAATGGTTATCTAAGTTGATTTTAGGTTAAACATTCATTCTTGTCATGCATCCCTATTATCAAACATCTAGCAGTTATATTTTGCGGAAAATAAATTGCGGAAATTAAATTACAAGGCGTCAGATATTTACATCGCCAAAAGCAACCCTTTGAAATTTAAATGCGGAAAATAAATAAAGCGGTAAAAATAGTTAAAGTCCTATTAAGCTATTGCATTCCGGGAACAAGTACAATATTGAATAAAATGGATCGCGTGCGGGAAATTAAATCGGGCGCAAGTTCCAGGGTTTTGACCCTTTGCCATTAAAGAAAAGATTTTTTTTGTTTATTTTAAGAAATAAATTATCTAAGCTAATTATTAAACTAAATTAAATTAATTAATTAATGAAAATAAATTATTTTTTGGATTTTTGATATTTTAAGAAAGAAAAATCAAATTGATCAATGTTAATAAAAATATAATTATGTCTAAGTTAATTTTAACCATTTACAAAATATATTAAAGTTATCCTAATTAAAACTAAATTAATATAACTAGTATTTATTAGTAATAATAAAAATTTGGTTTTAATGAAGAAAAATATTTTTGGCTTTATTTTTATAATGAAAATTAATTGATTGGTTAGTTAATAATAAAAATAATAACAATAAATAATTAAACAAAATAAAAAATAAATAGAAAGAGTTAGGGGTGTGGGCCTGATTAATGGTGTTTGGTCAGCAATTTCAATGGCCCAATTGTGTTGGCCTGGCTGACTTTGTGAGATTCCATGTGCGCCCTTTGACTTGGTCCCATGGTAGACCATTATCCTGCATCACCAGATCTGGCCTGGGGCCATCTGGCAGGTGATTGAGTGAGGGAGTATGATGTGCTACAACGCTTGATTTGCATGTGATAACCTGTAGAAAAAATATAACAAAGCAATATGGGGGACCTAGGATTCGAACCCAGGTCCTGTACATGATTTCCAACTCTTGCTTACACTAGGCCAACGCGCTTCAATTGTTAATGTATTAAGCAATAATGATAATATGAGAAAATGTGCTAATATGCCAGGAAAAAAAAATAAAAACGCGCAAATATTTGAAAGGGGCAATCAGATGGGGGCACATGGTCGTCCCTGTCCTCAGGTCTGCAAAGAAATTACCTGCGGATTTACATCCGCAGCTAAAAGCATAGGCCATTCCAAAAACTCATCTCAGGCCATATAAACTCCATCCAAGACCATGGTTGCATTTGTCTTCCTCTCTCGGTCACGTCCATGGCCATTAATAGGTCTAATTTTACCTGTAATGAAAACCCCTAAAAAAACCTAGAAAACCCTATAATGGCGTTTTGCACCACAAAGCAGATAAACACAATCAAATAATATGGAAAGCTTGGAAATTATCTGGTGATTATAAATATACCATTGATTTCTTGTAATGATGCATGGATTTTGAAACACGAAATCAAATTCAGAGGGGGGTTGTGTATCACTTACAATGCGTTTGAGCGTGTATGGAGGCTTGCTAGGGATTGGTTCTGACTCAGTGGACCTCCAGCAATCGATTGGTGTTGAGTTTTGCTTCTGAAAACGCCTCCAAGTGGGATTTTAGTTTCACACTTTTTTTGTGAATTTTGCAAGTTTTTCTTTCAGTGTTCTTGCATCCTCTAGCCTAGTTTTCGTGTGCCTTGACTTGTATATGTAATGTGGAATGTATTAGGTCAAGAATTATGCTTTGAATCTTTTCACATCAATGCCATGGGATTTGATTTGATCCACCATTGAAAGCTTGCCTAATTTGTCAAAAACCCAATCTTTTTGCATATGGAATGCTTGATACGAGTTTGATGCTGATCATGATGATGATTGAGTCCTGAAAATAGAAAAAGATCTCATGTAATCAAGTTTTGGGATTTTATATGATTTAATTTGATTTAAAATGAATAAATTCAATAAAAAATCAAATTAAATAATAAAAATATAATATGGGCTCATGGCTGAAGCTAGGACACGTGGCAAACTATGCAAGCTCAAATCAAGTGAAAAAGAATGGGACCATTTGACAAAATTTTAAGTTTTGGGGATAGTTGACTTTTGGCAATTTTGCAAAAATGCCCAACTTCAACAATGCATAACTTCTTCAATTTTGAACTTTTGGAAGTGTTCTTTGACTTTTTAGAAATCTTGGGATGTCCTCTAACCAACCCTTTTGGTCTCATATCATTTTGATATTCCATTATCAAGTTATAAGCTTTGGCAAAAAAGGTGTTTTTGTTGACTTTCAAAAATGACCTATAATGTCCAAATTTATAACTTCTTGTGAGTGCATTTCTTGATCTTTGGGTATAAATATGTATTGTAGGAAAATGAATCCTCTTCAAAATGAGCTTTGGGTGGGTCATTTCTCATAAAGTATGAGAACGTTGTGCTTGGTCAAAGTTGAGTTGACTTTTCCTACAAAAATCCTAATTTAGCAACTTTTGAGTCTTAATGAATTTTGTGCAATCCTTGATGAATCATGATCAACCATTGATAAAATGATGAAATATCCTTCAAAATGAGAATGTTGACAAAAAATATTGAAGTTTGACTATTTATAGGTCACAGTTGACTTTTGCCCTAGCATAGTCGATTTTTGGACCCTTTGAGCAATTGACTGAGCAAACTTCCTCTGCAAGGCTTGAAATTTGACATGGATGACCTTGAGAACATATTAGGACATTAAGGAACATTTTAGGTCATTTGGACTCAAAGCTCTTGATGCAACACAAAACCCTAATTTGGGGTTGACTGCCTTAGGAGATAGCTTGACTGCCCAACTCTTGAGCAATCTTGAGCCACTTGGAGATTTTTCTTGCCATGTTTTGAGAAATATGAGAGGGAAAATTTTGGGGTACAACAGCTGCCCCTGTTCAATCTTCTTAAACCTGAAGATATAGATTGGCTTTCGTGCCTTTCGTGATCCAAAGGTGGAAGATGATTGAAAATAGAGTGCCCAGAAATTTGCACTCGCATGAAGTGGTATCAGCACTATGATGTCGGGAATGGGCTCACAATGCCATTTGGAGATTTTTGATAGGAGGGATGAACTTCGACTGGAATAAGAATCAGGGAGATCTTTGTGTCAATCTGACTGAACCAGAGAAGGTCTTGGATTAACTTTGACTGGATAAGAATCAAAAAAATATTAGAATCAATTTAACTAAACAAGACAAAAGTATTGGAATATCTTCAACTGGAATAAGAATCAGGGAGATCTTAGCGTCGATCTGACTGAACCAGAGAAGGTCTTGGATTAACTTTGAATGGATAAGAATCAGAAAAATCTTAGAATCGATTTAACTGAACAAAGACGAAAGTCTTGGAATATCTTCAGCTGGAATAAGAATCAGCGAGATCTTACCGTCGATCTGACTGAACCAGAGAAGGTCTTGGATTAACTTTGACTGGATAAGAATCATAAAAATCTTAGAATCGATTTAACTAAACCAGACGAAAGCCTTGGAATATCTTAAACTGGAATAAGAATCGGGGAGATCTTAGCGTCGATCTGACTGAACCAGAGAAGGTTTTGGATTAACTTTGATTGGATGAGAATCAAAAAAATCTTAGAATCGATTTAACTGAACCAGATGAAAGTCTTGGAATATCTTCAACTGGAATAAGAATCAGGGAGATCTTAGCGTCAATCTGACTGAACCAGAGAAGGTTTTGGATTAACTTTGACTGGATAAGAATCAGAAAAATCTTAGAATCAATTTAACTGAACCAGACGAAAGTCTTGGAATATCTTCAACTGGAATAAGAATTAGGGAGATCTTAGCGTCAATCTGACTGAACCAGAAAAGGTCTTGGATTAACTTTGACTGGATAAGAATTAGAAAAATCTTAGAATCGATTTAACTGAACCAGACGAAAGTCTTGGAATATCTTCAACTGGAATAAGAATCAGGGAGATCTTAGTGTCGATCTGACTGAACCAGAGAAGGTCTTGGATTAACTTTGACTGGATAAGAATCAGAAAAATCTTATAATCGATTTAATTGAACCAGACGAAAGTCTTGGAATATCTTCAACTGGAATAAGAATCAGGGAGATCTTAGCGTCGATCTGACTGAACCAGAGAAGGTCTTAGATTAACTTTGACTGGATAAGAATCACAAAAATCTTAGAATCGACTTAACTGAACCAGACAAAAGTCTTGGAATATCTTCAACTGGAATAAGAATCAGGGAGATATTAGCATCGATCTGACTGAACCAAAGAAGGTTTTAGATTAACTTTGACTGTATAAGAATCAGAAAAATCTTAAAATCGATTTAACTGAAGCAGACGAAAGTCTTGTGATATCTTTCTGAGGTATCCGTTGAGAGAACCCTCAATAGATGTAGTTTTTGAGGGGACTACCAGGTCATATAAGTAGTCAACGGTGTTTATTGATTCGTCTTTCCCTGAAAAGGTAAAGAGTTAGTCATATGCAATGTCATGATGTATGAAATGCGTGATATATATCAAGAAATGATGCTCTCAAAATAATGAGATTGTGTGGTATGATGCGTATATGCCTGTATCATGATGTATGGAAATGTAATGTTTCTAGCTGGGGGAAATAAATATCGGAAGCTGCTGAAGAATAGAGCTGGATTCTTCGTTTCTGCTAGGGATGGCGAACGAAGAGAATAAACCCTCAGGAGAGGATGACTCTGTTGGGGGAATAAACTGATGAGGATATTACTCTATGGAAAAATATGTTCTGCTGAAGATTCCACTGATAAATTCTGTCGGCGTGAATTATCGTTGCTGGTGATATTGAATCCTATTGGGGATTGAATTCCTGTTGGTGAAAGGAAAGAACTCCGTTGGGGGTGATCTTTCAGTTGCAACCTCACTAGGGATAACCTTTTAGACTCTTGTGGGGATAATCCTTTGAGCTTTGCTGGGGACAATCTTTCTTTGAACTCGGCTGGGGACATTTATTTTTATACTCCGCCAGGGATGAAATTCCGGAGTCTACTGGGGATGATTCTTCAACTCCATTGGGGAAGCTTTTTCAAACTGCACTGGGAAAATTTTGACTCCACTGGGGTTATCTTGTACCCTGCTGGGGAGCATTCTTATACTCCGTTGGGGAATATTAAGACTGTCGGGGATATTAAGCCTTTTCAGTGTTGATGGTAGATAAACTCTGCTTGGGGAGAATATTACCGATTCATTCACAGTTGCAAGTCTCAACTTGGGAGAGCTATCGTTATTGTCCTACTCTACGGGGAGTGAAAGTATCTTAGCCATATTCTTCAGCTAAATCTACCTTTGTACCTGGTGGACAGAGCAACTGTATAGTTTGGACAATTTTTATTGCCCCTGTTTCTGATGTTACCCATAATCGTCTTTTGTTTCGCATGTCAATATTTATGAGCAGCAATTACTGTCAAGTGCATATATCAAAAATGAACATTGGACGTTTTTTGCAAAACAAAACAGATAAAGGAAAAATAGCTTGAAATTTCTTTGAAAATGAAATGTATTGATTTTAAAGTTTGGCCTGTAAATAAGCGTTTTTGTACAAGAGGCTGACGTCCTAGTAAGAGAACGCCGCCGAATAAATATAGAATTTACACAATTTGTGAAAAAGAATCAAAACAACTATGTGAATAATCCCACTGGGTTCCAACTCTGCTATTGCCCTTATGTCCTCGAGCATCTCATCACTTTGCTGCTTGGTTGAAGATGAATCAGATTGATTAGTGCCATCCGAGCTTGATAGTCGATACTGAAGTCTGGATGCAAGGTTATCCAATGAGACATAATGTTACGCTTTGATCCCTAATTTTTGCCTAGATCGCCCTTTCGGGTTTTCAGTCCACCAGGATACCCTTTTTTGCCCAAGTCGCCTTTTCAGGTTTTCGACTTGCCGGGTGTATAATTTTTTTTTCATTTTCATCCCTTATTTTTGCCCGAACCCTTTTGGTTCGCCGGGAAGCCCTTATTTTTTCCTAGGCCAGTCAACCTAGCGGGTCTTTGATTATGCGTAGCATCTTTTCACTATGTCTGCATTGACGGGGTGAGGAAGGTCGTCACCATCCATGGTAGTTAGAATCATAGCTCCTCCTGAAAAAATGTTCTTAACCACAAACGACCCTTCGTAAGTAGGGGTCCATTTTCCCCTGGGATCACCTTGAGGTAGTATGATGCGCTTGATCACCAGATCCCCAACTTGATACTCTTGTCATCTGACTTTCTTGTTAAACGCCTTGATCATCCGCTTTTGATACGTCTGACCATGACAAATAGCAGTGAGTCTCTTTTCGTCGATTAAGTTCAGCTGATCAAGCCGGGTCTGGATCCAGTCATCTTCGCTCAAACCTGCATCTTTCATGATCCGAAGAGAGGGTATCTGAACTTCAATGGGCAGTACGACCTCCATGCCATATACCAAGGAATAGGGCGTTGCCCCTATTGATGTCCGTGCTGAGGTACGATACCCATGGAGAGCAAATGGTAACATCTCATGCCAATCTTTGTATTTCACAGTCATCTTCTGCACGATCTTCTTAATGTTCTTATTAGCTGCTTCGACAGCCCCATTCATCTTCGGCCGGTAGGGAGAAGAGTTGTGATGTTGTATCTTGAACCGCTTGCAGTGTTCGGTGATCATTTTATTATTGAGATTGGTACCATTGTCCGTAATGATCCTCTCTGGTACCCGGTATCGACAAATCAGATTGTGCCGAATGAACTGTGCCACAATTTTCTTGGTTACTGTTGTACCCCAAAATTTTCCCTCTCATTTCATCAACATTTTCTCACCACAAGACTCTTGGAGCTCAAGGTCAAGTTAGGGTTTGCTCTGCTCAAGACTCCTCCTTGCACTGTTGACCCAAATTAGGGTTTGAGTTTGCACAAAGATGTTTTGACCCAAAATACCCAAAGGGACTTTCATGCTTCATATTGGACTCACAAGTTTATCCATACCAAGTTTCAAGCCCTAATTCCAATCTTTGCCCAGTCAATTGGACAGTTGACCTAAAAATCAGTTGTATTGGCAAAAAGTCAACTATGGCCAATTGACAGTCAAACCTCATGATTTTTGACCCACATCAACATTATAAACTCATATGAACCACTTGGTCAAGTTTGGATCACAATTCCACAAGAAATTTGATCAGATCACTAAAAGGGCAAAATGGTCATTTTTAGGGTTTTGACTGCACAAAGGCAATTTTTGACTGTTTGACCTAGCCAATGGCAAACCAAGCTCACATATGGACTCAAGGACTCAATGGCATGTTCTTGACACATTCAACAAGTTCAAAAAGTCCCAAATGCACAGGATTGACAGATGAATTTTCCAGTCAATTAATCAAAATTTGATTGTATACTGAAAAGTCAAACTTTGACTTTTTGGTCAAAATCAAGTGCCAAGATTCATTTTTCATCAAGACATGTCAAATTATGAAACTTGTTCATCAAGAAACCCAAAATTGCAAATTAGGGTTTAGAATGAGAACATTTCATAACTTAGAATTTTTCTAAGTTATGAAACTTCCTTTTTTTTTTCTAACTTTGTCCCATTTTTTTCATCAAGATACATTTGGATTCAAACAAAACTCAAAACATGAAAGTTGTATTCCATTGCAAAATCTACAACTTTTATTCACAAAGTTTCCTCAAAAGAAGCTTGTAGCTCAAGTTATGATTTTTGGAACAAGGGTGCAAAATATTCTTAACTTAGAAAATTTTTGACCTATTTTAGGCAGGATTTTTGCCCACCTTCATGGCCACTTTTCACATGCTTCCACTTTGAATTTCAACTTGCATTACAAAGATGGATTGTATTACACATTCCAAGCTTTCCAAATTGTCCAAGAACTTCTCAAACACCCTTGTGGTTAGGGAGAATCGAATTTGCAAAGTTGGGCAAAATCCACTTTTGTTCTTGACCAAGGCATGTTCATACACTTTGCATTTTCAAACTCAGCTTGCACAAACTAGATTACAGGCCTCTAATATTTATCACACTCAATAATTTAATTCATATCCTTTGTGTTCAAGCCTTATTTTGTGTGTTTAGCCATTACATGCAAAATTAATCCATATATGGAAAAAGCACATTTGCCATTTTGATAAAGAAGTACTTTATGTCAAATTCACAAATCAAAGAGGTACAAGCCAGATCTTTTGGGCACAAGTTTATGGAAAAATCCCACTGATCAAGAACCAAGTTTGCAGCATGCTTGAGGGGCCTGTAGTAGCCTATAATCCAACTTGACAACCTTTGCTTAGATAAGAAGAAACATTGCAAAAGATATACCACATTTACTTCATGCAAGCACAAGCAAAAACAAACTTCATGAACACTTTCCAGACATCAAACCAAGTTTGAAACACGACCAAACCATCCCTCAAACCTCCTCATTCACAAAAACTCCTTCTTGCTGCAAAAACAGAGTCCCTTCTGCAACTTGACTTCCACAAACACTTCCACTCGTGCGTTTTGGCCAAAGCTTATTCAAACACACTCCCTACCATCCATTGAAGCTATTCCAAGCATTGAACTTGAACTGTAACATCCATAACCAAGGTTGCCATTTTCACTTTTCACCTGTGCAGGTTGACTTCCATAGCTCGATTCAGTTAGTTTCAAAGCAAGCTAAAGGTTGAAGGAGCATCCTTGGACTTCAGGCAAGCTGTACAAGTCCTCAAACATCATTGAAGTTGGCCATATTACTCTGTTCGAGTCAAGCTGAAGCAGGTAAAATGTGAACTTCTATCTCTCTATCCAAGCATATTTAGGCTTAAGTTTGTGAAGAAAGTATATTCTACTCATGGCCCTGAAGCTATCCATATACTTACTTTTCATTTATATTGTGTGTGCTGAGAGAGTTTGCGACATGAACATTGAAAAAAACTTAGGTCGGAAATTGGGGGAGAAGAAATTCTCTCTTATTTCTGAGAGTTAGAACAACTTTTTTATATATTTGAAATCGTGACAAGATGCTCTACATTATTGATGTTGTAAGTTTTTGTTAAAAGTCAAAGAATCAAGAGATAGCAGGATGAGCAAGGAACGCACTTTTTCTTGTTTCAAACAGAAGCTGGAGGAAGAAGATGATGTTTTGGGCTGGGCCTGAGTAATCCCTGCTTTTTGCACCTCATTTTTCCACTTACACACCCTTGGCCCATTGTATGATTTTTTAATCATTTTTGACTTTTTATTTTTTCTTCTGACTTATTATTTTTTGTCAAAATATAAAAAATATAAAAAATATTTTTCCACCCATTTTTGCATTTTATTTGGATTTTATTTGTTTTATTTGAACTTGTACATATAAATAAATATAACACTTTTTATTTAAAATATTAAAAATGATACAAAAATATGTTTATTTTCAGTTATTATTTTATTTTACCTTTTGAAAACATTTTTCTCAAAATATACTTTTTTTTTGTAAATAATTAATATTTTTATTTTTGTACATATTTAGTATATTTAAATATATATAATATAATACTTGTATATTTATTAAATATTTAGGATAAAAATATGAAAATAACAAATTTTTATTTTTATTAATATATGACATCAAAAATACTTTTTTCTCACAATATACTTCTTTTTTTTTGTATATAATTAACAAATATTGTATATAATATAATTAATAAATACTATTTATTTAGAAAATTAGGGTTTTGCCCTAAACCATGAAAATATCCAAAAAAAATTAACTCTTTTTATTTTGTTTATATGTCACATGAAAAATACTTTTACATACATACAGAACCATTTTTGTGCATTTTTGCATATTTATTATATTTAGTTGATTATTGTACAATTAAATAACTTGTATATTCAATTTGGATGTAATAGTTCTAGGTTTAATTTCTTGCTAAATATCCCCCATTTGAACATTTGTACCCCATCCCCATAATTATGTTGTAATAATTTAGGACTTTAAATTCCACATTTTAAAGCTTTCTAATTATGCCATGATAGACCTAGGGTTTGTATGCAAAATCAACTAACAAATAGCTTGACTAATGCAAAGACAAAAAAGCATGAAAATGGACAAGTTGCATGTAAAGACACCCTTAGGGTTACTCCACTTGTTGCCTTCAATAATGGGCCATGTTGCATGTTGAGTGTCTTTGGCAAAACAAAACAATTCAAATGATCATAGTCCCTCGATGACGCTTTCCCAAGTTGCCTAAAAATGATCAAGTCCCTTAAAGAAAAAATTGCCAAAGACACTTGGCACTATTGCGTTCATGGTCTAAACGATGACCCATGCCCGTCCCGTTAACATCCTAACACAAGATTGTCCACCAAATACAATGGTGGAACAATACTGTTAAAAGGGTTAAAACGTAGGAAAAATCTTTGATAAATTTAGGGTAGACAACTCTTGGTTACCTGACCAATCTTGCAAAACAATCCTTGCCATTTTTCAAAACACACATCACAACACACTTTCAAAACAACTTTCAAAAAACCTTGAAAACTTTTCAAAAGACAAATACACCTTTGTATACATTCAAACATGGATCATTACAAAGGTTGCCACAACAAATGGCCTCTTTTCAAAACCATTTTCAAACTCACACACAAAGCACCATTTCAAACAATTGAAAGCACCATTTCAAACAATTGAAAATGCAAGGTAAGTGATCTAAGCAAGTAACTAAGAGCCCATGGATAACCATGGATAGAAAGGGTGCCAATACCTTCCCTTTCTATAATCTACTCCCCGAACCCAAGAAAACATCTCAAAGGTTTTTGCTGTGCTTTTTAACCTTTCCTTAGGATAAAATAAAAAGTCGGTGGCGACTCTTGCTAAACCGAAACATTTGCGAAAACAAACACAAAACCTCAAGTCAGTTCTCCCACCGTATCACAGTTACGGTAGAAAAGGAAGCTGCTTCAACCCACTTCGTAAAGTAATCAATAGCTACCAGGATGAAACGATGCCCGTTGGATGCCGTAGGTCTGATCTCACCGATCAAATCAATGCCCCACATTGCAAAAGGCCAAGGTGTCGTCAAGACATTCAGAGGTACTGGAGGGATGTGCACCTTATCAGCATAGACTTGGCACTTGTGACATGTCCGAGAATGCTGATAACAGTCGACTTCCATTGTGGACCAGAAATATCTTGCACGAAGGATTTTATTTTCCATGGTGTGTCCACTGGAATGAGTTTCGAAGGTACCTTCGTGTAAATCTGCCATGATCCTTTATGCCTCGTTCTTATCCACACATCGCAGTAAGGTTGAATCATGGTTACGCTTGTAAAGAATTCCATTGCTGATGAAGAACTTTGCCGCGAACCTCCTTAGAAACTTCTTGTTATTAACAGATGCACCCTCGGGGTATTCCTGAGCCTCAAGATACCTTTTTACTTCATGAAACCAAGGCTTTTCTATTACCTCTTCAGTCTCAATGTCACAGCAATGTGCAGGTTCGTCCAATCTTTCAATGATAATCCGGGGAGCTTCGTTGTTCCAATTGACTTTGAACATAGAAGACATCGTAGCTAGCGCGTCCGCTAACTGATTCTCCTCTCCCGGGAAGTGTTCAAAGCTTATCTCTTCGAAGTGGGGAAGAAATGTCAATACATACTCCTTGTAAGGAATAAGGTTTGGGTGTTTCGTATCCCACTCGCTTTTGATTTGACTGATCACGAGAGCGGAATCTTTGAAGACACTCAAGAACTTAATCCTTAGGTCAGTTGCTGCTCGAAGACCCATAATGCACACTTCGTACTCCGCCATATTGTTGGTGCAGGTGAAACATAGTCGGGCAGTAAATGGAGTATGAGAGCCTTTAGGAGATATGATCACGGCGCCAATGCCATTACCCAAAGTGTTCGAAGCTCCATCAAAGTACATAGACCATCGGGATCCTTCCGCAGGTCCTTCACCCGGTCCAGGTGTCTCACAATCAATTACCCACATGATATTCTCGTCCGAGAATTCAAAGTTCATAGACTGGTAATCGTCCACTGCCTGATGTGCCAAGTGATCTGCCAACACACTTCCCTTGATTGCCTTTTGGGTCGTATACTGGATGTCGTACTCAGTCAAGATCATCTGCCATCTTGCTATTCTTCCAGATAAGGCAGGCTTCTCGAAGATATACTTGATTGGATCCATCTTTGATATCAATAGAGTAGTGTGAGTCAGCATATACTGTCTCAGCCGGCGAGCAGCCCATGCTAAAGTGCAGCAAGTTTTCTCGAGCAACGAGTATCGGGTCTCGCAGTCGGTAAACTTTTTGCTAAGGTAATAAATAGCATGCTCTTTTCGGCCAGACTCGTCATGCTGACCCAGCACACACCCCATTAAGTTGTCGAGTACTGTCAAGTATAAGATTAAAGGTCTCCCCTCAACTGGCGGCATCAGAATAGGTGGCTCTTGGAGATACTCTTTGATTCTTTTGAAAGCGGCCTGACATTCATCATTCCATCTAACCACTTGATCTTTCTTCAGTAACTTGAAGATCGGCTCACAAGTAGCAGTCAGGTGCGAGATGAATCGAGCAATATAGTTCAGACATCCCAGAAAGCCTCTGACTTCTTTTTCTGTTCTGGGAGCTGGCATTTCCTGTATAGCCTTTACCTTTGCAGGATCCACCTGAATACCTTTGTCACTTACGAAGAAACCCAACAGCTTACCAGATCTCACCCCAAAGGTGCACTTGTTCGGTTTTAACCTCAGCTTGTACAACTTCAACATGTCAAATAACTTTTGAAGATGGTCCAGATGCTCCTCTTTAGTTTGGGATCTTGCAATTATATCGTCGACGTATACCTTGATCTCATGATGGATCATGTCATGAAACAAAGCAACCATGGCGCGCTGATACGTTGCCCCAGCATTCTTCAATCCAAAGGGCATGCCTTTGTAGCAAAAGGTACCCCATTAAGTAACAAAGGTTGTCTTCTCCATGTCTTCGGGAGCCATTTTAATTTGATTATAACCGGAGAAACCATCCATAAAGGAGAATAACTTATGCTGAGCGGTGTTGTCAACCAGAACGTCGATATGAGGCAGAGGGAAATCATTCTTGGGACTGGCTCTATTCAGATACCTATAGTCAACACACATTCGAACTTTACCATCCTTCTTCGGCACGGGAACCACATTGGCAACCCATTGAGGGTAAGAAGTAACTGCTAGAAACTGGCGTCAAACTATTTCATAACTTCAGCCTTGATTTTATCAGACATCTCTGGGCGCATTCAACGGACTTTCTGTTTCACTGGAGGACAATCTTCCTTGTTAGGCAATCGGTGAACCATAATATTAGTATCCAACCCAGGCATATCTTCATAAGACCAGGCAAAGATCTCAACATAGCCACGCAGCATCTGAATCAACCGTTGCTTCACACTAAGCTCTAGATTTGCACTGATCTTAACTTATTTCTTGTCTACCTCTGTACCCAGATTTACTGATTCCACCGGCTCTTCGTGTGGCTGTATGGCCCTCTCTTCCTGGAGTAACAGTCTAGCAAGTTCACCAGGCCCTTCACAATCATCTTCACCTTCGTCTTTGGCTAAGTTGATCGGACTTTCTAAGTCATAACTGGAAGTAGCAGAGTCGTTACCAATGAGATCCAGAGTGGATGTAGACCTGTATATGTGAGTGTGTGTAAAATAGATGTTTTGCAATATGTAATAAAAGAAAAACAAGGAGCGCAGAATTTGAAATGCAAGAAAACATCCAATGCTTTTATTAATGATATATATAAATGACACACATAAAGCCCTCACAAATGAAGCAACGGTGCCCCGAGTAAGACACCGGGCCATAAAGTTTAAAACATTGTCTGTTACAAATTCAAAACAAAAAGTCTCATTACTGTGTGATAACAGAAATGGGCATAGAATCCTTCGTTGTCCAGTTTCTTAGTCCACCATCGGCAGCCGAATAGATCCAACTGTCAATATCAAACTCTTCATCTTTGTCGTCCCTGATAGCATTCACTCCCACATTTTGTTTAGGCTTTTCTGGTGCTCCGAACTCCATCTCCTTCGCATCGATCAAGTCTTGTACCTTGTTCTTCAAAGCCCAACAATAATCTGTATCATGCCCCGGGCTATCAGAGTGAAAAGCACAGCGGGCATTAGGATTGTACTTAGGCGATGCAGTGTTGGGATTCTGCAGGGCCACCCTTGGAGTTACTAGATTGGTTTTCAATAATTGCGGCAGAATCTGAGACAAAGTCATATTGAGATGGGTGAATTGCCTTCGAGGTCTCTCGGCCTTTTGTTGATTGTTGCGCTGAGGAGCCCCAACAGGTCTTGAAATAACAACCGCATTAACAGCTTGGCGGCATTCAGGTCTATTCTGGCTTTTCGAACTGTAAATAGCATTGGACTCTTTCTTAAAAGGCTTCTTCTCGGTGCTCGATGAAGCTCCCTTTTGTATCTTACCAGACTTAATACCAACCTCAATCCTTTCGCCGGTCATAATTAGCTCTGTAAACCCAGACGAAGAGCTTCCAATCAGATGGTTGAAAAACGGACCAGACAAGGTCCGTAGAAACATATCCACTAGCTCCCTATCAGCCAAGGGTGGTTGCACTCTCCCAGCGAGATCCCTCCACTTCTGAGCATAATCTTTGAAACCTTCACCCATTCCCATATACATACCCTAGAGTTGGGTACACGTGAGAGCGAGGTCGGCATTGTATTGGTACTGCCTGTAGAAAGCAACAGCCAAATCTTCCCAACTGTGGATACTGGCTCCTTCTAACTGGTATAACCATTCAAGCTGAGTCCCTGAGAGACTGTCTTGAAAGAAGTGGATCCATAGGTTCTTATCGGCGGTGTACGGCTGAATCTTCCTTACATACGACCGGAGGTGCAGTTTCGGACAAGAAACTCCGTCGTACTTAGCAAAAGCTGGTGCTTTGAACTTGTGGGGAATCACCACCCCACATGATAGACCCAGATCACCAAAGTCCAGACCAAGCACTTTCTGAACTTCCATCGCATTCAAACGGTCTTCCAGTTGTTTGTATCTATCCTCGGCCGGAGGATACTGGTCTTCGTCGAAGTCTGTCTCGTTGTCTGAAACCACAGGTCTAGGAGCCCTCCTTTCTTCCTGACTATCTTTCCCTCCAGATGAGGTGGTAAAATCAACTTCATCTCGTAGCCTGTTTCCAAACCTGTGACCTATGTTAAACAAGATTGTCCTCTTTTTCTTCTTCTTCTTCTCTTTCAGAATAAGGGTCTTCAGATCTTGCTGACCTCTTTCTCGTGATACTTTTCTCGGTAAGTATCCCGTTCTTCTCTCAGCTGAATCCAGGACCTCTTCAATGCCCCAACGTCAGTAGGCATGTAAGGATGGAGGATGGTAGGAAGAACCCCCGCTTCATTAGCAACCTCAACAATGATAGGCAAGACGGCTTCATACGGCATTCCCAGCTTTTGGGCACGGATGCAAACCCATCTGAGATATGGCTCCATCAGAAGAGAAGTCTTTAGACCCAGCTCGTGTGGATCAGATCTGTGAACTCTATCCCAAGCCCTTATGAATCTACGGCGTTGCTCGTCACTATCCCCTTGAAAATCAAAGATGATACTAGGCATTAGCAGCTCATGAGGTCCTCCCCTTCTGGCTCGCCCAAACAGACGTAAGGCCAAGCATGGATTGTAAGTAATTCCTCCATGGGTTCCTATCAGTGGAACATTGGGGTATTCCCCACAACGATCAATAACGGCCACTTCGTTCATACCCTTGATAGTCCAAATGATGTCATTGTGAGAGAGAGAGACATAACCCTATAAGCCCAGCCCATGCCTTCTTTGTTTTTCAGAACTGATTTGGGGAGGTGAGAAATAAACCACCTCGTCAAATAGTGGAGCACAACACATCAAGGTTCCCCATTTTTGAGCAGTACGGGCATAAAGCTGATGAAGAATGTCACCCAAGAGAGTGGGTACAGGATTACCAGAGATAAAGATTTTTACCGCATTCACATCAACAAAGGAGTCAGAGTTAGGAAACAATACCAAGCCATATATTAGAAGATCCAGAATATCTTCGAATGCCTTGAAATCTAGACTATCCCAGAAATGATTAGCCTTACCAACCAAGAACTTAGTCAGAAAGCCCTTTGCTCCTCTATGAGTTTCCCAATTAGCCATTACCTCATCCTTTGTCATATGAAGGGCTGAAGCAATCTCTTCTGGCCTAAGGATCTTCTCCTAACCTATAAACACCTGCTCTAGAATAGAGATACCGAGCAGATCAGATAACTCTTCAAAGGTGGGGACCAACTGGTAGTCCTGAAAAGTAAAGCAATGGTATAGTGGATCATAGAACTGGACTAGGACACTCATCATCTGCTCGTCCAATTTGGAGGTGACCAAACTAATAAGATGCCCGTGTCTTCTAATGAAAGAGGTGGTATCAGACATCTTTGCAACCAATTCTTTAAGCATAGTGGGAACCTGGACAAAGTTGATCCGGATGGTGTTCCTACGCATGGGTGCCATGACCTACAAAACAAAACAAAGATGAATCCCTCCTATCTTTGAAATAGGTTAGTTCAATGCAAGATGTATGCAATGTTATGATGTCATGATGTCATGATAGAAATCACACCACCAGTATCCACAAATAGCAAACATGGTAAAGGAACACAAGTCACACAGAGAGCCCTTAGATTTCAGGCTGGCAAGAAGCTTAGGTACTACCCTCTTTCAGTTCACTTGGTTTAAACCTGTCCTAAAAATAGTAACCGGGTTCTAGAGGATCTCAATATCACTGACTACCCTCGATCGGTCATAATTCCAGTTTAGCAACCTTTTCTTGCGGCCGAAATCATCGTGAGAGTTTAGTCTCAATGAGTGTAGCATACTGCTCATGTTCTATGGCCAAGTTGGTCAATTTAAAGGTTCTAAGGTCAATTGGTGCTTAATTACCCCTTAGATGACCCATATTCTCCTCGTTCCAACACAAGGGATATCGGTACAAACTAAAGTGCCACATCAACGTAGCTACTGCTTCAACCGTATCGGTCTACGCCGTACAGTTACCTCATAGTTTATTGCTACTTACCTAAAGGGTATCCCCCAGATCCGGGTTAGGATCTTTAGTAACTCTGATACAAGCCCACAAATATAAAGCATACAAAGCAAACAATTGAAAACACAATGATCTAATCCTAAGGTACACCCCACTTATAGAGTTCCCCAGCAGATTCTCCAGTTATGTGATACAGTGGGAAAGAACTGACTTTTTTTTTTGTATGCTGGTTTGCGTTTTGCGTTTGTTTTTGCAAAATGTCGCGGTAAGCAAGAGTCGCCACCGACTTTTATTTTATCCAACTAGGAAAGGAAAAAAAGCAAAGCAAAATTCCTTTTTCGAGATATTTCTCGGGTTCGGGGGGTAGATTATAGAAAGGGAAGGTATTAGCACCCTTTCTATCAGTGGTTATCCACGGGCTCTTAGGTACTTGCTCATATTGTTTTCAAAAATTTTCTTTCTTTGTGATTGTGGGTTTGAAAAAGTCTTCCTTCGAAAAGGAGTGTAAGTTTGAAAAAGATTTTGTTTTGGAAAGAGCAAGTACCTGAGAACCATCTACCTACTCGAAAAAGGAATCGTTTTATGCTATCTTCCTTTAGACAATGCTATCCTACTATTGATGAGTAGGTAGCATCGCCGTTGGAGTTTGAGGGTCAATTAGAATGCGGGACTTACAGTAACCAGAGCAATGTTAGGACGCCTTAGCGGTAACCCTAATGTCTTAGATCATTTGTTTTGAGGCAACAATATCTGAGGAAACCGTTTCGAGGCGACTATGATCTTTGGACAAAATGGCGACCTCTAAAGTGACTTGTACTTAATGACCGCGTACGAAGGCAACCATGTGAGGTGTACCCTAAGAGTGCGCATGTGCGAGTGTGTCGTTTTCAGTTAATTTTATCTTTGTACATGTCAATGGTTATCTAAGTTGATTTTAGGTTAAACATTCATTCTTATCATGCATCCTTATTATCAAACATCTAGCAATTATATTTTACGTAAAATAAATTACGGAAATTAAATTACAAGGCATCGGGTATTTACATCGCCAAAAGCAACCCTTTGAAATTTAAATGCGGAAAATAAATAAAGCGATAAAAATAGTTAAAGTCCTATTAAGCTATTACATTCCGGGAACAAATACAATATTGAATAAAATGGATCGCGTGCGGGAAATTAAATCGGGCGCAAGTTCCAGGGTTATGACCCTTTGCCATTAAAGAAAAGATTTTTTTGTTTATTTTAAGAAATAAATTATCTAAGCTAATTATTAAACTAAATTAAATTAATTAATTAATGAAAATAAATTATTTTTTGGATTTTTGATATTTTAAGAAAGAAAAATAAAATTGATCAATGTTAATAAAAATCTAATTATGTCTAAGTTAATTTTAACCATTTACAAAATATATTAAAGTTATCCTAATTAAAACTAAATTAATATAATTAGTATTTATTAGTAAAAATTTAAATTTGGTTTTAATGAAGAAAAATATTTTTGGCTTTATTTTTATAAAGAAAATTAATTGTTTCGTTAGTTAATAATAAAAATAATAACAATAAATAATTAAACAAAATAAAAAAGAAATAGAAAGAGTTAGGGGTGTGGGCCTGATTAATGGTGTTTGCTCAGCAATTTCCATGGCCCAATTGTGTTGGCCTGGCTGACTTTGTGAGATTCCCTATGCGCCCTTTGACTTGGTCCCATGGTAGACCATCATCCTGCATCACCAGATCTAGCCTGGGGCCATCTGGAAGGTGATTGAGTGAGGGAGTATGGTGTGCTAGAATGCTTGATTTGCATGTGATAACTTGTAGAAAAAATATAACAAAGCAATATGAGGGACCTGGAATTCGAACCCAGGTCATGTACATGATTTCCAACGCTTGCTTCCACTAGGCCAACGCGCTTCAATTGTTAATGTATTAAACAATAATGATAATATGAGAAAATGTGCTAATATGCCAGAACAAAAAATAAAAACGCGCGAATATTTGAAAGGGGAAATCAGATAGGGGCACGTGGTCGTCCCTGTCCTCAGGTCTGCAAAGAAATTACCTGCGGATTTACATCCGCGGCTAAAAGCGTAGGCCATTCCAAAAACTCATGTCAGGCCATATAAACTATATCCAAGACCATGGTTGAATTCGTCTTCCTCTCCCGGTCACGTCCATGGCCATTAATAGGTCTAATTTTACCTGTAATGAAAACCCCTAAAAAAACCTAGAAAACCCTACAATGGCGTTTTGCACCACATAGCAGATAAACACAATCAAATAATATGGAAAGCTTGGAAATTATCTGGTGATTACAAATATACCATTGATTTCTTGTAATGATGCATGGATTTTGAAACACGAAATCAAATTCAGAGGGGGGTCGTGTATCACTTACAATGCGTTTGAGCGTGTATGGAGGCTTGCTAGGGATTGGTTCTGACTCAGTGGACCTCCAGCAATCGATTGGTGTTGAGTTTTGCTTCTGAAAACGCCTCAAAGTGGGATTTTAGTTTCACACTTTTTTTGTGAATTTTGCAAGATTTTATTTCAGTGTTCTTGCAGCCTCTAGCCTAGTTTTCATGTTCCTTGACTTGTATATGTAATGTGGAATGTATTAGGTCAAGAATTATGCTTTGAATCTTTGCACATCAATGCCATATGATTTGATTTGATCCACCATTGAAAGCTTGTCTAATTTGTCAAAAACCCAATCTTTTTGCACATGGAATGCTTGATACGAGTTTGATGCTGATCATGATGATGATTAAATCCTGAAAATAGAAAAAGATCTCATGTAATCAAGTTTTGGGATTTTATATGATTTAATTTGATTTAAAATGAATAAATTCAATAAAAAATCAAATTAAATAATAAAAATAGAATATGGGCTCATGGATGAAGCTAGGACACATGGGCAACTATGCAAGATCAAATCAAGTGAAAAAGAATGGTCCCATTTAACAAAATTTGAAGTTTTGGGGATAGTTGACTTTTGGCAATTTTGCAAAAATGCCCAACTTCAACAATACATAACTTCTTTAATTTTGAACTTTTGGAAGTGTTATTGGACTTTTTAGAAATATTGAGATGTCCTATAACCAAACCTTTTGGTCTCATCTCATTTTGATATTCCATTCTCAATTTATAAGTTTTGGAAAAAAAGGTGTTTTTGTTGACTTTCAAAAATGACCTATAATGTCCAAATTTATAACTTCTTGTGAGTGCATTTCTTGATCTTGGGGTATGAAGATGGATTGTAGGAAATTGCATCCTCTTAAAAATAAGCTTTGTATGGGTCATTTATCATAAAGTATGAGAAAGTTATGCTTGGTCAAAGTTGAGTTGACTTTTCCTACAAAACCCTAATTTAGCAACTTTTGAGTCTTGATGAATTTGGAGCAATCCTTGATGAATCATGATCAACACTTGATCAAATGATGAAATGTCCTTCGAAATGAGAATGTTGACAAAAAATCTTGAAGTTTGATTGTTTATAGGTCACAGTTGACTTTTGCCCTAGCACAGTCGATTTTTGGACCCTTTGAGCAATTGACTGAGCAAACTTCCTCTGCAAGGCTTGAAATTTGACATGGATGACCTTGAGAACATATTAGGACATTAAGGAACATTTGAGGTCATTTGGACTCAAAGATCTTTATGCAACACAAAACCCTAATTTGGGGTTGACTGCCTTAGGAGATAGCTTGACTGCCCAACTCTTGAGAAATCTTGAGCCACTTGGAGATTTTTCTTGCCATGTTTTGAGAAATATGAGAGGGCAAATTTTGGGGTACAACAGTTAGGTTCAGGGATGATCAAGGAAGGTGAATTGATGGAAAAAATGGATTGAAAAAGGCTTGAGAATAGGATTCGAAGTAGCTGAATTCTGAGTTGTGAAACAAGTTTGGCAGGATGATTCTGGCTATCTAAGTTTGGGAAATTGAATGGGGGATGACCCTCTATTTATAGGGAATTAAATGGAATGCCCAAGCGTGTGGAATGATGCAAATTAGAGGTAAATCGTGTGAACCTGATACACGAGCAAAGTGTGATCTGATTTGCATCAAAACTCATCAAATCCTTGCGTTTCAAGGCTCTAATCCACTTTGGCAACTTAGTTAAACATGTTTAGATCACAAACGCGTGCTAATTTGATGTTTAAAGGCAAAAACATGGATTTCAAATTCTGACTTATGGAGAAACTTCAGTTCCAAGTTACCAAGTTCAAACCAATGGCATTTCCACCTCATGGAGTCTTAGGGAAAGATTCTTGATGCTTTGGAAAGATGAGGTGACAAAATTTGCAATGGAAAAAGAATGGAATCAAATGGATGCTTGAGCTGAAAGTTACATGGAGTCAAAGTTGAAGAAAAAGAGTTGACTTTCCATACTTAGAAATATTTCAAATTCTTCTTAAAAAATGATCTATAATCTCTTGCATCCAAACATGGCCTTGCACTAAGAATTTACTCTTGATATAAAAATATGGAATGAAGTAGACCTCTTGAATGACATTTTGAAATTTGAACCACTTAAAATCTCCAAAAATTGAGCAAGTTACGACTTATTGAAGTTGGCCAAAAATCATGAAATGACCTATAATCTTTTGCATTCTCAAGGAAACTTCCATCCATTTTTTCACTTTGCACATAAAATAAGGAATGAAGTACACATATTTATTATCATCATGAAAAAAGAATGGGCCTATGGTGATAAAAATTGACCAAGTTATGACCATTTGAAATCACATATGGAAAATTGGGGATTCATCTGGGTGACTTGTAATCTTTCTTCTGTACTAAGTTCCTTCCACATGAAAACTCTTTGGAACATTTGAAGTGATTTGTTGGTAACTATTTGAAGAGAATAATGCTTTTTGAATCACTCAAAAATATCAAAAGATGAGCAAGATATGCCCTGTTGTACCCCAATTTTTGACCTAAGATCCCATTTTTATTTTTTCATTTTTTAAGATAAGTCAAGGTCACGAAATACGGTTGGTTTTAACCTCTCACCTTCGAGCTCTGACTATGCGAAGATTGTCAAGTGTTTTGAACATTTTTAGCATATGTATCACTAATTTCTAACCGCATACAAAGGTGTATGTTCATGTTTTCTTTTGTGTCATGTGCAGAGACAGGTCTGAATCAAGAGCATCAGGTGTCACACCTCAATTAAGGTTTTGAGTCTCCCAAGCCAGAAGTACGGTTGATTTTGGATTCTCAAAGACTGATTCATCAAGGCACACCGTTGCATCCTAAATTTCGCCCCTAATATGTTTTAGTCGCACTTTCATATCATATTTTGTTATTTAGTCACAATCATTAGTAAATATCTTCATTCATCACATTTTGCATCATTAGTCGTATTTAAGTTGACCAGAAAAAGTCAGTTTAAATCAAAGTTTGCATCGTCTTTCAGTTGTAAAATACCCGACATTTCATTTCATTCATTTTTATCTGTTTACTATTTTCTTGCACTGCTCCAAATTGTTTATATGTCGATAATAAAATATTTCGGTTTTATAGACAGACTATTAAAAGCGATTCGACACTATGCGGGAAAGTAGCGAGAAAATATTTCAAGTTTTCACCTTTTACCGATCATTTTATGAATCTGCGCTTCGCGTAGATTATGACGGTATGCTCGCTTTATTTTTTCGGTACAGTTCGAAGTCTCGTTTTTAACCTTAAACGTCTGTTTAGTCTGATATTTTTATTATTATTTTATTTTTGATTTGACTTCTTGAATATTTTTTCTTTAATATTTGTGACATGTAGATTATTTTAATGTGTTCATTTTATTTTTTCGGATAAATTTTCGTCCATTTTTTATCATTTTCGGTCATTTTGGGTCTTTATTTTTTTATTTAAAAAAATTCAAAAAATTATTTTAAATTGATTTATTTTTTATAGTGTCAGGTTTTTATTTTATTTTGGTCATTCAGGGACTTTTTGGTCACAAAAAATATTAATTAGACTTTGCTTAATTCTTATTGGTTGATGGCATGAGTTACGGATAGATGCAGATCTAACAATTTTGGACGGATTGGATTTAATCTGTAATCATAATATTTCTATTCTTTTTCTATTTAAAGGCTTCATTATTTTCATTGTTCAAAGAGGGAAACAACAACAAAAAGCAATACAATAATACTCCCTCTCTCTCCACGCATAACCCTCTATTCCCCTTTTCTACTTACAGTAACCAAATTCCCTTTCATCTTTCTCACATACCCACCTCATTGTTTCACCAACATAACCCATAAATCTTCCTCCATTCAATTACCCTTTTACTTCTATGCAAAAACACCCCTCACCGAACCCCATCATCTGTGGCGTCCTCTTTCATGTCATCATGTGCTTCATCTTCAGCAATACAAATTGCTTCACATTCACAATCTGCTTCACGAAACCACTCTTTTGCTAGTACCCCTTTCATGCCCCCATCTCTAAGGTCCTACCGCCAATCCCCTTCTATTAGCGTCAGCCGTAGCTCTGTAGATCTTCGGAATACATCCCAAAGATCTCTAGCTTCGCATATGAATTCACCGCATTCCAATGGTTACCCATCTTTGTCGTCTCTTAACTCAAGATACCTGTCTTCACATGTTCCAAGTCCAAGCAACGGTTCAGTAAGTTACCTTGGTTCATCCAGTCATCAGCAGCATCCACTCTGTTATAGTGAGTCAGCCGCCAGCTTCTCACCATTTGTGTCTGCCAGCTCCCTCCCGGACTGTTAATTTGAATTAATCATATGAGAGATATATGTGCAGTTGAACCGTGATTACCTAGTCACTGAATGTAAAAGTGGGCACATGATGATGACTGTCAGTCTATTTCCATATAAACGCTTCGGCATTCCCTACCTCCAATCTCCAAGGCGCAATCTGCAACAACGGCCGAATCTACAAGCTCCTCGCCTCATCTCTCCCTCAACATCTACTCCGCTTCTTGTTTTTCCGACCAAACCGGTTACACAAATTCGTCATACTCTGGCAATGTCTATCAACACCGAATCTTCGCCGCCGCCGCCGGTCAACGGCAAAATTGGACCGTACACTGTTTTCATGACGCCGCCTTCAACTCCTAAACCCTCTTCTTCTGAACCAGTTACTGCTACTACTCTTCATTCACCAAACATCAACAATGGTAACAATCATGCTAAGATCCTTCCTCCTCCACCTCAGATTCATAACCCTTTACCGTCTTCCAAAACCCTCTCTTATGATTCCTCGTCTTATCTCAGATTTTTCAAGAACGCTGTTAACAAGGTTCAAACTGCTCATTCAAGTTTGGATGAGCATTTGGCCCGTTGATTTGGGATCTTTCTTCCATGGGGCAACCGGTTGAAGGTGGGCTTGATCCGATTTTGGCTTACACCGCTGGTGTGGAAATTGAACAGCTTCAGTGGTCTTCTTCGCAGCCTGATTGGGTTGCTATTGCTTTCTCCTCTAAGCTTCAGATTCTTAGGGTGTGAAAAAAGTGATAAGTTGCCCTGGTGAGTCTTCAATGCAAAGGTGGAGGTTTGGTTTTTATTTAATTTTTAAATTGTATTAGTATTTTGGTTCTATGCTGTTATAAGGTTAACTTTTCATTGGGTTTAGAACTAAGATATATTGGGAGTGATATGTTTGTTTCGTTTTTGGTTAAATTGGTTTTGTTTATAATTATTGAATTTGAGATGTTAGTTTTAGGATGCTAATTTAATTGATAACATGATGATGATTATTGATTGTAATTGGAACTTTGATTATGAAATAGAAACTTTGGTGATTTTTTTAAATTAAAATGAATAACATGTTATAGCCTTAGTAGAAAGAGCTTGGTAAACACAAGTGACAGTAGCAATGTTGTGGCCAACTTCCTCTGTTACCCTCTTTCAATTTCAAATAGCAACAACACTTTTTTTTAGACTCATTTTCCTTTCTAATTAATATTTTTGAATTGAAATTAATGTGATGTGTTTCTTTTAGTTGAATTGTAGATTTTTTGAAACAATTGTGTTAAAATGGGTATTGTTGATATTTTTTTAATTTTTTTGTTGTCAATTTTGGAGAATTTAAATTTAGTTTTAACAATTAATTTGTTTCTCATTAGTTTAGATTTTTTTCCAATTGGAATTATGGAGTTTAATGCATAGATATAGTGGTTGTCCAAAATTTGGTTTAATTGAATAATTCTTGAATTGGAATCAATTTTCTATGTTCGATTTTGAATTGAATAATTTCATAAATTCTTGATTTTGATTTGTGTAAATATTCATTTATTCACGTGTATTCATACAATTTCATTTTTGATTTTATACTCACTAACACATATTTTAATTGATGCAATTTCGTTTTACTTTAATTTTTATACCGCTTATGCTACTAACGCGTTTGTTACTGTGAGGGGTTCCAAAAAAATCGTTTCAAGTGTTCATTCCCGCATAGCGCATCCATAATTCCTACACTTCTCACTTCTACCTCTTTATCGTATTTCACTATTTTGATTTAATATTTGGTACTGTAAATATATACTTGTACATAATATTTTTTTACTGTATATTTTACTCATTTCATTGGTAAATAAATTCCGTCTATGTAGATATTATTTTCATTGCATTGTGATTTTATTTTTAATTCCAACTAACTTCTGAAAATTGTGCGGACGCACATAAGTTTCCCGTGCTGTTAGATTTTGTCGGTATATCTCTTGTGATGCAGGGATTCTTATCTGACACCGTGAGCTTTATCCACCGCCTTTGCGCTTCATCTGATGCTTGGAGTATTATCTCACATTAGGTTTTTTGATGATGTTGTCGGCTTGTGATTTATTTTCACCTAAGGTTTGATATACTCTTAGCTTATTTATCCGTTTGTGGTTTTAACTCCAAGGGAAAGATTTAAATTTGTTGACTTCATGTCATCAAATACGTCTTCTACAATCGTGCGAATAGCCTCATTCATTTTTTTTCTTGTTTACTATTTTTCCAAACTTAAGATAATTTTCCCAAAAGACTCCATTTTCAAACTCACACCTTTTAAGTCAAAACTTCGACATTAGGTCGCTGTCTCTTCAAAATCTCTCCAACACCGATTTTTAGCCAAACAAACCATTTTAATCAAACAAACAATTAAAACCAAAAACAGATATTTCAAAAGGTTCCTGCGGAGTACCGCAGATGCATTGGGTGCTAATACCTTCCAATTGTATAACAAACCCCCGAACTCTCGATCTCTTTTAAAACGCATTGTATTTTCATTACTTTTAAATATTACTTTACATTTCATATTTTAGGGTTTTATTTCGCTCTTTTCCCTTTTCCCTTGGAAATAATAAAGCGCGGTGGCGACTCTTGCTTTTGTGAGTCAAGTTAATTAATAGCTTGATCTCCGATTTTCACCGCTACAGAATTGGCAACTCTGCTGGGGATAGATTGACCTCTTGCTGGTCCATCCCTAAAGTGGGTTAAGCCTAATTTGCCATATTTGTTTTGTTATTATTACTTGTTTGTTTGATTAATTATGATATATTGTGGTTATTTGAGTTTTTGCAAAGGACAAGTCCTATACCCGGACTAAGTTATATTTAGGAATAGGACGGGCGATATAGTCATGTTAACTTTGAGGGAGTAATCCCGAAGGAGGAGGCATGAGATCCCCCACTCAGTGGAAGGCCCTTTTGAACGTAATATTTGTTTACCGAGTAATTGGGAAGACATTATTATTTTCGACCTGGGAGCCAGAGAAGCTGGGAACCGTAAAACCCTAACCCATCTTGGCCTTTTAGGTGTAGCGTGGAGATTATAACGGAGTAATCCGGAAGTAATTGTTACGCGATGCTACGCTCTGATGAGTTTCTCTTGAGAATATTGCTGATTATTGAGTAATCAAGACGTTGGTAATATCCGAAGGAGGAATGTAGACTCCGGGAACTCTTAGAACCTTGTTCTACAGGTGTGATTAAACCGTTAGTACATACCTTGGGGGTGTTCCTTACCTTGACTCCATGCTCGTGACGTTGAACCTTTCGACTTTAGTTGTGACCTTTCTTGTGGTTGTTGCATAGCCATGCATTCATGCATCCATGAAACCCTTTTCACTTGACTTTGAAGGAATTTGGAGGTCTTTCTTTGTAAACATCACAAGTTTCGTCAAGCTCAATGGATCTTGGGTGTTGATAGGGCGAAAACCCTAATCCACCAAAATGGATGATTGATCTTGATGATAACTTGATCAATGTTTGGAGCCAATTTAAAATTCCTCTTCTATCTTCATACTCTGATGTTTACAACTTAATATCTTGAGTTTTCTTGAAAATCAAATAAAAACTCTCTTTTGCATATCATACATCATTCTACATTTTTTTTGTTTCACTTTCAAAGGTCTTTTTCCGAGTCTTATTTTTCCTTTGGTCTCACCAGTATAACACTCGCGCTAAGAAAACAATGGAGAATATCAAGCAAGAGGTTTCTGAACTCCGTAGAGAGATGACTATTTTGAAAGCTAGTATGGAGCACTTAACTGGTTTGGTTGAAATTCTGGTTGCCGCCCAAGTCAATCCTTCTAGGAGGGAGGAAGAAATGATAAAAGTCTTCACTGAAACTCTAAAATCATTCTCTCATGAGAAGGTGATGGTTAATGCACCTAATGACTTTCCTGACAAGGTGAATGTGGGAGTGCGTCTAGAAGAAGATGTTGGGAAGGGATGTTCATATGAAGATGGTAGCTCAACTAATGGTGTGAAGAAGTTTGATAATAACTTTTCCAAGAAGAGAACCATAGGAAGAAATAATCATCGTCAGAATCATCATGTTTCTCCTATTCATCAACAGAATCAGCAAGTTCCTAATCAGAGGAAAACCCAGTTTGATCCAATTCCAATTACCTATACAGAGTTGTTCCCTATCTTGATGCAGAGGAATTTGGTTCAGACCCGACCTCCACCGAAGGTTCCTGAGAAGATACATTGGTACTACAAAGCTGATTTGACTTGTACCTTTCATCAAGGTGCTCCTGGGCATGACTTGGAGGGTTGCTTTGCTTTGAAGATTGAGGTTCAGAAGTTGGTCAGAAGTGGTATCTTGTCATTCAAGGACGTTGGTTTTGAAGTTCAAATCAAGCATGCGCCGAAGAGTAAACACGATTGATAGTGACTTTGATTTTTGAAGGATGTTTTCGGTAATTCGAGTCCAGAGGGAAAGCCTTCCCAGATTATTAATTTATTTATGCTTTTTGTAATTTTTCTTGTTTATCAAAACATTGTTTGCATGTAAGAACTGGTTTGCATCTGAATGATTATCTTAATACAATGAGTATGTTTGTCTTGAAGAAATTCATTCGTTTCACTCATATTTGTTTGCAAATTTTAAATTGCTTTTGCACTATGATACCAAATTGTTGCTCATTCTCTTGCCTAGGCAGAGATTGAAGGGAGGATGATGATCTAAAGAACACAAAATCTCTGGTTGCATGCTTTTGGAAAAATTCTTGCTGATGATGTACAGGCATTGTTTCAAATCCCTAAACACCGAAGATATAAGGAAGATAATCCCTTGCTAACCCCTTTTGAGCCTTTGAAGCAGAATTTTCTTTTCTATACGAAAAAACCTTGAATTTTAACCTGGGGCAGGGTAGTTTTTAGTTAATCTGACTGAGTGTTCGAAATTCATAAGGAAGATGTTTTTTGAAGGGAAACTACGAGGGCTATCCTTCATGTATAATGAATCTAGAGGATGTGGAACCCCAATGTTATCCCTCATTCATCAAGAAACGAGGCAATCACAATGCTCTAAACAAGCAAAGACAAGCTAATGTCACACATTTTGTTCAAAAGTCAAAAATCAAGAAAAAGAAAAGCCTGCTAAGTCAAAAATAAATAAATAAATAAATAAAACATGAAAACGTGTGACTTAGGCAAAATTAAGGCATCCCACTGGACTATCAATTCAAAAATTAGTTCAGGCAAAAATTAGGGAAAATAAAAATTGCAAAGAAAGGACTACAAAGAAAAGTCCTCAGTAAAGAACAAATTGGTGACTACAAACACGAAGACATGAGGGTGGTTTCTACTCCGAAAGCCTCGTCGTTTCCTTGACCGTCACAAAATCCTTTTGAGAGATGAAAACTCATGTTGAATTAACTGAACATAGGGTCGGAGAACATCATGAAGAATGGGTGGGCACCAAATATTTTGAGCCTTAAAATCTTTTTTCTAAAAAAACCATGAACCAGACCACGTTACAACCTTCAAAAGTCCTAATTGAAGCAAGGTCATTTTGAAAGCATACTTCAATGAGATAGTGTTCCTGACTCCCATGAATATTCTAAATAGTTGTGTTGGTATCATATGTTTTTCCTATACAAAAATAAATGATGCTCTAACTCGCAAAATATGTGCGATATCTTTCAAAATCTTCAAGACTTACATAACTGTTGCATTAGAATTTTCATTCTCATTGTAAACTTTTTCTAACTGCAAAACATTTGTTTGATATCAAGGAAGCTCATATAAGCACCAGTGATGAGTTTATTCTTTTAAGGCCTGAAACTATGTTGAGTAATTGATGGATCACGTCAAGAAAAAATCATATCCATGAGCATGTCACCTGAAGACCGTAAGCACGAACATGTTACTTCTCCCAGTTAATGCTTTCCCAACTTGTTTCCTCTTTTGGGGCAAAAATTTGAAGACTTCGTTGTGCCAACTACAGTCAATCTGGGGCAATCACATCGAGATTTATTGAATCTCTCTAAGAGTTTGAAGACACCAGAGCATGGTGAATGCCAGGTATTTTGTAAAATCCTCTTGAGACGATTTCTCCTCATCAACCAGATAGCTTGGGGCATGTTAGAAGTGAAGCTATTCGCAAGAATTGTCGTGCAACATGCAGCTCATCAGCAGTAAACTTGGGGCATCCAAAATTGGTCCCAGGGGCAATCTAGATTTGTCAAGATATGTGATATGTATTGCACACATTATCAGAGGGTGGTGTTCCCAGTATCTCCATCTAAGCAAGACTTCTTTCCAGCTGAAATTTTGTTCGTGTTGTTATCCTTTCAATGGATTGTTTGCAATAGAAGACTGGACTTTGGGTTTTCTACCGAAAATACTTTCCTCTCCAGAGAGATTTAAGCCTTGTAAAAGGACTTTGCTCCAATGATGGCTTTTGTTTTCTATCTCCAGTAATGTTACCATCCTGTTGAGATTAGCCGAGTGTCGAGTTGTACTGTGATGTCTTATCATTTTCTGTCCATCTCCCCTGTCTGTTTTGTCAGCATATACATGACATTCATTTATTCATTCACACTTGCATCATGCATGCACAGTTGTATTTGTTGATGTCTTTGAGTACGTATACCTTGGTTATGTCTATTCAAATAGCGCATTTGATCTTTCCAAATAGAATGTCAACTTAAGCAGAAAGTGCGCCTCCTTTCTAATTCCCCACTGAGTTAACTCTCGTGGAAGAATCTTGTTTCAGCTTTCCTTTTCCATCTCTGGATAGGATAAATCCCCATTTGAGTTGTTTCCTCATTGGATGGAGTCTTGTTTGACTGTTTTCTCTCCAGTTTATTCCTGGATTGAGCTTTGTCTCTTGTGAACGATACCCTGTGGATCTCTCTAGGCTGTGAAACCTAGATGGAAAGTGCATTTATTTCGCAATTTAAATACTTGGTCTCCTCAAGAAGGATTTATTCATGGTTCCCCATTGAAGATGAACTTTATTCCCCAGCAGTGTTATCACAACCTTTTTCTGGAATATTGACATGACAACAAGCGACTGACTCTTTATTTGAGCAGTTTGATTATTTCTGATTTCTCTACGACAAATGGCGGTCTCTTCATGAGCAGTTTGTCCATCCTCGATGAAATTATTGGCTCTCACCTCCAGCAATATCTTCATGATATTTTATGGGTATCTTTTCGGGAAACAGCAAGCGACAATCTCTTCATGAGGCAACTTGTGTGTTATGGATACTCTTGACAAACAGCAAGCGGCGGTCTCTTCACGAGGCAACTTGTATATTATTGACACCTCGAAAAACGGCAAGTGGCAGTCCTTTCATGGGTAGCTTGTACGTTATATTTTTCTTTTGAAAACGGCAAGTGGCGGTCTCTTCATGAGCAGCTTGTACGGAAAACGGAAAGCGGCGGTCTCTTCATGAGAAACTTGTATGTTATTGTTATCTTTTTGGGAAACAGCAAGCGGCAGTCTCTTCATGAGGCAACTTGTGTGTTATGGATACTCTTAACAAACAGCAAGCGGCAGTCTCTTCATGAGGCAACTTGTGTGTTATGGATACTCTTGGCAAACAGCAAGCGGCAGTCTCTTCATGAGGCAACTTGTGTGTTATGGATACTCTTGACAGACGACAAGTGGCAGCTTCTTCATGAGCAGCTTGTACGTTAGTATTTTGGAAGACAGCAAGTGGCAGCTTATCTATTTGAGCAACTTGTGTGTTATTGTTCCCTTGAAAACGGCAAGTGGCAGCTCTTTTTGAGCAACTTGTGGGTTATTGGCAACAAGTGGCAGACTCTTCATGAGTAGCTTGTGTGCTTTGATATTCTTTGAAGACAGCAAGTGGCAGCTTCTTTATGAGCAGCTTGTGGGTTTTTGGCAACAAGTGGCGGACTCTTCATGAGCAGCTTGTGTGCTTTAATATTCTTTGAAGACAGCAAGAGGCGGTCTCTTCATAAGCAACTTGTACGTTATTAACACCTTTGAAAGGAAGCAAGTGGCGGCCTCTTTATTTGAGTAGCTTGTGTATCCCCAACAATAATGTCTACTTAGCAAATGACATCCCTTCGGAAAAGTCCCGTGGGGAGGTTTGTTTATTTTATCCTTTTCAAGCGATATCTTGGTTAAAGAAGAAATGTGCTACCGTTCTTGGTAAAATTCAGAAATCAGAGATGTTTATCTCCAGCCACAGTGCTGATGTCAATCATTTTGTTTTCTAGCCACAGTGCTGATGTCAATCATTTTGTTTTCCAGCCGCAGTGCTGATGTCAATCATTTTGTTTTCCAGCCACAGTGCTGATGTCAATCATTTTCCAGCCTCAGTACTGATGTCCATCATTTCCTTTTCCGGTCACAGTACTGATGTAAATCATTACCTTTTCCAGTCACAGTATTGATGTAAATCATTACCTTTTCCAGTCTCAATACTGATGTAAATCATTCAAGAGTCTCTCATTTGAAGTCTATGACTTTGTTTCCCCAGTGGTGTTGTAATCTGTTCCCCTGTAGGATTACTATAATATGCTTGGTTTCTCCAGCATAGTTTGTCTCATATGGCGTCATTCCCCATAAAATTCAAAACATCACATTCATATCATATCGTAAACATAATTGTGGTATCTTAAGGCCAAAAATTGTGTATTCTATATTTAAGTCCCTTCAATCTCTTCGAAATGAAGATCTCAATCTTCATATCTCCAGATAGAAGAAACTTAAATAAGGGCAGCTGTTGTACCCCAATTTTTGACCTAAGATCCCATTTTTATTTTTTGCATTTTTTAAGATAAGTCAAGGTCACGAAATACGGTTGGTTTTAACCTCTCACCTTCGAGCTCTGACTATGCGAAGATTGTCAAGTGTTTTGAACATTTTTAGCATATGTATCACTAATTTCTAACCGCATACAAAGGTGTATGTTCATGTTTTCTTTTGTGTCATGTGCAGAGACAGGTCTAAATCAAGAGCATCAGGTGTCACGCCTCAATTAAGGTTTTGAGTCTCCCAAGCCAGAAGTACGGTTGATTGTGGATTCTCGAAGACTGATTCATCAAGGCACACCGTTGCACCCTAAATTTCGCCCATACTATGTTTTAGTCGCACTTTCATATCATATTTTGTTATTTAGTCACAATCATTAGTAAATATCTTCATTCATCACATTTTGCATCATTAGTCGTATTTAAGTTGACCAGAAAAAGTCAGTTTAAATCAAAGTTTGCATCGTCTTTCAGTTGTAAAATACCCGACATTTCATTTCATTCATTTTTATCTGTTTACTATTTTCTTGCACTGCTCCAAATTGTTTATATGTCGATAATAAAATATTTCGGTTTTATAGACAGACTATTAAAAGCGATTCGACACTATGCGAGAAAGTAGCGAGAAAATATTTCAAGTTTTCACCTTTTACCGATCATTTTATGAATCTGCGCTTCGCGTAGATTATGACGGTATGCTCGCTTTATTTTTTCGGTACAGTTCGAAGTCTCGTTTTTAACCTTAAACGTCTGTTTAGTCTGATATTTTTATTATTATTTTATTTTTGATTTTTTGACTTCTTGAATATTTTTTCTATAATCTTTGTGACATGTAGATTATTTTAATGTGTTCATTTTATTTTTTCGGATAAATTTTCGTCCATTTTTTATCATTTTCGGTCATTTTGGGTCTTTATTTTTTTATTTAAAAAAATTCAAAAAATTATTTTAAATTGATTTATTTTTTATAGTGTCAGGTTTTTATTTTATTTTGGTCATTCAGGGACTTTTTGGTCACAAAAAATATTAATTAGACTTTGCTTAATTCTTATTGGTTGATGGCATGAGTTACGGATAGATGCAGATCTAACAATTTTGGACGGATTGGATTTAATCTGTAATCATAATATTTCTATTCTTTTTCTATTTAAAGGCTTCATTATTTTCATTGTTCAAAGAGGGAAACAACAACAAAAAGCAATACAATAATACTCCCTCTCTCTCCACGCATAACCCTCTATTCCCCTTTTCTACTTACAGTAACCAAATTCCCTTTCATCTTTCTCACATACCCACCTCATTGTTTCACCAACATAACCCATAAATCTTCCTCCATTCAATTACCCTTTTACTTCTATGCAAAAACACCCCTCACCGAACCCCATCATCTGTGGCGTCCTCTTTCATGTCATCATGTGCTTCATCTTCAGCAATACAAATTGCTTCACATTCACAATCTGCTTCACGAAACCACTCTTTTGCTAGTACCCCTTTCATGCCCCCATCTCTAAGGTCCTACCGCCAATCCCCTTCTATTAGCGTCAGCCGTAGCTCTGTAGATCTTCGGAATGCATCCCAAAGATCTCTAGCTTCGCATATGAATTCACCGCGTTCCAATGGTTACCCATCTTTGTCGTCTCTTAACTCAAGATACCTGTCTTCACATGTTCCAAGTCCAAGCAACGGTTCAGTAAGTTACCTTGGTTCATCCAGTCATCAGCAGCATCCACTCTGTTATAGTGAGTCAGCCGCCAGCTTCTCACCATTTGTGTCTGCCAGCTCCCTCCCGGACTGTTAATTTGAATTAATCATATGAGAGATATCTGTGCAGTTGAACCGTGATTACCTAGTCACTGAACGTAAAAGTGGGCACATGATGATGACTGTCAGTCTATTTCCATATAAACGCTTCGGCATTCCCTACCTCTAATCTCCAAGGTGAAATCTGCAACAATGGCCGAATCTACAAGCTCCTCGCCTCCTCTCTCCCTCAACATCTACTCCGCTTCTTGTTTTTTCGACCAAACCGGTTACACAAATTCGTCATAATCCGGCAATGTCTATCAACACCGAATCTTCTCCGCCGCCGCCGGTCATCGGCAAAATTGGACCGTACACTGTTTTCATAACGCCGCCTTCAACTCATAAACCCTCTTCTTCTGAACCAGTTACTGCTACTACTCTTCATTCACCAAACATCAACAATGGTAACAATCATGCTAAGATCCTTACTCCTCCACCTCAGATTCATAACCCTTTACCGTCTTCCAAAACCCTCTCTTATGATTCCTCGTCTTTTCTCGGATTTTTCAAGAACGCTGTTAACAAGGTTCAAACTGCTCATTCAAGTTTGGATGAGCATTTGGATCGTTGATTTGGGATCTTTCTTCCATGGGGCAACCAGTTGAAGGTGGGCTTGATCCGATTTTGGCTTACACCGCTGGTGTGGAAATTGAACAGCTTCAGTGGTCTTCTTCGCAGCCTGATTGGGTTGCTATTGCTTTCTCCTCTAAGGTTCAGATTCTTAGGGTGTGAAAAAAGTGATAAGTTGCCCTGGTGAGTCTTCAATGCAAAGGTGGAGGTTTGGTTTTTATTTAATTTTTAAATTGTATTAGTATTTTGGTTCTATGTTGTTATAAGGTTAACTTTTCATTGGGTTTAGAACTAAGATACATTGGGAGTGATATGTTTGTTTCGTTTTTGGTTAAATTGGTTTTGTTTATAATTATTGAATTTGAGATGTTAGTTTTAGGATGCTAATTTAATTGATAACAAGATGATGATTATTGATTGTAATTGGAACTTTGATTATGAAATAGAAACTTTGGTGATTTTTTTTAAATTAAAATGAATAACATGTTATAGCCTTAGTAGAAAGAGCTTGGTAAACACAAGTGACAGTAGCAATGTTGTGGCCAACTTCCTCTGTTAACCTCTTTCAATTTCAAATAGCAACAACACTTTTTTTAGACTCATTTTCCTTTCTAATTAATATTTTTGAATTGAAATTAATGTGATGTGTTTCTTTTAGTTGAATTGTAGATTTTTTGAAACAATTGTGTTAAAATGGGTATTGTTGATATTTTTTTAATTTTTTTGTTGTCAATTTTGGAGAATTTAAATTTAGTTTTAACAATTAATTTGTTTCTCATTAGTTTAGATTTTTTTTCCAATTGGAATTATGGAGTTTAATGCATAGATATAGTTGTTGTCCAAAATTTGGTTTAATTGAATAATTCTTGAATTGGAATCAATTTTCTATGTTCGATTTTGAATTGAATAATTTCATAAATTCTTGATTTTGATTTGTGTAAATATTCATTTATTCACGTGTATTCATACAATTTCATTTTTGATTTTATACTCACTAACACATATTTTAATTGCTGCAATTTCGTTTTACTTTAATTTTTATACCGCTTATGCTACTAACGCGTTTGTTACTGTGAAGGGTTCCAAAAAAATCGTTTCAAGTGTTCATTCCCGCATAGCACATCCATAATTCCTACACTTCTCACTTCTACCTCTTTATCGTATTTCACTATTTTGATTTAATATTTGGTACTGTAAATATATACTTGTACATAATATTTTTTTTACTGTATATTTTACTCATTTCATTGGTAAATAAATTCCGTCTATGTAGATATTATTTTCATTGCATTGTGATTTTATTTTTAATTCCAACTAACTTCTGAAAATTGTGCGGACGCACATATGTTTCCCATGTTGTTAGATTTTGTCGGTATATCTCTTGTGATGTAGGGATTCTTATCTGACACCGTGAGCTTTATCCACCGCCTTTGCGCTTCATCTGATGCTTGGAGTATTATCTCACATTAGGTTTTTTGATGATGCTGTCGGCTTGTGATTTATTTTCACCTAAGGTTTGATATACTCTTAGCTTATTTATCCGTCTGTGGTTTTAACTCCAAGGGAAAGATTTAAATTTGTTGACTTCATGTCATCAAATACGTCTTTTACAATTGTGCGAATAGCCTCATTCATTTTTTTTGCTTGTTTACTATTTTTCCAAACTTAAGATAATTTTCCCAAAAGACTCCATTTTCAAACTCACACCTTTTAAGTCAAAACTTCGACATTAGGTCGCTGTCTCTTCAAAATCTCTCCAACACCGATTTTTAGCCAAACGAACCATTTTAATCAAACAAACAATTAAAACCAAAAACAGATATTTCAAAAGGTTCCTGCGGAGTACTGCAGATGCATTGGGTGCTAATACCTTCCCATTGTATAACCAACCCCCGAACTCTCGATCTCTTTTAAAACGCATTGTATTTTCATTACTTTTAAATATTACTTTACATTGCATATTTTAGGGTTTTATTTCGCTCTTTTCCCTTTTCCCTTGGAAATAATAAAGTGCGGTGGCGACTCTTGCTTTTGTGAGTCAAGTTAATTAATAGCTTGATATCCGATTTTCACCGCTACATGCCCCTTTGAAGTCCAAAACCCTAGCTTCTAGATCAAGAGAAAGCTTTGTGGAACTTTGCCAAGTTTAAACAAACTTTTTGTGCCAATATTCTTCCTTTGTGAATACAAGTTGTTAAGGATGATGATGAGGGATCATAGCCACCAAAAATACTTCCATACAAACTTAAAAACAACTTCATTAGTGAGGTTTGAACCTATCAAGCTTTGACTAGGGCTTGGAAATAAACTCATGAACCCATGAAGCAACTTGCTAAACTTCATTGTCTTTACCTACATTATTAACAAGTAAGACAAACCAATATTGTATTTTATTAATTAGAGAGAAAATCAAAGCAAAATATCCATGATCACAAAAGAAAACAAGTCAAGGTGCTTGGTAAATCCACAAAGAGCAAGTTAAAAATAAGGAGAAGAACCAAAAGCTCTAATATGATCTTGTGGTGATGAAAACAAAATGGTATGATGAAGGGATCTTAGGGGAAAAACTTGGGGTACAACACCAATAACTCTATTATTGTCGACTATGACTTTGAACATCCAATTAACCAAGAGGAAGACAAAGGCGAGGAATATTATGAAATATCGGGAGAACTAACCAGACTTCTATTACAAGAGGAAAAATCTATTCATCCGCACGAAGAGTCAGTTTAAGTCATCAATCTGGGTACCGAGACAGACAAGAAATAGGTCAAGATCGGCGCTATCCTGGAAAGCAGTGTCAAAAGCAGGTTGGTTCAGATGTTACATGGCTATGTGGAAGTGTTTTCTTGGTCCTATGAAAATATGCCGGGGTTGGATACCGACATCATAGTTCATCATCTGCCGACAAAGGAAAATTGTCCTTCTGTCAAACAAAAAGTACATCGCATGAGGCCTGACATGTCTGAAAAGATAAAAGCTGAATTGATGAAACAATTTGATGCACGATTCTTAGTTGTGACATCTTATTTCCAATGGGTTGAAAATGTAGTACCAATGGCAAAGAAAGACGGAAAAGTTCATATGTGCGTGGATTATAGGGACGTGAATAGGGAAATCCCCAAGGATGATTTCCCTCTACCTCACATTGATGTCTTGGTCGATAACACAACTCAGCATAAGGTCTTCTCTTTCATGGATGGTTTCTCTAACTATAATCAAATTAGGATGGCTCCCTAAGACATGGAGAAGACCACTTTCGTCACGCAATGGGGAACATTTTACTACAAGGTCATGCCGTTCGGATTGAAGAATGCAGGGGAAAAATATCAAAGGGAAATGGTAGCTTTGTTTCATGACATGGTTCATCATGAAATAGAGGTATATGTGGATGATATGATTTCTAGGTCACAAACTGAAGAGGAGCATCTCGATCACCTATACAAACTATTCGAAAGGTTGAAAAAGTACAAGTTGAGGTTAAACCCTAACAAGTGCACATTTGGAGTACGATCTGGAGAGCTTCTAGGTTTTGTCGTCAGCGGTAAAGGTATCGAAGTCGATCCTGCCAAGTTAGAGGCCATCCAAGAAATGCCAGTCCCTCATTATCAAAATGAAATTAGAGGATTCTTGGGTTGTCTTAACTATATCGCCTGCTTCATATCTCACTTGACTTCTACTTGTGAGCCAATCTTCAAACTCTTGAAGAAAGATCAAGTAGTCAGATAGAGTGATGAATGCCAAGCTGGCTTTGACAAAATCAAAGAATATCTGCAAGAACCTCCTATCCTCATGCCTCCAGTTGAAGGAAGACCCTTGATCATGTACTTCATAGTGATAGAGAACTCTATGGGATGTGTTTTGGGACAACATGATGAGTCGTGCCGAAAAGAACATGCTATTTACTACCTGAGCAAAAATTTTACCAACTGTGAAACCAGATATTCATTACTCGAGAAAACTTGTTGCGCTCTGGCATGGGCTGCTCGACGACTAAGACAGTATATGTTGACTAATACCACTCTGTTGATTTCTAAGATGGACCCAATCAAGTACATCTTCGAGAAACCCGCTCTTTCCGGACGGGTAGCAAGATGGAAAATGATCTTGATTGAGTACGACATTCAATACACAACACAAAAGGCCATCAAAGGAAGCGTACTACCAGGTCATTTGGCCCATCAATCTATTGATGATTATCAGTCTATGAACTTTGACTTCCCAGATGAGAACATCATGCTAGTGACTGACTGTGCGAAACCTGGACCGTATGACGGACCTGAACAAAGATTTTGATGGACTATGGTTTTTGATGGGGCTTCCAACGCTTTGGGTAACATAATTGGTGTTGTGATCATATCCCCTGAAGGTTTCCACACTCCTTTCACTGCCAGACTATGTTTTGATTGTACGAACAATATGGCTGAGTATGAAGCGTACATTTTGGGTTTGAAAGCTTCCATTGATTTGAGGATCAAGCATTTGGATATGTTTGGGGATTCCGCTCTACTGATTAGCCAAGTAAAAGGATATTGGTACAGTAAGAATCCTAATCTCATCCCTTATAAGGAGCTTGTGCTATCTTTGATTCCTTACTTCGAAGAGGTCACCTTTAAACACTTCCCTGGGAAAGAAAATCATCTAGCCGATGCTTTGGCCATAATGTCTTCAATGTTCAAGGTCAGATGGGACAAGGAAAGCTCCTATGATTTCCATTAAGAGATTCGACGAACCTGTGCACTGTTGTGAGCTTGACACTGATACAGAAAAGCCTTGGTACCATGAGGTGAAGAGATACCTTGAAGCACAAGAGTACCCTGAGGGAACATCCATCAATGACAGAAAGTTCTTACGAATAGTTTCAGCCAAATTCTTCCTAAGTAACGGAATATTGTACAAACGCAACCATGACTCTACTCTACTCCGATGTGTGGACAAGAAGGAGGCAGAGGAAAATATGGAAGATATGCATGATGGTCTCTTTGGGACTCACTTAAGCGGATATACCATGGCCAATAAAATACTGAGAGTTGGTTACTATTAGTCAACGATGGAGACTGATTGCCATCAACACTCAAGAACTTGTCACAAATGCCAAATCTATGCTGACAAGGTCCATGTGCCTCCTATCCCTCTTAACATCATGACTTCTCTGTGGCCATTTGTAATGTGGGGCATTGACATGATTGGAGAGATCAAGCCCACTGCTTCCAATGGACATCGCTTCATTCTGGTCGCTATTGATTATTTCACCAAATGGGTCGAAGCCGCCTGATTTTCCTCAGTCACCAAGAATGTGGTAGCCAGATTCATCAAACATAACCTCATCTGCCACAGTGGTATCCCCGAAAGGATCATTACCGAAAATTGGACTAACCTCAACAATGCTTTGATTATCGAACTTTACACTCATTTCAAAATCAAGCATCACAATTCTTCTCCTTATAGACCTAAAATGAATGGCGCAGTCAAAGCGACCTACAAAAACATTAAGAAGATTATGCAGAAGATGTAGTAACCTATAAGGACTTGCATGAGATGTTACCGTTTGCTCTTCATGGCTACCGTACTTCAGCTAGGACATCAACTGGGGAAACTTCCTTTTCTTTGGTCTATGGCATGGAAGCTGTTTTGCCAGTGGAAGTTCAGATTCCCTCACTAAGGATTATGAATGAGGCAGGCTTAGGCGAAGACAAGTGGATTTAGACAAGATTGGATCAGTTGAACTTAATCGATGAAAAGCGACTAGCTGTTGTTTGTCATGGTCAGACGTACCAAAAACGCATGATCAAGGCTTTCAACAAAAAGATCAAGCCTCGAGTATAACAAGATGGTGACTTGGTGATAAAGTGCATCATTCTGCCACAAGGAGACCCCAGGGGCAAATGGACTCCCACCTACGAAGGTCCATTTGTTGTCAAGAGAGTGTTCTCTAGTAGTGCCATGATGCTGACTACCATGGATGGTGAAGACTTCCAACACCCTGTGAACGCGGACATAGTTAAAAAATACTACGCATAAGAGACCCGCTAGGTTGACACACCTAGGCAAGATAAGGGCATCCCGACAAACCAAAAGGTTTGGGCAAAAATTAGGGATATATGCAAAAAAATTATACACCCGGTAAGTTGAAAACCCGAAAGGGAGACTTGGGCAAAAATGGGTATCCTGGTGGGCTGAAAACCCGAAAAGGAGGTCCAAGAAAAAATTAAGGATTAAAAGCGTATGATTATGTCTCGTGGAATCACCACAATCGACTTTATTATCAAGGTATGAGTTTAAACGATCCAAGAACAATCCAATCAACTTTTGTCAACGGCAAGGGGCATTCAAAGACATTGGGGCAATAGTAGAGTTGGAATGCAATGAGATCATTTACACATGGCTATTTGTTTTAGTTTTCAAAATTTTGTTTTCCTTTTGACGATTTCCTCCTACTAGGATCTTCGTCTCTTTGTACAAAAACGCCTAATCATGGGCAAAATATCAATACAAATATACTTTGAAGTGCAAACTTTCTGTTTTTATTTTGAATGAAAAATTGTCCAATGACTAAAATTGAACGAACATATGCATGTGAACATAATTAAAACTATTTGGCACATGTGTCCTGCTAAGAAGTAGCAAGCATCTCTTTAATGTATATGGAATATCCCCACAGAGTTATTTCATTATCATTATCCCCACAAAGATGGTTACAATAAACCATTCCTCAGACAAATTTACCTACAAAGTCTCTTTGCATAGGTTGATCTCCAACCAGAGTCTCAATCTCTTGACAACATTCTCCCTAGATAAGTTGATACTACAAATAAGAAGCCTTGTGGATCTCTCCCTAAAAGAACTCACCTCGTCAGCAGTTCACCAACAAGTTTTATTTCCCCAACAAACAACATGCAACATACAGTAATTCATGAGTAGTAAAACTCCCCAGCTGAGTCTGTATTCCCCGACATGGTTTGTCCTCTCCAGCTTGAATTTTCCTTTCAGACTATTACAAATCAGAGGGCCACAACCCTTAATCCCCAGTAAAGTCTTTACTATCTCCAAAAGTTTCTGTGAAGCCTGGATCCAACCAGATGACAGTCAACTTCATTCACTCAAAACACTGAAGCCTGGAGCCGACAAGATATTAGTGTAACTTTTCAGATACTATGAAGACTGGACTCGACCAGATAATAGTACAACTTTCCAAATGCTATGAAGACTAGACCCGACCAGATAATAGTGTAGCTTCTCCAAGTACTTTGAAGCCTGGACCATACCAGATAAAAGTTTAAGCTCTTCGAGATATTGAAGAACTTGGACTAAACTAGAAAATGGTTTAACTTCTTTTCCCCAGTAGAGTTTGCCTCTATCCCAACAAATTACTATGAAGCTTGGATCCGACCAGATATTAGTTTTCAACTTCATTCTTTCAAGCAAGTTATTGTGAAGCCTGGATCCGACCAGATAGCAATTCCCCTCAGAAATTTATTGTGAAGCCTGGAATTTGACTAGATAACAACCAAACCCCAGCAAGTTACTGTGAAGCCTAGATCCGACCAGATATCAGTTCAACTTTATCTTTTCAAGCAAATTATTGTAAAGCCTGGACCCGACCAGTTAACAATTAACTTCATCCATCTCAGAAATTTGCAAAGCCTGGAATCCGGCCATAGCGGTTTAATGTTATTAAGTTATTATGAATCCTAGAGTCTGACCAGATAACAACTAGCTACAATCCCCAGTAAGACACTATGAAGCCTGGACCCGACCAGATAATAGTTTAACTTTTCAAAAACTATGAAGCCTGGACCCGACCAGATAATAGTTACCACTTCAAGTTATTGTGAATCCTGGACCCGACCAGATAATAGTTCAAGTTCAATAAATTTTCTGCGAACTTGGAATCCGACCAGATAACAGTTAATATATTTTTCCTCAATAAGTTACCGTGAATCCTGGATCCGACCTGAAAGTAGTTGACTTCCTTATCCTCATCAAATTGTTGTGAAGCCTGGATCCGACCAGATAATATCTAACATTCAAGAGACAATTCCCAGCGAAAGCATTCTTTTAACAATGTTTGAAGATATGCATATTCTTCATCCCTAACAACAATCTGGGATTCCGCTTCCCATAACTCCTCAACAGTAGTCTGATTTATTTTCCCATACGAATATGCATCTCACATTTATACATCATAGAATATACATACAAAATGCATTTAGCATGATCTCATTCATCTTGTGAACATCATGCATACATCTGCATTTTACTAACCCTTTTTCCCACAGGTGAAACATAAAGTTTTAATATAAATAAACCAAATATTTATGTTGATACTTCTTCCAGTGTTTACTATCATTCCCCCAAATGTAATCTATAAGCCCATACCCAATCCATCTTCGAGTGCAAATTTCTGGGCACTCTAGTGTTCAATTATCTTCCACCTTCAAGTCACGAATGGAGGATCCGCCAATCTAACTCTTCATGTTTAAGAAGATTGAACAGGGGCAACTGTTGTACTCCAAAATTTTCCCTCTCATTTCTCAAGAAAATATCTCACAAGATCTCCATTGATTCAAGACTGCACAAGGTTTGATCAACTCTAGACACCTCCTCAAGCACTGATAGCTGAAAATTAGGGTTTGAGTTTGCACAAGGACAAATGGAATTTTAATGCCCCATATTACTTTCAAGTATCATTTTGGACCCTCAAGATTGCTCATGTCAAGTTTCAAGTCTTGGATCACATTTTTGCTCATTGAATTGATCAGTTGACCTAAAACCAGTTGTATTGGGGAAAAACTCAACTATGGTCAATTTACAGTCGAACTTCATAATTTTTTATCCATATGAACATCATGAAATCATATATGTCATTTGATCAAGTTTGGATCACAATTTCTCAAGAAATTTGATCAGACCATCAAAAGGGCAAAATGGTCAAAATTAGGGTTTTGACTGAGAAGGTACAATTTTTGATTTTTGACCTAACAAATGACTTATTGGTTTAGGACATGATCTCAAGGATTCAAGTACATAATTTTGAACTAATGGCATGGTTCAAAACATTTCTCAAGATCAATTGATTGATAGTTGATTTCCAGTCAACTGATGAAAAGTCAAGTGTACACTGAAAAGTCAAACTTTGACTTTTTGATCAAAATAAAGTTTCAAAGATTACAATTCATCAAGACATGTCAAAATACTAAATTTGTTCATCAAGAAATCAAATAGTCAAATTTCATTTTGGAAAGTCAAAATTTCTAAACTTAGAATTTTTTTAAGTGTTGAAAATTCATGTTTTTTTCATAACTTTGTTCCAAATTTACAATATGACGCAAGATGATTCAAAGGAAACTTCCAACATGAAAGTTGTAGATCTCAATGATATCTAAAATTTTTTAGGTAAGAACTTTTTCTAGAAGTTCTTTGGTTTCAAGTTATGATTTTGTGAAGACATTCTCATGAAACTTGAAGACTTAGTGAAATTTTGCCCTAGTTTAGGAAAGATTTTGACCTAACTTCATGAAAAATTTTCACATAGTTCCAGGATGAATCTTCAAAAATATTCAACGTAGATGTTGTAAAGGATGTTACAAGCTTTCCGAAATGTCCAAGAACTCATTGAGATCATACTTGAGCTAGGAGAATCGAAGCAATGAAGTTAGGGTTTCAAACTTGAATTACAAGCCATTTCTTGATGAACACATAATCCAATCTCAATGTTAGGCTGCATAATCTTGATTTTAAGGAATTCTAACTTGTATATCTATCCATAATCAATGGATTACACAAACCTTTGAGCTATAATCCAAGTGGTTTAAGCATTGTCCAAATCCATTTGCAATTTTGGGAAGAAAGCTAACATTGCCATTCTTGAAAAGCAAGCTTTATGCACAAAGTCAATTCTTAAGCCTCTCACTTGTTTCCTCTGATCACACTCCATCTAAAAAGTCATAAGCAAGCTTGTTTAAAGCATAACCACTCTACAATAGTAAGTACAAAGCATTGAAACTTGATTTTTCAAGAAGTTCACATGTTGAGCTTAAACATTTGATTTTGAATTCTGATCAACTACAAGTCTCCAAAGTTGTTGATTATAAATAGAGGCCCTATTTGCAAGTTAACACACTAGATTAAGCACCCTGAAACTCTTATAAACTCCCTCAAATTAAAACTTGCATCATAACTCCATTTATGTGCACATTTTGACTTTGAACTTGTAACTCACAATTCCCTCGTGCGTTTTCCTTCCTAATCAATCACAAAACTCCTATACATCAAATATAGTCCATACTTGTCCCTGTTTCATATCTGTGACTCCATCTCCATCATCCTCCATAACCAAAAACATATATCTGCAAGTATACTTCTCTAGGCCATTCCAGCCATCCATTGCTCAAGCTAATCATTGCATTAGCTTTCTGGAAAGTTGAGGAAGCTAACCTAACTCGAGCTCATTTACGTTTCACGATTTCTAGTTTTGAGGTATCTTTTTTGAACTTCTATCTTTTCATTTAGGCATTGTTAAGCTTTCATTTGTGAAGATAAAATGTAGATATCATTGCCCTGAAACTGTACATGTCCATAGATTTCATTTATATTGGTTCAGCTTAGAGAATTTTAAGTTTAAATCTCAGAAAAAAGTTAGGTCAAAATTTGGTACTTTAAGAAATTATCATTCATCTTTGATTTATAGCTTATAATATTTATATGGTTGGATTCGTATGGGAAAATGGAGCAACTTTCATGTTTACATCTTTCATTTTTGTTGAGAAATGAACAAGTTACAAGAACCATGGCTGGAGGTTGAAGATAAAGTCATTTTCAGGACTTGATTTATGTTATGTATTTTTTGTTTTGCTTATGTTAACGGATATATAGCCACCCTAGTGGCAAGGCAGCGCGTGTTTCATGTCTAGGGCGTGGGTTCAAGCCCCAGCGCTGCCACTTTTCATTATATTTTTCAAATTTTCTTTCTTTTGTTCCAAACAGCTAGCGCATGGGCCTCCAATGGGGGGCCTTGTTATTTTTGCTGACTCCTAACCCCCTGCCTACTTTCACACAACTGGCCCAAACATTTTTTATCATTTCATTTTTATTTTTTTTATTTTTTTTATTTCATTTTTCTTTTATTATTTTTTATTACTATTATTATTTATTTTATTTTTCATTCATAAAAATCAAAAAATATTTTTATTTATTATTTTCACACTTATTTATTTTCTTTATAAAGACAAAAGACAAAAACATTTTCTTAACAAATTTAATTTCTTTTTCTTAATAAATTAATAATTAGATTTAGGCTTAATTATTTTTATTTTTATTTAAAATTAACTTAGAATTTAGGTTTCTTTTAATTAATTAATTTCCATATTATTTTTATTAAAACTAAACCCTTTCATCAAAACCCAAACAAAAATCATTTCTTTTCCATTTATTTTTTTCACATTTATTCAATGTTTGTACATTATTCAATATGGTTGTAATAGATAATTAGGTTTACTTTCTTGCAATCCCCCATTTGTAAATTTGTATACCCCTTCCCCTAATGATGTAATAGCGTAGTAATTTTACTTTCCGCAATTTATCGCTTTCATATAAATGTTAGTAATTAGGGTTTGTATGGCAAGACTAAAAATCAACAATTAGTAAACCCTAATCCAAGATAAACAATGCATGCAAATCAAACACTTGCACACTTGCACCCCTAGGGTTAACTCCACTTTGTTGCCTTACAAAAATAGTTATGTTATGTGTTGTACACCAAAATTTTCCCTCTCACTAATCAAGAATTTTCTCACAAGATCTCCTTGGGCTCAAGACTGCACTAGGGTTTGATCAGTTCAAGACACCTCCTCAAGCACTGATGACCAAAACTAGGGTTTGAGTTTGTAAGGACATTTTAACTTCCAATGCCCCATATGACTTTTATGGATCATTATGGACCCCCAAGATCACTCATGTGAGGTTTCAAGCCTTGGATCACATTTTTGCTCAGTCAATTGAGTAGTTGACCTAAAAATCAATTGTATTGGGGAAAAAGTCAACCATGGCCAATTTATAGTCAAACTTCATAATTTTTTATCCACATCAACATTTTAGACTCATATGTATCATTTGATCAAGTTTGGACCATAATTCCTCAAGAAATTTGATCAAATCTCTAAAAGGGCAAAATGGTCAAAATTCGGGTTTTAATTGGGAAAGGGCAATTTCTGATTTTTGACCTAGAAAATAATCAATTGGTTTAAGGCATGATATCAAAAGTCCAATTGCATCATTTTGACCTAATGGAATGGTTCAAAACATTGCAAGTCCATTGGATTGACAAATGAATTTTTCAATCAACTGATCAAAAGTCAACTGTATACTGAAAAGTCAAACTTTGACTTTTTAGTCACATTCAAGTTCCAAAGATCATAATTCATCAAAACATGTAAAAATATGAAACTTATTCATCATGAAATCAAAAAGTCAAGATTTCATTTTGAAAATTCAAAATTTCTAAACTTAGAAATTTTTCGAAGTGTTGGAAATTTCATGTTTTTTCATAACTTTGAACAAAATTTTCACCATGATGCAAGATGATTCAAGAGAAACTTCCAACATGAAAGTTGTAGATCTCCATGAAATCTACGACTTTTCTTTACACAACTCCTTCCAAAAATGCTTGGATCTCAATTTATAATTTTATGAACATGTGGTTATGAAACTAAACACTTAGTCAAATTTTGCCCAAATTTGGTCAGGATTTTGACCTAACTTCATGGAACTTTTTCATATAGTTCCAAGGGGAATCTTCAAAATCAATTCAAATATGGGTTGTAGAGCACACTACAAGCTATCCAAAATGTTCAAGAACTCCTTGAGATCATTCTTGAGTAGGGAGAATCGAAGAGACGAAGTTAGGGTTTTATCACTTGAATTACAAGGCATTTTGTGATGACCAAGAATTCAATTTAAAGCCTATGTTGCACAATCTTGTTTTACATGCCTCTAAACCTCAAGATCTCTCCATTATCAGAATATTACACTTGCTTTTGAGCTATTATCCACTTGATTCAAGCTTTATCCAAGCAAATTTTCCATTTATGGCACAAAGTAACCATTCCATTATCGTAAAGAGGCTTTAATCAAAAAGTCAATGAATAGAGCTCCTAACGTGTTCCTTCTGATCACAAGCAATGTCAAAGGCAAAATCAACATGTCTAGAGCCTCCAATAAACTCAGGCCATGCTTGTACTTCATCTTGGAACTATATTGTCACTTTTCTTCAAAATAAAGTAACATAGCCATAAGTCTATATCTTTCTTTCCTGACCTCCTCAAGTCCTATAATCTTTTTCATATAACCACACAATTTATTTGAAAGAAGGACACGATTAAAACAAGCCTCAAAAATTCCCTGAAAACAGAGATTGCACAAAACCTCCATCTTTGTGTCATTTCTGATTTTGAACTTCAATCTTCAAAACCACTCGTGCATTTCTTGGCCTTTTTTGTTTCAAAAGCTTCCTCATACCAAAGACAGACCATCCATGTCCCTGTTTGCAAACTGTAACTCCATCTTCATCAACTTCCATAGCCAAAAATAGAGCATTGCAGTTGGACTTCTCCAGGTCATTTCAGCCACTCTCAACTCAAGCAAACCATTGCATTAGCTTCCTAGGACCTCAAGGAAGCTAACCTGATCATCACCACTACCTGAAACAAGCTCAAACTCCAAACACGATTTCCAATTTTGAGGTAAGTTTTCTCAACTTAGAACTCTTCATACAGGAATTATCAATAGTTTATTTGTGAACAAAACATGTAGATATCATTGCCCTGAAGCTAACCATGTCCATAGTTTCGATTAATTTTGCTTGAGCTTAGAGAATTTTGAAACTGAAATTTCTGAAATTTTTATGGTTCAGATTAGGGCCATTAAAATTCATGCTTATCTTTGATCTATAGTTTTAATACTTTACATTTCCGGAATCGTGAGAAAATTTTTACAAGTTTCATGTTTACAGTTTTCATTTTTGATGAGAAATGAGAAAGTTACAGTTGGTCTTCAGGGAGCGTTTTTCCTTACTTATTTTTTTTGTATTAACGGATGTATAGCCACCCCTGTGATAGAAGCGCGCGCCTGTAACCTATAGGACCTGGGTTCGAGCCCCAGTGGTACCCTTTTGCATTTTTCACACATTTTTGACATTTCTGACCTTTTTTGGAGCGCCTGGGCCTTTATTGGGCTTGCTTTGTTTTCTTCTTCTTTTTTACTGACTAACCCCCTTGTAGACTTTTGGCACCCCTGGTCCAAGTTTGTTTATTTTTTTTTATTATTATTTATTTCATTTTTATTTTCTTAAATATATTTTCTAAATACTAAAAAAATCATAAAATACAAAAAAATGATATATTTATATTTTGACTTAGTTATTTTATTTTTCTCACAAAAAATATTTTTATTAATTATACTTTATTTATTTTTTACTTATTATCTTGTAAATATAAATAAAATTAGGTTATTAGTTATTTTCTTTCATACTAATTTAAATACATTATTTTTTATATAAAAAAGGACCAAAAATATCTTATAATGTTATAAATATTTTTAAGATAAAAATACCAAAAAATACTTATCTTAAAATTATTTTCTTTTATTCAACTAAATATAATTAGGGTTTTATTCAAAAATCTTTTCTGAATAAAATTGAAATTTAATTAATTATTTTATTTATTTAAGTAGGTTAGGACAAAATCCCTTTTTTCATGAAAATCAAACAAAGATACATTTTCTTAACATCTTGCATTTTTTGTACATTCATTCATTTTATACTTTGTATTTATTTATTTCCTTGTACATTGATATCAATTCAATATGGTTGTAATAGACTAATTAAGTTTAAATTCTTGCAATCCCCATTCATGATTTGTACACCCCTCCCCACAAATGTTGTAATAGCATAGTAACTTTAAATTTCACAATTTACCACTTTTATATAACATGCTAGTAATTAGGATTAGTATGGAAAGACTAAAACAAATACTTAGAAAACCCTAATTCAAGACAAAAACAAGCATGAAAACAATACACTTGCACACAAGCACCCCTAGGGTTATTCCACTAGGTTGCCTTATAATAAATGGCCATATTACGCATGTAAGGTATCTTAGCAAATACAAGATCATAGTCCCTCGATGACGCTATCTAAGTTGCCTTAAAAATGATCTTAGTCCCTAAAAAAGAATGTTAATATACCTTGCAACATTGCTAATCATGGTTATACGATGACCCACGCCTGTCCCGTTTACATCCCAAGATAGGTTTTCTTACCAAATCAATGGTAAGACAATAATGTCAAAGAAAAAATAAAATGAACTAGAAAGACTTTTTGAGTAGGTAGAACGCTCCTAATTACTTGCTCAATTTCAAAATAAACATCCTTGCTATTTTCAAAAACGAGCACCTACACTTTCAAAACATCTCACAAAACTTGAGAACATTTTCCAAAAATCAACATCTTTGTATACATTCTTACGAACGAGAATCATTACAAAGATTGCCTAAACAAAGGCCTCTTTACAAAATACTTTCAAAAACCACATCAAGCATAATTTCAAACAAAACAAAAGTGATCTAGAAAGTAACTAAGAGCCCATGGAAAACCATGGATGAAAAGGGTGCTAATACCTTCCCTTTTCATAATCTACCCCCCGAACTCAAGAAATGATCTCAAAGGTCTTTCCGGTGATTTTTCACCATTCCTTTTGGATAAAAGAAAAGTCGGTGGCGACTCTTGCTAACTGCAACATTTGCAATCAAATGCAAAACCCTCAAGTCAGTTCTCCCACCATATCACAGAACTAGCGACTCTGTTGGGGAAATTTCTAAAAGTGGGGTTACCTTAGGGATAGATCACATTTATTTGCTTTCATTGTTTGACTTGTATTCTTTACATTATCGTTTTTTGTTTGGGTTTGAATCCTCTACCCGGATTTGGGATACATTATAGGTAAGTAGCAATACATTGTGGAAACTTTGCAGGGTATACCGAAATGGTCTAAGCAATAACTACGTTAGTGAGACATATTTGTGGGTACCGGAAGCCTTTGAGTTAATCAAAGAGAATACGGGGCCACTGAGTGATGTCATGAAGCACTAATGAACTTCTAGAACCTTTACTTGACCAACCTGGCCTTTAGGATGTAGTGAGATGATCGGCTTTGGTGCAGTCTGAAGTTGGTAGATACTCAATACTACACTCATTGAGGTTTGGTTTCTTGGGATATTTCGGTCGCTATTAAAGAGGCTTATGCCAAAACAATGACCAAGGAAACAATCCAGTGATATTGAGCTCCTTAGAACCCGATTACTATTACTAGGACAGGTCGAGCCAACTAAACTTCAAGAGGGTACTTACCTATAAAACTCCATGGAAGCCTAAACCTAGGAACTTGTTTGTTTTGTTTGTATATACATACTTGTACATAACATCATAAACATCATAACATCATACACATTAACTAACCATTTCAAGGAATTTGGGATTTATCTTTGTTCTTATTTTGTAGGATATGGATTCTCTTCGCAGGAAAACTATTCAAGTCAACCTTGTAAGGATCCCTCCACAACTTAAGGAGCTAGCTTCAAGGATTCCTGAAAACTCTCCATTCACCAAGAGACATGGTCGCCTACTCAACTTGGTCGCCTCCAACACAAATGAGGACATGATGAAGGTGCTCTTTTAGTTCTTTGATCCTTTACACCATTGCTTCATATTTCCCGACTATCAACTTGTGCCTTCTTTGGAAGAATTCTCCCGACTCTTGAGGATTCCCATTCTTAACCAACTACCTTTCAATGGTACGGAAAGAGATCCAAAGCCAGAAGAGATTGCTCAAGCTCTACAATTGCACTCATCTGATGTCACAACTCATTTGGAAACAAGGTGTGGTGTCAAGGGTTTCCTAGCAAAGTTCTTGTTTGAGAAAGCCCAAAACTGTTTAAATTCTTTGGATTTGCAAGCCTTTGAGGAAATTGTGGCTCTTCTCATCTATGGATGGTTTTGTTTCCAAATCCTGACCAACTCATAGATGTGAACACCATCAAAATCTTCATATCCCGTAACCTGGTGCCTACATTGCTAGGGGATATCGTACAATCTTTTCACACTCGCACTATAAGGAAAAGAGGTGTCCTTATGTGTTGCACTCCTCTATTGGCAAGATGGTTTATTTCTCATCTTCCTCAATCTGTATTGAAGAACGATCAAGGTTCAAGGTGGTCACAAACGTTGATGACGCTCAAACATTCAAACATTCATTGGTGCTCCCGATCCATAGGGAATGTTACTATTGTCAACCGTTGTAGGGAATTTCCTAATGTAACTTTACTTGGAATTAGGGGAGATATCACCTACAATCCCTGCTTAGCCTTAAGACAGTTTGGTTACGCCTGGAGGGATGGTCCGCACGAGATGTTGATTCAAGGTTTGGTATTTGATTACGACAACGACGATCAATGTCTTCGCTAGAGATTTATCCGAGCTTGGAGGATGTTAAACAAGGTAGATAGCAAGACTTTGGGGCATAAAAACTCTATCCATCTTGATCCTTACCTCAAATGGGTATGAACTCGTGCTCAGAGTCTTATGATGCCTTACCTCTCCATTCTCCCGGTAATCATTGAGCCTGTCATGGAAGGAGATGTTCCATATACTATCCTACATCCTGACATGTCCACCTATCTTGAAGACCTACAAAGAGATTTGATATAACTCAAGGGAGAGTGAGATACTTTTGAAGCCCAATTCTACGCAATCGAGAAGAAGGTTTTGGAACTCACTAGGCTACTTCACGAGGAACAGACTCTTAATGCCTACATTGCACCTAAGAGGATGCGTACTACCTTTTTATCTTAGAGTTCTTATATTATTTTTCCCAAGAAAGCATTGATGTACTCGAGCTTTAATCTATTAATATAACGTGTGTTTCCTTTTTGTCTAAAACAAATTTGAATCTTAAGATCCTTGAAATCATTGCATATGCATTTACCATTCACCATAACATAAGCAGGTTTCTTGCAACAAGTCTCCTCATCTCTCTACTTTTTATTTTAGTAAGATGGATCTCGAGAAAACGGTGAAGGACCTCCAAGCTCAAAATGCACAGTTTCAACAGTTGTTCTTAACTCTGGCCAAAGGACAAGAAGAGTTGAAGACCTTGCTGGTTGAGGAGAAGAAAAACAAGACAAAGAAAATAACCGGAATTCTGAACACGGGAAGAAGATTCAAAGGGTAGACAAGAAGGGCCTTAGACTTTGCAACAACATCCGGTAAGAAAGACAATCAAGATGGGAAAGGGAAGGAAACATTTGTTCGGTCTAATTCAGAAGAGGAAGAGCAAGAAGAAGACTATTCTGAAGAATAATACCCTCCAGCCGATGACAAGTATAAGCATCTAGAAGAACGATTGAGTGCAATGGAAATCCAAAAAGAACCCTAACACAACATCTCCTAACTATCATCCTAATGCCCATTGCGCATACCATTCTGAGAGTCTCGACCATGACACTAATAATTGTTGGGCTCTAAAGAACAAAGTACAAGACCTTCTTGAAGCCAAAGAGATTGAATTTGATGCGCTAGAAAAGCCCAATATCATTTCTGCCCATATGCCAAAACATGGCCATAATGCCAACACCATTGAAGAAGATACGTTTTTTACTTCACTTGATGAAATTATGACCCCACTCCTGACTATCAAAAAGAACTTATTGAATGCCAGTGTTTTCCCGGGCTGTGATGAAAGTTGTCATTTTTGTTTGTCCTCACCAAACAACTGTCCTTTGTTGAAAGCAGGCATTCAGTGCCTAATAGACAACAAGGAAATTTTGTTCGAAAAGACTTCTGTTCCACCTATTTCTTATAATTATGTTTTCATCGTGACCATTTCCGAAAATTATTCCAGGGTCTCCACCAAAAGACCCATTAGAATTACATAAGTTCCAAAAGTAGCTCCTTTAATAATTACAATGCATGGACCAGTCCCGTATTCGTCATACAAAACTGTACCATGGAATTATGGAGGTGATGTCTAGTATCACGGTATCAAGCAAGATTGGCCAGCTGCCGAAGATTCAAATTCTGAGAAAGTTGACTCCAATATCAGTAATATTGCAGGGACTAGCAAGATTACCCGAAGCGGGAGGATTTTATCTCCAGAAATTGCTCCCCCAAAGGTTATTTCTGGACCCGTAATCATTCTTGTTGTTGTTGCTCCTCTGAAGGCTATTCCCAGTCCTACAATCATCTCCACCAACACTCCTACTAACATTCCTGCTGTCGAGTCAACTGAAACGCGAGGTAAAAGTATTTTGATTGAGTCTATCCAGACGAAGGCACAATCATTGGCTATCCTTGAGACCTCCCGGAAAGAGATAGAGGAAATTCTAAAGATCATAAAAAGAAGCGACTACGATGTAGTTGAACAACTGGGGAAAACTCCATCTAAAATTTCCATGCTGGCTTTACTACTATATTCCGAGGAGCATGCAAAAGCCTTGGTAAAATTCCTGAAAACTACCCATGTACCCCAAGAAACATATGCCGATCAGTTACAATACTGCGTAGCCAGCTTGACTGCAGATAATGGTCTAGGTTTTTTGGATGCTGATTTAACGCCAAGAGGAAGGAAACATAATGAGGCATTGCATTTATCAGTTGAATGTAAGGGCACAACCTTGGCTCATGTCTTGGTGGACACTGGCTCGTCTCTGAATGTATAGCCTAAAAAAGCCCTTGATAGGCTTGACTGCAAAGAATTGACATTGAAGCCAAGCAACATAGTAGTAAGGGATTTTGAAGGCTCAAAAAGGATGGTGCATGGGGAAGTTTATATCCCCATAAAGGTTGGAACCCAAACATTTTATTCAACTTTTATTGCAATGGATATTCGCCCTTCATATTCCTACTTGTTAGGCCGATCATGGATTCACAATGCTGGTGTTGTTACTTCTATGTTGCACAAAATGCTGAAATATCTTATTCAAGGGAATATTAACATTGTTCATGGAAAAGAAGAGTATATGATCAGCCATCTCAATTCCTTCCGATATATGGAGTTAGATGGTGAATTTATTGAAACTCCATTCCAACACCGTGAAGAAGTCCTGCAAGATGTGGCAGTGACCAAGGTTGTTCCCAAGATCACAAGGCCTCCACTCAGGATGTCATCTTTGAAGGATGCAAAGGTAATGGTAGAAGAAGGTGGGTGCACTATTTGGGGGCAACTCCCAGATATCCCATACAAGTTTGATAAGTTTGGCCTGGGTTTCACTTCAGGTGCTCAGAAGACTGTACGCCACGCTCGTGTTGGAGGACCACCCCTGAAGATCAGCAACCGTGAAGTCAATGCGGTAGAGGATGATGAAGACAACTACAACTTGGAGGATTGGATCTTCCCAACTGTCACTGGAGGGCTCAGCAACTGGGAGGCTAGAGATTTCGTCCCACTCACTTTTATCCCACAGTAATTTGTCTTTACATTTTGTTGGATCTGTAATATTAAAACAATTCAGGATCTCAAAACCTTGTGTCTTACCTGAGGCGCAATGGTCCATTTGTAAGGGTTATCATCTCATTTCCATATGACATCGATGAATCATGGACGTTTTGCATACAAACTTTGTGCTCATTGTTTTTCTTTTTTACATTTTCATTTATTTCAAAGATAGCTATACCCTTACACACACTCACACTCACAATGCAGGTCTACATCCATTCGGGATCCCATGGATAACGGTTCTGCTATGGCTTTTTGTGACTCTGAAAATCTAATCTACCAAGCCGAAGACGAAGGTGAGGAAGATTGTGAAGTACCAGGGGAACTTGCCAGATTACTACAACAAGAAGAGAGGACCATTCAGCCCCACGAGGAACCCGTGGATACAATCAACCTAGGTACCGAGAAAGACAAAAGAGAAGTCAAGGTGGGTGCCAATCTGGAACCCAGTGTCAAGGAGCGGCTGATTCAGTTGTTGCATGAGTATGTTGAGGTCTTTGCCTGGTAATATGAAGACATGCCAGGACTTGATGTAGATATTATGGTACATCGTCTACCTACAAAAGAGGATTGCCCACAAGTAAAACAAAAGGTTCGTCTAATGCGACCAAATATGTCAGAGAAGATTAAAGCAGAAGTCATGAACCAATTTAATGCTGGATTCTTGGCCGTCACCTCCTATCCGCAATGGGTTTCCAATGTTGTTCCCGTGTCCAAAAAAGACGGCAAGGTACAAATGTGTGTGGACTATCAAGATTTGAATAGGGCAAGCCCTAAGGATGATTTCCCACTCCCCCACATTGACATTCTAGTCGACAATACAGCACAACACAAAGTGTTTTCCTTCATGGACGGTTTCTCAGGTTATAATGAAATAAAAATGGCGCCAGAGGACATGGAAAAGACAACCTTTTTCACACAATGGGGCACATTCTGTTACAAGGTGATGCCATTTGGACTGAAGAATGTTGGGGCAACCTATCAGCGTTTCATGGTCACTCTATTTCACGACATGATACATCATGAAATAGAGGTCTATGTGCACGACATGATAGCTAGATCTCAAACAGAAGAAGAGCATCTTAATCATTTACAGAAACTGTTTGAGAGACTAAAGAAGTACAAGCTAAAGTTGAACTGAAATAAGTGCACATTTGGAGTAAGGTCTGGTAAACTCCTAGTCTTTGTCGTCAGCAATAAAGGTATTGAAGTAGATCCTGCCAATGTGAAAGCTATACAAGAGATGCCTGCTCCTCGTACTAAGAAAGAAGTCAGAGGATTCTTGGGACGCTTGAACTACATTGCCAGATTCATTTCTCACCTGACAGCTACCTGTGAACCAATCTTCAAACTATTGAAGAAAGATCAGGTAGCCAAATGAAATGATGAGTGCCAAACTGCCTTTGACAATATCAAAGAGTACCTACAAGAGCCTCCTTTTTTGATGCCACCAGTCAAGGGAAGGCCATTGATCATGTATCTGACCATTTTGGAAAATTCAATGGGGTGTGTGTTGGGGAAGCATGACGAGTCTGGCCGAAAAGAGCGCGCCATTTATTACCTGAGCAAAAAGTTTTCTGATTGTGAAACAAGATATTCACTGCTCAAGAAAACTTGTTGCGCTCTGGCATGGGCTGCTCGCCGGCTAAGACAGTATATGCTGACCCATACTACCTTGTTCATATCCAAAATGGATCCAATAAAATACATCTTCGAGAAACCTGCTCTTTCGGGGAGAATAGCGAGATGGCAGATGATCCTGACAGAATATGACATATAGTATACTACCCAAAAAGCAACAAAAGGCAGTGTACTAGCTAATCTCCTTGCTCACCAAGATGTAGAAGACTACCAGTCCATGAAGTTTGAATTCCTAGATGAAGACATCATGATGGTAAACAACTATGAAGATTTCAGACCATATGACGGACCTGAACAAGAATCCTGATGGACCCTGGTTTTTTATGGGGCCTCTAACGCACTCGGCAATGGTATCGGTGCTGTACTCATATCTCCTGAAGGGTTTCATACTCCTTTTACTTCAAGACTCTGCTTCAATTGTATAAACAACATGGCGGAATACAAAGCGTGCATCTTTGGTCTTAAAGCTGCCATAGACTTGGGGATCAAATCCTTGAATGTATTCGGAGATTCAGCTTTGGTCATTAGCCAGATCAATGGGGAATGGGACACCAAACACCCTAACCTTATCCCTTACAAAGAACATGTTTTGACATTGCTCCCACATTTTGAGAAGATTACCTTCGAGCACTTCCCGCAAGAAGAAATTCAGCTAGCAAACGCACCAGCCACAATGTCATCTATGTTTAAACTTAAATGGGATAACGAGGCTCCATAGATTACCATTGAACGAAGAGATGAACCAACACACTGTCACGAGATTAATACTGAAGAAGTAGTGGACCAACCTTGGTTTCACGAAGTCAAGAGGTATCTCGAGGCTCAAGAATATCCAGATGGATCTTCCGTCAATGATAAGAAGTTCCTAAGAAGATTCTCTGCTAAATTATTCCTTAGTAATGACATTCTTTACAAACTCAGCCATGACTCTGTGTTACTTTGGTGCGTAGACAAGGTTGAAGCTGAAAGGATCATGGCTGAGTTACATGAAGGAACTTTTGGCACCCATTCCAGTGGGCATACGATGGCAAAAAAAATCCTACAGGCAGGCTATTACTGGTCTACCATGGAAGCATATTGCTATCAACACTATCGAACCTGCCACAAGTGTCAGATTTATGCTGACAAGGTGCGCGTACCTCCGGTTCCTCTGAATGTCTTGACAGCTCCTTGGCCCTTTGCTATGTGGGGGATTGATATGATTGGGGAAATCAAACCAACAGCCTCCAATGGACACCGCTTCATCTTAGTGGCCATTGACTATTTTACCAAGTGGGTGGAGGAAACTTCTTTTGCTTCTGTAACCAAGAATGTTGTCGCCCGATTCATCAAGTAGAATCTCATATGTCGGTATGGTATCCCGGAGAGGATCATTATAGAAAATGGTACGAACCTGAACAATACTACGATCACATCCCTATACGAGAAGTTCAAGATCCAGCATCACAATTCTTCCCCTTACCGGCCAAAGATGAATGGTGTTGTTGAAGCCGCAAATAAGAACATTAAAAAGATCATACAAAAAATGACAGTCACATACAAAGACTGGAATGAGATGTTACCATTCTCTCTCCACATGTATCTTACCACAACTCTCACATCAACCGGGGAAACACCCTACTCTCTGGTATACGACATGGAGGTTGTTTTGCCTATTGAGGTCCAGATCTATTCTCTAAGAATTATGAAGGATGTAGGGCTGAATGAAGAAGATTGGATCCAGACTCGACTTGATCAACTAAACTTGATTGATGAGAAAAGACTTATTGATGTCTGTCATGGTCAGATGTATCAAAAACGGATGATCAAGGCTTTCAACAAAAAGGTCAGACACCAAGTGTATCAAGTCGGGGATTTGGTGATCAAATGTATCATGTTGCCGCAAGGTGATCCCAGGGGAAAATGTAATCCTACATATGAAGGACCATTTGTGATCAAAAACATATTATCTGGTGGAGAAATGATCCTAACTACCATAGATTGCAACGACTTGCCGCACCCTGCGAACGCAGACATAGTCAAAAGATACTACGTATAAGAGATCTGCTAGGTTGAAACACCTAGGAAAAACAAGGGCATCCCAGCGAACAAAAAAGGTTCAGGAAAAAATTTGGGATAAAACAAAGAAATCTGTACACCTGGCAAGTTGAGAACCCGGAATGGCGACTTGGGTAAAAAAGGGTTTCCCGGTGGACTTAAAACCCGAAAGGGCAGTCCAGGCAAAAGTTAGGGAATTAAAGCATATGACTATGTCCCGTTGGATCACCTTACGGACAACCTGCAAACTCAGAGGTTCTGATCAATTCAATCATCTTCAGACGAGGAAACAAATAGACAAGATGCTCAGAGATACAAAGGCTATAGCAGAATGGGAACCCCATGTGATTATTGCAGATATCTATCTTTTCTTTGTATCAAAATTTTCATTTTCTTACGACGGCATTCTCTTACTAGAATGTTCGTCTCATTGTAAAAAAATACTTACTCAAAGTCAATGCAAAGGTATCCCTTTGAAAGTGCAAACACTATCTGTTTTTTCTTTTCGTTTGTGTTTTTATTTACAAAAACGTCCAATGATTAATTGTTGAACATATGCATTTGAACATAATTATTGTTTATAAATAAACAAAATAAAAGATAATTGATGATGGCTTTAAGGGATAGAGAAATCTCTCTAAGTTTATCTCCACAAAATTCCCCATAATGTGCAGTTTAATCCCCAGCATAACAAAGCTTCCAGTTTCTCAAACCCCTGTAGAAATCACCAAATTTCTCAGAATTCCCCAACCAGGATTTTTCAAACGGTACACGACATTCCCCTTACAACAGAGTTTATTTCTCTAAAGGGAAATTCATCAGCACTTCAACTTCACAACATGAAGACTTATACTCCATATTCCTCAGCAATAGTCAGGGATTTATTTTCCCCAATCCAACAGCAGTGCAGCAAACTAGCTCACATACGCATAAATTGCATCCATATATCATAAACATTGATAACGCGAATGCATTATACTATGCATTTAATACAACATATCATTTCATATTAGCTAATATTTTATCTTTTTCAGGATAAGATTAATCAAACAGCTACCATTAACAATGTTCAAAGTCTTCAGATACAGTTCAGATATGCTCCAGACATGGATGTCATTCTGATACTCATTCAGATCCAACTTTCAGATACAGTTCAGATACACTCCAGACACGGATTCCATTCTGATACTGATTCAGATTCAACTTCTCAAATACAGTTTAGATACGCTCTAGACACGGATGCCATTCTGATACTCATTCAGATCCAACATTCAGATACAGTTCAGATACGCTCCAGACACGGATGCCATTCTGATACTCATTCAGATCCAAATTTCAGATACAGTTCATATAGGCTCCAGACACGGATGCCATCCTGACACTCATTCATATTCAACTCTCAGATACAATACAGATACGTCCCAGACACGAACGCCATTCTGATACCCATTCTTTCAGCTTACAAATTACAATTCAACAATCACTTTTGGATGGCGTCTACAATCCCATATCAAACAACTTTCTAAAACTTCTCCAAATGGCATCTTTAAGCCCATTCCATCTACCATCACATCACTGAGTACAAATTTCTGGGCACTCTAGTGTCCAATCATCTTCCACCTTCGAGTCACGAATGGCAAAACTAGCCAATCTAACTCTCCAGGTTTAACAAGATTGAACAGGGGCAGCTGTTGTACCCCAAAATTTTCCCTCTCACTTATCAAGAATTTTCTTGCAAGATCTCCTTGGGCTCAAGACTGCACTAGGGTTTGATCAGCTCAAGACACCTCCTCAAGCATTGATGACCAAAACTAGGGTTTGAGTTTGTAAAAGGACATTTGAACTTCCGATTCCCCATATGACTTTTATGGATCATTATGGACCCCCAAGATCCCTCATGCCATGTTTCAAGCCTTGGATCACATTTTTGCTCAGTCAATTGAGCAGTTGACCTAAAAATCAGCTATATTGGGGAAAAAGTCAAGCTTGGCCAATTTATAGTCAACTTCATAATTTTTTATCCAAATCAACATTTTAGACTCATATGTATCATTTGATCAAGTTTGGACCACAATTCCTCAAAAAAATTGATCAAATCTCCAAAAGGGCAAAATGGTCAAAATTAGGGTTTCGACTGGGAAAGGGAAATTTCTGATTTTTGACCTAGAAAATGATTAATTGGTTTAAGGAATGATCTCAAGAGTCCAATTGCATCATTTTTACCTAATGACATGGTTCAAAACATTGCAAGTCCATTGGATTAACAAATGAATTTTTCAATCAACTGATCAAAAGTCAATTGTATACTGAAAAGTCATACTTTGACTTTTTGGTCACATTCAAGTGCCAAAGATCATAATTCATCAAAACATGTCAAAATATGAAACTTATTCATCAATAAATAAAAAAGTCAAGATTTCATTTTGAAAAGTCAAAATTTCTAAACTTAGAAATTTTTCGAAGTGTTGGAAATTTCATGTTTTTTCATAACTTTGAACAAAATTGTCACCATGATGCAAGATGATTCAAGAGAAACTTCCAACATGAATGTTGTAGATATAAATGAAATCTAAAAATTTTCTTTACACAACTCCTTCCAAAAATGCTTGGATCTCAAGTTATAATTTTATGAACATGTGGTCATGAAACTAAACACTTAGTGAAATTTTGCCCTAATTTGGTCAAGATTTTGACCTAACTTCATGGCAGTTTTTCATATAGTTCCAAGGGTAATCTTCAAAATCAATTCAAAGATGGGTAGTAGAGAACACTAAAATCTTTCCAAAATGTCCAAGAACTCCTTGAGATCATTCTTGAGTAGGGAGAATCAAAGAGATGAAGTTAGCGTTTTATCACTTGAATTACAAGGCATTTTGTGATGAACAAGAATTCAATTACAAACCTATGTTGCACAATCTTGTTTTGCAGGCCTCTAAACCTCAATATCTCTCCATAATCAGAAGATTACACTTGCTTTTGATCTATTATCCACTTGATTCAAGCTTTATCCAAGCAAATTTTCCATTTATGGCACAAAGTAACCATTCCATTCTTGTAAAGAGGCTTTAATCACAAAGTCAATGCATAAAGCTCCTAACTTATTCCTTCTGATCACAAGCAATGTCAAAGGCAAAAGCAACATGTCTAGAGCCTCCCATAAACTCAGGCCATGCTTGTACTTCATCTTGGAACTATATTGTCACTTTTCTTCAAAATCAAGTAACATAGCCATAAGTATATATCTTGCTTTTCTGACCTCCTCAAGTCCTCTAATCTTTTTCATATAACCACACAAGTTATTTGCAAGAAGGACACGATTAAAACAAGCCTAAAAAACTCTCTTAAAATAGAGATTGCACAATACCTCCATCTTTGTGTCATTTTTGATTTTAAACTTCAATCTTCAAAACCACTTGTGCATTTCTTGGTCTTTTTGTTTCAAAAGCTTCTTCATACCAAAGACAGATCATCCTTGTCCCAGTTTGCAAACTGTAACTCCATCTTTATCAACTTCCATAGCCAAAAATAGAGCATTCCAGTTGGACTTCTCTAGGTCATTTCAGCCAATCTCAACTCAAGTAAACCATTGCATTAGCTTCCTAGGACCTCAAGGAAGTTAACCTGATCATCACCACTACCTGAAACAAGCTCAAACTCCAAACATGATTTCCAGTTTTGAGGTAAGTTTTCTCAACTTGGAACTCTTCATACAAGCATCATCAATAGTTTATATGTGAACAAAACATGTGGATATCATTTCCCTGAAGCTAACCATGTCCATAGTTTCCATTAATTTTGTTTGAGCTTAGAGAATTTTGAAACTGAAATTTCTGAATTTTTTATGGTTCAGATTAGGGCCATTAAAATTCATGCTTATCTTTGATCTATAGTTTTAATACTTTACATTTCTGGAATCGTGAGAAAATTTGCTACAAGTTTCATGTTTACAGTTTTCATTTTTGATGAGAAATAAGCAAGTTACAGTTGGTCTGGCTGGAGGTTGAAGATAAAGTCTTCAGGGAACGTTTTGCCTTACATATTTATTGTTCTGTTTGTATTAACAGATGTATAGCCACCCCAGTGGTAGAAGCGCGCGCATGTAACCTATGGGACCTGGGTTCGAGCCCCAGTGGTACCCTTTTGCATTTTTCACACATTTTTGGCATTTCTGACCTTTTTTGGAGCGCATGGGCCTTTATTGGGCTTGTTTTGTTTTCTTTTTTTTATTCACTAACCCCCTTGCAGGCTTTTGGCACCCCTAGCCCAAGGTTGTTTATGTTTTTTATTATTATTTATTTCATTTTTATTTTCTTAAATATATTTTCTAAATACTAAAAAAATCATAAAATACAATAAAATGATATATTTATATTTTGACTTAGTTATTTTATTTTTCTCACAAAAAATATTTTTATTAATTATACTTTATTTATTTTTTACTTATTATCTTGTAAATATAAATAAAATTAGGTTATTAGTTATTTTCTTTCATACTAATTTAAATACATTATTTTTGATATAAAAAAGGACCAAAAATATCTTATAATGTTATAAATATTTTGAAGATAAAAATACCAAAAAATACTTTTCTTAAACTTATTTTCCTTAAATCAACTAAATAGAATTAGGGTTTTATTAAAAAATATTTTCTTAATAAAATTCAAATTTAATTAATTATTTTCTTTATTTAATTAGGTTATGACAAAATCCATTTTTTCATGAAAATCAAACAAAGATACATTTTCTTTATATCTTGCATTTTTTGTACATTCATTCATTTTATACTTTGTATTTATTTATTTCCTTGTACATTGATATCAATTCAATATGGTTGTAATAGACTAATTAGGTTTTAATTCTTGCAATCCCCATTCATGAATTTGTACACCCACTCCCCACAAATATTGTAATAGCGTAGTAACTTTAAATTTTGCAATTTACAGCTTTTGTATAACATGCTAGTAATTATGGTTTGTATGGAAAGACTAAATACAATACTTAGAAAACCCTAATTCAAGAAAAAAACAAGCATGAAAACAATACACTTGCACACAAGCACCCCTAGGGTTATTCCACTTGGTTGCCTTATACAAAATGGTCATATTACACATGTAAGGTATCTTAGCAAAAATAAGCAAATACAAGATCATAGTCCCTCGATGACGCTATCTAAGTTTCCTTACAAATGATCTTAGTCCCTCAAAAAGAATGTTAAGATACCTTGCAACATTGCTAATCATGGTTATACGATGACTCGCGCCCGTCCCGTTTACATTTAAAGATAGGTTTGCATACCAAATCAATGTTAAGACAACAATGTCAAAGGAAAAGAAAATGAACAAGAGAGACTTTTTGAGTAGGTAGAATTCTCCTAATTACTTGCTCAATTTGAAAACAAACATCCTTGCTATTTTCAAAAACAAGCACCTACACTTTCAAAACATCTCACAAAACTTGAAAACATTTTAAAATGATCAACATCTTTGTATACATTCTTACGAACGAGAATCATTACAAAGATTGCCTAAACAAAGGCCTCTTTACAAAATACTTTCAAAAACCACATTAAGCACAATTTCAAACAAAAAAGCAAGTGATCTAGCAAGTAACTAAGAGCCCATGGAAAACCAAGGATGAAAACGGTGCTAATACCTTCCCTTTTCATAATCTACCCCCGAACTCAAGAAATAATCTCAAAGGTCTTTCCTATGCTTTTTCACCTTTCCTTTTGGATAAAAGAAAAGTCGGTGGCGACTCTTGCTAACCACATTTGCGATCAAATGCAAAACCCTCAAGTCAGTTCTCCCACCGTATCACATTATGCATGTGAGATGTCTTAGAAAAAACCAATTAAAAATACAAGATCATAGTCCCTCGATGACGCTACAAATGTTGCCTTTCAAAATGATTTTAGTACCTAAAAAAGAAATGCTAAGATATCTCACAACATTGCTATCATGATTATACGATGACCCATGCCCGTCCCTTTACATTCAAAGATAATGCTTCTTACCAAATCAATGGTAAGATAGCAATATCAAAGGAAAGGAAGAAATGAATAAAGACTTTTGAGTAGGTAGATTGTTCTTAGTTGCTTGCTCACATTCAAAACAAACATCCTTGCTTATTTTCAAAATAAACACCTAACTCTTTCAAAACATAAATTATTTTCAAAAGTCCAACACTTTGTATATGTTCTTACGAACGAGAACCATTACAAAGTTTTCCTAAACAAATGAGCCTTTTCAAAATACTTTCAAAACCACCAGAATACACATTTCCAAACAAAGCACATCTTCAAACAAAAGAAAGTGATCTAGCAAGCAACTAAGAGCCCATAGATAACTATGGATGAAAAGGGTGCTAACACATTCCCTTTTCATAATCTACCCCCCGAACTCAAGAAATAATCTCAAAGGTCTTTCCTGTTCTTTTCCTCCTTTCCTTTTGGATAAAATAAAAGTCGGCGGCGACTCTTGCTAACCGCAACATTTTCCATCAAACGCAAAACATCCCAAGTCAGTTCTCCCACCGCATTACAACCGCTGTTCACTGGCGATGAACTATTAACATTCACTGAGGGTAGCAAAAAGATAACAATCACCAACTTTCACTGATGGTGACCTACCAACTTTCACTGAAGGTAGAAGGAAATAAATATCATAGCATTATCGTTCATTGACAGTGAACTACCAACGTTCACTAAAGGTACCAAAAAGATAATAATCACCAAATTCCACTGATGGTGACCTACCAACTTTCACTGAAGGTAGAAGGAAAGAAATATCATAGCACTGCCGTTCACTGACAGTGAACTACCAACATTCACTGAAGGTATAAAAAATATAACAATCACCAACTTTCACTGATGGTGACCTACCAAATTTCACTGAAGGTAGAAGGAAAGAAATATCATAGCACTGTCGTTCACTGACAGTGAACAACCAACATTCACTAAAGGTAGCAAAAAGATAACAATCACTAACTTTCACTGATGGTGAGCTACCAACTTTCACTGAAGGTAGAAGGAAATAAATATCATAGCACTTTCGTTCACTGACATTGAACTACCAACATTCACTGAAGGTAGCAAAAAGATAACAAGTTTCCCCAAAATCATGGCGTTTCACCTAGAAAGGGTCTTCACTTCTTCTTTAACAGAGGCACTCTGCCTAGAAATGGTAATATATAAGCTGTCTCAAATAAAGAGACTACCACTTGTAAAGTTTTCAAAATGGGTTGTCTCTGCCATATTGGAAGACTTGCCATCCACTGGAGTAATTTGAAAACAAACTGCAAACTACCCGCTCATAGAGAAGATTGAAAAAAGAAACTCCGACTTTTACAGGGAAGTATCAGTTGCTCAAATAAAGAGACCTGATACTTGCTGTTATAAGAAGGATTGTAAAAACAACTTTCTGGGGAAATAAAAATGGCTTCCTGGGGAATGAATCATGACTTCCTGGGGAGATGCCAACATATTCCTGCTGAGGAGATAAAGCCTTCTTGTGAAAAATAAATGCACATTTTCAAACCAAATCTCAAAGTTTGCAGAGATCCAAAGTAATAATATCGATGGAGAAATAAAGATTAAAACCAGAAATAAACTGGAGTAAAACAGTCAACTAAAATAAATCCTCTGAGAAATAAACTCAAAAGGGAAACCCAATCTATCCAGACAAAGAGTTGTACAAGAAGGCTAAAGCAGAAAATATTCCACTAGGGATAACTAAGTGGGAAATTGAAAGAATATGCACTTTCTGCTTAAGGTCGTCACTCTATTGGAGAGAGGACAACACAACTCTGCAAAACAAGTTAATATGTCAACAAAATATTAATGAATTTGAATGAGCTATTATTTTCTAAATTCAACTATGTATGATGTATGTATGAATGTATGAGTGTTATCATGTATATGCTGACAAAACAGACATATAACACTGGGAGTAACCAGGAAAAACCAATTCGAGCACTAACAACACTCGGCTAAATCTCATCCAAGATGAACATTCCATAAGAAAGTAAGCACCAACTGAGGAAACAAAATCCTATTTCACGACTTAACTTCACTGGGAAGGAACATAATCCAGAAGTAATCAAATCATAGCGACAAAATAGTACAGATATAGGGATATAACATCCTTCTCCAGGATTCACCGGGTGTTGTACCCCAAAATTTTCCCTCCCATATTTTTCAATACATGTCAAGTAAGGTATTCAAATTGCTCAAGGAAGTCCAAGAGTTGACCAGACAAACTCTCTCCTAAGGCAGTCTACCTCAAAATAGGGTTTCATTTTTCATCAAGATGCTTGAGTCCAAAGGAGCCCAAATGCTCACCATTGTCCTAATATGTTCTCAAGATCACCCATGTCAAGTTGAAAGCCTTGCAGAGAAAATTTGCTCAGTCAATTGCTCAAAGACCTAGAAATCGATTGTGCTAGGGTAAAAGTCAACTGTGGCCCACATACAATCAAACTTCAAAATTTTGGGCCAAAATTCTCATTTTGAAGTATTATTCATCATTTTATCAAGGTTTGATCATGATTCCTCAAGGATTGCTCACAATTCATCAAAACCCAAAAGTTGCTAAATTAGGGTTTTATAGGAAAAGTCAACTCAACTTTGACCAAGCATAACTTTCTCATGCTTTATCAAAAATGACCCATCCAAAGATCATTTTGAAGAGGATGTAATTCCCTACAATTTATCTTCATCTCCCAAGTTCAAGATATGCACTCACAAGAAGATATGAATTTGGACATTATAGGTCATTTTGAAAAGTCAACAAAAACACCTTTTGGGTCAAAGCTTCATACACGAACATGGAAGAATCAATTGAGATGAGACAAAAAGGGTTGCTTATTGGACATCTTAAGCTTTCTAAAAAGTCCCATAACACATCTCTAAGGTCAAAATTGAGAGAGTTATGCATTGGCCAAGTTGACCCTTTTTGCAAAATTGCCAAAAGTCAAATGTGTCCCAAATTGCATTTTTTGCTAAATGGTCCCAATTTTTTATGCTTGCACTGAGTATGTAATGTGACCCACGACCCATGCGCCCTTCCACTTCTCATTCTTTTATTTTATTTTATTTCTTTTGATTTTATTTTATTTAAATCAAATAAAATCAATATAAAATAGTGAAAATATCAAAAATCATTAAAACCTTGAGATTTTATGCATGATTAGGTCCATTATACAGCTGGAGACAAGATAAAATCGTGCAAGGCTTCATATGGACAAAAAAAGATTGAATTTGTTTGTTTTGGAAAGATTTGGTACAAGGATGAAATCATTGATCAATCTTCATAATTGGAAAAGATTTGATGCAAGTATTAACCCTAATACATTCTAGTATACATAAGGAAAAAATGTAGACAAAAAGGAGGAGGCTAGAGGAGGCTAGAGGCGTGCAAAGGCAGAGAAAGAATTGCAAATTTTCAAAGAAAAAATGCAAACCAATTTCTAAGTTTTAGGCCATATCAAGCCATTTTGAGCATACCAATCAATTGTTGGACTCTCCAGGATCGTGTTTCAATCGTTAGCAAGGTTCCCCACGCCTTGAAACACATCGTAGCAGTCACACGGTTTGCATATTTTCTTGAATTCGAATATATTGATTCGGGCATATTTAGCATGATTGATTGGCATGTTTATAATCCTTGAGATGTTTGCAAGTTAAGGATTATATTCAATTTCATTTTTATTGACTGAACATGAAACTACCATGGCTAGGGTTCGTGCTTTGTTTTTAGGGGTTTCTTGTATAGGGAAAATTGGACATTAATAATAGTACCATGATGCTCGTAAGGTTGAAACGAGTTGATTGGTACCATTGGTTTTCATTTATCATGCGTGTACAAGATTTTGGAAATGTACAGGGGCTATACCTACGCTTGATGTCCATAGGTAAAAGTCTTTTATCTAAAACGACAGAATCAACGAAGAAGACAATGGCGTGGCAGTATGTGAGTGGTCAGTTTGAATTTCGCGCATTTTGGGAGGCGTGGCACGTTGTTTGCATTATATATTATTTGTTTCATTATTATTACAACTAACATAATAACGCAAATGGTGAGAATGCTGGCCTTTGATGCACACGTCTTGGGTTTGATCCCAGGCGTGTGCATTTTATTATTTTCTCAACAATTTCAGGATAATCCAGTGTTTCACCTCCTCAAGCGTGTTTCGTGTACTCTCCACATCAGCCACCTGATGTACTCCTGGACAGATCCAATGTGCCCACAATGAAGGTCCACCATGCGCCTGAGTTAAGCATACACACAAGATTGGGCAAGGTTAATGGGGCCAGGAGCTTGTTGGGCTCAGAATTTCAAACAACACCCCCTTTTGCTAAATAACACCAGGCCCATTTTTCTTTCTTTTCTATTTATTTCTTTTATTTAATTTAATTTGCTTATTTATTTTTAACAAAATTAATTTCTTTTTTCACAAAAAAATCATAAAATCAAGAGTTTTACAAAAATTAGAATTAGGTTTTTATTTTATCAAATTTAATATAATTTAGTTTGATTTAATTTAGGGAAATTGTTACTTTTTTTAATTAAAACCAATTAGAAAAATTAGGGTTAAACATTTGATTTAATTTTTATTTCTTTTCTCAAAATAAAAAAAATACAAAAATAGGTTAATTTAATTATTTTTCTTAAAATTAAAATTAATTAGTGATTAGGTTTTTTTATTATTATTCAATTGAGCTTTATTTTCTCAAATAACACAAAAAACGACAAAAAATAATTTTTCCTTTGAATTACAATTAGGTATTGTTGGGGTCAAAACCCTAGTTATTTCGCATTCGATTCATCGCGCGCGTTTGTTTTTTTACAATATTGATGTAACCGTCCACGGTATGTGATAGTTTAATCTAGGACTTTTCTTTATTTATCGTCTTTTACGGGTTTTTTTGGCTATCTAATTAATCCCTACCCCCAAAGCCTTGTAATAGCGTAGGTTTTATTTTCTCGCATTTTAATTTTTGCAAACATTAACTGTTTAGATGTATGTTAATAGGATTGTATGACAAGATTGCATGACAATTTAAAACGGCTAGAAAACCCTAATGTACAAAGATAATAACTGAAATCAAATCACTCGCACATGTGCACTCTTAGGGTATACTCTCACTTCGGTTGCCTTTGGTAAACGATTATTAAGAATACGGTGTCTTAGTGGTTGCCCTCCTGTCTGAAAAAGATCAAATGTCCCATTCGAATGTTGCCTCGGAAATGTTGCCTCGAAAATGTTGCCTCGAAAATGTTGCCTCGAATATGATCTTAAAGACTCTAGGGTTATTACTAAGGTGTCCTAACATTGCTTTAGTGATCATGCGTCCCTTACGAATTGACCCTTACAAATCCAACGACGGTGCTACCTATTTCTCAATAGTAGGATAGCATTGTCTAAAGGAAACGAGAATAGAAACGATCCTCTTTCGAGTAGGTAGATGCTAGTAGGTACTTGCTCAAATCAAACTTTTCACACTTACACTTTCCAAAACAAACTTCGTAACACTCTTGAGGACATAAACAAGGGTTAAAACAAAGTAAAATAAAACTTTTCAAAACAAGCACATACAAGCAGTTTTAATAGATGAGCAAGTACCTAAGAGCCCATGGAAAACCATGGATAGAAAGGGTGCTAACACCTTCCCTTTCTATAATCTACCCCCCGTACTCAGAATATCTCAAAAAAGGATTTTTTTTCTGTGCTTTTTTCCTTTCCGGTTGGATGAAATAAAAGTTGGTGGCGACTCTTGCTTACCGCGACATTTTGTGAATACAAAACGCAAAACGCAAACCAGCATTTTCAAAACAGTCGGTTCTGCCACCGTATCACAGAACTGGCGACTCTGTTGGGGAGTGTAAAAATAAGTGGGGTATACCTTAGGATCTAGTTCATTATAATTGCTTCTCTTGTTTGTTTTTGTTGCTTTACTTTTAAGGGTTTTTGTTTGGGAGTTACTATAGATCCTAACCCGGATCTGGGGACACCTTTTAGGTAAGTAGCAATAAACTGTGAGGGAACTGTACGGCATAGACCGATACGGTTGAAGCAGTAGCTACGTTGATGTGGCACATTGGTTGGCACCGGTACCCCTTGTGGAGAAACGAGGAGAATACGGGGCTGCTGCATGGTGTCGTTAAGCATCAGCTGACCTTAGAACCTTTAATCGACCAACTTGGCCATTAGAAAGTAGTGAGATAGCCGGCCTCGGTGTAAAGCTGAGAACTGGTTGATACTCGATGCTACACTCATTGAGACCATACTGTTGAGATAGTTCCGACTGCAAGAAAAGATTGCGTGAGCTAAAACCATGACCGATGGAGGATGTTCAGTGATATTGAGAACCTCTAGAACCCAGTTACTTTTGCTAGGACAGGTTGAAACCAACTAAACTTCAAGAGAGTACTACCTTTAACCTCATGCAAGCCTTAAACTTAAGGGCTTTGTGTGACTTTTTTTCCTTTGCCATGCATGTTATCTGCTACACCTGTTGTTTTATCATGACATCATGCATCATAACATGGCATTCATACTTCATTATACTAACCATTTCAAAGACCAAGGGAATTTATCTTTCTTTTGTTTTGCAGATTATGGCTTCAGTCTGCAGAAATACCATCCGAGTTAACTTTGTGCAAATACCTGCTCAACTTAAAGAGTTAGCCTTAAGAGTTTCTGAGACTTCTATGTTCATTAAAAGACATGGTAAGCTTCTTAGCCTGGTCACCTCAAAACTTGATGAGAAGATGATGAGTGTACTTTTCCAGTTCTTCGATCTTGTGCATCATTGCTTCACCTTTCTAGATTACCAGCTGGTTCCCACTTTGGAAGAGTTCTCTCACTTATTGGGCATATCCATCCTTGAACAGGTGCCCTTCACAGGTATGGAAGAGGTTCCTAGACCAGAAGACATTGCCTCAGCTCTGTATCTGAAACAGGCTGATGTAGTATGAAATTGGGAAACACGAAGCGGGGTCGAAGGTTTTCTAGCCAAATTTTTGATAGACCAGGCTCAGTTATTCTGGGATAATTTGGATTTTCAGGCTTTCGAAGATATCTTGGCTCTCCTTATCTATGGTTTGGTTCTCTTCCCAAATCCGGATTCCTTTGTAGATGCAAACGCTGTCAAGATTTTCCTTTCCCGCAATCCTGTGCCTACCCTGCTGGGTGATATCTTGCATGCCCTTTATACTCGTACCGTGCGAAGAAGAGGAACCCTCATGTGTTGCGTGCCATTGCTGTCAAGGTGGTTTATTTCGCACCTCCCCAAGTCTGTGCTGAAGAATGAAGAAGGTTTGGGTTGGTCCTACAGGATAATGTCACTTGCCCATACAGATATTCTTTGGAGTTCCCGGGATATGGAAGACACTTCTGTTATTGATTTCTGTGGGGGATACCCTAATGTCCCATTTCTTGGAATCAGAGGGGGTATAACCTACAATCCTTGTCTAGCTTTGCGACAATTTGGTCATGCTCGGAGAAATGGTCCCTATGAGCTACTTCTTGAGAATATTAGGTTTGACTACAAGGAGGACGTTGACGAGCACCGCCGAAGGTTTATACGAGCTTGGGGCATGGTGAACAGATTTGATCCACAAGAGCTAGGACCAAGGACTTCCCTTCCTATGCAGCCTTATCTCCAGTGGGTCCGAGCTCGTGCCCAGAAGCTTGGGATGCCCTATGAAGCCGTATTACCAGTAATTGTGGAGCCCACCAATGAAGAGGGAGTTCCTTACACAGTTCTTTATCCTTACATGCCCACTGATCCTGGGGAGTTGCAGAGGTCTTGGATTTAGCTGAAAGAGGAAAGGGATACTTACCGGGAGAAGTACCATGAGCAAGAAAGGAAGATTTTGAAGCTCACCAGGTAGCTCGAGGAAGAAAGAGTGATCAATGACTACGTCAGCACAAAGAGGAAGCGTCCATGGGACTTTTGATTTTGCTTTTCTAGTTTTAAATTTGTTTACCATTTATTTCTTTGTAACGCCTTAAAGGAATTGTTGAACCTTTTACAAGTTAATCTAATAAAGTTTGTTTATTTTTGGTTTGCAAATTTAAATTTCCCAAAGTCTTTGAAATCATTACATACGCTTCCCATTATCATGCACACCATTACAGGTACCAGTACAGGCTTCTCATCTTCTTCGTTGTTTATTTCAGCAGAAATGTCTTCTGATCAAGCCATCAAAGATCTTCAGGCACAAAACACCCAATTCCAACAGATGTTCTTAAGCTTGGCTAAAGGGAAAGAGGATTTGAAGACCCTGATTTTGAAAGAGAAGAAGAAGAAGAAGGTTGGCATTCTGAACATGGGTAGAATATTCGGAGAAAGGATAAGACAATCAGCTGATCTAACCTCCTCATCCAAAGACGGGGAGAACCAAGAAATGACAAAGGACCCTAGTTTAGCAGTTTCTGATAACGATACGAATTACGATGATGAGCAATATCCTCCTGCTGAGGATTGGTACAAGAAGCTAGAAGACCGTCTGAGTGCTATGGAGATTCAGAAGACCCCTGGTTTGGATTTCGGAGAACTGGGATTGGTATCGGGAGTGGTGATCCCTCATAAGTTCAAAGCTCTGGTTTTTTCCAAGTACGATGGAGTATCCTGTCCAAAACTCCGTCTCCGCTCTTACGTAAGAAAAATCCAACCCCACACTGCTGATAGAAATTTGTGGGTACACTTCTTTCAATATAGTCTATCAGGGACTCAGCTTGAATGGTTTTATCAGTTAGAAGGAGTCAATGTCCAAAATTGGGAAGACCTTGCTGCTGCTTTTTACAGGCAGTATCAGTATAACGCCGACCTTGCTCCCACTCGTACTCAGCTTCAAGGTATGTCTATGGGTGCAAGTGAAGGTTTTAAGGACTATGCTCAAAAGTGGAGAGACTTGGCTGGAAGATTCCAGCCCCCTTTGTCTAATAGGGAGTTGGTTGACATCTTTCTAGGGATGCTATCTGGTCCATTTTTCAATCATCTGATCGGTAGTTCGTCATCTGGGTTTACTGAGTTGATTTTGAGTGGAGAGAGAGTAGAAGTTGGCATTAGAAGTGGTAAAATACAGAAGGATACTTCATCAAGTGCAGTAAAGAAGCCTTTCACCGGTAAGAAGGAAGCTAGTGCAGTCTATGGCTCGAGGGGCCAAAGCAGACCTGAACACCGTCAAACAGTAAATGTGGTAGTGATATCAAGACCCACAGTTGCTCCATAATGCAACAATCAACAAATGGGGGAAAGACCACAGAGGTAGTTCACTCGGCTCAATATGACCTTGTCTCAAATTCTACCACAATTATTAAGACCAATGTGGTAACTCTGAGGGAAGCCCCGAAGAACCCCAACACCACTTCTCCTCATTATAACGCGAATTCCCGCTGCGCCTATCACTCCGAAAGTCCAGGTCATGATACAAACAACTATTGGGCCTTGAAAAACAAGGTGCAAGACTTGATCGAAGCCAAAGAGATTGAGTTTGACGCTCCGGAGAAGCCAAACATCATAACTGCTCCCATGCCCAAACATGGTCATGGAGTAAATGCTATAGACGATGATTTATTTGTGACCTATGTGGAAGAAATTTCTACTCCTTTGATGATAGTTAAGAAGAATTTGTTGTTGGCAGGTTTGTTTCCAGGTTGTGGTGAAGGTTGCCACATATGTTCAATTTTGCCTGCTGGTTGCCGCTTATTGAAATCATGTGTTCAGCGCCTGTTGGATAATAAAGAGATCCTGTTCGAAAAGACTATGATTTCGTTGGTTCCAATTCAAGATGTTTCCATCATAACCATTTCCGCCAATCCTTCCAAGGTATCCTCGAGAAAACCTGTTAGGATTACACCCGTCCCAAGAATTGCTCCGTTAATAATTATTGTCCCCGGTCTTATCCCATACACTTCGGATAAGGATGTCCCTTGGCACTATGGTTCTGATGTGTATTACCATGGAGTTAAATAAGACTTAAAAAGTGAGGAAGTTGATGTTGATGTCAGCAATATTGTCGGGGCTAGCAAGGTCACCAGAAGAGGAAGACTCTTTTCCCCCGAGATTTCCCCTTTGACTGTCCACAAACCTATTGTCATTCCATCTGCTAGTACATCAACTATTACCCCAATTCTTATTCAAGTCATCACCCCTGTCGTTGAGCCATCTGGGACATGGGGCAAAGAAATCATAGGTGAGCCTGCCTGGACGGAGGCACCTAAGAAGATCATTGTAGAAACCCCGAAACAAGAGATAGAGGAAATTTTGAAAATAATCAAGAAGAGCGACTACAACATAGTCGAGCAACTGGGGCAGACCCCGTCAAAAATCTCCATGTTGTCCTTGTTGTTGTGTTCTGAAGCTCATGCAAAGGATCTAATTGCATTCCTCAAGACTGCACATGTGCCGCAGGAAACATCAGCCAATTAATTCAAAGATTATGTAGCTAGCCTGACCGCCAATAATGGGTTAGGTTTCTCAGATGCAGATCTGACTACTAAGGGGAGAAATCATAATGATGCTCTGCACGTCTCAATCGAGTGCAGGGGCACCACTATGGCCCATGTACTGGTGGATACTGGGTCTTCATTGAATGTTCTGCCAAAGAAAGCATTAGATCGTCTGGACTGTGAAGGTTTGATTCTAAAGCCGAGCAATATTATGGTCAGGGCTTTCAACGGGTCAAAAAGGATGGTGCACGGGGAGGTGGACATTCCTGTTAAAGTTGGCTCTCAGACTTTTGTGTCCACCTTTTATGTGATGGATATCAGACCATCATATTCTTGCCTGCTGGGTCGCCCTTGGATTCATAAGGTTGGGGCAGTGACTTCAACGCTCCATCAAATGCTGAAATATCCGGTAATGGGGAAGATTGTCACGATACGAGGTGAAGAGGAGTATATGGTGAGTCATCTCAACTCTTTCTGCTACGTGGAGATGGATGGGGAATTCATCAAAACCCCTTGTTAGAATTTTGAAGAAGTCCCTCAGACTTTGGTGTCAACTGAAGTTGCTTTCAACAAACCTCTGATGAAGATGGCTTCTCTCAAGGATGCCAGGGCTGTAATTGAAGAAGGTGGGTGTACAAATTGGGGTCAGCCTGTTTTCACGCGCAAAACTGACAAATTTGGTTTGGCTTTACTACAGGGGCTCAAAGGGTTGTTAGGCGCGCACGGATTGGAAGACCTCTTCTGCACACCAGCAATCAGGGAGTTAATGCGATTGAAGATGGTGAAGAAGATTCAGATATTGACAGTTGGATCTACCCAACAACCAATGGTGGATTGAACAACTGGACGGCAAAGGACTTCATGCCAGCTTCTTTTATTCCACAGTAATTGACTTTTGTTTTAAGAGTTATAATAGACAGTTTGAAACTTTACGGCCCGAGGCACCTTGGATTTTCTTGTGAGGGCTTATTACTTGTCATTTCATATATCATTAATAAAACATTGGATGTTTTTCTTGCATTACAAATCTTGCTCTCTTTGTTTTTCTTTTCTGTCTCCCACTCTATCAAAACATTTATTCTCTTACACACACTCACGTATCATAATGCAGATCCATTGCCACTATGGATCCCATTGATAACAACTCTTCTACTGCCAGTTATGACTTTGAAAATCCGATCAACCAAGCTGAGGACGAAGGTGAGGATGATTGTGAAGTTCCTGGAGAACTTGGTAGACTGTTACTGACGGAAGAAAGGGCCATACAGCCTCATGAGGAGCCACTTGAGTCAGTAAATTTGGGTACAGAGGTAGGCAGGAAAGAGGTTAATATAGGTGCAAATCTGGAGCCTAGTGTCAAGCAACGGTTGATACAAATGCTACGCGACTATGTTGAGATCTTCGCTTGGTCTTATGAAGATATGCCTGGTTTAGACACCGATATTATGGTTCATCGCTTGCCAACTAAAGAAGACTTCCCTTTGGTAAAACAGAAGGTCCGTCGTATGTGCCCTGAGATGTCTGAGAAGATCAAAGCTGAAGTCATGAAACAATTCGACGTTGGATTTTTAGTTGTCACTTCTTATCCGCAGTGGCTTGCCAACGTTGTTCCAGTACCTAAGAAAGATGGTAAGGTACGAATGTGTGTAGACTATAGAGATCTGAACAGGGAAAGCCCCAAGGATGATTTCCCACTTCCTCACATAGATGTTCTAGTCGACAACACCGCACATCATAAGATCTTCTCCTTCATGGATGGTTTTTCTGGCTACAACCAGATTAAGATGGCTCCTGAAGACATGGAGAAGACAACCTTCGTTACACAGTGGGGCACCTTTTGCTACAAGGTAATGCCTTTCGGGTTGAAGAATGCTGGGGAAACTTATCAGCGCGCCATGGTCGCTTTGTTCCACGACATGATTCACCATGAGATCGAAGTTTATGTTGATGACATGATAGCAAGGTCCCAGAGTGAGGAAGAACACCTTGATCATCTCCAAAAACTGTTCGACAGGTTGAAGACGTATAAGTTAAGGTTAAACCTGAACAAGTGCATCTTCGGGGTAAGGTCTAGTAAACTGCTAGGTTTCATCGTCAGTGATAAAGGTATTCAGGTGTATCCTGCAAAGGTAAAAGCTATACAAGAGATGCCATCTCCCCACAAAGAAAAGGAAGTTAGAGGATTTTGGGGACGTCTGAACTATATCGCCCGATTCATCTCACATCTGACTGCTACTTGTGAGCCAACCTTCAAGCTGCTGAAGAAAGATCAAGTGGTAAAGTGGAATCAGGAATGTCAGGACGCTTTCGAAAGAATCAAGGAATACCTCCAAGAGCTACCAATTTTGATGCCTCCAATTGAAGGAAGACATTTGATCTTATACTTGACAGTACTGGATAGTTCAATGGGGTGTGTGCTGGGGCAGCATGACGAGTCTGGCCGAAAAGAGCACGCTATTTATTACCTTAGAAAAAAGTTTACCGACTGTGAGACCCAAAACTCATTGCTCGAGAAAACTTGTTGCGCTTTGGCATGGGCTGCTCGCCGGCTGAGACAGTATATGCTGACTCAGACCACCTTATTGATATCAAAAGTGGATCCAATCAAGTATATCTTCGAAAAGCACGCCCTGTCCTGAAGAATAGCGAGATGGAAGATGATCCTAACCGATTACGACATCCAATACACGACCCAAAAAGCAATCAAGGGGAGAGTATTGGCGGATCATTTGGCGCATCAGGCCATGGATGACTACCAATCCATGAATTTCGAGTTCCCGGATGAGAACATCATGTTGGTGACCGACTGTGAAGAACCTAGACCGGATGAAGGACCTGAGGAAGGATCCCGATGGTCTATATATTTTGATGGAGCATCAAACGCATTGGGTAATAGCATTGGCACTATAATTATATCTCCTGAGGGTTGTAATACTCCGTTCACCGCCCGATTATGTGTTAACTACACCAACAATATGGCAGAGTATGAAGCATGTATCCTAGGTCTTCGAGCTGCTATTAACCTGAGGATTAAGTTCTTCAGTGTATTCAGAGATTCTGCTCTGGTGATCAGTTAGATCAAAGGCGAGTGGGATACGAAGCACCCAAATCTTATTCCTTACAAAGAATACATACTGACATTGCTCCCACATTTTGAGGAGATAACCTTTGAACACTTCCCGAGAGAAGAGAACCAACTGGCGGACGCGTTAGCTACCATGTCTTCTATGTTAAAGGTCAGGTGGGACAATGAAGCTCCCCAGATTACCATCGAGAGGTTGGATGAACCCGCACATTGCTGTGACATTGAGGCTGAAGAGGTAGCAGATAAACCCTGGTTTCACGAGGTGAAGAGGTATCTCGAGGCTCAAGAATACCCCGAGGAGGCAACTGTTAATGATAAGAAGTTTCTGAGAAGGTTCGCTGCGAAGTTCTTCATCAGTAATGGGATCCTTTATAAGCGTAACCATGATTCAACCTTACTACGATGTGTGGACAAAAGCGAGGCAGAAATGATCATGGAAGAGTTACATGAAGGTACCTTCGGAACTAATTTCAATGGACATACCATGGCGAAGGAAATCCTACGGGCAGGATATTACTGGTCTACTTTGGAAGCCGATTGTTATCAGCATTCTCGAACCTGTCATAAGTGCCAGGTCTATGCTGATAAGGTGCATGTACCTCCAGTTCCTCTGAATGTTTTAACGGCTCCTTGGCCTTTTGCAATGTGGGGCATCGACATGATCGGGGAGATCAGACCTACTACGTCCAACGGGTATCATTTCATTCTGGTAGCTATTGATTACTTTACAAAGTGGGTCGAGGCAACTTCCTTTGCTATAGTAACCAAGAACGTCGTGGCGCGGTTTATCCGACACAATTTGATCTGTCGATATGGTGTACCAGAGAGAATCATCACGTACAATGGTACAAATCTCAACAATACGATGATCACCGAACTCTGCAAATAGTTCAAGATACAGCATCACAACTCTTCTCCCTATCGACCAAAGATGAATAGGGCTGTGGAAGCGGCTAATAAGAATATCAAGAAGATTGTGCAGAAGATGACGATGACGTACAAAGACTGGCACGAGATGTTACCATTCTCCCTTCATGGGTACCGTACCTCAGCACGGACGTCGATAGGGGCAACACCCTATTCTTTGTTGTATGGCATGGAGGCAGTCCTACCCGTTGAAGTCCAGATACCCTCTCTCAGGATTATGAAGGATGCAGGTTTGAACGAAGATGACTGGATCCAAACCCGGCTTGATCAGCTGAATTTAATCGATGAAAAGAGGATTACTGCTATTTGTCACGGTCAGACGTATCAGAAGCGAATGATTAAGGAATTTAACAAGAAAGTCTGACATCAAAAATATCAAGTCGAGGATATGGTGATCAAACGCATCATACTGTCGCAAGGTGATCCCAGGGGCAAATGGATCCCCACATACGAAGGGCCATTTATGGTTAAGAACATTTTCTCGGGAGGAACTATGATTCTAACCACCATGATTGGTGACGACCTTCCTTACCCTGTCAATGCAGACATAGTGAAAAGATACTACGCATAATCAAAGACCCGCTAGGTTGACTGGCCTAGGCAAAAATAAGGGCTTCCCGGCGAACCAAAAGGGTTCGTGCAAAAATAAGGGATGAAAATGGAAAAAATCTGTACACCCGGCAAGTCGAAAACCTGAAAAGGCGGCTTGGGCAAAAAAGGGTATCCCGGTGGACTGAAAACCCGAAAGGGCGGTTCAGGAAAAAATTAGGGATTGAAGCGTAACACTATGTCTCATTGGATCATCTTGCAACCAGAGTTTGGTATCGACTATCAAGCTCAGACGATGCCAATTAATCTGATCTACCTTCGAACAAGTAGCAAAGTGATGAGACGCTCGAAAATATAAGGGCAATAGCAGAGTTGGAACCAATGGGATTGTTTCACATAGCTGTTTTTCTTTCTTTTTCACAAAATTATATAATTTATATCTTTCAACGGCGTTCTCTTACTAGGACGTCAGCCTCTTGTACAAAAACGCCAATTATGGGCCAACTTCAAAATCAATACAATTTATTTTTACAAGAAAATTTCAAATTGTTTTTCTTTTTCTGTTTTGCAAAGAACGTCAAATGATTTATTTTTTATATATGCATTTGAGAATAATTGTTGCTCATAAATGTTTACATGAAAAAAAACAAAAGACAATTACTCGTAATTCCAGGAACAGGGGAAAACAAGAAGTGTCAAAACCTTACAGTTGCTCTACCCACCAGGTACAGGGATAGAGCCAGCTTGAGAATATGACTAAAGGTACATACACTCCCCACAGAGTAGGAAATATCCAAAGACAGTAGTGTTAACTCTCACCAGTCGAGGTTCACAATCGCGAGCGAATCAGCAAAATTCTCCCCAAGCAGAGTTTATCTATCAAAATCAGCAGATCATCCAACAGCGTATCTCCCTTTCCCATAAAGTCATTTCTCCCACAGGGTTATTCTCAAACAGAGTTTCACCCGGCGGAATGTTCTCGAGAAGAATGGACGCAAGTCTCCAGCTAATCATCTTCGGTCACTATCCCCAGCAAGGACGAAGAATTTAACTCCTTATACTCTCCAACAGCAGTCCATGACTTATTCTCCCCAGCCAGAGAATATCACAAGAACATTGCATATCCATACATCGTGGCATGCGCATATGCATCATACAACACAATCTCATTTATTTTGAGAACATCATTACTCAATACATTTCATACATCATGACATTACATACGACTAACTCTTTACCTTTCAGGGAAAGATGCAATCAAGTTCTCGCAAGTTTTCTCTGGTTCAGTCAAATCGATACTAAGATTTTTATTCCAGTTCAAGCTATGAAGCCCAGAAGTCGACCGGATAATATCTTGATTTCTCCAAAATACTATGAAGCCTAGAATCGACCAGATAGTGGTATATCTTAAATACAAGCTTTGAAGCCCGGAAATCAACCGGAAAACAGCTTAACCCTCAGCAAGTTATTGTGAAGCCTGGAAATCGACTAGATAGCAATACAAGATACCATGAAGCCTGGCGCACGACCAGATAACGGTATAAGGCACTGTGAAGACTGGAGCAAGACCAGATAGTAGCAAAGGACACTGAAGCCTGGGACACGACCAGATAATAGTATAAGGTATTGCGAAGCTTCGAATTCGACCAAATAGCAGTTTACTCAGAAAATTACTATGAAGCCTGGAAGTCAACCGCATATGAGTATACCTTAAATTCAAATGGAAACCTGAATGCGACCGGATAACCGCTTAATTCCTTCTGAATCCTGGAGAACGACCAGATAAGAATTGAAAAATTATAGAGCCTGGAGGATAACCAGATAGAAAGTTTAATCTCATCTCCCCAATAAAACACTGCAAGGCATGGAGCATGACCAGATAGCATTTCATTGTCACCTCCTCAACTAAGAGGTAATTCCCCAGTAGAGTAATGGACAACTAAATCTCCTAAAGTTCTATTTCTCCCAAGACAGAGACCAACATGCTCCCAGCGAAATCCTCCTCAACAACTGGTATACGGGTTATCACAAAGGAATCTCTTATGCGATCAACACTTCTTCGGATGGCATCCTTAAGCCCATATTCCTTCATTAACTTCCAAATGGAATCTATAATCCCATTCACGATATCGCGAGACAAGTACCACTTCATGCGAGTGCGAATTTCTGGGCACTCTAGTTTTCAATCATCTTCCACCTTCAGATCACGAAAGGCAGACAAGCCAATCTACATCCTCAGGTTTAAGAAGATTGAACAGGGGCAGCTGTTGTACCCCAAAATTTTCCCTCCCATATTTCTCAATACATGTCAATTAAGGTCTTCAAATTGCTCAAGGAAGTCCAAGAGTTGACCAGACAAACTCTCTACTAAGGCAGTCTACCTCAAATTAGGGTTTCATTTTTCATCAAGATGCTTGAGTCCAAAGGAGCCCAAATTCTCACCATTGTCCTAATATGTTCTTAAGATCATCCATGTCAAGTTCCAAGCCTTGCAGAGAAAATTTGCTTAGTCAATTGCTCAAAGACCTAGAAATCGACTGTGCTAGGGCAAAAGCCAACTGTGGTCCACATACAGTCAAACTTCATGATTTTGGGCCAAAATTCTCATTTTGAAGTATTATTCATCATTTGATCAAGGGTTGATCATTATTCCCCAAGGATTTCTCATAATTCATCAAAACCCAAAAGTTGCTAAATTAGGGTTTTGTAGGAAAAGTCAACTCAAATTTGACCAAGCATAACTTTCTCATACTTTATCAAAAATGACCCATCCAAATCTCATTTTGAAGAGGATGCAATTCCCTACAATTCATCTTCATCTCCAAAGTTCAAAATATGCACTCACAAGAAGATATGAATTTGGACATTATAGGTCATTTTAAAAAGTCAACAAAAACACCTTTTGGGTCAAAGATTCATACATGAACATGGAAGACTCAATTGAGATGAGAATAAAATGGTTGTATAGAGGACATCTTAAGCTTTCTAAAAAGTCCAGGAATACATCACTAAGGTCAAAATTGAGAGAGTTATGCATTGGCCAAGTTGACCCTTTTTGCAAAATTGCCAAAAGTCAAATGTATCCTAAATTGCATTTTTTGGTAAATGGGCCCAATTTTTTATGCTTGCACTGAGTTTGTAATGTGACCCAAGACCCATGAGCCCTTCCACTTGTCATTCTTTTACTTTTTTTATTTATTTTGATTTTATTTTATTTAAATCAAATAAAATCAATATAAAATAGTGAAAATATCAAAAATCATTAAAACCTTGAGATTTTGTGCATGATTAGGTCCATTATACAGCTGGAGACAAGATCAAATCGTGCAAGGCTTCATATGGACACAAAAAGATTGAATTTGCTTGTTTTGGAAAGATTTGGTACAAGGATGAAATCATTGATCAATCTTCATAATTGGAAAATATTTGATGCAAGTATTAACCCTAATACATTCTAGTATACATAAGGAAAAAATGCAAACAAAAAGGAGGAGGCTAGAGGAGGCTAGAGGCGTGCAAAGGCAGAGAAAGAATTGCAAATTTTCAAAGAAAAAGTGCAAACCAATTTCCAAGGGTCAGGTCATCTCAAGCCATTCTAACAATACCAATCAATTGCTGGACTAGCAAGCTGCCCCATGCCTTGAAATGCAACATAGCAGTCACACAGTTTGCATATTTTCTTGAATTCAAATATATTGATTCTGGCATATTTAGCATGATTGATTGGCATATTTATAATCCTTGAGATATTTACAAGCTAATAACTATATTCAATTGCATTTTTATTGATTGAACATGAAACTACCATGGCTAGGGTTCGTGCTTTGTTTTTAGGGGTTTCTTGTACAGGGAAAATTGGACATTAATAATGGTACCATGATGCTCATAAGGTTGAAATGAGTTGATTGGTACCATTGGTTTTCATTTATCATGCGTATACAAGATTTTGGAAATGTACAGGGGCTATACCTACGCTTGATGTCCATAGGTAAAAGTCTTTTATCTAAAATGACAGAATCAACGAAGAAGACAATGGCGTGGCAGTATGTGAATGGTCAATTCGAATTTCGCGCGTTTTGGGAGGCGTGGTACGTTGTTTGCATTATATTTTATTTGTTTCATTATTATTACAACTAACATAATAGCGCAGATGGTGAGAATGCTGGCCTTTGATGCACACGTCCTGGGTTCGATCCCAGGCGTGTGCATTTTACTATTTTCTCAACAATTTCAGGACAATCCAGTGTTTCACCTCCTCAAGTGTGTTTCGTGTACTCTCCACATCAGCCACCTGATGTACTCCTTGCCAGATCCAATAAGCCCACAATGAAGGTCCACCATGCGCCGAGTCAAGCATACACACGTGATTAGGCAAGGTCAATGGGTCCAGGAGCTTGTTGGGCTCAAAATTTCAAACAACACCCCCCTTTTGCTAAATAACATCAGGCCCATTTTTCTTTCTTTTCTATTTATTTATTTTATTTTAATTAATTTGCTTATTTATTTTTAACAAAATTAATTTCTTTTTTCACAAAAAAATCATAAAATCAAGAGTTTTACAAAAGTTAGAATTAGGTTTTTATTTTATCAAATTTAATATAATTTAGTTTAATTCAATATAGGGAAATTTTAACTTTTTTTAATTAAAACCAATTAGAAAAATTAGGGTTAAACTTTTGATTTAATTTTTATTTCTTTTCTCAAAATAAAAAAAAATACAAAAATAGGTTAATTTAATTATTTTTCTTAAAATTAAAATTAATTAGTAATTAGGTTTTTTATTATTATTCAATCGAGCTTTATTTTCTCAAATAACACAAAAAACGACAAAAATAATTTTTCCTTTGAATTACAATTAGGTATAGTTGGGGTCAAAACCCTAGTTATTTCGCATTCGATTCATCGTGCGCGTTTGTTTTTTTTACAATATTGATATAACCGTCCACGGTATATAATAGTTTAATCTAGGACTTTTCTTTATTTATCGCCTTTTACGGGTTTTTTGGCTATGTAATTAATCCCTACCCCGAAGCCTTGTAATAGCGTAGGTTTTATTTTCTCGCATTTTAATTTTCGCAATTGTTAACTGTTTAGATGTATGTTAATAGGATTGTATGACAAGATTGCATGATAATTTAAAACGGCTAGAAAACCCTAATGTGCAAAGATAATAACTGAAATCAAATCACTCGCACATGTGCACTCTTAGGGTATACTCTCACTTTGGTTGCCTTCGGTAAACAATCATTAAGCATAGGGTGTCTTAGTGGTTGCCCTCCTGTCTAAAAAAGATCAAACTTCCCATTTGAATGTTGCCTCGGAAATGTTGCCTCGAAAATGTTGCCTCGAATATAATCTTAAAGACTCTAGGGTTATTACTAAGGTGTCCTAACATTGCTTTAGTAATCGTGCATCCCTTACGAATTGACCCTTACAAATCCAATGATGATGCTACCTATTTCGCAATAGTATGATAGCATTGTCTAAAGGAAACGAGAATAGAAACAATCCTTTTTAGAGTATGTAGATGCTAGTAGGTACTTGCTCAAATCAAACTTTTCACACTTACGCTTTCCAAAACAAAATTTCAAAACATACTTCGTAACACTCTTGAGGATAGAAACAAGGGTTAAAACGAAGTAAAACAAAACTTTTTAAAACAAGCACATACAAGCAGGTTTAAAAGATGACCAAGTACCTAAGAGCCCATGGAAAACCATGGATAGAAAGGGTGCTAACACCTTCCCTTTCTATAATCTACCCCCGTACTCAGAATATCTCGAAAAAGGATTTTTTTTCTGTGCTTTTTTCCTTTCCGGTTGGATGAAATAAAAGTCGGTGGCGACTCTTGCTTACCGCAACATTTTGCAAATACAAAACGCAAAACGCAAACCAGTATTTTCAAAACAGTCGATTCTTCCATCGTATCACACCGGGGAATAGCACTCAGACTTCAAGGGGAAAACAAATGCTTTCACGGTCCACACTTCTATTGAGGATTGCAATCCTGATTTCAAAATAAGGTAGATGGAAACCATATTGGCAAAATATCAACTGAGGATTTTGAGCTGACTTCAATGGAGAAATATCATACAGACTTCACTAGGGGAGATAGTGCCTCATCATCGAGATATCAACGTGGGACATCGTGCTGACTCCATTGGGGAGGTTAACACCACATCGAAGAGAGGAAACCAAGATACGTTCTTCACTGGGGATACCAGATACGTTCTTCAATATTTAGAGTAAGTATTGCACCAACTTCTCTGGGGAAAAAGTATGAAACCTCATGGGGACAACAACTTGGAGAGTTAAGAAGTCAAACATTATAGCAAGAAATCAATCTTATGGGGATTTTAAATCAAACCCAACACTTGGCGAGTGAAAACCCAAAAAGTTGATAACCAATTCAACACTTCTTAAATAAAACACTGCCCTTGCCTGATTATCGGGCAATCAAACAAAATGACAGTACTGCCGAGAGGGAGATGCTTCGTAAATGAGTCAAATCTTAGCATGCACGGGGAGAAAAGACTATTATCAAATAAGTAAGGCCTTCACTGGGAAATCTCGAATTGAGTCTTCATATCATGCAAACTTATTCAAAAAAATGATGCCCTGGGATAGCCTTCCTGGGGAATCGAGAAGTCAACATTATAGAAAGAGGTCAAACTCATGGGGATTTTAAATCAAACCCAACACTGGGCAGGTGAAAAACCAAAAGTTTACCATTGTCTGGTCACTTCTTAGAAAATATACTTCCCTAGTCTAGTTTAGTGAGAAATAAATACCAACAATAATGCAAAAACTACAGAAAGAGCAGAATTTTGCAAATAGTCCCAATCTTAGCATACTAGGGAACAAGACCTTTCGTCATATGAAGGAAAACTTCGCTAGGGAATCTGGGATAGAGGCCTCAGACCATGCAAACCCAAAAATCAGAAAATAAACCAACACTTGACTGGGAACATTAGGATCACAAATCCAATACTGCACCTTACGCCAATTGGTATCGTATTCAATATACAAAAATCACACGCATACCAGCAAAAATGACCTGATAAAACTTTCTCGGGGGGAAACAAAACTTTCTGAAATTACTGGAGTTCGTTCATTCCTGGGATCACCACTCTTTTTCCTCTTGAATCACAAAATCTAAATTAAAAGTATTTTTGTAAATTCTTTTTGAAAAACAATTTTGTTATTTAATCTTTTTGCTTTGAAAATTATTATCAATAATAAATGGAGTATTTGTAAGCTGAATAAAATAAAAATTACAAAGAATTGGGAAAAAACTCAAATTTTATTGATAGAATGGTAGTCTGCGAATGGCGGGACTCCACGGATGATTACAAAGTTTAGAAAATGGTAATATATAATGGAAAATATACATTGAGATACAATGACCACTATTATCTCTAACAACTTTGATATTTTGAGCAACAGCTTCTGTTGAAGTATGGTGATGATCCAAAAAGATTGTTGCTTCAATGATCAAGTCTTGTCTGATGTAGTTACTTTCCATGAAAGTCCCTAACTTTTGCATAAGCTTCCCTTGTGGGTTTTCAACTTAGTCGGAAATTTTATTCTGTTTATGTCTCTAATTTTTTCCTAGACTTCCCTTTCGGGTTTTCGGCCTACCGAGACGCTCCTTTTTGCCTAAGCCGCCCTTTCGGGTTTTCAAATTAGAAAGTTGTTCTTTTATTTCTTTAGGCAAAGTATTTCTTGACTGCATCAACATTCATGGGACGTGGGAACTCCCCGCCATCCATAGTTTCAAGAATTAATGCACCGCTAGAGAAGGCTTTCTTGACAACATATGGGCGTTCAAAATTGGCAGTCCACTTTCCCCTAAAATCATCGTTAAAAGGCACGATTTTCCTGAGCACGAGGTTGCCTTCTCTGAATTCACGAGGTTTAACCTTCTTATCAAAATCTTTCTTCATTATCTTCTGATATAATTGCCCATGACACAAAGCCATCATTCTCTTCTCTTCGATCAAATTCAATTGGTCAAACATGTTCTGGACCCATTCAGCCTCTGACAACTTGGTTTCCATTATCAAACGCAAAGAGGGAATCTCAACCTAGATTGGGAGCACCGCTTCCATTCCATACACAAGGGAGAACGAATTTTCTCCTGTTGAAGTGCAGACAGATGTCCGATATCCATGTAAAGCAAAAGGGAGAATTTCATGCCAATCTTTATGAGTAACAACCATCTTATGGATGATCTTCTTGATATTTTTATTAGCAGCTTCAACAGCCCCATTCATCTTCGACCTGTACAGAGATGAATTGTGATGGACAATCTTGAAGTCTTCACAAAGTTCTTTCATCATCTTGTTGTTCAGATTTGAGCCATTATCAGTGATAATTTTGCTCGGCACACCATACCGACAAATGAGATTATTCTTAATGAAGTGCACTACCACCTACTTAGTAACATTAGCATATGAAGCAGCTTCCACCCATTTGGTGAAGTAATCAATTGCTACCAAGATAAAACAGTGTCCATTCGAAGCTTTGGGTTCTATCATTCCAATCATGTCAATACCCCACATAGAGAAGGGCCACAGAAATGAAATAACATTGAGAAGCGCCGGAGGCACATGAATCTTGTCTGCATAAATCTGGAATTTATGGCACTTCTTTACAAACTTGTAACAGTCAGATTCCATTGTCAGCCAATAGTAACATTCCTTTAACATCTTTTTATCCATCGAATGTCCATTGGCATGAGTTCCAAATGATCCTTCATGAATCTCATGCATCAATATGTCAGCTTCGTGTCTATCCATTCATCTAAGTAAGACCATGTCATAATTTCTCTTGTACAACACATTTTCACTGAGGAAGAAGCCGCCAGCCAATCTTCTTAATGTCTTTCTATCTTTATTCGATGCACTGATCGGGTATTGCTGAGTCTGGAGAAAATTCTTGATATCATAATACCAAGGTTTCTCATCTGCTACATCCCCTTTTGTAAACACAAGAGCGGGCCTATCCAGTCTCTGAACTATAATTCAAGGTATATCATTCCAAGTATTCACTTGATACATAGAAGCCAAAGTTTCCAGAGCATCGTCCATTTGATTTTCGTCTCTGGGGATGTGATGGAATTCAAATTTATTAAAGAAGGGTAACAATCTTCTAGAATAATATTTGTAATGGATTAAGCTGGGGTGACGAGTATCCCACTCTCCTTTAATCTGATTTATTACCAAAGCTGAATCGCCATACACATCTAGAATTTTAATTATGAGATCAATAGGTTCCTCAAGACCCATGATACAAGCCTCATATTCTGCCACATTATTAGTACAATCAAACTTCAATCTTGCAGTAAAAGGAATGTGTGATCCATGTGGAGTGACAATCACAACACCAATTCCTTTACCATAAGCATTCACAGCTCCATCAAATATCTTGCCCCAGCGAGATTCCGGACCGGGACCTTCCTTAGGCAATGGTTCATCACAACCTTTCACTTTCAGAAACATCACATCCTCATCGGGGAAATTATACATCACAAAATGATAATCATCAACTGGTTGGTGAGCAAGATAATCTGCTAACACGCTGCTTTTAATAGCTTTTTGAGTGCGGTATTAGATGTCATATTTAGACAACAACATCTTCCAGTGGGCAATTCTCCCAGTAAGAGCAGGCTTTTCAAAAATGTACTAGATTGGATCCATTTTGGAGATCAACCAAGTAGTGTGATTCAACATATACTACCGCAAACATTTTTCCGCCCAGGCCAAAGCACAACATGTCTTTTCCAGCATGGAATACCGCGATTCACAATCAGTAAACTTTATACTGAGATAATAAATGGAATACTCTTTCTTACCTATTTCATCTTGTTGTCCCAGAATACAGCCCATGGATTTATCTAATACTGTCAGATACATAATCAATGGTCTTCCTTCAACAGGAGGGAGCATGATAGGAGGTTCAAGCAGATATTCTTTAATACTTTCAAATGCCCTTTGGAAGTCATCTATCCACACACAACCTTGATCTTTCTTTAACAACATAATGATTTGTTCACACGTTGCCGTCATGTGGGAAATGAATATGGAAATATAATTCAAACGCCCGAGGAACCCTCTGACTTGCTTTTCAGTTCTCGGTGCTAGCATTTTTTGAATTGCTTTAAATTTATCAGGGTTAACTTCATTCCCTCTCTGGCTAACAATGAAACCCAATAATTTCCCCGACTGAACACCGAACACTGAAGGTACATTTATTTAGATTCAAGCGGAGAAGATGCTTCCTCAAACGCTGAAACAACTTCAATAAATCTTCTACATGCCCTTCTTCGGTCTGGGATTTATCAATAATATCATCAAAATATACTTCAATTTCCCTGTGAATAAGATCATGGAATAGAGTTGTCCTATAACTCTGATACGTTGCACCAACGTTCTTCAACCCGGAGGGAATCACTCTATAACAGAATGTTCCCCAGGGTGTGATAAACGTTGTTTTTTCCATATCCTCAGGAGCCATCCTTATTTGATTATACCCGGAAAATCCGTCCATGAACGAGAAAACTTTGAATTTTTATTTGCTATCCACTAACATATCAATGTATGGCAATGGATAATCATCTTTTGGACTAGTTTATTTAGATCTCTATAATCTACGCACATGCGAACTTTTCCGTCTTTCTTCAGTACTGGGAAAATATTGGAAATCCACTGAGGGTACACTGATGTCACAAGAAAACCGACATTAATCTGCTTTAGAACTTCTTCTTTGATGTTCACTGCCATATCTGGGTGAGTTCTTCGCAACTTCTGTTTGATTGGCAGGCACTCTGGCTTCAGCGGCAAACGGTGCTCTACAATATTTGTATCTAGACCAGACATATCTTGGTAAGACCAAGCAAAAATGTCCACATACTCTTTCAACATCTCAATCAAACTTCTCTTCACATCAGGATGTAGCAATGCTCCGATCTTGACTTCCTTCGGGTCTTCTTCTGAACCCAAATTGATTACTTCCAATGGCTCTTTATATGGTTGAATGGAATTCTCCTAGCGCTGAATCAACCGTGAGACCTCTTCTGGAATCTCATCATAGTCTTCTTCTTCGGCCCCATACACATGACATTCAAAGTTGGGAGAGGGTGCAGGGTCATTGTATTCAACGGTTTTTTTAATTAATCTACATATATGATTTATGATTGTTTTAGAAACTGACACATATAACAAGTGATCATGCATATTGAATTTCAATTATTATCTATTTTGAAAGGTATTTTTTCCTTTTCTGATTACCATTTTCCAAGTAAAAAGCAAAAAATAGAAACACAATTTGGGAAACGAAGACAACTTTTATTATTGATTTTAAAAATCAAAGCAAACAAATAAGCCCATAAAATATCAATACTTTCACCTTGGGCAGAGTGAAAGCTTTTCAAAAATATTAACAAAAACAAATTACTTTGAAACATGTATGCAAGAGGGAACATCAATGGTGATCTAGTTTTGAACCTTATCTCTGTGCGTCACATAATTTAGCCTTTTTGGCTCTGCTTCATATTCCATAATAGCATTAATCCCGAAAATTGTTAGATGAAGATAACCTCTGCTACGAAAGATATCTTGATACTTGCCTACAACAGACTTCAGGTTCATGCTCTTACCTTTATCATTCTTCACAGAGAACCCCAAGCCAACTCTATTCTTGTTTACAGGCGGATCAACAATCCATCTCCATACTTCACTATGGCCTTTACGCTTAACCTGCTGAGCATCCTTAAGCGAAACCATAAAATTCTCATTTCCTCTTATATTATCAATGGATAAAGCTTGGAACTTGGTTCCAACAGCAGCTTCATCCGCCTCCATGATGATGAAAGAGGACAAATGAGATATTAATAATGCCTGTTCTCCATTTATAATTACCACTTTTCCTTCACGCACAAACTTCAGTTTCTGGTGTAAAGTCAAAGTGACAGCCCCTGCCTCATGTATCCACGACTGTCCCAACAAGCAGCTATAAGCGTGTACAATATCCATGACCTGGAAAGTAATCTGAAACAAATGTGGGCCTATATGAATAGGCAAGTCCACTTCACCAATAACAGATTTCCTTGATCCATCAAACACTTTCAAAATAATGTCACTTGGGCGCATGGGCGTTCCTTGATATTTCAACTTCATAAGAGTGCTCCTCGGTATAATGTTCAATGAGGATCCATTATCAATCAACACATTGGATATTGAATCATTATTGCAGTTCATAGAGATGTGGAGGACCAGATTATGATTCCTTCCTTCATCTGACAGTTCATCGTTGCAGAAACTCAGGTTATTACATGATGTAATATTCCCTGCCACACTGCTGAATTGATCTACAGGCATATTACTTTCCATGAAAGCTTGGTCCAATACCCTCATCAAAGATTCTTTGTGGGCAGAAGAGTTCATCAATAAAGCCAAGATAGATATTTTTGAAGGAGTCTGTAGTAGCTGATCTACAATTCTGTAGTCACTCATCTTGATTATCTTCAAAATATCATCCTCCTCTTTTTTTAGCGTAGCTCCACTAGATTCACCCACTGCCTTCTTGGGTTCAACATCTTCCACAACTTTCTTTCTAGTACTAACATCTCCACAAACAACTAGTGCAAATACACGACCACTGCAGGTCACTCTGCTAGTCTCAACAATATTTCCAACATTAGGCATTGGCTGGATGGGAACTTCCACACCATCCTCTAAGATTGTAGCATTATATTTGTAAGGTACATCCTTAGCTGACTTGTAGGGGACAGGACCCGACAAACTAATCACCAATGGAGTAATAGTTGGCTTTCCATGATATTCAACTTCAAAAGGGGTAGGTTCACCAAAGTAAAGGCACAATAACATTTACTACCTCTTCAACATAATCAGTCATACAGAGTCATCTCTGGAAAACATATCTTCATCTGAGGAGAAAAACTCATCCGCAAAGGCATACTCATCATCTGAGTCTTCTTCAGCCAAACAAACCTCAATCACATCAAATTCATGGTAATCATCCATTTAGCCTGTAACCTTGATAGTTTAATTATCCAACAACAAATGAACACCTTTCTTTACAATTGAACATCCTCGAGAGTCCCGACAGCAAATTCGGCAAGATCCATACTGATGTTCTACCTGACCAGCCATGTGGCAGAAAGTATCATGCAATTGTAAAAGATCCTCATTCATATATTCCACATCAAAGATTATGAACTCTCCAGGTCATCCAGAAACCATGTTTACTTTCTCTTCATACTCTTCCCTAGGCCTGATTATGTGGATGAGGCCCTCATTCATTATCTCCTACAAATCAGCTTTTATCTTGTCACAACCCTGTATATCCGTACTGCAAATAGCATAACCAGCATGGTCATGCGTATAATAGCTAAATACACATAGGTTTTCATGCATTTAAACCAAATCTCCTCTAACCAATTTAATATCAAAACTCCGGAAGTCGCCCGGAAAACCAGCCACCATGTTCATAGCATTTTCTCCTCCATGCTTGGGTAAAGGATTATCTTTCACATTAGGGCCAACATATTTGAAAGATAAGATACCAGACTTCACCAATTTTTGTACTTCAGTTTTTAAAGGATAGCAGTTCTCAGCATTGTGCCCTAATGCTCCCTGATGAAAAGCACATGTTTGGTATGCCTTGTAATACCAAGGCAACGGTGATGGTACAGCGGGAGGTGGTCTGGTCAGAACCAACTTCTTCTGAATTAATGCCGGGAGTAATTATGTATAACTCATAGGGATAGGATCATAACTCTCCCTTCTCTGATTATACCCTTAGTTCTCCTTATGGGATGGTCTCTGATAGGAAACGGTGGTTGGAGCTACACCAACAACTGGAGTTATTGAGGCGACTTGTTGATGATGCTGATAGTTTCTTCTAGGAGGATTAACCCTCCTCTCTTGCATAACAACATTTGTATATCCTGCCTTCTTTTTGGAAAACCCATACGATGGCTTCTTCGTGCTTCCGGAACTTTCACTCTTTGTTAAACGACCCTCTCTTACAGCCTCTTCCAAATGGATACCCATGCCTACCATTTCAGTAAAGTCATTTAGCGCACTAGCTACCATGCTCTCATAGTAGAAAGCACCCAGAGTATTCAAGAAAATCTTAGTCATCTCCTTCTCTTCCCTGGGAGGAATCACTTGGACGTCTAACTCACGCCATCTCTGTGCACATTCTTTGAATGATTCCCTATCTTTCTGGACCATGGCCCTGAGTTGATCAAGGTCAGGCGCCATGTCCACATTGTATTTGTATTGTCTGATAAATACTTCTTCCAAGTTGTTGAAAGTATGGATATTGACGTTGTCCAAACTCATATACCACTTCAGCGCAGCACCAGTCAAACTATCCTGAAAAATGTGAATCAGCAAACGTTGATCATCAGTATGGGTAGACATTCTTCTTACATAAATCACAAGATGAGGATGAGGACAAGTGTTACCCTTGTACTTCTCAAATTCTGGGACTTTAAACTTCACAGGTATCTTGAAATTTGGGACCAAGCATAAATCATTCACATTCTTCTCGAACAATTCCTTTCCCCTGAGGGCCTTCATCTCCCTCTGCATCTTGTCAAACTTCTCTTGAAAATCATTCATTCTATCATAGAGACCCAAGTCTTTACTTGGTGGAGGAAAAGGACGACACATATCATCATTAGCAAATGGGTCCATATTCACTAAACGAAGTGTGGCAGGAGCAATATGAACCACATGAGGTGCAGGAGTAACAGTAGTTTGAACAAATGAAGCATCTTAAGGAACAAGGTTGAAACCTTCAGGCACACAGTTCTCTGGCATTCCCCATGGACAACCTTCAGGCATGCGATTCTTAACAACAGCTGGAGTAGCAGACACAGGAACAGTCGGAGCTTCAGTAGTAACCCTTGTATGTTGAGGTTGAACACTCGGTGGATGATTTTGAGAAGCCACCAGAGATTCCATCAGAGCAGTGAGATTGGCCATGCCGGCTTTCAGAGCAGAAACATCCTTGCGCAGCTCGCGATTCTCTTGTTCTAAATTGTCCATCTTCCTTCTGAAATTAGCTCGAGTATTGTAGTGGTGAGACAGCTTGCTGAACAAAGTAAAGAAGCTTGGTAAGACACCTGGATATGCAAAGAAATGCAAGAAATATGTGCAATATGATGCATGATATACAATGCACATGATTTATTTTATTATTAATATTTCAAGCGACTTAATGATTTATAGACACATTGCAAATATCAAAGTAATAACACATTTGAAATACTAAATTTTTTTAATATAATAACTTCAAAATAGGTTACAAGTTTCAATAATCCCAAGTACAAGATGAAAATAAAGTCTAAAACCCTAAGAAGTAAAACTGATGGAGATCACTCTATACGCTGGCAGTTCCTTGTAAGCCTGGCAATCTGAGTCTTCAATCTCTGGTTTTCTTTCGCATATCTGGTGGAAACTTATTTCCAATAAACTGAATCATGATGTGAGCAACTAGCATCTGACTGAGGTTTAGGAGAAAATAAATCCCCTTTCCTCTCCATCATATCTATAGCCTGACTCTCAAGAATATCAATCAAGTCGTCTTTCTCCTTCAAATCTGCTATATAGGAAATCTCTAAAGTTTGGCACTTATTCTTCCAAACATCCTTTTCATGTTCCATCCTGACCAAAGAAAGTTGTAGCTCTTCCACATCATCCAATAGGGGAGGAGTGGTATTCACAAACAAATCAGGCATAAGGGTTTCCCTGGAATACGACATCTTCAACTGAATAGCTCTCGTTTGGACCCACTGAAGATAAGGCTCCAAAGAAACAGCCCCCTAGGTCCCAGATCTTTCCTACTCTTCCTATGAATGTGACGTCAAGCCTTCACAATTTGCTTCCTAACTTCCTTATGGTCTTCTCCCTCCGTCACAAATAAATGACTCAAATGAATACTATTTGGTTTATCCCTCATTGGATAACCAAGTTGTCGTCGTGCAAGAACATGGTTGTAGTTAATTCCTCCCTTTGTACCAAGAAGGGGTACATTGGGGAAACTACCATAACTGTCGACGATCTCTACATCCTGGTAAGCTCTATGATACCAATCAATATTCGAGTGAGTAAGTGCCATGATCTTAGGAGCCCAACGGGGTTCCTTCCTGACATCCCAGAAAGCATCAGACTGAGGCATATGAGAAATAAACCACCGGTACAATAGAGGCATGCAACAGATTACCATCCCCCCATGATAAGAGTTCCAAAGATGAATAGAGTAATAAGCATCACCCAACAATATAGGAACTAGGTTTCCCATTATGAAGATCCTGATAGCATTAACATCAACAAACATATCCACATTAAGAAATAAAAACAACACGTAAGCAAGTATAGCAAAGATGGCCTCAAAAGCGACTGTACTCTTCATCCTGGCAAAGAAAAGAGCTTTCTCCAATAAGAACTGAGCTGGTAATCCTCTAATCCCTACTTTAGTAGTCATATGGGCTTCAACCTCATACTTTCCCAGATGGATCAAAGCAGCAATCTCGTGTGGTTTTGGGTCACCCTCCAAACCAGTAAAAGGAACACGATCAGTAACAGGTAAATCCAACAGATAAGAATACTCCTCTAGTGCAGGCATAAAATGATATTTCGGGAAAGTAAAGCAATGATACATCGGATTATAGAACTGGACCAAGGTCGAGATAATACCCTCCTTTATCCTAAGCTTCATGAGAGGAATGATGGATCCATACTTCTTCGGAAAATCTGCAGAACACTCAATCTTGGGAATTAGACTGATCAACTCATCTATCTTGGGATCTTTGAAACTGTATTTCCCGATCTTTCTTTTTCCAGAATCCATGAACAAAAGGTACCTGAGATATTCACAAATGGTCAACTTTCAAGTCCCTTGAAATGAAATTTCTTCAAAAGATGCTTATGAGTGCATGGATGCTTTGATACGGTGGCAGAACCGACTGTTAATACTTCTTTGCATTTTGTATTCGCAAATATCGTGGTAAGCAAGATTCGCCACCGACTTTTATTTCATCCAACAAAGGAAAAGGAAAAAGAACAGAAAAACCTTTTTTTGATATATTCCTGAGTACGGGGGGTAGATTATAGAAAGGGAAGGTGTTAGAACCCTTTCTATCCGTGGTTTTCCACGGGCTCTTAGGTACTTGCTCATTTTTGAAATTGCTTGTGTGTGCTTGTTTTGAAAAGTTTTGTTTTACATCGTTTTAACCCTTGTTTCTGTCCTCAAGAGTGTTACGAAGTTGTTTTTGAAAACTGTTTGAAAAGTGTTTGGTGTGAAAAAGTTTGTTCATTGGAGCAAGTACTTAAGAACTAACCTACTTACTCGAAAAAGACTGTTCGTTTTCCTTTAGACAACACTATCCTATTATTAAGGAATAGGTAGCACCGTCGTTGGAATTTTAAAGGGACGTTCGAAGGGACGAAATGGTCACTGAAGGCAACAAGTAAGGATACGTTAGCGTTTCGAAGGGACTATCGAAATAAGATCAATTCGTAGACAACTCGAGGGACAAATAGGGACCGTGATCTTTATGATGACTTTTGAATCGCGGGTCATGGCTAAGCTATCCCTACGTTCGAGGGACACGATCATTATTTCTGAGGCAACCAAGTGAGGCAAACCCTAGGAGTGAGCATGTGCATGTTTTTTATTTCAGTTATTTAACCTTTACACAATTAAGGTGATCTACTATTTTAATTTTCAGTTAGTCTTTCCATACGATCTTATTAACATACATCTAAGTAGTTTATAGTTTGCGAAAATTAAAATGCAGGAAAGTTTAAAGATCTTAGCTATTACAGGGCTTTTGCAGATACATAATTATCTTGACTAAAAATAAAAATGCGAAATTTAAACCCTAATTACTATTACAACCTCGAAACAGTTACAATAATAATAAAAAGAAATCAAAAAATGCGCGCGGCGAATTAAATGCGAGAATTAAAGAACCCTAAAAATTTAATTGAAAAGATATTTAGGTTATTATTATTTTTTGAGAAAAAATCTAATTAGGTTATGTAAAAATTAAAACCCTAAATTCTAATTAATTTAAATTATAAAAAAGGAATTAAATTTGCCCTAATTTCAATTGAACTAATTAATTAAAAAGTATAACATATTTCATGAAAAAATAATTTTTAATGTTTTTGATTTTTTTTATTTTATGAAAAAATTATTTTTGTTATTTTGTAAAAAAAGGAAAAATTAATAAAATAATTAAAAAGAAATAAAATAGAAAATAAAAGAGATTTGGGCCTGTATTGAAGTTGAAAAGAGGGATGTAGGTCTGGATTGTTAGGCCCATTTGTGGCTAAGCCCAGTCAACGCGTGGATCTTGTGTAGCCCCTTTTGGAGGGTGCACCATGGACTGCCCTTTTGTTGAGCATTTGATCTGAATAGAGATGAAACATGTGGTTGAATGATGGAAGCGTATGGTGGGCGCCTGGCAGTGTAACGCTCTAGATCTGTTGGGACAAAGTTAGAAAATAAAGAAAATGCTGGAACCTGGGATCGAACCCAGGTCCTCTACATTTCCAAACGCATGCCTCACCACTGGGGCACCTATTCTTATTTGTCAATATAGTAAAACCAATGAATAATATCTAAAACCAAGTGGCTAAGAAAAAAACATGCACCAGATTCAAATAGACCAATGGTCATCAGCCACGTATCTTCTTCTTCCCCTGTCCGTCGCTTTAGGTTAAATACTTTTACCTACGGGCCAGCGTCTGTAGCCATAACCTGTGCACTTCAAAAATCACGTTCAAGCAATATAAATAAGATTCGAGACCATGGATCGATTGGGTTTGACCCTCTGATCACAATGGTATCCTTCATTAGGGCTAATTGTTCCTGCATTTAAAAGCCCTAAAACGACATGATAAACCCTAGTTATGGCAAATATGCATATAGGCGTTAAAACTTCAATTAAACGGCCTAGACATGTTGCAAACATGACAACAAACACAGATATACCATTAAAACATGTTCATGATGCAAGAATCATAATAATTGAATCTGGAAATAAAACGCAAACCGTGTGACGTCTACAGGGTGATTTTGGGCGTGAGGATGCGTGCACTAGACTGAAACACGTTCTGGAGATGTCCAGAAGTCTATTGGTAGTCTTAGAATGCTTTGAATCGTCCTCTAAGTTGGAAAATGATTCAGCAATTTTTTGACAATTTTGCAGTTTTTGTTTTTTGTTTTCACGACCTCTATCCTTGATTTTATGCATTCTTCTTGTTCAACATATATATTAAAACAAATTAGGTTAACAAAAATGAGTTCAATCTTTGTCAATCATGGCAATTGGATTTGATTTTGTTCTTATATTATATGTTTCTAAAACAAGCATAATCAAGCAAATTTCGCTTCAAATTGCCTTGATCTGATTTGATATGATTTGCCAGCCTAATTGGATTTGATTCCTATAAAAAATCAGATCAAAAATCAATCTTTTGTATTTTTTACTATTTATTTGATTTAATTTTAATTTTAAATAATAAAAAATCTAAATAAAATAAATAATGAAGCAAATAAAGTGTAGATGCTGATTTGGGTCATGGACCATGTCACAAGAAAGATGCCATCATGAAATGCTAGGCCCATTTGACAAAAAATGCATTTTTGAGCACATTTGACTTTTGGCAATTTTGCAAAAATGGTCAACTTTGACAAGGCATATCTCTTCCAATTATAACCCTAGAGAGGTGTTCTTGGAATTTTTAAGAATCTTAGTATGTCTCATAAACAACCCTTTTGGTCTAATCTCCATTGGGTCTTCCATGTTCATGTAAGGAGCTTTGACCCAAAAGGTGTTTTTGTTGACTTTTCAAAAGGACATGTAATGTAGAAATTCATATCTTTTGATGAGTGCACATTTTGAACTTGTGGGATGAAGATGAATTATATGGAATTGCATCCTCTTCAAAATGATTCTTGGATGGAAAATTTCTGATAAAGTATGAAGAAGTTATTCTTGGTCAAAGTTTGGTTGACTTTCCCTATGAAATCCTAATTTAGCAACTTTTGGGTTTTGATGAATTTGGGGCATCCCTTGAGGAATCATGATCAACCCTTGATAAAAATATGGATATAACTTCAAAATGTTGATGTTGACCAAAAATCTTGAAGTTTGACTGTATGTGTGCCACAGTTGACTTTTGACCTAGTACGGTTAATTTTCAGGCATCTGTGCAATTGACTGAGCAAACTTCTTGTGAAAGGCATGCAACTTGACATGGATGATCTTGAGAACATATTAGGACCATGGAAATAATTTGGGATATTTGGAGCTCCCACACCCTGATGAAAATGGAAACCCTAATTTGAGGTACATTGCCTTATGAGAGAGTTTGTCTGGTCAATTCTTGGGCATCCTTGAGAAAATTGAGGACCTCAATGGGCATGTGTTGAGTAAAATGAGAGGGAAATATTTGGGGTACAACAACTGCCCCTGTTCAATCTTCTTAAACCTGAGGATGTAGATTGTCTGTCTTCCTTTCGTAGTCTGAAGGTGGAAGATGATTGAACACTAAGTGCCCAGAAATTTGCACTCGTCGGAGATGGTGTTGGACTGTGTAGGTAGTATCGGGAATGGGCTTATAGATGCCATTTATAGGAGATAAAGGAAGGTCACTGGAGATTGTGTTAAAGATGCCATCCGGAAGATATGACAGAGAATCGTCGGAGATGGGCTTAAAGATGCCATCTAGAGGATGTTGATTTATCGAGATATTCCTTTGATGAGAATTCCTTTTCCTGTTGTTGAGGAGGAATCTGTTGAGGAATGTTGGTCTCTGTCTTGGGAGAAATATAATTTTAGGAGTTTCAGTTGTTCGTTACTCTACTGTGGAATCATCTCTTAGTCGAGGAGGTGAAAGTCAATTGCTATTTGATCGTACTCCAGGCTTTACAGTGATTTGCTGTGGATGATAAGATTTACTACTATCTGGTCGTGCTCCATGTTTCAGTAACTTACTGGGGAGATGAGATTAAACTTGCTATCTGGTCGTGCTCCAGGCTTTGCAATTTCTCAATTCTTATCTTGTCGTGTTCCAGGCTTCAGAAGGAATTTAGCGGTTATCCGGTCGCGTCTAGGTTTCAACTTGAATTTAAGGCATACTAATATCCGGTTGATTTCTGGGCTTCATAGTAATTGGCCAAGTAAATTATTATTTGGTTGAATTCCAAGCTTTGTAGTAACTCATATTGTTATCTGGTCGTGCTCCAGGTTTCACAGTGTCTCTTGCCGCTATCTGGTCATGCTCCAGTCTTCACAGCGTCTTATACTATTATCTGGTCGTGCTCCAGGCTTCACGGTGTCTTATACCACTACCTGGTCAATTTTAGACTTCATAATATTTTGGAGAAAATCAAGATATTATCCGGTCGATTTCCGGGCTTCATAGCTTCAATTTGAGATATACCACTATCTGGTCGATTCCAGGCTTCATAGTATCTTGTACTGTTATCCGGTCGATTTCCAGGCTTCACAGTATGATGGGGGAATTTAGTTGTTATCCGGTCGATTTCCGGGCTTTATAGCTTGAATTTGAGATATACCACTATATGGTCGATTCCAGGCTTCGTAGTATTTTGGAGAAATCAAGATATTATTCGGTCAATTTCCGAGCTTCATAGCTTGACTTGGAATAGAAATCTTAGTATCGATTTGACTGAACCAGGGAAAACTTGTGATAATTTCAACTGGGAGAGAAATCTTAGTATCGATTTGACTGATCCCGGGAGAGGTCTCGGATTAACTTTGTCTGGCATAGAAATCAGGGGAATCTTAGCGGCGATTCGGCTGACCCAGACGAAAGTCTTAAAACATCTTCAACTAGAATAGAAACCTTAGTGTCGGTTTGACTGAACCAGAGAAAATGTTGGAATATCTGCAACTGGAATAGAAACCTTTGTGTCGGTTTGACTGAACCAGAGAGAACTCGATTGCATCTTTCCCTGAAAGGTAAAGAGTTAGTCGTACGTAATGTCATGATGTATGAAATGTATTGAGTAATGGTGTTCTCAAAATAAATGAGATTGTGATGTATAATATGTATGCACATGCCATGATGTATGGATATGAAATGCTATTATGATATTCTTTATCTGGGGAAAATAAATCCTGGACCGCTATTGGAGAGTATAAGGGGTTGAGTTCTTCGTTTCTGCTGGGGATAGTGACCAAAGATGATTACCTAGGGATTTATAGCAGTTCTGCTTGAGCATATTCTACTGGAGGAGACTCTGTCTGAGGATAATCCCGCGGGGGAACGACTCTTTGGAGAAGAGAGATACTCTGTTGGAAGATCTACTAATTTGGAGAAATAAACTCAGCTGGGGATGAGCTTCCATTGCCGGAGAGAAGAGCTCTGTTGGAGATCGAGCTTCTGCCGTTAGAGAAATAAACTCTGCTCGGGAGAAAAACTTTATAAATTGTTTATGGTTATAAAGCTCGGCTGGGGAATGCAGACATTAGCTTTCTGAAGGAACCTGATGGGGAAGGACTTCCTTCTTAGTGATACGGAGGTCGGGCCTGAGTTTTCTCGGCTCTGTGGGGAGTATAGGTATCACTGGCTTATATGTGATAGTGACTTTGCTTCCAACTGTCTTTGCCCCTTGTACCATGATGGACGCGGTATCTGTCGATATTTAGGTTTTGTACCAGTTTCTTCGAGTTCTTAGCAACTGTCCTTTTTGTTTTATATGCAGATATTTGTGAACAGTAATCATATTCAAATGCATATGTCAAGAATAAAACATTGGACGTTTTTGCAAAATAAAACATAAAAACGGAAAAATTGAACACAGAGTTTTGTACTCAAAAGGCGCTTTGTATTGATTTTAAGTTTTCCTATAACAGGCGTTTTTTACAAGGAGGCTGACGCTCTAGTAAGAGAACGCCGCCATAAACATGGAAATTATTACAGAAATTGTGTACAAAAAGAAAACAGTTATGTGTAGCGATCCCATTGGGTTTCAATTCTGCTATTTCCCTTATGTCTTTGAGCATCTCATTAATTTGCTGCTTGTCCGAAGCTGACTGAATTAATCGGCATCGTTTGAGCTTGATATCTGATTACTGAAGTCTGATCGCAAGGTGATCCAATGGGACATAGTGATACGCTTTAATCCCTAACTTTTTCCTGGACCACCCTTTCGGGTTTTCAATCCACCAGGATACCCTTTTTTGCCCAAGCCGCCCTTTCGGGTTTTCGACTTGCCGGGTGTACAATTTTTTTTCATTTTTATCCCTAATTTTTTCCGGAACCATTTTGGTTCGCCGGGATGCCCTCATTTTTGCCTAGGCATGTCAACCTAGCGGGTCTTTATTATGCGTAGTATCTTTTCACTATGTTCGTATTGACAGGGTGTGGAAGGTCGTCACCATCCATGGTAGTCAGAATCATGGCTCTACCGAAAAATATGTTCTTGACTACAAATGGTCCCTCATAGGTGGGAGTCCATATGCCCATGGGATCACCTTACGGCAGTATAATGCGCTTGATTACCAAATCCCATAATTGATACACTTGTTGTCTGACTTTCTTGTTGAAGTCCTTGATCATCCATTTATGATACATTTGACCATGGCAGACAACAGTAAGTCTTTTCTCGTTGATTAAGTTCAATTGATCAAGTCGAGTCTGGATCCAATCGTCTTTGCTCAAACCCGCATCCTTCATAATCCGTAGAGAAGGGATCTGGACTTCTATGGGTAGAACAACCTCCATGCCATATACCAGAGAATAGGGTGTTTCCCCTGTTGACGTACGTGCTGAAGTACGCTACCCGTGAAGAGCAAACAGTAACATCTCGTGCCAATCTTTGTATTTCACCGTCATCTTCTGTATGATCTTTTTGATATTCTCGTTAGCAGCTTCAACAGCCCCATTCATCTTCGGCCGGTAAGGAGAAGAGTTGTGATGTTGAATCTTGAACTGTTTACAGAGTTCAATGATTCTCTTCTCGTGGAAAATGTTCTAATGTCATCTCTTCAAAATGTGGCAGCAGTGTCAGTACATACTCTTTGTAAGGAATAAGGTTCGGGTGTTTCGTATCCCACTCGCCTTTGATCTGACTTATCACCATAGCGGAATCCAGGAATACACTCAAGAACTTGATCCTTAGGTCAATAGAAGCTCTAAGACCCATTGATGCATGCTTCATACTCCACCATGTTGTTGGTATAGTTGAAACATAATCGGGCAGTGAATAGAGTATGACAGCCCTCGGGAGATATGATTACAGTGCTAATGCTGTTACCCAGTGCGTTTGAGGCTCCATCGAAAAACATAGACCATCGGGATCCTTCCTCAGGTCCTTCATCCAGTCCAGGTTCTTCAAAGTTGGTTACTAACATGATGTTGTCATCCGGGAACTCGAAATTCATGTACTGGTAGTCATCCACGTCCTGATTCGCCAAATGATCATCTAACACAATTCCCTTGATTGCCTTTTGGGTTGTGTATTGGATGTCGTACTCGGTTAAGATCATTTTCCATCTTGCTATTTTCCGAAGAGAGCGGGTTTCTCGAAAATGTACTTGATTGGATCCATCTTAGATATCAACAAAGTAGTGTGGGTCAACATATACTGTCTCAGTCGGCGAGTAGCCCATGCCAAAGCGCAGCAAGTTTTCTCGGGCAGTGAGTATCGTGTTTCACAGTCGGTAAACTTTTTGCTTAGGTATTATATTGCATGCTCTTTTCGACCAGACTCGTCATGCTGTCCCAGCACACACCCCATTCAATTATCTAGCAATGTTAAGTACATTATCAAAGGTCTTCCTTCAGTTAGAGGCATCAGAATAGGAGGCTCTTGGAGATATTTTTTGATTCTGTCAAAGGCGACCTGGCATTCTTCGTTCCATTTTACCACCTGATCTTTCTTCAGAAGCTTGAAGATTGGATCACAAGTAGCAGTCAGATGTGAAATGAATCGGGAAATGTAATTTAGGCGTCCTAAGAAACCTCTAACTTCCTTCTTTGTACGGGGAGCTGGCATCTCTTGTATGGCCTTCACCTTTTTAGGGTCTACTTGAATACCCTTGTCACTAACGATGAATCCCAGAAGCTTACCAGACCTTACCCCGAAGATGCACTTGTTCGGATTTAACCTCAACTTGTACGTCTTCAACCTATCAAACAGCTTTTGTAGATGATCAAGATTTTCTTCCTCAGTTTGAGACCTGGCTATCATGTCATCGACGTAAACCTCTATCTCATGGTGAATCATGTCATGGAACAGAGCTACCATAGCTCGCTGATAAGTTGCCCCAGAATTATTCAACCCAAACGACATCACCTTGTAGCAGAAAGTGCCCCACTGTGTAACAAAGGTTGTCTTCTCCATGTCTTCAGGTGCCATCTTGATCTAATTGTAGCCAGAGAAATTGTCCATGAAGGAAAAGACTTTGTGTTGTGCAGTGTCGTCAACCAGAACATTTATGTGGTGAAGCGGGAAGTCATCCTTGGGGCTTGCCCTGTTCAGATCTCTGTAATCCATAAACATTTGTACTTTACCATCCTTCTTAGGTACTGGAACCACATTAACAACCCACTGCGTATAGGAGGTGACAACTAAGAACCCGACGTTGAACTGTCTCACAACCTCTACTTTAATCTTCTCTGACATCTCAGGGCGCATACGACAGACCTTTTTCTTTACCGGAGGGCAGTCTTCTTTAGTCGGAAGACAATGAACCACTATATCTGTGTCTAGTCCCGGCATGTCTTCATATGACCAGGCGAAGATTTCAACATACTCATGTAACATCTGTACCAACCGCTATTTGACACTAGGCTCCAGATTTGCACCGATCTTGACTTCTTTTCTGTCTATCTTTGTACCCAAGTTTACTGTCTCAACCGGCTCTTCATGAGGCTGTATGGCCCTTTCTTCCTGCTGTAATAGTCTAGCAAGTTCTCCGGGTACCTCACAATCTTCCTTACCTTCGTCCTCAGCTTGGTTGATCGGATTTTCAAAGTCATAATGAGCAGTAGCAGAACTGTTATCAATGGGATCTAGAGTGGATATGGATCTGCATTTGGATACGTGAGTGTGTGTAAGAGCATAACTGTATAGACAGAATAAAAGAAAAGAGACAAAGAGCACAAAATTTGTATGCAAATGTCCAATGCTTTATTAATGTCATATGAAAAGGAAACATGATAACCCTAAAAAATAGAACCATTGTGCCATGGGTAAGACACCTGGCTATAGAGTTTATATTGTTTTTAAATTACATATCCGAAAAAATCAAAAAGATAATTACTCCTGAACAAAAGTAATCGGTACAAAGTCCTTGGCAGTCCAGTTACTGAGTCCACCGTTGATAGTCAGGAAGATCCAGCTGTCAATGTCGGAATCACCATCACTGTCTTCAAGTGAATTGACCCCGAGATTGCTGATACGTAGGGGAGGTCCTCCAGGCCAAGCACGACGAACAGCCCTTTGAGCACCTGTAGTAATGTCTAAACCAGATTTTTCAGACTTGTAATGAATAACCGGGAGCTGACCCCAAATGGTAGACCCACCTTCTTCAACCACTGCTCGTGCATCCTTAAGAGAAGCCATCTTCAAGGGAGGTTTGGTGACCTTCGAAGGACTTTCAGTAGTTTCTGTTGTAGCCATAATTTGAGGTACCTCTTCAAAGTTCTGGGAAGGAGTCTCGATGAACTCGCCATCCATCTCTACGTACCTGAAGGAGTTCAAGTGACTGATCATGTACTCCTCTTCACCATGCACAGTGATAATCTTTCCTCTTACTGGATACTTCAACATTTGGTGGGGGTAGAACTAACAGCCCCAACCCCATGTATCCAAGGGCGTCCCAACAAGCAAGAATATGATGGTTTGATATCCTTTACATAGAAAGTGGATTCGAATATCTGGGAACCAACTTTGATAAGGATATCTACTTCCCCGTGCACCATCCTCTTTGAACCATCGAAATCTCTCACAACTATATTGCTAGGCTTCAAGGTCAAGCCTTCGCAGTCCAATCTGTCCAGAGATTTTTTAGGTACCACATTCAATGAGGAGCCATTATCTACCAAAACATGGGCCATAGTAGTGCCCCTGCATTCAACGGAAACATGAAGAGCATCATTATGCTTCCTCCCTTTTGGTGTCATATCCGCATCACAAAAACCCAAACCATTATCAGCAGTCAGACTAGCCACACAATCTTCAAACTGATCAGCAGATGTCTCTTGTGGCACGTGAACCGTCTTCAGAAACTTAACCAAAGCCTTTGCATAGGCCTCGGAACATAACAACAAAGCCATCATAGAAATTTTGGATGGGGTCTGCACCAGCTGCTCGACCATATTGTAGTCACTCTTCTTTATTATCTTCAAAATTTCTTCCATTTCTTTCTTGGAAGCTTCTGGTATGGTTACTGAATTAGCTCTTGTCAGGACAGGCTCAATCAGTATGTCTTTGCCTCGAGTCTCGGCCGACTCGGTGATGGGAGGGTCAACAAGAGTGATTACTGGAATTGTAGGAGTAGTCTTGGGTGGAACCACAACAGGAATGATCACGGGACCAGTAGCAGTCTTTGGAGGAGAAATCTCATGGGAGAACACTCTTCCACTTCTTGTTATTTTACTGGCTTCGACAATATTGACGATGTCGGAATCAATATTTTCAGCAATCTTGTCTTCAATGGCTAGCATGTCCTACTTTACGCTGTAGTAATAGACGTCGGCCCCATAGTTCCAAGGAACAGCTTTGTCCGAGGAGTATGGGATTGGCCCAGGTACGATTATGATTAATGGAGTCACCTTCGAAATTGATGTAATCTTGACGGGTCTCTTAGCGGAGGCCCTGGGAGGATTGCCGGAAATGGTTATGATAGCAATGTCTTCATAGGAAACAGTCGAAACATGAGTCTTCTCAAACAAGATCTCTTTGTCATCCATCAATCGCTGAACACCTGCCTTCAACAAAGGGCAACCAGTCGGTAGAAATGAACAAAAGTGGCAACCTTCACCACAACGCAGAAATAAACCGGCCTTCAACAAACTCTCTTTGATAGTCATGAGCGGGGTCACCAATTCTTCCACAGAGGTCACAAACACATTCTCTTCAACGACATTAACACCCCGGCCATGTTTCGTCATAGGAGAAGTGATAATGTTAGGAGTCTTTGGGGAATCAAATTCAATCTCCTTAGCATCAATCAGATCTTGCACTTTGTTCTTCAAAGTCCAGCAGTCGTTGCTGTCATGGCCTGGACTCTCTGAATGGTAAGCACAACGAGCATTCGGTTTATAGTGGGGAGAGGTGGTGGTCGGATTCTTTGGAGCTTCCCTCAGAGTAACCAGATTAGACTTCAGCAACTGAGGTAAAACCTGAGACATCATCATGTTGATTCGAGTGAACTGTCTAGCTGGCCTTTCTGCTCTCGGTTGATTATTTCTTTGCTGAGCAGGTGCATGGTTGGGAATCATAATAGCCCCTACCGCCGGATGGCGCTCGGTTTGATTCTGAGTCTTTTGGTTATAGACATCATTGACTTCCTTTTTACCTGCAAACGGCTTCCTTGCAGTACTAGAAGAGGCATCCTTCTGAATTTTTCCACTTTGGATTCCAGCTTCCACTCTTTCTCCCGTTAAGACCAATACAGTAAAACCTGCCGATGAAATTCCAATCATATGGTTGAAGAATGGCCCAATCAAAGGTCCCAGAAACATATCCACGAGCTCCCTATCAGCCAAAGGAGGTTGAACTCTTCCAGCCAAATCTCTCCACTTCTGAGCATAATCCTTGAAACCCTCATTCGAACCCATAGACAGATTTCAGAGTTGTGTATGGGTGGGAGCGAGGTCTGCATTATACTGATATTGCTTATAAAATGCAGCAATAAGGTCTTCCCAGTTACGAACATTGGCTCTTTCCAGCTGATAGAACCAATCCAGTTGTGTTCCAGATAGACTGTCTTGGAAGAAGTGAACCCATAAGTCTTTGTCAGCAGTATGAGGTTGTATCTTCCTCACATAAGAACGAAGATGCATTTATGGACAAGAGACCCCATCATACTTAGAAAATATCGGTGCCTTGAATTTTTGGGGGATGACAACCCTGGAGACAAGACCCAACTCTTCAAAATCCAGCCCAGGAACCTTCTGGATTTCCATAACACTCAAACGCTCTTCTAACTGCTTATACCTTTCATCGGCCGGAAGGTACTGCTCCTCGTTGTAATCAGTTTCATTGTCAGACTCTTTAGGACTAGGGTCCTCTTCTCTGGCTTCTACTTCTTGATTCTCTCCCTCTTTATATGAAGAAGCTAAATCAATAACCCATCTTGGTGGCCCTATGAACCTTCTGCTCATATGTGCCACACCGGCTGTCCTCTTGGTTTTCTTGTTCTTCTTAGTAATCAGAGCCTTCAATTCTACCTGCCCTTTGGCCAGGGCCACAATCATTTGTTGGAATTGCGTGTTATGAGTCTGAAGATCTTTCACAGTTTGTTCAAGAGCCATTGCTGAAATAAACAGCGGAGGAGATGAGAAACCTGTTATGAATCATGTACATGCAATGCTATGAAAGGGATGCGTTTGTAATGATTTCAAAGACTTTGGGAAATTTAAATTTGCGGACCAAAATGAAACAAAGATTTTATTAGTTGAATTCGAAGTTCAAATGCCTTTTAGGCGTTACAATTAAAAACAAATCTAAAAACTAGAAAAATCAAAATTCCCATGGATGCTTCCTCTTTGTGCCGAGATAGACATTAAGTCCTCTTTCCTCATGGAGCTGCTTTTTGAGCTCTAAAACCTTCCTCTCCTGGGTATAAAACTGATCCCTGTAGGTATCCCACTCTTTCTTCAACTGAATCCAAGACCTCTGTAGTTCTCCAAGATCAGTGGGCATATCAGGATGGAGAATCGTGTAAGGAATACCCCTTCAGTAGTGGGCTCCACAATCACTGGTAGAACGGCCATATAGGGCATCATAAGTTTCTGGGCGCGAGCTCGTACCTATTGGAGATAAGTTTCCATAGGAATGGAAGCCTTATGCCCCAAATCCTTGGCACCAGATCTTTTTACCATGCTCTAAGCTCGTATGAACCTCTGGTGATACCCTTGAACATCATCCATATAGTTGAATACAATGCCCTCGATAAGTAACTCATGGGGACCATCCCTTTAAGCGTAACCAAATTGTCGCAGAGCTAAACAAGGATTGTAGGTTATGCCCCCTCTGATGCCAAGTAATGGGACATTAGGATACTCCCCACAGCTGTCAATAATAGTAGTGTTTTCCATAGCTCGGGAACACCAGAGAATATCCGTGTGAGCGAGTGACATTATCCTTTGCGACCAACCCAAACCTTCTTCATTCTTCAGTATGGACTTAGGGAGGTGAGAAATAAAACACCTCGACAGCAATGGCATGCAGCACATAAGAACCCCTCTTCTCTTCATGGTACGAGTATGGAGAGCGTGCAAGATATCTCCGAGCAAGGTAGGCAAGGGGTTGCGAGAGAGGAAGATCTTGATATCATTCACATCTATGAATAAGTCTAGATTAGAAAATAGTACTAACCCATAGATTATAAGGGCCAAGACCTCCTCGAAAGCCTGAAAATCCATATCATCCCAAAATAGTTGGGCCTTGTCTATCAGGAACTTGGCTAGAAAACCCTTGACTCCGCTTCTTGTTTCCAAATTGGATACCACGTCGACCCGTTTCAGATGCAAGGATGAGGCAATGACTTCTGGCTTAGGAACTTCTTCCAGACCTGTGAAAGGCAACTGTTCAAGAATGGGTATATCCAATAACTGAGAGAACTCTTCCATGGTAGGCACCAACTGATAGTCTGGAAAGGTGAAGCAGTGGTGCTTGGGATCAAAGAACTGAAAGAGTACACTCATCATGTTTTTGTCAAAGTTTGAAGTAACCAGGTTGAGAAGTCGACCATGTCTCTTAGTGAACGTAGAAGTTTCAGGGACCTTTGATACTAGCTCCTTGAGTTGGGAAGGTATTTTCACAAAGCTGATTCAGATAGTGTTTCTACGAGCAGAAGCCATGATCTACAAAATAGAACAAAGATAAATTCCCTTGGTCCTTGAAATGGTTAGTGCAATAAGAATGGATGTTATGTTATGATGCATGATGTCATCTTCAAACGGGATAAATCACATATAAGCAAAACACACAATAGACCTTAGGTTCAAAGGCTTGCATGAGGTTAAAGGTAAGTACCCTCTTGAAGTTTAGTTGGTTTCAAACATGTCTTAGAAAAGTAATCGGGTTCTAAAGATTCTCAATATCACTGACCATCATTTATCACGCATTGTTTCAGCTCAAGCAATCTTTTCTTACGGCTGAAATATCCCGAAAGTCTGATCTCAATGAGTGTAACAACGAGTACCAACCAATCCTCAGCTTTATACCGAGGCCGGCTATCTCACTACTTTCTAATGGCCAAGTTTGTTCAACTAAGGTTCTAAGGTCCGTTAGTGCTTCACGACACCATGCAGCGGCCCCGTATTCTCCTCGTTTCCACATGAAGGATACCGGTACCAACCAAAGTGTCACACCAACACAGCCATCGCTTAAACCATATTGGTCTACACCGTATAATCTCCACGGTCTATTGTTGTTTACCTAAAAAGTGTCCCTAGATCCGGGTGTAGGATCTTTAACAATGCCCAAGCAAAACCCTTTAAGAATAAAGCATACAAAACAAACAAGAAAGCAATAAAAAAATGACCTAGATCCTAAGGTATACCCCACTTATAACATTCCCCAGCAGAGTCGCCAGTTATGTGATACAGTGGCAGAACCATCTGTTAATACTGGTTTGCGTTTTGTATTCTCAAATGTCGCAGTAAGCAAGAGTCGCCACCGACTTTTATTTCATCCAACAAAGGAAAAGGAAAAAGAACAGAAAAAACCTTTGTTCGAGATATTCCTGAGTACATGGGGTAGATTATAGAAAGGGAAGGTGTTAGCACCCTTTCTATCTGTGGTTTTCCATGGGCTCTTAGGTACTTGCTCATTTTTGAAATTGCTTGTGTGTGCTTGTTTTGAAAAGTTTTGTTTTACTTCGTTTTAACCCTTGTTTCTGTCCTCAAGAGTATTACGAAGTTGTTTTTGAAAACAGTTTGAAAAGTGTTTGTTGTGAAAAAGTTTTTTCATTGGAGCAAGTACTTAAGAACTAACCTACTTACTCGAAAAAGACTGTTTGTTTTCCTTTAGACAGTGCTATCCTATTATTAAGGAATAGGTAGCACCGTCGTTGGAATTTTAAAGGGACGTTCGAAGGGACGAAATGGTCACTGAAGGCAACAAGTAAGGATACCTTAGCGTTTCGAATGGACTATCGTCATAAGATCAATTCGTAGGCAACTCGAGGGACAAGTAGGGACCGTGATCTTTATGACGACCTTTGAATCGCCGGTCATGGCTAAGGTATCCCTATGTTCGAGGGACATGACCATTATTTCCGAGGAAACCAAGTGAGGCAAACCCTAGGAGTGAGCATGTGCATGTGTTTGATTTCAGTTATTTAATCTTTGCACAATTAAGGTGATATACTATTTTAATTTTCAGTTAGTCTTTCCATATGATCCTATTAACATACATCTAAGCAGTTTATAGTTTGCGAAAATTAAAATGCGTGAAAGTTTAAAGATCCTAGCTATTACAGGGCTTTTGCAGATACATAATTATCTTGACTGAAAATAAAAATGCGGAATTTAAACCCTAATTACTATTACAACCTCGAAATAGTTACAATAATAATAAAAAGAAATCAAAAAATGCGCGCGGCGAATTAAATGCGAGAATTAAAGAACCCTAAAAATTTAATTGAAAATATATTTAGGTTATTATTATTTTTTGAGAAAAAATCTAATTAGGTTATGTACAAATTAAAACCCTAAATTCTAATAATTTAAATTATAAAAAAGGAATTAAATTTGCCCTAATTTCAATTACATAATTAATTAAAAATATATATATTTTATGAAAAAATAATTTTTAATGTTTTTGATTTTTTTTTATTTAATGAAAAAATGATTTTTGTTATTTTGTAAAAAAAGGAATAATTAATAAAATAATAATAAAGAAATAAAATAGATAAGAAAAGAGATTTGGGCCTGTATTGAAGTTGAAAAGAGGGGTGTAGGTATGGATTATTAGGCCCATTAGTGGCTAAGCCTAGTCAACGCGTGGATCTTGTGTAGCCCCTTTTGGAGGGTGCACCATGGACTTCCCTTTTGTTGGCGTTTGATCTGAATAGAGAGGAATCTTGTGGCTGGATGATGGAAGCGTATGGTGGGCGCCTGGCAGTGTAACGCGCTAGATCTGTTGGTACAAAGTTAGAAAATAAAGAAAATGTTGGGACCTATGATTGAACTCAGGTCGTCTACATTTCCAAACACACGCCTCACCACTGGGGCACCTGTTCTTATTTGTCAATATAGTAAAACCAATTAATAATATCTAAAACCAAGTGGCTAATAAATAAACGCGCACCAGATTTATATAGACCAATGGTCATCAGCCACGTATCTTCTTCTTCCCCTATCCGTTGCTTTAGGTTAAATACTTTTACCTATGGGCCAGCGTCTGTAGCCATAACCCGTGCACTTCAAAAATCACGTTCAAGCAATATAAATAAGATTTGAGACCATGGATCGATTGGTTTTGACCCTCTGATCACAATGGTATCCTTCATTAGGGCCAATTGTTCCTGCATTTGAAAGCCCTAAAACGGCATGATAAACCTTAGCTATGGAAAATATGCATACAGGCGTTAAAACTTTAATTAAACGGTCTAGGCATGTTGCAAACATGACAACAAACACAAATATACCATTAAAACATGTTCATGATACAAGAATCATAGTAATTGAATCTGGAAAAAAAACGTAAATCGTGTGACGTCTAGAGGGCGATTCTGGGCGTGAGGATGCGTGCACTGGATTGAGACACGTTCTGGAGATGTCCAGGAGTCTATTGGTAGTCTTAGAATTCTTTTAATCGTCCTCTAAGTTGGAAAATGATTCACCACTTTTTTAACAATTTTGCAGTTTTTGTTTTTTGTTTTCACGACCTCTATCCTTGTTTTTATGCATTGTTCTTGTTCAGCATATATATTAGAACAAATTAGGTTAACAAAAATGAGTTAAATCTTTGTCAATCATGGCAATTGGATTTGATTTTGTTCTTATATTATATGTTTCTAAAACAAGCATAATCATGCCAATTTTGCTTTAATTTGCCTTGATCTGATTTGATATGATTTTCCAGCCATTTTGGATTTGATTCCTACAAAAAATCATATCAAAAATCAATCTTTTATATTTTTTGCTATTTATTTGATTTAATTTGAATTTTAAATAATAAAAAATCAAAATAAAATAAATAATGAATCAAATAAAGTGTAGACGCTGATTTGGGTCGTGGACCATGTCACAAGCAAGATGCCATCATGAAATGCTAGGCCCATCTGACAAAAAATGCATTTTTGAGCACATTTGACTTTTGGCAATTTTGCGAAAATTGTCAACTTTGACAAGGCATATCTCTTGCAATTTTAACCCTATAGAGGTGGTCTTGGACTTTTTAGAAAGCTTAGGAAGTCTCCTAAACAAACCTTTTGGTCTCATCTCAATTGGGTCTTTCATTTTCATGTAAGGAGCTTTGACCCAAAAGGTGTTTTTGTTGACTTTTTGAAAGGACCTATAATGTAGAAATTCATATCTTTTGATGAGTGCACATTTTGTACTTGTGGGCTAAAGATGAATTGTAGGGAATTGCATCCTATTAAAAATTAGACTTGGATGGAAAAAATTTTGATGAAGTATAAATAAGTTATGCTTGGTCAAAGTTTGGTTGACTTTTCCTATGAAACCCTAATTTAGCAACTTTTGGGTTTTGATGAATTTGGGGCATCCCCTGAGGAATCATTATCAACCCTTGACCAAAAGATGGATATCACTTCAAAATGTTGATGTTGACCAAAACTCTCGATGTTTGACTGTATGTGGGCTACAATTGACTTTTGACCTAGTATAGTTGATTTTCAGGCATCTGGGAAATTGACTGAGCAAACTTCTTGTGCAAGGCATGCAACTTTACATGGATGATCTTGAGAACATATTAGGACCATGGAAATAATTTGGGATCTTTGTAGCTCCCACACCCTGATGAAAATGGAAACCCTAATTTGAGGTACATTGCCTTAGGAGAGAGTTTGTTTGGTCAACTCTTGGGCATCCTTGAGCAAATTGAGGACCTCAATGGGCATGTGTTGAGTAAAATGAGAGGGAAAATTTTGGGGTACAACAGATGCATGATGCAGCAATCACACACAAGATCACAAACATAGGGTTCATAGGGTCAATGTCACGAGCATGAGGTCGAAGGTACTACCCATAAGGTATGGTCTAAAAGTTATCACTTGCCGAACAAGCTTCTAGAGGTTCCCAGAGTCTACATCCTTCCTTTGGATATTACCAACTTCTCGATTAACTCGGTAATCAGTAATATTCTTAAGAAAAACTCGTCCGAGCTTAGTATCGCGTGACAACTATTTCTGGATTACTCCGTCATAGCTTCCTCACTACACCTAAAAGGTAAAGATAGGTTAGGTATTCTACGGTCCTCAGCTTCAGTAGGCTCCCCGGTCGAAAGCAGTACGTCTTCCCGATTACTCGCTAAACGACACTACAGTCAAAGGGGCCTCCACTGGGTGGAGGATCTCATGCCTCCTTTTTGGGGATTACTCCCTCAAAGTTAACATGACTATACCGCTCGTCCTATCATAATGTTTGCCCATGTATGGTATAGGACTCACAAGTAATCACCAAGCACCCTGGAAACCAGGAAAATCCAGGAAAACATATTTACAAATAATATAACACATAAACAACAATAACACATATACAGATCTAAACAAAGATAGGATTAACCCACTTAGGGATGGACCAGTAAGAGATCAATATGTCCCCAATGAAGTCTCCATTTTTCTATAGCAGTAGAAATGTTTAAGACTAAGCCATTGGATTGTCTAGACTTATGCAGATCAAAAATAAAAATCGCCACCGCACTTTATTGTTTCCAAAGGAATGGGAAAAGATTGAATAACCCAAAAAGAGGGGGAAAGATTCTAGGTAAGGGGGTGGTTATGTGAAGGGAAGGTATTACACCCTAAACATCTACAGTACTCCGCAGGAACCTCTTTGTAAAATCTGTATATTTTGGCTATAAAATGTTGTATGTAAAATAGATGGTGGAGATGAGAAAAGAAGTATTTTTTTTTATGATTTTTGCACCCTCCGCAGTTGTGAACCTTTAGTGCCTATGTACCACCTTTCGTGCAATAGGGGATCAGGGTACACGTAGTTCCTCTTTAAAAAAATTTAAAACGCAAGTGTGTTGATTGATTTTAGGAGATAAGACATCATCGTCATTGTCCGTGTGGAAAACATACTTACTACCCATAATTATGAGAAAGGAGAATTTCATCATCTCAAAGTGGAGGATATGGCTTGGATTTTTAAATCAACAATGCCTCATTCAACACCCAAGTGGAAAATATCTCACTTCACTACATATTGTAGAAGTATAGTTGTTTGCATCACTACAAGGATTGACAAGAGTCTAATATTTTGAGAAATGTTTTAAAATAAAAAGCCAAAGTGGCAAAAATGGTTTGAAATGAGATTGATTGACTTTTAGTCTTCTCACAAAAAAAATGTCAAGGTATTATTAAATTTATTGAAGTTTATTTATGAAAATGATTTTGAAAATGCATGGACCTAATTACAAGTTTATTATGAAAGGGGTTTAAGCTTAGAAACAAGAAGAGTTTTCAAAAGTAGGGAGAAGATTTTTGAAATTAAAGAAGATGAGAGGAGAAGAAGAGGCTATCCTAAAGCATAAGGTAAAAAGCTAATGATAAGAATCATCTAACCAACAAGAAGTCAATACTTGACATTATGAGTCAAGATAGAATTCCAATTCTTTGTATTGAAACCAAGCAAGCAAAGATGCTAGACCTGTTGAGAGAGTCAGACTTCAAATGTATTAAGTCTTTACAAAAATTGGGTTGAGTAACGGTTGTATACGTGTGAATTCCATATTACCAACAAAGAATGTAATCACAATAACATGCACACAAAACAAACAAACAACCTAATGTCTTGAGGTAAACCTCAAGAACTCAAAACAAAATATCAATTAAGGTCACAAGGTCTCCAACAAAGGCCAAGGTTTCTAATCCTAAGTCCAATAAGTCCAATACTCCATAATACCAAGGATAGTAACCAAATAGTCAAAGTATCATTAAAGCTTTTTATGGTTCATGTTGATTATTAAGTATCTTAAAAAATAAAAGAAAGGCTCAAGTGAGCAAAATAAAAATGACATGGAAGTAAATGCTCAAATGAGCAAAGATGAAAATAGCATGAAATGTAAATGCTAAAGTAAATGGTGCATAAAATAAAAGAGAATAAAATAAAAACACAAAATAAAGTCAATTATTAGAAATTAGTGGTTAGTTGGATGACCATCTTGAAACTTTCATTTGGAACTCATTAGAGGATTGGTATAACCAAAGCCTCCACATAACAAGTTGCATTTGCTTTTTGTCATGTACATCATCCATTTTGGAATTCTCAAAAGTAACATTTAATGATCAACAATGTTTAAGTGATCCGCGTTGACCAAAAGTGATGTAGATCCATTAGAGGATTGGTAGAACCAAAGCCTCCACACAATGAATCTCAAGGTTATTGGAGCAAAGAGATCAAATTAACATACTTGGGCCTGCAAACATAGGTTTTGGCCATGAATGATTATTTATTTGAATCGGGACAAAATTTAGCGCTATGTTAAGAAATCGTAAGTGGACTTATATAGAGTTGCACCTATTTTGAGGTCGGTCAATAGAAATCTATGCAACATTTATTTTGAGACATAATATAGAGATCATGCTCCAATAACACTTAGTGCAATAAGGAATGGATAAGAGGAAGAGGGGTGGGAAAGAATATACAAACCACATTTGAATTAAATTTTAATCAAACTATTATTAAAATCATTCATCCATTTTTATGGAACTAAACTAAACACCATGGATCCAATATTGTTAATAAAGTTCATGATCAAATATTCAACCCAAGATCAGCCAGAAAATAATCATAAAATAATATTGCATTTAATATATATATATATATATATATTAGAAAAGGGTTTTAAAATGTTTTAAAATAGAAATAAAAAAGAAAAATATCAACTATGTTCAAATTAATCAAGAAATATGAAGACCATAGAAAAATCAGAAATGAACTCGAATATTTTTATAAATTTTTTTGTAATTTTTTAAAGTCAAAAACTATTTTTAAAATTAAAAGAAATGAGTAAAATAAACCAAAAATGATAAAAATAACAAAGTCAAAAATAAAAAATAAATGAGGTCACCAATATTTGTCACAATATCATTGGACCATTCCATATTTTTTCTGAATTTAAAAATGCATAAAAGTTTTTTTAAACATTTAAAACAATTCAAATATAGTGAAAATTTATAAAAAAATATCAAAACACAAAATAAAATTGTGAAAAAATAAAAATCAGAAAGAAAAAAATCAAAAATATTTTTCATAATTTTTTCAGATTTTTTGGATTTAAAATGAATTTTCTATGATTTCTTAAATTTTAAAATAATTAAAATAAAAATTAGAAAATAAAATATCAAACCAAAAAAATATGGGTCATCTAATCATTGTCAAAACGCGTTAGTAAACAGATCAAGTGGACCTGGCGTGTTGTACATATTATGGACTTTAGTGAATAAAGCACTGAATCAAATGTAAAATCAGATTTTAAAAAAAATAGCACGCCATCATTGGTTAGAAGATGACACGTTGGTCATCTTCAACCTCCGGCCAGTCCCAAAACCAGGTTGCTCAATCTGTAAAATTAGAGCACGAGACTTATGCCATTTGCTTCGTCTCATCAAGATGAAGACAACCAAATCTTCGTGAAAAATTTATATAAACTGTAGCTCAAGCAATTTGGAAGAGATGTTTTGAAAAGGGATTTGAAATTTCATGGTCAAAACATGTTTCCAGATAAAAGCAAATGTAGCGACTAGAACCAGGGCAATGAGAGCTTCACAATGATATCAAAGTTTGGAAAAATTGATGGAGAAATATACCTATTAAAGTAGAGTTGAAAAGCTCTGAAACTGGACTTCTATGGATCAATGTAGGTCATGATTCTTGAAGGTAATTATTTGGTTAGCTTCAGGGAATATCAAGGAAGTTGAATTGATAGAAAAATTGGATTGAAAAAGGCTTAAACACTTATTTCAAAGTTGTAGAAAAGTGAGTTATGGAATGAGTTTGGCTGGGTGATTTTGGCTTTTCAAGCTTGAGGAAATGAATGAGGGATGACCCTCTATTTATAGGGAATCAAATGGAATGTTCAAGCATGTGAAATGATGAAGTTTGGAGGAAAATCGTGTGAAGTTGCAAACAAGTAAAGTGTGACTTCTATTTTGATCAAAACTAATCCAACACACGCGTTTTTCTATGCTAATCACTTATGGAAGTTCACTAAACATGTTTAGAAGCAAAAACACGCAAAAACAATGTGTTTAGAAGCTAAATCAAGGATTTCAAATTTTGACTTTTGAAGAAACTTCAGTTTCATGTTACCAAATTCAAAACAATGGCATTCTCGACTCAAGGGGTCTTAAGGAATGGTTCTTGATGCTTTTATAAAGATGAGATTACAAGTTTTGCAATGGGAAAAGAATGGAATCAAATGGATGTTTGAGATGAAAGTTGCAATGAGTCCAAGTTGGGAAAAAGAAGTTGACTTTCCACACTTAGAAATATTTCAAGTTTTTCTTCAAAAGTGACCTATAATGTTTTGCATCCAAACATGACCTTCCACTTGGAATTTGTTCTTGACCAAAAAAATGGAATGAATTAGATATGTTTAATGTCATTTTGAGACTTGAACCATTCAAAATCTCCAAAAATTGAGAGAGTTATGACTTGTCGAAGTTGGCAAAAATCATGAAATGACCTATAATCTTTTGTATCCTTAGGGCATCTTCCATCCATTTTATCACTTTTCACATAAAAGAAGGAATAAAGTTCTCATCCTTAAGACCATTGTGTAAAAATAGTGGGCTCAAGGTGATAAAAATTTACCAAGTTATTATCATTTGAAGTCACACATGGGAAATTGGGGGTTCATCTGGAGGACTTGTAATCTTTCTTCATCATCAAGTTTCTTCCACATGAAAACTCCTTGAAACTTTTAAAGTGATTTGTTAATAACCATTTGAAGAGAAGGATGTTTTTGGAATCACTCAAAAATACCAAAAGATGAGCAAGATATACTTCTTTGAAGTTCAAAACCCTAGCTCCTAGATCAAGAAAATGCTTTGAGGAACTTTGGCAATTTTGAACAAACTTATTGTACCAGCACTTTTTCTTCGTAAATAGAAGTTGTTGAGGATGATAATGAGAACTCATAGCCACCAAAAACAATTACATATCTTGATAATTGAGAGAAATATGCACTTGTGACCAATGGGAACAAAGCCTTGTCCAACCATGACAACTTCTTCAATCAACCACCTTGTACTTTTGAATCAATCTTGATAAATTTGAAATATGGTGAACTAAAATAAACCTTGCCATGCCTTTTCTTCCAAAACAACTTCAATGGTGAGGTTTTAATTTCTAAAGCTTTATTGACTAGCGCATGGAAATAAACTCATGAACCCATGGATTAACTTGCTAAGCCACATTGCCTTTACCTACATTATTAGTAAGACAAACCAACATTGAATTTTATTAATTAAAAGGAAAATCAAAATAAAACATGCATGATCACAAAAGAAAAATAAGTCAAGGTGCTTGGTGATTCCTCAAAGATCAAAGCTAAATATAGGGAGGAGAACCAAAATCCCTAATGTGATCTTGTTGTGATTGAATCAATATGGTATGATGAAGGGATCTCGGGGGGGAAATTGGGGTACAACAGACCCGACCAGATAATAGTTTGACTTCTCAAGATGCTATGAAACCTGAAACCGAACAAATAATAGTTTGACTTCTCAAGATAATATGAAGCCTGGACCCTACCAGATAATAGTTTAACTTCTCAAGACACTATGAAGCCTGGACCCGACCAGATAATAGTTTAACTTCTCAATACACTATGAAGCCTGGACCCGACCAGATAATAGTCTAACTTCTCGAGATATTTGACCAGAAAAGGGTTTAATTCCCTTTCCCCAGTAGAGTTTTCCTATACCCCAAGCATGTTATTGTAAAGCCTGGACCCGACTAAATATCAGTTCAACTTCATTCATTCAAGAAAGTTACTGTAAATCCTGGACCCGACCAAATATCAGTTCAACTCTTTTCCACCCTGCAAGTTACTGTGAAGCCTGGACCCGACTAGATATCAGTTCAACTTCATTCACCCAAGAAAGTTATTGTAAAGCCTGGACCCGGTCGGATATCATTTTAAGTTAATTCATTCAAGCAAGTTACTGTGAAGCCTGGATCCAACCAGATATCAGTTCAACTTCATCGTTTCAAGTAAGTTATTATGAAGCCTGGAGTTCGACCAAATAACAATTAACGTTATCCACCTCAAAAATCTGCTTTGAAGCCTGGAATCTAACCAGATGGCAGTTTAAAGTTGGTAACTTGCTGTGAAGCCTGGAAATCGACCAAATAACAGTTTAACTTCACTCTCCCAAGTAATTTTCTGCGAAGCCTGGAATTCGACCAGATAACAGTTAATTCAATCTTCCCTAGTAAGTCGCTGCGATGCCTGGAATACAACCAGATAACAGTCAACTTCACTATCCACGACAAATTGATTCCAAGCCTAGATTTTGACTAGATAATAGCTAACTTCTGATGCTCTCCAGCCAGGAATAATTCCCCAGTAGAGAAATGGACAACCAAAGTTCCTGAACTTTATTCCTCCAAGCAGAAATAAACATTCCCCACAGAGTTTCCTCATGCAAATAGTCAAAGTCAATATTCCCCAGCGGATTTCCCCTCAAACGATAAAACATGAATTCCCAATGAAAACTTCTAAACAAAATTGAAGATACACCTACTCTCCAACAATAGTCCAAGTTTCAACCTCCTAAAAGGCTCCCCGGGATGTTGTCAAGGATTTATTTTCCCAGACAAATACACGCTAAAATAAATGCATCACATTCATAAACCATTAACACATACATGACAAATGTATATAGCATAATCTCATTTACTTTGAGAACATCAATACACCATGCATTCATCTGCATGCAACTAATCCTTTTCCTTGCAGGAAAGATCAGCAGGTAAAAGACGTCTATTATTTCAGTATAAATCAACCAAAAGATTTATCCTGATACCTTCCTTAGTCACTCTAGACGACATTTGTAAGCCCATCTCCGACAACTCTCCATCATCTCCTTAAATGTCATCTTTAATCCCATTCCCTACACAATCAACTACCACCATATCAAGTGCACATTTCTGGGCACTTAAGTGTTTAATCATCTTCCACCTTCAAGTCACGAATGCCGGGCTCGCCAATCCAACTCTTCAGGTTTAAGAAGATTGAACAGGGGAAGATGTTGTACCCCGAAATTTACCCTCTCATTTATCAATAATTTCCTCACAAGATCTCCCATGACTCAAGTTTGCAGCATTGATACATCAATTTAGGTTTGAATTGGTACAAGGGCAAAATGGTCAAAATGCACACTGAAAAGTCAAACTTAGAGTTTTAGTTCAAAATCAAGTTTCAAGGATCACATTTCATCAAGACATGTTAGAATATAAAGTTGTTTCATCAAGAAAATCAAAAGTCAAAATTACTTTGGAAAAGTCAAAATTCTAAACACTTAGAATTTTTTCTAAGTGTTAAGAAATATGATAAGTTCAGAACTTCTGGCCAGATTTTCATCATGATGCAAGATGATTCGGGAAGAACTTATGACACAAGAGTTATATATCTCAATGAGATCTAAAACATTTCATAATAGAACTTCTTCTAGAAATGCTAGGATTTCAAGTTATAAATCCTTGAAGACGCGTCCATGAAGCTAAAGTATTTAGTAAATTCTGAGCATTTCCAAGTCAGAATTTGGTTAGAACTTCTGGGCCAGTTCTCACGTAGGTACGATCAGAGTTTGCAAAAGTAATTCAAAGAGGGTTTACAAAGCATGTTACAAGCTTTTTGAAAAATCCAAGAACTCCTTCAGATCATGCTGGAGCAGGGAGGATCAAAGATCAGAAGTTGGACATTTGTTCTTAATCCAAGTTATGTTTATGCTGAACTTCTGATTTGATTTCAAGCTAGGCTGCATAATCTCAAGTTGCATGTTTTTTGGCTTGTTAGATATCATCATCATTTAATGCTCACACCCGCTTTTGAGTCTTTATCCAAAGGATCTTCCCACGTGTGGCATAGAAGTACCATTGCTATCCTTGAAAAGCAAACTTTTGTACAAAGTTTATGTTGGGCCCATGCTTTACTATTGTTTCTGAGTGTACTTCTCCACAAATCATGCCTACAAACTCAGATTAGGCGTGGCTAAAGCTTCTAACCGCTCTATTGTGCCTTGAACCATACTTGTCTAAACTTGATTCAAAAATAAGTCAACTATCCATAACACATGATGGTTTTACTCTTGACTTCTCCAAGCTTCTAAATCCTTTGCCTATAAATTAAACTTCATTTGCAACTGTTAAAGTGGGGGAAAAGATTGAAAAAAACCTTGAAACCTTGCTGAAATTTCCCAAGAACCTGAAACTGCAAACATAAAAACCAAACCTTGCATCCAAACTCTAGTTTTGCTTGCATGTTTCTTGACCAAATCATCCATACAGCTTATAGAATACACATAGAAGCTTTACCAACTTCTGTTCTCAAACTCTAGAACAATATTCACCACTCTCTGTTTCAAAAAACCAGAACTTTGCACCTTGACTGCTCCAGAACTTTCCAACTAATCATAGCTTAAGTTAAGGGTTGCTTCAGCTTTCTGAGAACTTGAGGAAACTGACCAGAATATCACAGCAGTCTGAACCAGGATCTAATTCACAGAACAATTTCCAGCTGCAAGGTAAGCTTCTTCTGATTTTTATCTCATTACTTAGGCTTTATTAGGCTTGCATTTTACAAATATACAATGTAGATATCATGACTCTGATTTTGTACATATCTATATATTTTATGCATTTGGCCTAAGTATGGAGAATTTCATATCAGAACTTTTGAGGAAATTAGGGTTTAGAATTAGGATTAGCAGAATTCATACTTGCTTCTAGTTTACAATTTTGATGCTTTATATTTCTGAAACCATGATGAAATCTTCCATAACTACTATGTCTGCATTTTTCCATTTTGTTGAGAAATGACTAAGTTGCAGCTACTCTGGTTGGCACGAAGAAGAAGATGAAGTTCATCATCATCAGAATTTACTTTGTAATATATGTTTATGTTTTTGCTTCTAATACCAGATGTATAGCCACCCCAGTGGTACAGAGCGTGCGCATAAGGCATTTGTGTTAAGGGTCCTGAGTTCTAGCCCTCAGAAACACCTTTTTATGTTTATTTCTTGATTTTTTTCCCCATTATTTGTCAAACATTGACCCTAGACCAGAACTTCTAAATAGACCCCCTCTTCAGTTGATTGGAAAAACAGTGATCCTGAACCAGAACTTCTAGTTATTCCCATCCAATAGCATTGACACCTCACGGACCCATCATTAGAACTTATAACCTTCCAGTAACACTAGGACTTCTTGGTTCCCAGTTGCATCGGAACTTCTAACCTTCCAGTAACACTAGGACTTCTAGGTTCCTAGTTGCATCAGAACTTCTATCCTCTCTCAACAACCAAAACTTCTAACCTTCCAGTAACACTAGGACTTCTAGGTTCCTAATTGCATCAAAACTTTTAGACTCCCTCAACAATCAGAACTTCTAGGCCTTCTTTTGTTCTCAACAACTTCAGAACATTAGTGCGTATGGATCCAGAACTTCTTGCTTTCCCTTTTTACTAACATTTGCTTTCTGATTTGCAGCGCTCCTGAGTCAGAACTTATGATCTTTCCTCTTTCAACAACGCGCTGACTCTAACTCCCTTATTATTTTTATCATCACTTTATTTTCATTAATCAGAAACACCAAAAAAAAATACTTTATATTCACATGCTTTATTTTATTTCTTTTAAAACAAAAAGACTAAAAATATTTTCTTAAGCAAATTTATTTCTTCTCTTAACAAAAATAAAGCAAATATATTTTACATTTAAATTCTTGTAAATTATTTCAGTATGGTTGTAATAGATAATTAGGACTTTAATTTCTTGTAATCCCCATTTGTAAATTTGTACACCCCATCCCCCTAATGGTTGTAAGTAGAATATTTACTTTCCACAATTTATCGCTTTCATATAAATGCTAGTAAAGTAGGATTTGTATGGAAAGATAAAAATCAATCTTGGAGAACACTAATCCAAGATAAACCAAGCATGAAATACAAAAACTTGCATCTCTAGGTTTAACTCCACTTGTTTCCTTATGAAAATGGTTATGTTATGCATGTGAGACGTCTTAGCCAAAACAATCAAAAATACAAGATCATAGTCCCTCGATGACGCTTCGAATGTTGCCTTTTAAATGATCTTAGTCCCTCAAGAAAAATGCTAAGAGATCTCACAACATTGCTATCATGTATATACGATGACCCACGCCCATCCCTTTACATCCAAAGATAAGGCTTCTTACCAATCAATGGTAAGATAGAAATATCTAAAGGAGGAGTAAAAGAACAAAGACTTTTGAGTAGGTAGAAACGTTCTTAGTTTCTTGCTCATCTTCAAAACAAACATCTTTTTCAAACACACCAAACACTTTCAAAACATGAAATATTTTCAAAAGTCCAACACTTTGTATACGTTCTTATAGAGACGAGACCCATGACAAAGTTTGCTTAAACGAAGGCAGTTTTCAAAAATAATTTCAAAACCCACCACAAAGCAGACTTTCAAATAAAATCAAATGATCTAGCAAGCAACTAAGAGCCCATAGATAACTATGGATGAAAAGGGTGCTAACACCTCCCCTTTTCATAATCTACCCCCTGAACTCAAGAAAATAATCTCAAAGGTATTTCCTATTCTTTTCACCCTTTCCTTTATTGGATAAAAGAAAAGTCAGTGGTGACTCTTGTTATCCGCAACAATTGCAATCAAACGCAAAACATCCTAAGGATTGGGCTTCACTTCCAAAGCTCAAAAGGAGGTTCGACATGCTCGCGCAGGGAAACCACCTCTTTGAATTACTATCCACGATGTTAATGCCCTTGAAGACTCTGATGTTGATGGTGACTTTGATTACTTGATCTACCCGACTGCTGATGGAGGACTCAACAACTGGCAGACCAAGGACTTCATCCTAATCTCCTTCAGCCAGGAGTAACTTCCATTTACTGTTTTTATTACTTTGATAACTTTGTCTGTAATTTCCATTAAAACAATGACTTTAAGCCATGCACCTTTCCCGGGGCACAGTGGTCCATTCGTTAAGGGTTTGTCATTTTCATATGCCATATGCTCATTTTAATGAAAAAACATTGGACTATTTTGTATTCAAATTTTGTGCTCTTTTCCTTTCTTTACTTTATTGCATTTTCAAAAATAGCCATGTGACCTTACATGCGCACACACACATTTTTTGATCCACATCCACTTCTCATTGACAACGACTTTTCTATTGCCATCTATGACTATGAAAATCCAATCTATCAAGCCAAAAATGAAGGTGATGAAGATTATGAAATACCTGGGGAACTCACTGGACTTCTTTTACAAGAAGAAAAGTCCATTCAACCACACGAAGAACCAGTTGAAGTGATCAACCTAGATAATGAGGCAGATAAAAAAGAAGTCAAGATCGGAGCCAACTTGAAAGACTGTGTCAAGAGAAGATTGGTATAGATGTTACAAGACTATGTCGAAGTGTTCGCTTGGTCATATGAGGACATGCTGGGGCTTGATACTAATATCGTATTTCATCGTCTGCCAATGAAGAAAGATTGTCCTTTGATCAAGCAAAAGGTTCGTCGCATGCGGCCAGACATGTCTGAGAAAATAAAAGCTGAGGTAATGAAGCAATTCAATGCAGGCTTTCTAGCAGTAATGTCATATCCGCAATAAGTTGCAAATGTGGTCCTGGTGCCTAAGAAAGATGGAAATTCCGTATGTGTGTAGACTATAGGGATTTGAATAGGGCAAGCCCCAAGGATGATTTCCCACTACCCCATATTGATGTCTTGGTCGACAATACTTCTCAACATAAAGTTTTCTCCTTCATGGATGGTTTCTCCGGTTATAATCAAATTAAAATGGCGCCCGAAGACATGAACAAAACAATTTTTGTCACACAGTAGGGCACCTTCTGTTACAAGGTCATGCCTTTCGGTTTGAAGAATGCAGCGGAAACCTATCAACAGGCTATGGTAGCTCTATTTCATGATATGATTCATCACGAGATAAACGTTTATGTTGATGATATGATTTCAATATTTAAAACTAAGGTAGAACACCTTGATCATCTCCACAAGCTATTTGAGAGGTTGAAGAAATACAAGTTAAGGCTGAATCCCAACAAGTGCACCTTTGGAGTGAGGTCTGGAAAACTCCTAGCCTTCTTCGTCCGTGGAAAAGGTATTGAATTTGACCCTGCAAAAGTCAAAGACATACAAGAGATGCCAACTCCTTGTACTGAGAAGGAGGTCAGGGGTTTCTTAGGTCGACTCAACTACATCGCTCGATTCATCTCTCACTTAACTACTACTTGTGAGCCAATCTTCAAACTATTGAAGAAAGATCAAGTAGTCAGATGGAACGACGATTTCCAAGCAGCTTTTGAAAAAATCAAGGAGTACCTACAAGAACCTCTAATCATGATGCCGCTAGTCGAAGGAAGAGCTCTGATTATGTACTTAACTGTATTAGATAATTCAATGGGGTGTGCGATGGGTCAACATGACGAGTCTGGCCGAAAAGAGCATGCAATATACTACCTTAGCAAAACGTTTACCGACTGTGAAACCAGATATTCACTTCTCGAGAAAACTTGTTGGCTTTGGCATGGGCTACTCTCTGGCTAAGATAGTATATGCTGACTCACACCACTTTATTGATTTCTAATATGGATCCCATCAAGTATACCTTCGAGAAGCCAGCTCTCTCCATATGAATAGCTGGATGGCAAATGATTTTAACTGAATATGTATCTAATACACTACATAAAAAGCAATCAAAGGAAGTGTGCTGGCAGATCATTTGACCCATCAAGCTATTGATAACTACCAATCCTTGAACTTTGAATTCCTGGACAAGAATATCATGCTGATAACTGATTGTGAAAATCCTGGACCGTATGAAGGATCTGAACAAGGATCCCATTGGCCTATGGATTTTGATGGAGCTTCAAATGCATTGGGTAACGGAATTGGTGTTGTGATCATTTCTGCTAAAGGTTTCCATACACCTTTCAGTTCCAGCTTTGCTTCGAATGTACAAAAAACATGGCCGAGTATGAAGCATATATCTTGGGTCTAAAGGCTTCCATTGACCTAATAATCAAATTCTTAAGCGTATACGTAGATTCAGCCCTAGTAATCAGTCAAGTTAAAGGAGAGTGGGATACTAAACATCCAAATTTGATCCCCTACAAAGAGAATATGCTAACTTTGATCCCTTACTTCTAAGAGGTCACCTTTGAACACTTTCCAAGGGAAGAAAATCAGTTGGCGGATTCCTTAGAAACTATATCGTCTATTTTCAAAGTCAATTGGGACAACGAAGCTCCCAGAATTACTATCAAAATATTTGACGAACCTGCGCAATGTTATGAGATCGACACTGATGAAGAGAAGCCATGGTATCATGAAGTGAGAAGGTACCTTGAGGCACAAGAGTATCCTGAGGGAGCCTCAATCAACGACAAGAAATTCCTGCAGAGATTCTCATCCAAGTTCTTCCTAGGCGTTGGGATTCTGTATAAACGCTACTGTGATTTAACCCTTCTCCGTTGTATAGACAAGAAGGAGGCAGAGAAGATCATGGAATACATGCATGAGGGTATCTTTGGAACTCATTCTAGTGGACACACTATGGCCAAGAAGATTCTGAGGGCTGGTTACTATTGGTCTACTATGGAAATTGATTGTCACCGCCACTCGAGGAGTTGTCATAAGTGTCAGATCTATGTCAACAAGGTTCATGTACCTCAAATACCTCTAAATGTCATGACTTCTCTGTGGCCATTTGCAATATGGGGCATTGACATGATTGGAGAGGTCAAACCCACTGCCTCTAATGAACATCATTTCATCCTCGTCGCCATTAATTACTTCACCAAATGGGTCGAAGCTGCTTCATTTGCCTCAGTCACTAAGAACGTTGTAGCCCGATTCATCGAGCATAACCCCATATGTCGATACGGAATCCCTGAAAGGATCATCACCAACAATGGAACCAAACTTAATAATTCTATAATCACTGAACTATGTATGAATTTCAAAATCAAGCATCACAACTCTTCTCCTTACAGACCTAAGATGAATGGTGCAGTGGAAGCTGCCAATAAAAACATAAGGAAGATTGTGCAGAAGATGGTGGTGACCTACAAATATTGGCATGATATGCTACCATTTTCTCTTCAAGGCTATGTACTTCGGCTCGAACATCAACTAGGGCAACCCCTTTCTCTTTAGTCTATGGCATGGATGTTTTATTGCATGTTGAAGTGCAGATTCCTTCTATAAGGATTATGAAAGAAGCGGGTTTAGGCAAAGATGAATGGATTCATACAAGATTAGATCAGTTGAGTTTAATTGATGAGAAGAGACTGGCTACTATCTGTCATGGTCAAATGTATCAAAAGCGTATGATCAAGGCATTCAACAAGAAGATCAAACCTTGAGTATACCATGCTGGAGACTTGGTAATAAAGCGCATCATTTTACCACAAGGCGGTCCCAGGGGCAAATGCACTCCCACTTATGAAGGGCTATTTTTTGTAAAGAAATTATTCTTTGGCAGAGCTATGATGCTAACCACTAAGGCCGACGAAGATTTCCAGCATCCTGTGAATGCGGACATAGTCAAAAAATACTACGCATAAAGAATGACCCGCTAGATTGACATACCTAGGAAAAAATAAGGGCATCCCGACGAACCAAAAGGGTTTGGGAAAAAATTAGGGATATATACAAAAGATTGTACACCCAGAAAGTCGAAAACTTGAAAGGGCGGCTTGGGAAAAAAAGGGTGTCCTGGTGGACTGAAAACCCGAAAGGGCAGTCCAGGAAAAATTTAAGGATTAAAGCATACGACTGTGTCTCGTTGAATCACTATAGCTAGCTTTATTACCAAGGTCAAAAGTTCAAATTGTACGAGATCAATTCAATCAACTTCTTTTGATGGCAAGGGATGTTGTTCGAAGACATGTGGGAAATAGCGGGGTTGGAATCCAATAAGATCACTTCTACATGGCTACACAATTTTTGTTTTCACTTTGTATTCTTTTCATTTTTCGACGACTTCATCTTACTAGGATTTATGTCTTCCTGTACAAAAACACTTGTTTTCATGCAAATTATCAATACAAATATACTTTGAAGTGCAATCTTTTTTTTTTTGATTGCAAAAACGTCCAATGACTAAAATTGAATGAACATATGCATATGAACATGATTAACTATTAATAAATGTACGCACAAGAACAGTAATGAGCATTTACTCAAGGATTTGGGGTATCCCCGCAGAGTTACTTTGATAATATTATCCCCATAGATTGAATTCATACATCCAGAGTTCCAATCAGCATACTTCCTGGAAATTCTCTTCCCCTCTAAAAATTCTTCCTCAGATGAATACATTTCCCCAGTAAGGTCTTCAGAATACCTTCCTCGACAGGGTTTATTTCCCCAACAAACTACAATCTCTCCAGCTTGAGTTTACTTCTCAACGGACAACACCCCTTGTCCCCAGTAGAGTTGATACTATCACCAAAAAGTTGCTGCAAAACCTGGTACCCGACCAGATACCAGTTAACTTCATCTTCCCCAGACAATCAGAAGTCTTATCATATCTTTTATCCCCAGTCAGGGCATATGAAATTAAATTCCCCAGTAGAGCAATGGATAACCAAGGTTCCTAAAACTCTACTCCCCAAACAGAAATCAACACTCCCTATAGAGTTTCCTCAAACAACAAACAGGAATTCCTAGCGGAAACATTTTAAACAAGGTTTAAGAGACACATACTCTTCTTCTCCAGCAGTTGTCCGAGATTTAGCTTCCCAGAAACTCCCCAACGGTTGTCAAGGGTTTATTTTCCCAGACAAATATACACTTCAAATAACATTTCAAATTCAAACATCATGGCATATGCATACAAAATGCATATAGCACAATCTCATTTATTTTGAGAACATCATTATACAATTCATGCATCATGACATTGTGTTACAACTAACTCTTTACCTTTTCAGGAAAGAACAGACGCCAAGTGAATACCATCAGCGACAAACATTTTATCTACTAGTTTAGTTTAAATAAATCAATGATTTATCTTGATTTCATTCCAGTACACACTTTCACTAGTTCAGTTAAATCGCTTTGAAGATTTCTACATATTCATTATCCAGTTAAAGGTTATTCAAGAATTTTGTTGGTTTAGTTTAAATCGGCCAATGATTTATCATGATTCCGTTCCGGTAGACTCTTTCTTTGGTTCAGTTAAATCGCTCCGAATATTTATACTGATTCATTATCCAGTTAAAGATTATTCAAGACTTTTGCTGGTTCAGTTTAAATCGGCCAATGATTTATCCTTATTCTATTCCGATAGATACTTTCTCTGGTTCAGTTAAATTGCTCTGAAGATTTATACTAATTCATTATCCAGTTAAAGATTATTCAAGACCTCTACTGGTTCAGTTTAAATCGGCCAATGATTTATCATGATTCTGTTTTGGTAGATACTTTCTCTGGTTTAGTTAAATCGCTCCAAAGATTTATACTGATTCGTTATCAAGTTAAAGATTATTCAAGACCTCTCCTGGTTCAATTTAAATCGGCTAATGATTTATCCTGATTCTGTTCCCATGGATACTTTCTTTGGTTCAGTTAAATCGCTCTGAAGATTTATACTGATTTGTTATCCAGTTAAAGATTATTCAAGACTTCTACTGGTTCAGTTTAAATTGACCAATGATTTATCCTAATTTCGTTCCGGTATAATCTTTCTTTAGTTCAGTTAAATCACTCTGAAGATTTATACTGATTCGTTATCCAGTTAAATATTATTCAAGACCTCTGTTGGTTCAGTTTAAGTCGACCAATGATTTATCCTAATTCCATTTAGGTAGACACTTTCTTTGGTTTAGTTAAATTGCTCCGAATATTTATACTGATTCTCTATCCAGTTAAAGATTATTCAAGACCTCTGCTGGTTCAGTTTAAGTCAACCAATGATTTATCCTGATTCTGTTCTGGTAGACACTTTCTCTGGTTTAGATAAATCGCTTCGAAGATTTATACTTATTCTCTATCTAGTTAAAGATTATTCAAGATCTCTGTTGTTTCAGTTTAAATCAACCAATGATTTATCCTGATCCCTTTCTAGTAGATACTTTCTCGGGTTCAGTTAAATCGCTCCAAAGATTTACACTAAGTCGTTATCCAGTTAAAGATTATTCAAGACATCTGCTGGTTCAGTTTAAGTCGACCAATGATTTATCCTGATTCCGTTCTGGTAGACACTTTCTCTAGTTCATATAAATCGCTCCGAAGATTTATACGGATTCGCTATCCAGTTAAAGATTATTCAAGATCTCTACTATTTCAGTTTAAATCTACTAATGATCTATCCTGATTCCGTTTGAGTAGACACTTTCTCTGGTTCAGTTAAATTGCTTCGAAGATATATACTGATTCGCTATCCATTTAAAGTTTATTTGAGACCTCAACTCAACTCAGTATAAATCGACCAAATATTTATTCTGATACTTCTTCCAATCCCTATCAACATTCACCTTGGATGGCATCTATAAGTCCATCTCCGTTGAATCTTCAACACCTCTCTAAATGGTATCTTTAAGCCCATTTCCGACACAATCAACTAATACATGGCTTCGTGCATAAGTGAGTGCAAATTTCTGGGTATTCTAGTGTTCAATCATCTTGCACCTTCAAGTCACGAATGGTGGAATCTCCAATCTAACTCTTCAGGTTTAAGAATATTGAACAGGGGCAGCTGTTGTACCCTAAAATTTTCCCTCTCTATTCTCAAGACATTTCTCACAAGATCTCCAAAAGCTCAAGTTTGCACAAGTGTTTACTAAGTCAAACCATCTGCTAAACATTGATACCTCAAATTAGGGTTTTGATTTTCACAAGGATAATTGGATTTCTAATGCCTCAAATGACCTTCATGGATCATTATATACCTCCAAGAATACTCATGTCAAGTTTCAAGTCTTAAATCACAAATTTACTCAGTCAATTGACCAGATGACTGAAAATTAACTATATTGGGTAAAAAGTCAATTTTGGTCAAACTACTATCAAACTTCAAGATTTTTGGTCCACGTCAACATTTTGAAGTCGTATTCATCAATTGATCAAATTTGGATCATAATTCCTCAAAAAAAATGTTCAATTTACCAAAAGGGCCAAATAGTCAAAATTAGGGTTTTAACTGTAATTGACTGATCATTGACTTTTGACCTAATACATGATACACTGGCTTGAAGCACAATCTCAAGGATTTTAATACAAAATTTTGACCTAATCTCATGGCTTAAATCATCTTTCAAAATCAATGGATTGATAGCTGAATTTTGGGTCAACTGATGAAAAGTCAATTGATGCACAAAAAGTCAAACATTGTCATTTTGATCAAGGTTTGATTTCAAAGATCACAATTCATCAAGACATTCAAAAATATGAAGCTTGATCATCAAGAAATCAAGAAAGTAAAAAGTCAATTTGAAAAGTCAAACTTTTCAAGACTTAGAAATATTTTCTAAGTGTTTTTATACATGATAATTTCATTACTTCATGTCAATTTTTCACCAAGATGCAAGATGATTCAAAAGAAACTTTCAACATGAAAGTTGTAGATCATGATGAGATCTACAACTTTGTATTAGAGGGCTCATATCCAAAAATGCTTAGATTTTAAGTTATAATCCCATGAAGTCATGCACTTTTTCTAAAAACACTTATTGAAAATTTGACCTAGTTTAGAAAGATTTTTGACCTAACTTCTTAGCCAATTTTCAACAAGCTCCAAGATGATTTTCTCAAAATGGTCAACATGAAGATTGTAGAGGATTTTTCAAGTTTTCCAAAATTTACAAGAACTTGAAGAGATCATGCTTGAGCTGGAAGTTTCAAAGACAAGAAGTTGGACATTCATTCTTGAATTATAGGTCATTTCTATGATGAACAAGAATTCAAATCTCTTAGCCATGCTGCATAATATTTTTTTGCAGATTCCTAACTTGTGTTTCACTCCATAATTAATTAATTACACAACTGATAGAGCCATTATCCAAGCAATTAAGCCATTGTCCAAGCTACATTGCCATTATAGGAAGAAAGGCACCATTGTTATTCTTGAAAAGTTGCTTTAATCACAAATCAACTTTTCTTGAGCATTGCACTTGTTCTTTCTGCACAATCATCCTCTAAAAACTCAGAACAAACATGTTTAAAGTTGCTAGCCACCCTACAAGCCTTGTACCTTTCCTTGAAACCATGTTTGTCAAGCTTGCTTCAAAAACAAGTCAAAATCCCATAACTTGTGATATTGTGATTCCGATCACTCCAAGTCTCCATTCCTTTCCCTATAACTAGAAGATGTCAAATCCAAGGCCCTCAAGCATTCTGCAACACAGAACTGGCCAAAAACTCCATTTTTGAGCTTTAAACTTGAAACTCAAAATCCACTTTTGCGTATAGACTTTTAATCATCCAAACACTTTACATGCCTCATATACAAGAGATCCAAGTCCCTGTTTCCTGACTGTAATCACTCAATCATCATCCACCATTTCCAAAACTGAAGCTTACAACTTGACTTGAGTAGGGAGTTTTAGCCATCTTCAAAGAAAAGTAGGAGTTGGAATACACTCAAGGAGGTCCAGGAAAGCTAAACAAATACTTAAAGCACCTCAAAGCTTGCTCAAACTCCATACACCAATCCATCTGCAAGAGGTAAGTTTTCTAACTTCAATATCTTGACACAAGCATCCTTTGTGCAAACATTCTGAAGTAAAAATGTAGAGATCATTGCCCTAAAGCTAACCATGTCCATAGTTTTCATTTATATTGACTATGTGTAGAGAATTTTAGATTTGAACTTTCTGAAAAAATTAGGTTTCGATTTAGGTCCAGCAAAATAAATCTTCACCTTTGACTTTTAGCTTACATAATTTATATGGTAGGATTCGTGGTGAAAAAATACACACGTTTCATGTTTACAGTTTTTAATTTCATTGAGAAATGAGTGGGATACGAAATTCAAAGGTGGTGTTTTAGTCATGGGTGCGAGGAAGAAGATGAAGCAGGCCTCAGGACTTTTTTTTTTATATATTTATGGTTTTGTATTAATAAACGGATGTATAGCCACCCTAGTGGTAAAGCGCGTGCATGTTAACCTTTGGGACATGGGTTTGAGCCCCAGTGGTACCCTTTTATTTTTTTCAAAATTTTTTGTTTCAGATCCTATGCAAATTAGCCAACACGTGCATGGTACACTCTTCAATCATCACCATTTGATCATGATACAAGGCAGATCCAGCGCTCTTGGAAGTTGTCCCCATGGTGAACCTCAAAGGGCCTCCCCAATTGGATCATAAGGCAGACGCTGGGCTCCATTTGGTTTGGACCTAATTTTTTACTAACACCCCCCATTTCCTGAATAAAGCACATCCCACTTTCTTTTATTTCATTATGTTTTTTTTATCATACAAAAATAGGCCATTAGACCTAACAAACAAAATCTGTTTTTCTATCAAATCTCATTTTTACTCTTACACCTTCTTGACTTTAATTTCATATTTTCTTTTCTTTTATTTTATTTATTACTTTTATTATTACTACTATTATTATTATTTTTCTTATTAAGTCTAAAATACCAAAAAATATTATATTATTATTTAGATATATAGTTTATTTTTATTTCTTTTCTTTTAAAACAAAAGACCAAAAATATTTTTCTTAACAAATTTCTTTTCTTAATCAACTTAATATATACTTAGTTTATTTTAATTTTCTTTGCTAATTTAATTAACTTAGAAATTAAGAATTTTAATTAATCTCTTTTGTATTAAGTTTAATTAGGCTAACTGTAAAACCCTTCCATAAAACCCTAAAAATGTTTTCCTAACAAATTTAATTTCTTTTTCTTTTCTTAAATTTAATTGAATTAATATTAGACTTACTTTTATTTTAATCTAGGAATTTAATTAATTATTCTTTGTCTTTACCAAGTCTATTTAGAACATTTTTTATATATAAAACATTTATAAAAAAAAACAATCTTCTTCCTAGTTTCACTTTACATTCTTGTACATTCTATTTCGTATTTATTCGATATGGTTGTAATAGCAAATTAGCGTTTAATTGCTTTCATCGTCATTTGCAATTTCCATCCCCAAATGATGTAATAGCCTAGAACTTTAAAATTCCACAATTTATCGCTTTCAATATTATTGCTAGTAACTAGCGTTTGTATTGCAAGACATAAAATCAACGAGTAGAAAGCCCTAATGCAAAGACAAAAATGCATGAAATCAAAACACTTTGCATACTTGCACCTCTAGGGTTAACCCACACTCGTTGCCTCAAATAAAACAGTTATGTCCCTCGAATGTGGGATACTTTAGCAATGACCCTCAAATACAAGATCGTAGTCCCTCGATGACCCTTCTATGTTGCCTTCGATAAACAATCTTAAACCCTTACGACAAGTTGCTAAGGTATCCTATAATGTTTCCTTCTATGATTGTACGACGACCCACGCATGTCCCTTTACATCCAATGATATGGTTACTTACTAACTAATGGTAAGATAACACTATCTAAAAGATGAGGAAAAGAACAAAGACTTTTTGAGTATGTAGAGCGTTTGTATTTGCTTGCTCGCAAACATTTCAAAACATCTTTCAAACACACCAACATTTCCCGTGAAATATTTTCAAAAGTCAACACTTTGTATACATTCTTATAGAGACGAGAATCATTACAAAGTTCGCCTAAACAAAGGAACTTTTCAAAAATACTTTCAAAACAAATCACAAACACATTTTACAAAGAATTTCAAAGTGAGCTAGCAACTAAGAGCCCGTAGATAACTATAGATGAAAAGGGTGCTAACATCTTCCCTTTTCATAACATACCCCCGAACTCAAGAAAATTCTCAAAATGTCTTTCTTGTTCTTTTCACCCTTTCCTTTATTGGATAAAAGAAAAGTCAGTGGCGACTCTTACTATCCACAACAATTGCAATAAAACTAAAAACCCAAGTCAGTTATCCAACCGTATCACAGGACCCACTGATCAGAATGCATCAAATTTTGAGTAGACTTGTCTTCTTTGAGCATTGACACGATTATGCCCCTTGTGAATGTTTCTAAAGAGAAGATGATTTCTTTTCCATGAAAGAAGATATCCAGAGGCTGTTAGATCAAAGGGCTATTAACATCACATATGACAGGGATCCAGATGATGAGGTGAATGTTATAGTTCCACAAGTTAACATGCCTGAACCAGTGGAGAATGTTATAATAGTCAAACTTCTTATACTTCTCCTTTGGTTATATGCTTGTTTGGCCCTGTGCCTTATAAATCTGATAGAGTCGTGCCTTACAGGTACAATTCTACAATGATTGAAAATGGAGAAGAGGTCCCTATACCTTCAATTTTATCCTTTGTCAATATTTCTGATGTGGGAAGGGTCACCAAAAGTGGGCGTATATTCGCAACAATTCTGCCAAAGGGAGTTGACTTTCGGTTAGAATACAAACACCTGTTGAAGTTCCGATAATGAATGCTGAACTGAATGTTGTTGTGGGGAAGTCAAATGGGACTAATTTCAACTCAGGTGATGATTATATTTTGAATCTAATCAAGAAAAATGAGTATAAGATCGTTGATCAACTCTTGCAAACTCCTTCAATATTTATGTGCTTTCCCTAATGAGGGATTATGACGCCCATAGAGAAGTTTTGATGAAGGTACTGGATCAAGGATTCATGGATTATGATGTAACAATTGACCAGTTCGATGGGATTGTAGGAAATATTACTGCATGCAACAATTTGTGTTTCAGTGACGAAGAGCTCCCAAATGAGGGGAGGACCCATAATATGGCTCTGCATATCTCGATGAATTGTGGAAATGATGCTTTGTAAAGTGTGTTGGTGGATACTGGTTCTTCATTGAATGTGTTTCCCAAGTTCAGGTTATCTAAGTTGTCATATCAAGGTTCTCTGATAAGATACAACACTGTATTGTCAAAGCATTTGATGGTTCTGGGAAGACTATTATTAGTGAAGTAGATCTCCCTATGACGATTGGTCCCTATACCTTTCATGTCACTTTCCAGGTGATGGACATCCATGTTGCTTATAGTTGCTTATTGGGTCTCCCATGGATCCATGAGGCAGGGGAAGTTATTTCTACTCTTCATCAAAGATTGAAATTCAAGAAAAATGGGAAGCTGGTGGTGGTCAGTATAGAACAAGCCTTGGTGGTAAGTCACCTGTCATCTTTTTCCTACAACGATGTTGACGAGGAAATTGGGACTCAATTCCAAGCTCTATCCATTACCAACAATGAAGTCAAGAAACACGGGGCATACATTTCTTCTCTCGAGGATGCACAACGAGTAGTAGAGAGTAGTTCACCTGAAGGTTGGGGGCGAGTGTTGAATTTACCTAAAAATAAGTTTGGAGAAGGTTTGGGTTTTTCTCCCACAACTGCAAGAACCAAGCAAGACACGATCATCCACCCAATACAAGAAGTTTTCCGAAGCGCAGGTTTCACCCATCCAACATCGCCTGAATTTGACGCTATAATGGAATAAGATTCTGAAGCAGATTTTCCAGACTTCGTGGCGTAAGGAGCAGTTTGCTGGAACTGGACTGCAGTTGATATTCCATCTGTGATGCACATTTCTGAGTAATGTTTTGTTTTGTTTTGAAAACCTTTCGCTCTGCCCAAGGTGAAAGAGTATTTTTCTTGGGTTATGTTAAAAATAAATCCTTTTGCTCTACTCAAGGAAAAAGAGAATATCTTCAGGCTTTTGTTTCAAGTATTACCAATTATTAATAAAAATGTTATTTTGTTTCCCATTTTATTTTTACTTTTCGCTTTTTCTAGAAAATGGTAATCTAAAAAGGACAACCAAAGAAATATAATAATCATTTTGATATATCTGCACAACCTTCATATTAATCGAGTTCTAAAATAAAGCATAAATCATGTGCAGATTAATCCATGACCTAACCATTTAAAAAAATGACCCTATACCCTCTCCCAACTTTGAATTGCTTGTGTTCGAAGCCAAGGAAGAGGATAATGAAGAGATCCCTGATGAAATTTCCCGATTACTTAAGCACGATGAAAAGATCGTTCAACCGTTCAAAGAGCCCGTGGAGATAATCAATTTGGGTAATGAAGAGGACAAAAAGGAAGTCAAGATTGGAGTGTTGCTTATCCCAAAGGTCAAAGAGAAAATGTTGAAGCTTCTCAGAGATTATGTGGATGTGTTTTCTTGGTCCTACTAAGATATGCCAGGGATGGATACCAATATTGTAGAGCATCATCTTCCGTTGAAGCCAGAATGTTCGTTGATTAAGCAAAAGTTGAGAAGAACTCGTCCCGACATGGATGGCAAGATCAAATAAGAAGTCCATAAGAAAATTGATGCAGGTTTCCTTGTTACATCAATTTATTCTCAATGGTTAGCCAATATAGTGCTTGTTCCTAAGAAAGATGGCAAGGTACGAATGTGTGTGGATTACATAGATTTGAACAATGCAAGCCCAAAGGATGACTTCCCATTACTGCATATTGATGTGTTAGTTGACAGCACTTCTAAGTCAAAAATGTTTTCTTTCATGGATGGTTTCTCAGGTTACAATCAAATCAGAATGATGCTCGAAGATATGGAGAAGACAACTTTTATTACGCCATGGGGAACTTTCTGCTACCAAGTAATGCCTTTCGGTTTAAAGAATGTCGATGCAACATACCAGAGAGCCGTGACCACTATTTTTCATGATATGATGTATAAGGAGACAGAGGTTTATGTGGATGATATGATTGCCAAGTATAGAACTGAGGAAGGCCATGTGGAGTATCTATTTAAGTTATTCCAACGTTTGAGAAAATATAAGCTCCGCTTGAATCCTAACAAGTGCACTTTTGGTGTCCGTTCAGGGAAGCTCTTGGGTTTCATTGTCAGCCAATGAGGTATTGAGGTGAATCGTGATAAAGTCATAACCATTCGAGAGATGCCCACAACCAAGACTGAAAAATAGGTGAGAGTATTCCTTGGATGATTGAATTACATCTCTACGTTTATATCTCATATGACTGCTACTTGTGGTCCAATTTTCAAGCTTATCCAAAAATATCAAGGTTGCATTTGGACAGAAGATTACCAGACAATGTTCGACAACATAAAAGAGTACTTGCTTGAGCCTCCTATCTTAATTCCTCCAGTGGAGGGATGACCATTGATAATGTATTTGTCCATACTAGAATATTCCATGGGATGCATGCTCGGTCGACAAGATGAAACAGGAAGAAAGGAGAACGCCATATATTACTTGAGTAAGAAATTCACCGACTTTGAATCCTGATACAAAATGCTTGAGAAGACTTGTTGTGCCTTAGCTTGGGCTTCCCGTCGTCTTCGCCAGTACATGATTAATCACACCACTTGGTTGATTTCAAAAAGGGATCCAATCAAGTATATCTTCGAAAATCCCGCATTTTCCAGAAGAATAGCTCATTGGTAGATGTTGCTATCCGAATACGATATTGAATATCACATCCAGAAAGCGATCAAAGGAAGTGTTATGGAAGATCATTTGGCTCATCAACCAATTAATGATTATGAATCTATCAAGTTTGACTTCCCAGATGAAGATATTATGTACCTAAAGGTCAAAGACTGCGAAGAACCATTACATGGAGAGGGACCCAATCCTGAATCCTGTTGGGGTTTAATATTTTACGAAGCTGTGAATGCTTATGTAAATGGAATTGAGGAAATTAGTATTATTCATCATAGTACTCATATCCCATTCACTATAAGACTGATGTTCGACTGCACAAATAGCATAGCTGAGTATGAAGCTTGTATCATGGGTCTCGAAGAAGCCACAGACTTAAGGATAAAGTTCTTTGATGTATATGGAGATTCAGCTTTGGTAATTAATCAAATAAAAGGAGAGTGGGAGACTCTTCACCATGGATTAATCCCTTATAAAGATTATGCAAGAAGATTGTTTCCTTTCTTTAACAAAGTTGAACTTCATCATATTCCTCGAGAAGAGAGTCAGATGGCAGACACTTTGGCTACTTTGTCTTCCATGTACAAAGTGAATTTCTCGAATGAAGCACCTAGGATCACAATTATACGACTTGATAGATGTGCTCATGTGTTTATAGAAGAGGAAGCATTAGACAATAAGCCATGGTATTATGATATCAAGAATTTTCTTCAAACCCAAGAGTACCCACCTAAGACATCCAACAAAGATAAAAAGACATTGAGAAGATTGGAAGGAAGTTTTTTCCTCAACGAAGATGTGCTATATAAAAGGAATTATGACATAGTTTTGCTCAGATGCGTGGATAGACACGAAACATACATGTTAATGCAAGAAGTGCATAAAGGATCTTTTGGTACTCATGCCAACAGACATGTGATGGCTAAAAGAATGTTAAGGGCTGGTTACTATTGCATGAACATGGAATCTGATTGTTGCAAATATGTGAATAAATGCTACAAATGTCAGATTTATGCTGATAATAATTCATGTACCTCTAACTTTTCTCAATGTTATCTCTTCACCTTGGCCTTTCTCTATGTGGGGCATTGGCATGATTGGTATGATTGAACCCAAACTTCAAATGGACATCGCTTTATTCTGGTGGCAATCAATTACTTTACCAAATGGGTGAAAGCAGCATCATATGCTAATGTCACCAGATAGTTCATAGTCAGATTCATCAAAAACCAGATCATTTGTCGATATGGTATCCCAAGCAAGATCATCACTGATAATGGTTCGAACTTAAATATAAAACTGGTGAATGAACTTTGCGAAGATTTCAAGATTGAACGCCATAATTCTTATCCTTACAGACCCGAGATGAATGGAGTTGTTGAAGTTTCAAACAAGAAAATCAAGGAAATTGTCCAGAAGATGGTGGTAACCTATAAAGACTGGCACAAGATGCCCCCGTTTACTTTACATGGGTACCGTACTTCTGTCCACACTTCAACATGGGAAACACCCTTCTCCCAAGTATATGGCATGGAGGTAGTGCTCCCCATGGAGGGTGATATTCCTTTGATGAGGGTTCTGATTGAAGCCAAGTTGTCTGAGGCTAAATGGTGTCAAAGTAGATATGACCAGTTGAATTTAATTGAGGAAAAAAGAATGGCAACCCTGTGTCATGGTCAATTGTATCAACAAATAATGAAGAAAGAATTTGATAAGAAGGTCCAACCGCGATAATTCAAGGAGGGTGATCTCGTGCACAAGAAAGTCTTGTCATTCCAACCTGATTCTAGGGGAAAGTGGGATCCTAATTATGAAGACTCGTATGTTGTTAAGAAATACTTCTCTTGTGGTGCTATGGCTCTTATGACTATGGATGGGGAAGAGTTCCCACGATCTGTGAATGCTGATATAATCAAAAAAAATTTCGCCTAAAAATTAAAAGAACAACTCGCTAAGTTGAAAACCCGAAAGGGCAGCTTAGGCAAAGATGAGCGTCTCAGTGGGATGAAAACCCAAAAGGGTGGTCCAGACAAAAGATAGAGACATAAACAAAATAATTATAGATTAAGAACCTGAAAAGGAAATCTAGGCAAAAGTTAGGGATCATGGAAAGTTAACTACATCAGGATGGATACAAAACTCTGTCTATCAAAAGGGATCTCGATCGAATCCTTCTCAACGAAACCTTAAGCACGTGTGGATTCATAGTTGTTAGGGAGAATAGTGGTCATTGCATTTTAATGTAGCCTTTTCCTTTATTTACCATTTTCTAAATTTTGTAATGATCTATGGAGTCTCGCCATTCGCGGATTACCATTCTATTAATGAAAATTTAAGACCATATTCATCTATTTGCAAATCTTATTTTTTCTTTCTGTCTAGCAAAATTCCATTTTTATTTTTGACAAATAAATCTTGAGACAGAGTTTAAACTAAAATATTCATGCTTTTCAAAAATAAAAATGAGTTTTCATATGATTTGTGAATATAAGAAGGAATATCAACGGTTACTCCAAAGAAAGGCTAAACCTCAAAGTGTTGAACTATGTGTGGTTTATCTCGCAGGTATCTTCAAATGATAGATTTATCCTTCTAAAGGTGTTATGATACATTGGGTGTATGATCCTATGTTCCCCAGTGGATTTTTAAACATGATTTATCCTCAACTAAATCTTTACTCTAGAATCCTCATCCAAAACATAATTCGCATAAGTAACCTTTTAATGGATTGTAGATTGAACTCTGGTTACTTTTCCCGTGAAGTATCTCCATTCCCTAGAAATTTGAATTTTTTTTCTCTGGTGATGGTTATGTTTTTCCCAAATGGTGATTCTATTTTATTGAGATTGTCCGAGTTTCCATTCGTAGCACGGTGTTTAAATATTTACAGCTCATTCATTTGGTATCATCTTCTCAAGCATAAACACATAACGTACATTTACCCATACATAAGTACTTCATTCATGCACATTCGCATTTCTCAGTCCATCTACTTTGGTTGTGTTTATCCCCAATTAGCGTACTTTCTCTTTCCAATAGAGTGACAACCTAAGCAGAAAGTGTACATCCTTTTTAATCCCGCACTGAGTTTATTCCTCATGGAAAAGTTTTTTTCTAGCTTTCCCTTCCACCTCAGGACAGGATAAGTCTCAATTGAGTTTATTCCTCATATGGTAGAGTCTTGTTTGAGTATTTCACTCCAGTTTGTTTTTGGATTGAGCCTTGTCTCTTGCGGATGTTACCTCGTGGATCTCCTTAGGCTGTGAAACCTAGACTGAAAGTGAATTTATTTTGCACCTTTAAATACTTCGTCTCATCAGGAAGAATCTATTCATGGTTTCCAGTAAAGTAGAACTTTGTTTCCCAGTGGTGTTGTTGCGACACTTTCTTGGAATCTCACCTTGATAACAAGTGGCATACTCTTTATTTGAGAAGCTTGATTATTTCTAGATTTCCTCTTTTATGGAAAATGGTGGTCTCTTTTGAGGAGTTTGCTCATCAACCGCAAATGATATCTCTCCAGTAAAGTCCTGCGGAGAAGTTTGTATATTGTCCTTTTCAAGTGGAAGACTTGATAAAGAAGAAACTGGAACCCATTCGTCGTGGAAAGGTTTATTATTATTAGTATTATTATTATTATTATTATTATTATTATTATTATTATTATTATTATTATTATTATTATTATTATTATTATTATTATTTACCTTCAGTAAAAGTCGGTAGCTCACCTTCAGTAAAAGTCGACGAATTCTTTTGTTTCTCTACCCTGAGTAAAAGTTGGTAGTTCACCTTCAGTAAAAGTCAGTGCATTTTTTTCTCTACCTTCAGTAAAAGTTGGTGTATCCATTTCTACATTGAGTTTGAAATTTACCATTTTCTTGAGTCAGTAGCCAGTTATCATTTCACAACCTATGGAAGATATCTTCCCTAATAGAGTCAGTAACTTTTCTTCTCTCGAAGTTGTTCCTCAATAAGAGTATATCATTCAAAGTTTGTGGTTATGTTCCCCAATGGAGTTATAATCTCTTCCCTTGTGGGATTACTTTATCATATGTTTGATTTCTCCAGCAGTAGTTTGTCTCATGTGGCGCCATTCCCCATAAAATTCAGAGCATTACATTTGTATCATATCATAAACATCATTGTGGTATCTTAGGAGCAAAAATTGTGTATTTTATATTTAAGTATCTTCAATCTTGTTGAAATGAAGATTTTAATCTTCATATCTTCGAATAGAAGAAACTTAAATAGGGGCAGCTATCATACCCAAATTTTTTATCTAAAATCCCACCTTCATTTGCATCTTTATTTGCATCAAGGTCACGAGATACAATTGGTTTTTAATCCGCTCACCTTCGAGCATTGCTTATGCAGAGATTACCAATTGTTGTGAACTTTTTTTATGCATCACTAACTCCTAATCCAACACAAAGGTTTATGTTTATGTTTCTTTGATTTCATGTGCAGAGACAGGTCTGAATCAAATGTGTTAGGTGTTGCACTTCAATTAGGGTTTTGGAACCCTCAAGTGTTCAAGTATGGTGAATCACCAATTCTCAAAGACTACTTCATCAAAGTTTAGCCTTTACCCAAAAGAAATGTCAAGATTTCATCATCATTGGTCCATATGTGCATCAATATGTTTTGGAATGTGAGGAAAGATCAAGTTTGCAAGTCGATTCAAAGCACTTCGACCAAAAGTCAACTTTTTCAAGATCAAGTTCAAACGATCATAACTTCTTCATTATTCAATATTTTTGAATGGTTCCTTTTACGTATGACTCTCCTTGATGTCATCTCCAACTCCTCTTTACCAGTCAGGGTCTGATTATGTGCGGAGGATCATCAAAAGTTCGAATATTTTAGAGGTCATTTTCTGAATTTGACCTTATCTCAGAATAGTTGTGCCCGACTTTCAAGGATCATAAATTCCTCAATTTTCAACATTTCGAGACGATTCTTTTTGTACATTGTCATAAGCGATGTTATATACAATTTTTCTTCAGTAACCTGAGTCAAATTATACTTCGAAGTACGTGGGATCTATCGAAACATTATAGTTCATTTTTTATTCAGAATGTTCCTAACTTTTAATTTCAATTCATGACCGTGATTGTTTTCTCAAGATATTGATTCTTATGTTGAGATTGTTCGTGATACAAGATGTTGAGTTCGTGGATTCTTTTATTGTTTGTCGCTTGTGTTTGAGCATTGGTGATTATTGGATTAAAGTGGAATCTTTGACCAAAGTTCTTAAAGCACTATTTATTCAATCAAGTACTATTGGTTTGTATTGCAAATTACTATGAGGTGAAGATGTGATTTAGGGTTTTAGCAAAGAAGGTTTGAGGATTCAATCAAATGATGCCTTTGATTTCAAATCAATTCAAGTGTGTGAGGAGCAATTCATTCATATGAATTTGCTTTTGGTTCAACATATTCAAAAGGACCAATTTTCTTATGATGCAGGTTTGCTCAACTTAGAAGATCAATTCATGTAATTTGTTTGGAATTCTATGAGAAAATACAATATGTCCATTCATCATTCAAAATTCATTCAAAACATTCGTCATTCCAAGTCCTTTTTTTTCAAGATCGCGAGATCAAGTTCTACAAGTTCTAAAAATCCATATTCATTCAAATGACGCAAATTTTTGCAAGTTCCATACATCATCATTTTTATTCATGACTTCATCCAAAGAATATAAGTTGTTTACATCATTACCTTTAGAGTTACACAAAGTTAATATGACTTTTACACCATGACGTCATATGCTAAAAAAATCCTAAATCTTCAAATTTTATCCATCTTGCTTTCAAAAGGGCTACACCATGCCCAAACTAAAGAAACATTATCTTACTTCATGACCACTTTGTTATAATAAATTACTCCAAGCATCATGATAAAACCAAACCTTTCAAATGCCTTGTTAAGCCTTGTACCAATGTTTGTCCTGCTGCATAAAACCAAGCAAAACTCTCCAATAAACTTGCTACAAAATAGCCAAGAAAATAGTAGCATATTAAACATGTCCATAAACTTTACAAACTTGCAGCAACAAAACAAATAAAACCAGTACACCATAACCTGCTATCAGTCCAAATCTTACATCAATTTGGGTAAAAGCCAAAACTGAAAGAAAAAGATAGCATAATAAAAAACCAAAAATAGAGCAAGAGAGTTTGTCCAAACAAAACTGTCCACAAGCTGCTGCAAGATGTCAATTTCCAGCCCTGTATAACAAAAGAAAAAAGTTGTCCAAACCCCAAATAAACTGTCAAAACAGCCCTGTCCACACCAGTCCAAAACCTGCTGCTGATCTGCTCTTGTTGTCCAAAGACTTGCACAAAAATAACAAAAACAAACCTGTATCCAAAAAGCATAACATCAGTAGCCTATTTTGTTCAAACTTATGAAATGTTCCCTCCTAAATTCTAGTTTCTTTCATCTATAAAGTGGAGCTTTAGATCAGAAAAAGGGGGGGAAAAGACATCTAGAAAGAACCTAGACAATATCATACCTCAATCAACCTCCAAAAACCTCACCCAACTTCTGCAGAAGTTCATAACAATTTCCTCAAACTTCTGCAACTTAACCTTACTTCCAAACTCAACAACAACACCTTCTCACTACTTCTGAAAACTAGAAACACCAAAGGAATCACAACAAAAATATTGAGAAATAGAGAGAAAGAAAAGTAGAGGCAACAACAAAAGAAGGAGTGTGAACTTAATGTCTCTTGAAGCTCCATCAGAGAGACTTCGATAGGTATCACCTTATTCCCATCATCTCTGAAAAATATTTTTTCATACATCAATATTTGTTTGATCTTCTTGCACTGTATCACCAGTTATATAGTTAAAATTTTTGTATCACTTGTTTTGTGCCACATGACTATATGATTTGTTGAAATATTTATTGTGTTCCAAATTTGTTGTAAATGGTAGAGATCGTAAAAACATTAAAACAAAAAAATATAGTTAGAAAACCATATGCTTGTATTTTTCGAAAGAGCACAGATTTGCAAACTATTAGTTTTTAAACCAGAAAGGTAATCAGTTTTTAAATCTTAAAATATCGCATAGCATCACATAGTGAATAAACAAGAAAGGGAGTGAGTTTTAGATTTGAGAGTTTTTGTTTCAAAACATGAGAACAGATACAATAAAAAACATGAATACCCCTCAAATCCAATCTAAAAAAATATATTTAGGGATTTCGACCTTACCTTTCGTTCACCCTCAACCGAGTTGTGTCATTAGGATGTTTCAAGCTATTGCTTGTTCATAGTCAGTCATGAGATTGATAAAGTTGAAGTCCTTTCACAGTCGGTCTTGAGCGTCTATGTTGGTTGGGTTGAGAAGAACCACTTTTTTTTACGATAAGATTGATAGAGATTAGGAAATATGAGAAGGTGTACTCTTTGATCGTTACAGAAAGAGTGTCGTTTCCTCATTTATGGTTGAAAGATTTGAGAAGAAAACAAAAGTGATAGTGTTCGGTTATCGTATGATGAGAGTGAGGAAAATCGATTGGGAGAGGGTTGAAAAGTGTGTTGTTATTCTCATAAGAAATGAAATCATGGAGAGAGAGACAGAGACAGAGACAGAGAGAGTTAGATCTAAAAATATTTTTCTGTTTGATCAAGTAATGAGAGAAAGAAGACTGAGCATGGAAATAGGGTTGAGAGTATGATTATAGGAGATGAATATTTGTTCCTTGTTAATCGTGTTTAATGAGTCTTACTGACACTTGATTGAGACTTAAAAAAATAAATTACAACTTTTCCTCTCCCCAAGGTTCACTAGTGGCACCCATCTCACAATTAGGGTTCCCCAAAACCCTTTCTTTACCTTACCCCAACCGGGTCGGCCCATTAGGGCCTGTTAACCCAATCATATTCCATCATCACCCTTTTGTTTCAACTAAAGCATAGATATAAACGATAAAAAAGGTAGTTCAGCGGCTAGGTAGTCAGGGTGTTACCAAAGGGTGCGAGTTCAATCCCTGGTTCTTAATTTTTTAGTTTTAAGTCTTCCTTTTTTTATTTTTAGCCTTATTTCATTTAAATTTCATAAAATAAAAAAAATATTAAATTAGGTTTATAAAATACAAAATATATACCAATATATATATATATATATATCCATCTCACAATTAGGGTTCCCCAAAACCCTTTCTTTACCTTACCTGAATTGGGTCGGCCCATTGGGGCCTGTTAACCTAATCATATTCCATCATCACCCTTTTGTTTCAACTAAAGTATAGATATAAATGATAAAAAAGGTAGTTCAGCGGCTAGGTAGTCAAGGTGTTACCAAAGGGTGTGAGTTCAATCCCTGGTTCTTAATTTTTTAGTTTTAAGTCTTCCTTTTTTTATTTTTAGCCTTATTTCATTTAAATTTCATAAAATACAAAAAAAATTAAATTAGGTTTATAAAATACAAAATATATACCAATATATATATATATATATATATATATACCAATATATATATATATATATATATATATATATATATATATATATATATATATATATATATATCCATCTCACAATTAGGGTTCCCCAAAACCCTTTCTTTACCTTAGCTGAACCGGGTCGGCCCATTGTGGCCTGTTAACCTAATCATATTCCATCATCACCCTTTTGTTTCAAATAAAGCATAGATATAAACGATAAAAAAGGTAGTTCAGCGGCTAGGTTGTCAGGGTGTTACCAAAGGGTTCGAGTTTGATCCCTGGTTCTTAATTTTTTAGTTCTAAGTCTTCCTTTTTTAATTTTAGCCTTATTTCATTTAAATTTCATAAAATACAAAAAATATTAAATTAGGTTTATAAAATACAAAATATATACCTATATATATATATATATATATATATATATATATATATATATATATATATATATATATATATATATATATATATATATATATATATATATATATATATATATATATATATATATATATATATATATATATATATATATATATATATATATATATATATATATATATATATATATATATATATATATATATATATATATATATATATATATATATATATTAGTATCTCTTTATTTTTAATTGTTAATTATTTAATTGATATTCTAGTTAATTTACTTTTTGATCATTTAGTCTTTATATTTTCGTTTGTCTACTCCAAGGGAAAGAATCAAATTTATTGACTTTATATCATCGAATATATCTAATACGATTTTGCGAAACCCCCTTCATACCTCTTTTTAATTTTATTAATCTTAAGTTAGATCTCCTAAAAACTCCATTTTCAAACTTACACTCATTTAAGTTAAAACTTCGACACTAGGTCGTCGCATCTTCAAATATCTCATCCCCACACTCATTTAGAAAGCAAACCAATTTTAACCAAAAAACAAATATTTGAAAAGGTTCCTATAGGACTCTATAGATACATAGGGTGCTAGTACCTTCCCTTTGTATAACCAACCCCCAAACCTTCAATTTATATCAAATGCATTATATTTTTCTTTAATTTTAGTATTGCACTTTGCATATTTATGGTTTTTATTTTGCACTTTTCCCTTTTCCCTTTGTAAATACTAAAGCGCGGTGGCGACTCTTGCTTATTTGCAAGTCAAGTTAATTAAATAGCTTGATCTCCGGTTTTCACCGCTACAGGTGGCTTATCCATTGTCTCGAGCATTTGGTCTTCATCTGTATCATCATATTATAATAACATCAATGGCCTGTTAGGCACTTGTGTGCGAATGAAAATTTATCATCACACCAATAGCAAAGGCCTTTATCTCTTCTCACTTGCATTTCAGCTGGTGATAATCGCTTGATATTGGGATTTTTTTGGTTTTGTCTCATTGGTCGGGTTGGGGGTGTATGGAGGATGGGGGCCATATTTTTTTAGTTATTATCTAGTTTATTGATGAGGGATTTGTCAGGAGGATAAGTTGTTAGGTTGACTTTTTACTGTTTGGTAATGGGTGTATATTTCTCTTCATAACCTTTGCAAAGGACACTGCCTTAACAATGGACGTGGGTGTATGAATCAACACATCACGACAAATATCAACATTTAATCCATTAATGAAACAATCAATCAAAGCATCCTTACTAAGACCATACACCATATTAGCTAATGAAGTAAATTGCCGATAGTATTCCGCAACTGTACCATATTGAATCAGCTTAAACATGGTAGCTCGAGGACATTTTTAACACCTCCTCAACCCTACAGAAATAATATAGCATAATCAGAGTAAATTAGCATGCATATCTATAGAGGGCATCACATGTATTTCAAAAACCAATAAACTACATCGATCATGCTCATAACACGCATTTATAATTATGTTTCATATAGTAACACATATGCATCTCATAGTGTAAATAATTATTTTTCATAGTAATATTAATGATTGAAATCTCATACTAACAATCATATCATAAAATATTAGGTACTAAAGGCCACTAATCACATAATCTCAATATATCAAAAATAAAAGAGAGTATAACAAACATCTCTCAAAATAAACATGAATTCAAATGTTCTCCGTGTTACATAAACCAGTGTATGACTCACTTCCTAGATAAGTGGATAAACAAGAAACTATCTCCTCCGACTAATCCTCCCGAGAAGTACCACTATCTTTGGTAGCTGAGCGATTTCGTATAAAACATCATTCCAACATAAGGGTGAGAATTCATATCATTATAGAAATATATAATAATAAGTTATGCATCACATTCAAACATCAGTTGAATTCATCACACTTCACATATTCATGTATTCAACATTTTCCAACTCACTTCACATATTCTCATATACAACATTGCTCAACGATTCATGATTCAAAGATAATCAATTACAAATAAAACAAATGTAACATTCACACCAATATAAAATATTGCACACCAAATCAACATTTCACATTGACACATGTGACTCAAATACAACTCAATGTAATATGCATGTTGTACCAATTGTTATCCTTATCGGTATCACCGGGTCTACATCTCCAAGATATTGCCTCTTGACAACTCATGATGCATGTGCAATATATATATATATATATATATATATATATATATATATATATATATATATATATATATATATATATATATATATATATATATATATATATATATATATGTGTGTGTGTGTGTGTGTGTGTGTGTGTGTGTGTGTGTGTGTGTGTGTGTGCAATTAAGATTATCTCCATATCTTAATCATACAAGCATATTTCAAAATTCAACACATTTGAATTATCTTCACCAAATTGTACAACATACATACACCATGTCAATATTCACATACAACGCATACTGATAGCATTTATTAACTCAACACATTACAATAACACATAGAAACAATGTCAAACCATGTTATTCACATTCATCATCAATTCACAACATACATATACACAAAATCAAGTGTTATTTTTGTCATCAAAAGTATTCAAAAACAATTTAAAACACATCGAATAAATTATGAAAATTCATGGAAATCCTTTATAAATCATAGGCAACCAGAACCCCCAATAATTCAAACAAAATATAAAATTTTTAGTTCCAGGGCGCGCTAAGCAGCCTCCACCATGCTAAACGGCCTCTACTGAACATAGAAAAATTATGCGAAGACAGCTTCTGCCCCCTACGAATTGGGTCACTAAAACCCACCCTAATCAGCCATTTTTATCATTTAAATGTATTATAACCTATATCTAATATATAGAATCAAATAAAAACATCAAAACATGATTTCCAACATTAATTCCATGATTCTCATTCCAACATAAACATGTCAAAAACTAGAAACTGAAGAACAAAATTCCTAAATCATGCTACTACCTATTACATGTTATTATCTAATCTCATAACCATGTGAAAAACTCACCCTTACCTTGGATGTAGATTCCCTAGGGTTCTATCTTCTCTTATTCTCTTTTCTCCCTTTTTTACTCTTTTATTATCTTCTCTTGTTTCCTTCTTTCAAATTCTATTTCTCTTTGTTTTATAAAAACCATTACTAACTCTTGTCTTCTCTAATGGGCTTAACGCATTCTCACACTAAACCATCACCAAGGCCCAGTTATTCAATAATTCTATTATCACACTTACTAACCCAAAACACATATAGCACATATATGAAATTAATTCAAATAACCCATATATTCACTAAATCACACAATTTAATTAATTACTATATCACATAATAATCAATAACATAAACAACTAATAAAATAACTAATAAATAAAAGCGGGGTGTTACAACTCTCCCCCACTTAAAAGATTTTCATCCTCGAAAATCACCTCAAACAAATAACTCAGGATAAGACTCTCTCATCTGACTCTCGAGTTCTCAAGTCATGTTTCCACCCGTCAGTTCTCCCCAAGCTACCTTCACCAAGGCAATCTCTTTAACACAAAGTTGTTTCAATTCTCGATCCTCTATCCGCATAGGTGATGTCTCCATAGTCATGTTATCCCTCACATGCACATCATCTAATTGGACCACATGAGACAGATCCACAATGCATCTCCTCAACTGAGACACATGAAACATATCGTAGAGATTAGCAAGCGACAATGGAAAAACAATCTGATAAGCCACTTCACTGATTTTCTCGTAAATTTGATAAGGGCCTATAAAACACGGCGTCAACTTATGCGACTTCAAAGCTCGGCCAACACCCATTACCGGAGTAACTCTAAGAAACACATGACCTCCCTTCTCAAACTCAAGTGCTTTCCTCCTCTTATCATGATAACTTTTCTGACGACTCGGAGAAGCATTAATTTTCTTCTGAATCATCTTAACCTTATCCATAGTATACTAGACTATCTCAGGTCTAACCACATCACTTTCTCCCGATTCATACCAACACAAAGGCATCATACACCTTCTACCATACTATAGAGGTGAAAAATTGGGACCGAATCTTTGATTGACTTGACTCATTAGAGTAAAGTCGCCACCGCCTTTTATTATTTCCAAGGAAATGGTAAAAGAGCGAAATAAAACCCAAAATAAATATGCAATGCAAGAAGTAAAACTAAAAGCAAGTGCAATAAAGAGATTAAAGGGTACGGGAGTTGATCATGCAAAGGGAAAGTGTTAGCATCCAATGATCTGCGGTACTCTGAATGAACCTCTTATTATATCTATATTTTTTGGTTAAAAATTGTTTGCTAAAAGATTGGGTCTTAAGCACCAAACATAAACAAGAATGGTAAGAGGAAACAACTAACGTACAAGTCAGGACTAAAATATGACGAGGTAGTCGAAGGAAAAAAATGAATCATACAAGTCAATATTAAAACATGATAAAATAATAATAAATGCATATAAGTCAAGATTAAAATATGACACAATAGTCAACCTATAGTTCCCTTTCCTTGGATTAAATTGAGCAAGAAAAATAAAATGAACATCGAAATATAAACACTTGAAAATTTACAAGAAAATAAATCTGACAAACAGATTAATGACAAAAAAGGCACCGAGAAATTAAAATTATTAATTACAAAGATATTTAAATACAAATAAAAGAAAATGTGACTAATTATCTAAATAATTTATTTGAACTAAATTAAAAATTTAAGATTACTAAAATAATTATAAATTAACTACAAATTATAAGGTTATAAAAATAATTCTAAAATTACTGAATTAAATCTAAACTGAATTAAAATTATAAAGTTACTAAATTAAATCTAAAACAAATAAAAATTCTAAAGTTACTAAACTAAATCTAAATCAAATAAAATTCTAAGTTATTAAATTAAATCTAAATCAAATAAAAATTCTAGAGTTATTAAATTAAATATAATTCAAATAAAAATTATAAAGTTATTAAATTAAATCTAAATCAAATAAGAATTCTAAAGTTATCAAATTAAATCTAAAACGAATAAAAATTCTAAAGTTATCAAATTAAATCTAAAACAAATAAAAATTCTAAAGTTATTAAACTAAATTTAAATCAAATAAAAATTCTAAAATAATTAAATGAAATATATATCAAATAACTTCTAAGATTATTAATCTAAACTTAATTAAAAAAAAAAACTAAAGTTAGAATTCTAAAATTACTAAATTAAGTCTAAACTAAATAGAGATTCTAAAATTATCATAAATAATTCTAAACTAACTAAAAAAGGATTTCTAAAGTTACTAAAAATAATTCTACATTAACTTGAAATTACTAAAAGGATTCTAAACTAAAATATCATTCTAATATCACTAATTTAAATCTAGACTAATTAATTATAAAAAAAGTGTAAAACAGAAACATAGGCTGGAAATAGTTAACTCGTTGAGCTCAAGAAAATTAAAGGCAACAGTTGGCCCATGTGATTAACCAAACAAAATAAATAAAAATATAGAAAAATACAAACTGGGTTGCGTAGCATAAAAATCAGATGGGTTGAGTCATAGGTAGAGGCCCAAATAAGACTCAGACATCATGAGAGTGAAAAAGAAATCCCTATAAACTAAAAGAGAAAGGTGGAACGACTGCTTACTATAGTTGGGGAATTGGTCCACACCAATAAACTCAATTAATTATTGACCGTACCTGATCAGAAGGAATCGTCACTAACCCACGAGCTTGAGTTGAACGACAGTTGTTGAGTGAAATGGAGGGGAGTGTACCTGCAAGGTACTTCAGTGCTAAAGTAAGAACAAGAGCAATCAGAGTGCAAGTACTATAGTGAGAGAATGAATGAATGAATACCTGACCCTATCATGTGAAAGAGTATTATAGCCTCCAACGCTGGGCCAAGGTCTTTAGTGTTGGCCCATGATAAGGCCCAATAATGAAGACTACCATGGTTACATGTGTATGGATTCCAGCACATGACCTCCTCCCTGGTCAACTGCCTCGAGAAAATAGGGAAGATGGACCCGTTATTGTTAGAGGGAAAGTTGATGGAATTTACAGACACCTGCAAGTCAAGTTCCATGAAAGGACACGTGGGGAAGTGCTTAACAGTCATTGGTTTGGTCTGCATGCTTTTGTGACTTTACAGAGGTGCTGGATTAGGCCTCCTCAATAGTGGGGAAGGTGCCAACCCAGTCCAGAATAGCATCCCCCCAAGTTATTTCCCTTTGATGAAAGGGAGATGACTCATGACCAATCTAAATGTTGGGGAAGTGGTGCCTAAGAGGGGGAACTATTAACTTCCATCGGGGACGACTCCATGATTTAGGTTAAAGAGGACTCCGAGATTGCGCGTGGCATGGTCGACTTATTTTGGGAGAATTTCCTTGGTCGACTCGTGTCCTCAACATGCCCGTAAGCGAGGTGCCATAAATAATGTCAAACACGTGTTCGACAATGGGGATGAAATGGTGTAAGCTTGTGGTTCCGCGCATGAGACTCTTGTCAGCGACGCTCATTTTGCGTGTCCCACATGACAGCTGTTTGGAATGCCATCATTACCTAGGGCAGTCTAAGAGTCTAAGTAATAATGACCCTTCGCACGTTACTCCGTATGGTGGGGACTAGCTATAAAAAATGGAGTCATGAGATTCACTTGATATTTTCAAGTTCTCTCTCCTCCTGTTTCTCCTCCGCTCGCAAGTTTCTCTGCTGCTCCATCACCGCCATAGACGTCTTTTTCGTTCATCTTCTCCAAGTAAGCAATTTTTTCTTTAATCGTGATTTTTCTTAGGTTTTTAGATTGAACGCTTGAATCTTCCTATGAATGGATGAATTTCCAGATGAAGTTCATGAAAACAGATGAACATTCATAGATTCTAGGATAAAGGTCCATGAACTTCATCTGGGTTCATAAGGCATGGATGAAGATTCGTGGATTTCTAGTGAGTTGTATCTGGACATGCGTTAGGATCATCCTCCGTGTAAGCGGGGAGGATTCGAGCAAGTAGCTTTGTCGATGAAATGTCCCCGCACATTCTTATGCTCGCGAGAGGGTATCACTCTCCTCCGCTTTCACTGTAGAGGGCTTGGGTCGAGGATCATTCCTTGACGCGCTCATCGCCCTTTCACTTGATTTGTGGTGGAATGGGGAATTTGATAATGTTGAATTCACTATTTTCTCCTATTTTTCAAGTACCATGGCTCAGATAGTCGAGGAAAATATTTTTCCCGACCCTAACAGGGGGGAAACTGCAGTTACAGGAGACATCTTGGCTTGGGCCACATGATCAGTGGTTTTTACAGAGACATTTGATTTGATTTTAGTTATTGTTTCTTTTATTGGCGGGTGTATTATTTCATTTTACTGCATCTTATGCTTTGGTTGTATGTTTTAGTGTTTTCAGGGTCAGATAATTAAGACAGAACAATTCAGGACGAAAAAGTGAAAACACTCGGATTTTCGAAGAAAGTCAAACATCCGCCTACAGGGAGCCTGACACGGGGGGCCGTGTCAACTGACACGGGCCGTGTCTGGATATGAGTGCGTGCAAAGCTGGATGGGAGGGGGCTAACACGAGCGACTGTGTCACCTAACACGGGTCGTGTCAGCATGTATGGGAGTTGATTAAAGAAATCAAATACCAGAGAGCCAACACAGGCGGCCATGTCGCCTGACACGGGCCGTGTTGGCCAGTTATGCTGATTTTTCATGTTTTCCTTATTTTTCACTATTTGTGACCCAAAGGGGCATTTTTGGTATTTCTAACCGACCTAAGAGAGTGTTTGCTACTTAGCTAAGTTTCCACGGTGAAAACAAGGACTTTTTTATTGAAGAAGATTAGGAACGATAAAGACCAGGGCTTTCAAGATATTTGGAGATGGAGATTCCTTCATGAGCAATAACAATTGAAGATCGAAGAATCCTCACCTTTTGTAATGTCTAATTTTATTATTTCTTTTCTTTTTAATACCATGAGAGTCTAAACCCCCCAATGCTAGGGGGTGTCCCTGATTTTCAAATGTATTGATTTTGAATTCTTGGTATTGATACAATAGTTTCTTTTCAATTTAACTGTTCAATGTTCTTGTGCCTTTCCTATCGGACAAATAGGGATTGATCCACGGTTAAAAATTAGGGCTGGACCACCATTGTTGAGGTTTTTGAACAATTAGACTATAGTAGATATCACCTAGGAGTAGGGATACCCTATAGGTTACCAGTAATATCTTGATAACATAACTGCTTGGTTTCATCATAATTCACTTAGGACTTAGGTATTAGGATGAAGGACCAAAGATTTTCTCACTAAGGACTTAGGGGAAAACAAACTAAAGATTCAGTAGTTGAAAGTAATGAACTTGTTGAAGAGGTCAATAATGAAGGTTAATACACGGTCAAATCACATACTTACCTTAGCATGCTCCTCATATCTGTTAAAAAGCCATTTTATCTTTTTGTTGATTAAGTGACAATTTCAAAACCTTATCCCAAAGTAAAGCTTTTGTTTAATTGAACTATGCATTTCCTCAGTACTACACGCATTTCTCAAGATCGATATCCGGGGAAAAATTCCCTATTATTACTGTAAGGTAAAATAGTATACTTGCTATTTTTACCATCAAGTATTTGGCGTTGTTGTCGGGGACTGTCGAGTTATTGAGTGTAATTTGAGTTCAATTAAAATTTTGTTGCTCTGCAACTAAAATTTCTTTTATGTATTTTTTATATTTTTTTGTTATTACTGATTTTTTCTAACCTTTGCATGAGAGGACAACCCTCGGCTTAATTTCCTTTGATATACAGACTAAGGTTCAGAATCAGAACTCGAAACAATGGGAGATAACCCGCCACCACCGGAAAGACTTCTTGGGGATCACATGGAGCAAATGCTCCAGTAGGTCGGTTGACTATTGTAAATCAACAGTCAATGTTGCAAATTTTCAATTGCACCCTTCAACCATCTGCCAGCTCGAGAACATATCTTTCACTGGAAAGATCATTGAAGATGCCAATAAGAATTTGCAGATATTCTCACCATGAGTACTACCTTGAAGATTGAGGGGTACTCTGAAGAAGCGGAGAAATTAAGGATGTTCCCGTTCAAGTTGTTTGGAGATGCTGAAGAGTGGTTTTACTCATTGCCTACTGGAAGTATCACCACTTAGGAAAAGACGGAGAAGACTTTTCTTGATGAGTACTTTCTTGCTTTTGTTTATATTCACAAAAGATATGATATTGTGAATTTTAAGTAGAAGGAAGGAGAGTCACTAGGTGATTCCTATAAGAGGTTCAAGAGGTTACTGGTATCCTGTCCCAGGCACAACATGAGTCAAACTGAGAAAATGCAGATGTTTGTGAATGGCCTACGATTGATGACAAAGTAGCTTATTGATACAGTTGGTGGTGGCTCATCCAACTTCATAACAGACACTAGTGTGAAGAATATTATTGAAGACATTTCTGCAAATGAGCATCTTGAGCTATATAATAGAGTTGTAAACAAACCAAAGGGAGTGATTTATTTGAACTTGGAAGTGAATAAGCAACTAAAAATTGAGGAGGCTATTGCTGCAGAAGTGGAGAAAAAGTTGAAAGCAATGAACATGGGTAATCAACATGTAGCTCAAGTTCAACAGGTACAGAAGGTTGCTTGTGAAATTTGTAGTGGACCACACCTTACTGTGCAATGTCTTGTAACTCCACAACAAATTGAGGGGATAAAATTCTTGAGGAAAAATAACCCATATTCTAACACCTATAATCCTGGGTAGAAGAATCATCCTAACTTCTCCTAGAAAGATCAGCAACAACAAGCTCCTCAGAAGGCAGAGTGGGAGGTGGCTATTGAAAAGATAGCTACCCACACCTCTCAATTTCAAGAAGAGACAAGGAGTAATCATAGGAATACCTGCAAACAAAAATTTGGAAGTTTAAATGGGACATATTGTACAACAAGTAGTGATGCAAGCACAAAATAATCAGAAAAATCATGAGAATGTTAATGATATCACAACAAGGAATGAGAAAGGTGCTGAAGAGAAGAAAGATGAGGTAAAATTTGATGATAATATCATAGAAGTAGAGTTGTAAGTGAGAGAGAACGGGAAAAACAGAAATAAGTGGTCTCACCTATTAAGCCAGATGAAGAGAAGACTAAACTAGTTATCAAGTTACTGTATCCATCTCGAGTGGCAAAGAATGACACAAAAGAGAAAGAGTTTGGTAAATTTGTCCATTTGTTCAAAAATCTAGAGATCAATATACCATTCTTTGAAGCACTCAAGAAAATGCCTTTGTATCACACATTCATGAAGGAGGCATTATCTAAGAAGAGGTCAACAGGAGGGGGATCGGGACACTGTGATGAGAAATTGTGTATAATTGCACCCGAGAGGAAAATACCTGTCAAGCATAAGGATCTCGGGTCAGTTGCAATACAATGCTCTATAAAATATAGAACTTTCAAGAGGGTTCTGGTAGATTCTGGATCTAGTGTGAGTTTAATGCCATTATCGATCTTCAAGAAGCTCGGTATTGAGAAGATAAGCGGGAGTGGGACAAAATTGAAATTTGTTGATCACACCATCAAGCAGTCATATGGAATAGCTAAATATGTATTAGTGGAAATTGACAATTTTTTTCCAGTTGATTTTTAGATCATGGACATACTTCAAGATGGAGAGACTCCTATCATTTTTGGTCGACCATTTATGCTGACTAGTTAATGTGATTTTGATATCGAGATAGGTAATCTGACACTGAAGTCATTTTATCAGGAGATAACCTTGAATGTGTTTGAAATCAAGAAGCAAGGTGCAGGTGGAAAGAATAAATCTTCAGTCGGAATGATCAAAGTAGAAGGATAAAGCAACAGTTCAAAATCACTCCTAGAAGAAGTCTCAAGAAAAATCTCTCAAGTGACATCAATAAAAATTCCTAAGCTCGGTCAAGAAGGAAATAAGAGAAAGAAGAAGGAACACCGAGCTAAGAAGATGGAATTTAGAAGTGGCTGGAAGCACAAATTGGTTGTTACTTTTGATCTGAATGAGTTCTGGATTGCCGAAGAGACAAGCAACAAGGTGTGGAAAAAGAAATACCCCCCATAAGGGGATGAACCTTCGAGCCATGTGACGTTAAACAGAGTGCTTCGTGGGAGGAAACCCATGCTTTTAACTTAGTTTTTGTTTAATTTTGTCTACAAGTAATAAAAAGGGAGTCTTACCGGTGAAAGCTAGGAGACAACAGTTGTTGTTGCATTTCCCTCTATGAGTCACCTTCCTCGAGCTTGTTCTGAAACATTGGGGCCAATGTTTAGTTCATGTTTGGGGGGGGGGGGGGGGGGGGGGGGGGTTTACTGCTTTTCTGTTCGATCTGTTTGTTTGTTTTATGCTAAATGTTGTGTAAATCCACGAGTTGAAGCCCTTCCCAAATTTTGCCCAAATTTTTTGTTTTGTTCAAGAACTTGTTTCTAATAGAGTTCGGGAATAGTATATAGAGACAAAGGGATGGTTTTTCGAGAGTAGGAAGTTTGAAATAATATGATAGTGATACGAGTATAACTTGTAGATTTGTTCCATAGTGTTTGAATCCTGAGAATTACTCCTGAAGTAGTTTATCCTCACAATCTGGAATAACATAGATTAATATGCATGTATGATTGATGTAGAGATAAATAAATTTGGCACCAAATAATGAAAAGGCAGTAAAAGGGAACTGGCTCGCTAAGTTGGGTAGCCATCATCCAGTTTTTCAGCCCAAAGGGGGTTGATCCCCAAACATCATCAAAAAGGACAATATATAAGTACAAACTTTGAAAATTCCATCGGTAAATAAAAGTAGCCAATGCTGCTATTTGGTGCATAAGCAAAAATTCTTGATTAGTCTTGTGCATGCGATGATCATCATAATTCTTATTTGCTTAATTTGACTGTCCGAATGAAAAAGGAGGAAAATCGAAAAGAGACTTAAGTAAAAAGCATAGTTAAAGATGTATTTGAAGAGGAAGCTCTAGATTTAAAGATTCTTAAACAAACTCTTCGCATCATGTGAACATCGGACGTACTGCTTACTGTTCAATTTGAACGGATGTCTTACGTGTGAGTATTGGGCTGCTATAATTTTCATGAGTTCTTGTAATGGTCGCTTGAGGTCAACCAATGGTTTAAGTTTGGGGGAGTTTGACCAGTGGTTTTTACACAGACATTTAACATTAATTTTAGTTATCGTTTCTTTTATTTACAAGTGTTTTATTTCATTTTACCGCATTTTAGGCTTTGGTTGTGTGTTTTGGTGTTTTCAGGGTCAGTGGAATCAAATAGAACAATTCATGGTGAAAAGTGAAAAAACTCAGAGTTTTAGAGAAATTCAAAAATCGACCTACATGGGGCCTGACACGAGGGGTCGTGTAACCTGACACGATTTGTGTCTAGATATGAGTGTGTGCAAAGTTGGATGCCAGAGGGCTGACACAGGCCGTGTCAGAATGTCTTGGAGTTGATTAAAGAAATTAAATACCAGAGGGCTAACATAGGCGGCCATGTCGCCTGGCACGGGCCGTGTTGGCCTGTTACACTGATTTTTCATGTTTTCCTTATTTTTCACTATTTCTGACCCATAGGGACATTTTTGGTATTTCCAACCGACCTAAGTGAGTGTTTTCTATTTAGTTAAGTTTCCACAATAAAAATAAGGACTTTTTTTATGGAAGAAGATTAGGAACGATAAAGACCAGGGCTTTCAAGAGATTTGGAGATGGAGATTCCTCCAAGAGCAATAACAATTGAAGATCGAAGAATCCTCACCTTTTGTAATGTATAATTTTATTATTACTTTTCTTTTTAATATTATGAGAGGCTAAACCCTCCAATGCTAGGGGGTGTCCCTGATTTGCAAATGTATTGATTTTGAATTCTTGGTATTGATACAATAGTTACTTTTCAATTTAACTATTCAATGTTCTTATGTCTTTCCTATCAGACAAATAGGGTTGATCCACAGTTAACAATTAGGGTTGGACCATCATTGTTAAGGTTTTTGAACAATTATACTATAGTAGATATCACCTAGGACTAGGGATACCCTATAGGTCACCGGTAAAATCTTGATAACATAACTTCTTGGTTTCATCATAATTCACTAAGGACTTAGGTATTAGGATTAAGGACCAAAGGTTTTCTCACTAAGGACTTAGGGGAAAGCAAACTAAAGATTCGGTAGTTGAAAGTAATGAACATGTTGAAGAGATCAAGAATGAAGGTTAATACATGGTCAAATCACACACTTACCCTAGAATGCTCCTCATATCTGTTAAAAATCCATTTTATCTTTTTGTTGATTAAGTGACAATTTCAAAAACTTATCCCAAAGTAAAACTTTTGTTTAATTATACTACACATTATCCTCGGTACTACACGCAGTCCTGGAGATCGATATTCGGGGGAAAATTCCCTATTATTAGTGCAAGGAAAAATAGTACACTTATTATTTTTCCAATCACCGCACCCGAACCCAGAAATTAGAGATACCGTTTGGTGAAGGATGCTTTCGACGTGTTCAACATCGTCGAGGAAAAAGTAGATGATACCTATGCCTCTTGGGTGCTCTAAATCCCTCACAAGAATAGGAGGTTTCCCGGGAAAACGCTTTCTTGTGTATGAATTTTCTTTTAAGGAAGAGAGGATGCATTTTCCCTTTACAGATTTCCAGGCGGTGGTTTTTAAATGGTTAGAACTGGCACCCTCTCAGCTTCACCTGAATGCGCTCGCGTTCATGCAGGGATTTGAGCTCGTCTTCCATTAGCTTATGATTGGTTCCACTCTGAATCTTTTCTTTTGGATCTTCCATCTCCAACGGCATACCGTTGATGGACTACAGGCTTAGGTGTCGTTCAAGCAGTTCAGGAAACTCATCCGATCGTATCTGGAATTTGTCAAAAACTTCAAGTTACGTACTTTGTCGTGAAGCCTCTTTGAGATGCGACTGTGGACTTTCTATACGACCACTCGAAGGAGGTCAAAGATGGTCGGACAGTGACTAAAATGACGATAAAGTTTCCTCTTGAGTGGCAATGGAAATATTTTGAGCAAAAGCCCGAATGATACACAGTAAAGCCAGAGGAGTTGGATGCCCAAGATAGGATTGCTTATGACAAGCTAGCGGCCTATGTCAAGTTCTTCTCTTTGGCGGAGTTCGTGGACCTATACAATAACTTCATTTTTGACGATGATGGGGAACATCTCTTTGTTCCCCGACTGATAAATATGAAAGCTCTCCTTGAGTGCTCTTCTGACGAGGAAGCTTTGAGACTTCTAGGTAGGGGATGTGCATGTAGTTTATATTTGTCAGTTTGTCTCATAGACTAACTATTTCCTTTTTTATTGCAGACTGGATGGCGACTCTCCCTGGAGGTGTGCTCAAGTTGAGGCCCAAGAATCCAAAAAACATGGTTCCTAAAAGTTGGGCTGCTCAACTCCTGGAACAAGCCAAAGTTGATGCCCTCCCTAGTGGTTCATCCTCTCCTCAAGGGGGGGGGGGGGGGCAGATCTCCCCTCCTGAACAACCAGCAAAAAGAAAGAGCATGGAAGACTCCGAGCACGTGGTCGTTATCGATAAAGACAAGGGTGTCAGGGAGACTTTTGTGTTTCCCCCCAGTTATCTCAATCGAGGTATCTTTAGTGGGGAAAATTCCTCAGGTCTCCATGAATAGGAGAGGGAAGTTATTCTGTCTACAAACAAAGAAGCCCAACAAAAAAATCTGTCATAGGATGTGGCCTCCATGATGAGGGTTCTCGAAACTACTTTGACCCTAAACGATGCAGTGACTTGCTCGCATAATGCTCTCGAGAAAGTGAATTCCCGGATCTCTAAGCTACAGGGACATAAAGAAAAGTTAAAAAACGACATTATCAACCATGAGGAAACGTATGAGGCGGAGGTCCGGATCTTCAAGGATTTTAACAAGCTAAGGCCTCAACTAGAGACTGTGACTAAGAAGAACGAGTGACTAGCCGCTCGGGTAAAGGAGTTGGTGGAGATCGTGGCGCTTGCCGATGAAGAAAATTTCGTGGAAAAGGCCCTTGAGACTAGGAAATATTTGATTGCTCGGAATCGTGCGCTCAAGCAGGATGTACTGGATACTCTAAGTTATAGCTTCAATATTGTCGTGGAGCAGATTAAAATCATCAACAGTGGGGTCGAGCTTATGATTGAAGGTGATGGGCCTTTCAATCAAGTGGTCAACGAGAAGATAATTTATCCTTTCGATGATCATTCCGAGGAAGAATGTGATGGCGAGGAGGATGAGCGCCAATATTAAGATTTTTCGGTCCTATGTATTCGTATATTTACTTGGATTGTGCACCATCTTTTGTTAAACGTTTTGGACAAGGGGCTTTACCCATTTTTTGTATGATTGCTTTTGATTTGGGTCTGTGTGCCCTACTCTTGTACTGTACAGATGACACCGGCCTTCGTGTTCGGCTTTTGAATGTTTTTGCTTTGCCCCTATGTTATGTATTGATATTCTGTCGTTGTGTTTGACATGTTTATTTCGGTGTGTGGAAATTTTGACAAGTGGAAATTTGTGCTCGACCTTAATTATGGTTGATAAAGCTAAAACACACTGCATATTGACTCAGAGTGCACATGTTTGTTAGGGTTTTTATTGTCAAATTATTGTGTTATGATTGTTTTTGTTTTGTTTTCAGGTATTTTGATTATCTGGAGCCCCTCTTGAAGAAATGAAGAAAAAACGAGGAAGAAATCAAGTTTTTGAGCAAATTGTACTCATGGCATCCAGTATGGCACCATCCATAGGGTAGGCCATGACATGGATTGGTTTCAATTGCCTTCAACTGCCACGTCCTCCTTAACTTCCCATCCACGTACACATGGCGGGCTCCATAGGAGGTTCTAGTTTCATTTTCTTTTCATCCAAGCTTAGTTACAAACTTAAGCCACATATTGTTAGATCTTGTAAGTGATAACCCCTTTACATAGAAGAGTTATCACACCATTGATAGAGTTTGTAATCGAGTTTGGAGCACTTCGGTAAAATTTAATCCTGCTGCCATTTTCATTTCCAATCGCATTTATTTCCAATTGTACCTGATTTAAAGCCTCCGATTTGGAGCAGGTTTTTATTTACAAAGTCTTGTTTTACTTTATTTATTTCCTTGCACTAGCTTTACTTTATTTATTTCCTCGCATTTGATTTACTTTATTCATTTCCTCGCACTCGCTTTACTTTATTTATTTCCTCGCACTCGCTTTACTTTATTTATTTCCATGTCTTGCACTTATTTAACATGTCTGTTTACATTTCCATGTCTAGCTAAAATTTAAAGGTTAGAATGTAAGGATCATAGTTAAAGTGATATTCCATATAATGTGTCTCTAGAAATACCTAAAGGGCTATTTTGGTTTTTAACACAAGTCTTTTGCACTTCATTTTTCTTGGGTAAGATTGAAATCCGTCTGTTGTACCCCAATTTTTTCGCCTAAGATCCCTTCATCATACCATATTGATTGAATCACAACAAGATCACATTAGGGCTTTTGGTTCTCCTCCCTATCTTTAGCTTTGCTCTTTGAGGAATCACCAAGCACCTTGACTTGTTTTTCTTTTGTGATCATGAATATTTTGTCTTGATTTGTCCTTTCAATTAATAAAATTCAATGTTGGTTTGTCTTGCTTGTTACTAATATAGGTAAAGGCAATGAGATTTAGCAAGTTGCTCCATGGGTTCATGAGTTTATTTCCATGCCCTAGGAAATAAATGTTGAGAATTTCAAACCTCACCATTGAAGTTTTTTTGGAAGAAATGGCATGGCAAGGTTATTTTGGTTCACCACATTTCAAGGTTCTCAAATTTTATTCAAAAGTACAAAGGGTTGATTGGAGAAGTTGTCATGATTGGACAAGGCTTTGTTACTATTAGTCACAAGTGCATATTTCTTTCAATTTTCAAGATATGTAAGTGGTTTTGGTGACTATGAGTTCTCATTTTCATCCTCAACAACTTCTATTTACAAAGCATTTGTGTTGGTAGAAGAAGTTTGTTCAAAATTGTCAAAGTTCCTCAAAGCATTTTCTTGATCTAGGAGCTAGGGTTTTGAACTTCAAAGAAGCATATCTTGCCCATCTTTTGGTATTTTTGAGTGATTCCAAAAACATCATTCTCTTCAAAGGGTTATCAACAAATCACTTCAAAAGTTTCAAGGAGTTTTCATGTGGAAAAAGCTTGATGATGAAGAAAGATTACAAGTCTTCCAAATGAACCCCCAATTTATCATGTGTGACTTCAAATGATCATAACTTGGTCAATTTTTATCACCTTGAGCCCACTACTTTTCCACAATTATCTTAAGGACGTTAACTTTATGCCTTCTTTTATGTGCAAAGTGAGAAAATGGATGGAATATTCCCTAAGGATACAAAAAATTATAGGTCATTTTATGATTTTTTGCCAACTTCAACAAATCATAACTCTCTCAATTTTTGGAGATTTTTAATTGTTCAAGTTTCAAAATGTCATTAAAGAGGTATATTTCATGCCATATTTTTTGGTCAAGAGCAAATTCCAAGTGGAAGGCCATGTTTGGATGCAAAACATTATAGGTCACTTTTGAAGAAAAATTTGAAATATTTCTAAGTATGGAAAGTCAACCCTTTATCTCCAACTTTGACTCAATGCAACTTCCAGCTCAAGCATCCATTTGATTCCTTTCTTTTTCAATTTCAAAGCTTGTAACCTCATCTTTCTAAAGCATCAAGAATCATTCCTTAAGACCCCTTGATCTGAGAATGCTATTGGATTGAACTTAGTAACTTGGAACTGAAGTTTCTTCATAAGTCAGTTTTAAATACATATTTTGGCCTCTAAACATCAAATTAGCACGTGTTTATGATCTAAACATGTTTAACCAAGTTTCCAAAGTGGATTAGAGCCTTAAAACGCAAGGATTGGATTAGGTTTAATGGAAATCATATCACACTTTTCTCGTGCATCAGGTTCACAAGATTTCCCTCCAAACTTCATCATTTCACACGCTTGTACATTCCGTTTGATTCCCTATAAATAGAGGGTCATCCCCCATTCATTTCCTCAAACTTGGATAGCCATAATCACCCTGCCAAACTTGTTCCGTAACTCTAAATTATGTAACTTCGAAATCTATTCTCAAGCCTTTTTCAATCCATTATTCCATCAATTCACCTTCCTTGATATTACCTGAAGCTAACCATATAATTACATTCAAGAATCGCGCCCTATATTGCTCCATAGAAGTCCAGTTTCATAGCTCTGCAACTCAACTTCAATAGGTAGATTCCTTCATCAATTCTTCAAAACTTTGATATCATTGTGATGCTCTCATTGCCCTGGTTCTAGTCGCAACACTTACTTTTATTTGGAAGCTTGTTTTGACCATGAAATTTCAAATCCCTTTTCAAAATCTTCCTTCCAAATTGCTTGAGCCACAATTTATATAAATTTGTCGCGAAGGTCTGGTTGTCTTCGTCTTGAAGAGACGAAGCGAATGACATAGGTCTCGTGCTTTAAATTTACAGATTGAGCAACCTAGTTTTAGGATTGGCTGGAGGTTGAAGATGACCAATGTATCATCTTCCAACCAATGAAGGCACGCCATCTGGGTTTTTCAAAAATCTGATTTAGTTAATGATCCTATGCATTATTCACTAAAATCCATAACATGTACAGCGCGCCAGGTCCACTTGATCTATTTCCTAACGTGTTTTGACATTGATCAGATGGGCCATATTTTTTTAGCTTTTATTTTTTTCTTCTGATTTTTATATTTAATTGTTTTAAACTTCAAAAAATAATAGAAAATTCATTTTTAGTCCAAAAAATCTGAAAAAATTAAGAAAATTATTTTTTATTAATTTCTTTCTGATTTTAACTTTTTCACAATTTTATTTTGTGTTTTGGAATTTTTTTTATAAATTTTCACTTTATTTGATTTGTTTTAAATGTTTAAAAATACTTTTATACATTTTTAAATTCTTAAAAAATTATGGAATGATCCAATGATATTGTGACAAATATTGGTGACCTCATTCATTTTTTATTTCTTAGTTTGGTATTTTTATCACTTTTGGTTTATTTTACTTATTTCTTTCAATTTTAAAAATTTAGTTTCTGACCTTAAAAAATTACCAAAAATTTTGTAAAAATATTTGAGCCCTTTTCTGATTTTTCTATGGTCTCACTTTTTGTTTCTTGATTAATTTGAATATAGTTGATATTTTTCTCCTTTATTTCTATTTTAAAACTTTTTTTAAAAAACCTTTTTATGTATATATTAAATGCAATATTATTTTGTGATTATTTTCTGGTTGAACTTGGATTAAATTTTTGGTCATAAACTTTGTTAACATCATTGGATCCATGGTGTTAAGTGTAACTCCACAAAAAGGATGAATGATTTTAATAATAGTTTGATTTAAATTTAATTCAAAAGTGGTTTGTATATTCTCTCTCATTCCTCTTCATCTCATTCCTTTCTTATTTCACTAAGTGTTATTGGAGCATTATCTCTATATCATGTCTCAAAACAAATGGTGCATAGATTCCTATTGACCAGCCTCAAAATAGGTGTGACTTCTACATAAGTCCACTTACGATTGCTTAACATAACGCTAAATTTTGTCTCGATTCGAATAAATGATAATTCATGGCCCAAACCTATGTTGGCAAGTCCAAGTATGTTAATTTGATCTCTTTGATCCAATAACCTTGAGATTCATTGTATGGAGGCTTTGGTTCTACCAATCCTCTAGTGGATCTACAACACTTTTGGTCAACGCGGATCACTTAAACATTGTTGATCATTAAATGGTACTTTTGAGGATTCCAAATGGATGATATACTTGAAAAAATGAAAATGCAACTTTTTGTGTGGAGGCTTTGGTTCTACCAATCCTCTAATAAGTTCCAAATGCAAGTTTCAAGATGGTCATCCAACTAACCACTAATTACTAATTTGTTTTTTACTTTATGCCCTTATTTTTTGTGCTTTATGTACCATTTACTTTAAGAATTACATTTAATGCCATTTTTATTTTGCTCACTTGAGAATTTACTTTCTTGTCATTTTTACTTTTCTCACTTGAGCTTTTCTTTTCTCTTCTAAAACATTTAATAATCAACGTGAACCATAAAAAAACTTTAATGGTACATGGACTATTTAGTTACTATCCTTGGCATTATGGAGTATTGGACTTCTTGGACTTAGAATTAGAGACCTTGGCTTAGGTTGGAGACCTTGTGACCTTAATTGATATTTTGTTTGGAGTTCTTGAGGTTTACCTCGAGACATTGGGTTATTTGTTTGCTTTGTGTGTAGGTTATTGTGATTACATTCCTTGACTGTAATCTGGAATTCACCCGCATACATCCGTTACTCCGCCCAATTTTTATGAAGACTTAATACACTTGAAGTTTGGTTCTTACAAGAGGTCTAGTATCTTTGCTTGCTTGGTTTCAATCCAAAGAATGGGAATTCTATCTTGGCTCATAATGTCAAGTATTGGCTTTTTGTTGGTTAGATGGTTCTTATCCCTAGCTTTTTCCTTATGCTTTAGGATAGTCCCTTCTTCTCCTCCCATCTTCTTTAATTTAAAAAATCTTCTCCCTCCTTTTGAAAACTCTTCTTGTTTCTAATTTTGAACCACTTTCATAATAAACTTGGACTTAGGTCCATGCATTTTTCAAAACATCTTTCACAAATAAACTTCAATAAACATTAATAATACCTTGACATTTTTTGAGAAGACAAAAAATCGATCAATCTCATTCAAACTATCTTTCCATCTTGGCTTTCATCTTAAACTTTTCTCAAAAGATTAGACGCTTGTCAATCCTTGTAGTGATGCAAACAACTATACTTCTACAATATGCGGTGAAGAGAGATATTTTCCACTTGGGTGTTGAGTAAGGCATTGTTGATTTTAAAATCCAAGCCATATCCTCCACTTTGAGATGATGCAAATTTTCCTTTCTCATGATTGTGGGTAGTAAGTATGTTTTCCACACGGACAATGATGATGATGTCTTATCTCATAAAATTAACCAACACACTTGTGTTTTCAAAATCTTTAAAAGAGGAACTACGTGTACCCTGATCCCATATTGCACGAAAGGTGGTACATAGGCACGAAAGATTCGCAACCGCGACGGGTGCAAAAATCATAAAAAATATGTTTCTTTTCTCCCCTCCACCATCTATTTTACATACAACATTTTATAGCCAAAATATACAGCTTTTACAAAGAGGTTCCTATGGAGTATCGCAGATGTTTAAGGTGCTAATACCTTCCCTTTGCATAACCAACCCCCTTACCTTGAATCTTTCCCCCTCTTTTTGGGTTATTCTCTCTTTTCCCATTCCTTTAGAAACAAAAAAGCGCGGTGGCGATTTTTATTTTGATCTGTATAAGTCAAGTCAATCCAATGGCTTAGTCTTAAATATTTCTACCGCTACACAGTCCAACCTTTAGCTAAACATGGGTGGTATTAGTTGTTCAAAGGAAGAAAAAGAACTTTGTTCAATTAAGTAGGAATATTTTAACACTTTTAGAAAAACGATTTCAAAACTCTTTTCGGACGCGTTTATGGGTTTAAAGGTCTAGTCCTCTTTTGGTTAGAAGTTCCAATTCAAAATTACTTTTCAACTAATTCAAGAAACTATATTTCTTAAAAATAGGTTTATTACTTTAACCAAATGTGCGCCTTTTTATAAGTGACAATAAGAGGGATTGATTAAAGAATAAACTCGGTTGTGAATATGTGAAAGCGATAGTTCCTGTTAAATTAGTTCTTTTCATGAGTAGAAAATATTTCCCTATAAGTAGGTCTAATTAGAAGCCTCAGAATATCATCATACTGTGTGAATTGCATTCAATCCTATTATTTTTATCTAAATTTATATTTTTTTACTTTACTTACACTTGCACTCATAAACCCCTGAATTGTTTTACCTTGGATAAACATCGTAACAATAGATCGATAGATTGACGTTTAGTCTTTGTGCGATCGATAATATTTTATATTACTCTGATGCGTTTCGTATACTTGCTAAAACCACACATCAAGTTTTTGGCGCCATTTCCGGGGACCAATTACGTCAAATTTTGTACCCTTCTGTTACACCGTCTAGACTAAGGCTTTATTGAGCTGGTAAATGCGAAGAACTCGTACCACCAGAAGTTTTTTACATCCTTTAGAGGAACCCAAACATTACGCATGCGCACGTGTCTTACTCCAAAGAGTTAGGAGAGTTATGGCCGAGGAACGTAACCAACGACACCTTAAGGAATTTGCCCAACCCTCTAACGAGGAACCCATTTCTAGTATTTTAAACCCTGTTATTCCTGCTAACAATTTCGAACTGAAACCCACTCTATTACAATTAGCACAACATCAAAATTTTGTGGGTCTCGCTACAAAGAACCCAAATAAGCATTTAAAAGTCTTTATCTAATTAGCTGATACCTTTAAAACCAATGGAGCTACACCTGAGGCGATTCATTTAAGACTATTCCCTTTCTCCCTCAGAGATAAAGCACATTCTTGGTTAGATTCCCTTCCAGCCAATTCCATAACAACCTGGGAAGACCTTAGGAGAGTATTCCTTGCCAGATAATTTCCCTCGAGTAAGACTATTGTCCTTTAAAATCAGATCACCAGGTTTACTCAAAACCAAAGAGAATCACTTTTTGAAGCATGGGAGAGATATAAAAACCTATTGAGAGCTTGTCCACACCATGGCCTAGAACAATGGTTAATCCTTCATACCTTCTATAATGGACTCATTTATAACACTAAGATGACCATCGACGCTACCGCTGATGGCGCACTGATGAATAAACCTTGCCCTGAAGCTTGTGTTCTCATCGAAGATATGGCCCAAAACCATTATCAATGGGGAATCGAACGAGCATCGATAAAGAAGGAAGAGACCCAAGGAGGAATACATGAGATAAGTTCTATAGACATTATGCAAGCTAACATGGACGCTTTAGCCCTTAAAGTTGAACACATGTCTTCAAACCCAGCCACTGTAGCGGCAGTCCACCCGAAATGTAAAATATGTGGAACCAAATGGCACAAATCATTTGAATGCAATCTGTTGAATGAAGAAAACACAGACCAAGTTAACTATGCCCAAGGAACCTCATTTTCAAATACCTACAACCCTAGATGGAGGAATCACCCAAACTTCTCCTATAAAAACAATAATCCTATCCAAATTTTAGCACCTCTGAGACCATCAGGTTTTCAAGCCTAGAGACAAAACCAACCTATGCATGTTATACCCCAAAAGCCAAACCTAGAGAAAATTATGGAAATTTTCATTTTGGCCCAAACCCAGCAAAACAAAGAATTCCTAAACCAAAACATTCATGTAAGTGAATTAATCACATTATTAGAAACCAAGGTTGACCAAAAAGTCACCCACAACAAATGCTTGAAACCTATATCTCTCAGTTAGCTCTCAAACAAGCCCCCCCAAACTACGCCTGGAGAGCAATTTTCTAGACAACCTCAACCAAACCCTCTAGGAAAAGCAAATTCCATTACCTTACAAAGTGGGACTACTTACGATGAACCTGTCAACCCAGCATTGAATGAATACAAAGCGTCTAAGAAATGTGTTGTGCCAACGGACGAAGTAGAGGAACCAGTGGAATATGAGAAACAGAAAGAGAAAGGAGAAGCCATAGATGAAACTTAGGTACCACCTCCGTCATACAAACCACCAATACCATATCCACAAAGGCTTAAACAAACTAAAATTAACAACCAATATCAAAAATTCATAAAAATAATAAAGAAACTCCATGTAGAGATTCCTTTCACCGAAGCCATCACCCAAATAGAATCATATGCTAAATTCCTCAAATACATCCTAACCAATAAACATAGGCTTAACGATCCCAAACCCTTGGAATGCAATTCTATTTCCGAAAATAAACTTGCTAAGAAAGAGAAAGACCCTGGGAATTTTTCCATACCTTGTATTTTAGGAAATCACATGGTCGACAAAGCATTCCTGGACTTAGGAGATAATGTGAGCTTAATGCCTTTGGCAGTTTGTGAGGGATTAAACTTAGTAGAATTGCAACCTAACAATATGTCTCTTCAATTAGACAATAGATTTGTTAAATATCCCCACTGATTTTATTATCATGGACATAAAAGAAGATGACGATATCCCAATCCTCTTAGGTAGACCGTTCTTATTAACTGTGGGAGCCATAATATATGTTAAGAGAGGAAAGTTGAATTTTGAAGTAGGTGATGAAAAGATAGAATTTATTCTTTCAAAATTTCTTATGGCACCAGTAATAGAAGATGCATGTTATGCCATTGACATCATTGATGAATGCGTTAGGGAACTAGATCAAGAAGGATTTACACCAACAATCAAGCTACCTTCAGCCATTATAATGGAAGATGATGGATTTGAAAAGATGGAACCCTACATTGACGATAAACTTCACGAATGTTTAGCCCTTACTCCAGATCATAACCATGCCCTGAGAAACCAACTGTAAAACTTAAAGAACTACCCAAGAATCTAAGATATGAGTTTCTAAATGAAGGATTGAGTCGTCAAGTTAAGTTAGTGCTACCTTAAACCAAGAAGTAACAAATCAACTCTTAGATGTTTTACAAAAATATCCATAAGCTTTAGGATATAATATCTCTGATCTGAAAGGTATAAGTCCATCCGTATGTATGCATAGGATTTTACTCGAGGAAGATTCAAAACCCTCTAGAGAACATCAGAGAAGGATAAATCCAATAATGAGTGATGTTGTTAACAAAGAAGTTATTAAGTTGCTAGAAGCGGGTATAATTTATCAAATCTCTAATAGTAAGTGGGTGAGCCCTGTGCATATAGTACCTAAAAAGGGAGGCATCACAGTCAATCTAAACGAGAAAGGAGAACATGTAGCAAAGCAGATAGAAGGAGGTTAGCATATGTGTATAGATTATAGAAAGCTAAACATGGCAACTAGGAAGGATCATTTTCCATTACCATTTATAGACCAAATGCTGGAACGTCTGGCTAGACATTCTTACTTTTGTTATCTAGATGGGTATTCTGGATTCTTCCAAATTCCTATTCACCCTGAAGATCAAGAAAAAAAAATATTTACATGCCCTTACGGAACCTTTTCCTATAGATAAATTCCATTCGGACTCTGTAATGCTCCAGCTACTTTCCAGCGTTCCATGATGTCAATCTTTGCATATTATCTTGATGGGATTATGGAATTATTTATGGATGACTTCTCGGTATGCGAATCCGATTTTAAGAACTGTCTCGCTAACCTTGAGAAAATTCTAGAAAGAAGTGTAGAAGTAAATTTTGTGTTAAACTGGGAGAAGTGTCATTTCATGCTTACCGACGGTATACTTTTAGGATACATAGTCTCTGAAAAAGGTATTTAAGTTGATAGAGAAAAAATAGAAGTTATAGAAAACCTAAAACCACCTAAGACCATTAGGAAAGTCCGGAGTTTTCTTGGACATGCCGGTTTTTACCGACGCTTTATCAAGGACTTCTCTAAAATAACCAAACCTTTAACCGGTCTTTTGATGAAAGACGTTGAATTTATCTTCGATAAAAAGTGCATTGAGGCCTTTAACATTTTGAATCAAGCACTAATTTCAACACCTGTTATACAGCCCCCAGATTGGACCAAACCTTTTGAAATCATGTGTGATGCTAGTGATTTCACTGTGGGAGTTGTTCTATGTCAAAGAAAAGATAAGAAATTACATGTGATCTATTATGTAAGTAGAACCCTAGATGTTGCCCAACTTAATTATGCAACAACCAAAAAGGAACTCCTAGATGTAGTTTTCACCATCGATAAATTTCGATCATATCTGGTAGGAGCTAAAATTATAGTCTATATAGATCATACAGCTATTCGTTATTTAATAAGCAAAAAAAGACGCTAAGCCTAGGTTACTTCGATGGTTCCTCTTACTACAAGAGTTTGATCTAGATATTCGAGACAAGAAAGACACAGAAACGTAGTTGCCAATCACCTTTCTAGACTTGAATACCTAAAACCATATTTAATACCCATACACAGTGATTTTGCCTATGAAAAACTAATAGCTAAAATAGACACCATTGGAGAAAATAATCTAGATCCTTATAAGAACTTTGAGGAAGCTTTAACAATGAGCAATGTACCTTTGCACGCTAACTTCGTCAACTATCTAGTTGTTGATATAGTACCTCCTGACCTAAACTATCCAAAAAAAAAGTCCTTCAATGATGTAAGAAATTTTTATTGGGATGAACCACTTCTTTTAAAAAGAGGTACTGACGGTATTTTTCTTCGTTGTGTTCCAGAAGAAGAGGTAAGAAATATCATAGAACACTGTCACTCTGCACCCTATGGAAGACATGCAAGCACTTCTAAGACATATGCTAAAATTCTCCAAGCTAGACTCTTCTGGCCTACTATATGGCGTGATGTTCATGCTTACATTGTCATATGTGACAGATGTCAACGAACTAGAAACATCTCAAGACGTGACGAAATACCTTTAAGGAGCATTCAGGAAGTAGAACTTTTTGATGTATAGGGTATTGATTTTATGGGGCCATTTCCATCCTCCCTAGGAAATAAATATATCTTAGTAGATGTTGACTACGTGTCTAAATGGATTGAAGCTATAGCCTCACCCACAAACGACACATGAGTAGTGATAAAGCTATTTAAGAATTATATAATCCCTAGATTCGAAATACTCCGTCTTGTTATAAGCGATGGTGGATCACACTTCATATCAAGGATTTTTTACAAACTTTTAAGTAAATATGGAGTTAAGCATAGATTAGTAACACCCTACCATCCGCAGACTAGTGGCCAAGTAGAAGTATCTAATAGGAAGATTAAACAGATCTTAGAAAAAATTGTTTCAATATCTAGAAAAGATTGGTCTCATAAGCTACAAGAAGCACTATGGGCCTACAGAACTACTTTAAAACCCATATCAGAACAACTCCTTACCAATTGGTCTATGGAAAGTCATGTCACTTACCCTTTTAACTAGAACACAAAGCCTATTGGGCCATTAAAACGTTAAACCTTTATTATTTGACTGTTGGTGAAAAGCACATCCTAGACATTCATAAACTAGAAGAACTCTGACGGTCTGCCTATGAAAATTCCATAATATATAAAGAAAGAACCAAATCTTGGCATGATAAAAGAATTGTTAAGAAAAACTTCAATATAGGCGATCATGTTCTCCTTTTTAATTCCAGGTTGCGACTTTTTCCTGGCAAATTGCGTTCAAGATGGACTGGTCCTTTTGAGGTTTCTAAAATCCTAAAATCTGGAGCAGTTGAGATCAAGAACAAATCTTGTAATCAATTCACTGTCAATGGGCAGAGGTTAAAACACTACGAAGGAGGTGACATCCCCGTGGACTACTCCAGCCATACTCTAATGGATCCACCGGTACCTACTTCAGATATATGAGTTTTACCAGTCAAGCTAACAATGTTAAACAAGCACTGCATGGGAGGCAACCCATGGGTTTATATTTTCATTTTCTTGTAATGTACCCCAAAATTTGCACTCTCATTTTACTCAACACATGCCCATTGAGGTCCTCAACTTGCTCAAGGATGCCCAAGAGTTGACCAGACAAACTCTCTCCTAAGGCAATATACCTCAAACTAGGGTTTCCATTTTCATCAAGATGTTTGAGCTCCAAAGGTCCCAAATGATTTCCACGGTCCTAATATGTTTTCAATATCATCCATGTCAAGTTTCATAACTTACACAAGAAGTTTTCTCAGTCAATTGCCCAGATGCGTGAAAATCAACTATACTAGGTCAAAAGTCAACTATGGCCCACATACCGTCAAACTTCAAGATTTTTTGTCAGCATCAAAATTCTGAAGTTATATCCATCATTTGATCAAGGTTTGATCATGACTCCCCAAGGAATTCCCCAAATTCATCAAAACCCAAAAGTTGCTAAATTAGGGTTTTTTAGGAAAAGTCAACCAAACATTGACCAAGCATAACTTCTTTATACTTTATCAGAAATTTTCCATCCAAGGCTCATTTTTGAAGAGGATGCAATTCCTTACAATTCATCTTCATCCTCCAAGTTCAAAATATGCACTCATCAAAAGATATGAATTTCTACATTATAGGTCCTTTTGAAAAGTCAACAAAAACACCTTTTGGGTCAAAGCTTCTTACATGAACATGGAAGACCCAATTGAGATGCGACCAAAAGGGTTGTTTAGGGGACATCCTAAGCTTTCTAAAAAGTCCAGGAACACCTCTCTAGGGTTAAAATTTGAGGAGATATGCCTTGTCAAAGTTGACCATTATTGCAAATTTGCCAAAAGTCAAATGTGCTCAAAAATGCATTTTTGTCAAATGGGCCTAGTTTTTCATGATTGAATCTTGTTTGTGACATGGTCCACGACCCAAATCAGCATCTACACTTTATTTTCTTCATTATTTATTTTATTTTGATTTTTTATTATTTAAAATTCAAATTAAATCAAATAAATAGAAAAAAATACAAAAGATTGATTTTTGATCTGATTTTTTGTAGGAATCAAATCCAATTAGGATGGTAAATAATATCAAATCAGATCAAGGAAAATTGAAGCAAAGTTTGCATGATTATGCTTGTTTTAGAAACATATAATACAAGAACAAAATCAAATCCAATTTCCATGATTGACAAAGATTTAACTCGTTTTTATTAACCTAATTTGTTCTAATATCTATGATGAACAAGAACAATGCATAAAAACAAAGATTGAAGTCTTGCAAACAGAAAAACCAAACTGGAAATTTTGACAAAATGTGTGGATCTGATTTCTAATCTAGAGGACAATTCAAAGCCATTCAAATCCATAAATCCCTTCCTGTATATCTCCTGAAGCTAACAGGACCATTTGCACGCTTCAAAGCTCCAGGAATCGTCACATATTGCTCTCACGGTTTGTCACTTTTTCCAAGTTCGTATCTATTCATTCTTGCATTGTTAACATGTTTTAATTACATATTTGTGTTCATATGACTTCCTGTAAACTTTCTGTATACTTAATTGTTAGTTTGGACGCATAAACAATGAGTTTCCAGTATTAGGGTTTCGTCCTCCATTTTAGGGTTTTATTGTACATGTAAAATTAAGGCCAGAGAAGGATGCCATCATACTCGCGAGGTCAAAACGAGTTGATTGGCGTAGCTAGAATTGATTTATCACGCTTGCTATGGATTTTTGAAGTTTGTAGGTCTGTAGCTATAGAGGTTGTCCGTAGGTAAAAGTGTTATACCTAAGACAACAGATATGTGAAGAAGATGATAACGTGGCTGAACATCATTGGCTTATTTGAATTTCGCGCGTTTATTTAAGTCATTCACGTTATTTTCTATAATATATATTGTTGTTGTTATATTTACAACTAAGCAGCATAGCACATATGGTAAGGGCAAGCGTGGAATGAGTGGGAGGACCTGGGTTCGATCCCAGGTCCCAGCGTTTTACTATTTTCTTAACATTTATATGCAGATTCTATACATTGCCTTTCCAGGAGTCTACCATGCGCTTCCATCATCCAGCCACATGATTCATCTCTATTCAGATAAAATGCTCAATCAAAGGGAAGTCCATGGTGCACCCTCCAAGAGTGGCTACACAAGATCCAGTGCGTGGATTGGGCTCAGCTCTTTGGGCCTAAAGACAAATTCAACATACACCCCCCTGATCGCTTCTAACAGGCCCATCTCTTTTCTTTCTTTATTTTATTTTAATTCTTATTTTAATTATTTACTAATTATTTTCTTTACAAAAATAACCCTAAAAAAATATTTTTCTTATTAAATCAAAAAATCACAAAAACCTAAAAAAATCTTTTTTTCATAAAAAAATATTTTGTTTCTTTAATTAATTAATCAGTTTAATTATTTAGGGCAATTTAGTTGTTTTTTCTATATAATTTAAATCAATTAGAAATTAGGGTTTTAGTTTGTACATAACATAATTCATTTTTTTCTCAAAAATAACCTAAGTATAATTTTTCAATTAGATTTTTAGGTTTCTTAATTCATTCTCGCATTTAATTCACCGCGCGCATTTTAATTCTTTTTTCTATTATTGTATCTGCTTCGGGTTGTAAAAGATTTAATTAGGGTTTTAAATTTTCGCATCGTTATTTACAGTCAAGATAATTATGTATCTGCAAAATCCCTGTAATAGCTAGGACCTTTAAACTTTCCCGCATTTTAATTTTCACAAACTATAAACTGCTTAGATGTATGTTAATAGGATTATATGGAAAGATTAACTAAAAATTAAAATATTAGATCACCTTAATTATGCAAAGATTAAATAACTGAAATCAAACACATGCACATGTTCACTCTTAGGGTTTACTCCACTCCAGTTGCCTTCGGTAAACGGTCAGGAAGTATAGGTTTTGTTAGTGGTTGTTCTCTAGCCCCGAAAGATCTAAAATGACCCATTCGGATGTTGCCTTGGAAAAAGATCTTTAAGGCTTTAGGATGATTACTAACGTTTCCTAACATTGCTTTTGTGATCGTACATGTCTCTTCAAATGTCCCTACAAAACTCCAACCACGATGCTACCTATTTCTCAATAATGGGATAGCATTGTCTAAAAGGAAAATGAACAGACCTTTTTCGAGTAGGTAGATTAGTTCCTAGGTACTTGCTCAAACAAACAAAAACTTTTACACACCAACACTTTCCCAAACAAAGTTTTCAAAAACAACTTCGTAACACTCTTGAGGACAGAAACAAGGGTTAAAATGAAGTAAAATAAAACTTTTCAAAACAAGCACACACGAGAAGTTTTCAAAACGAGCAAGTACCTAATATCCCATGGAAAACCATGGATAGAAAGGGTGCTAACACCTTACCTTTCTATAATCTACCCCCCGTACTCAGAAACATCTCGAAAAAGGTTTTTTCTGTTCTTTTTCCTTTTCCTGATTGGATAAAATAAAAGTCGGTGGCAACTCTTGCTTATCGCGACATTTGTAAACAAAAAACGCAAACCAGTATTAACAGTCGGTTCTTCCACCGTATCACAGAACTGGCGACTCTGCTGGGGAATATAAAGTGGGGTTTACCTTAGGATCTAGGTCATTTTAAAATTTCTTTCTTGTTTTGCCTTGCCTGCTTTAAATTCAAGGGTTTTGTTTGGTTATTATTAAATATCCTACACCCGGATCTGGGGACACTTTTTAGGTAAACAACAATAGATCGTGGAGACTGTACGGCATAGACCGATATGGTTTAAGCGATGGCTGTGTTGGTGTGACACTTTGGTTGGTACCGATATCCTTTGTGTGGGAACAAGGAGAATACGAGCCCGTCGCGTGGTGTCGTGAAGCACTAACGGACCTTAGAACCTTAGTTGGACAAACTTGGCCATTAGAAAGTAGTGAGATAGCCGGCTTTGGTATAAAGCTGAGGATTGGTTGATACTCGATGCTACACTCATTGAGATAAGACTTTCAGGATATTTTGACTGCAAGAAAAGATTGCTTGAGCTAAAACAATGCCCGATAAAGGATGATCAGTGATATTGAGAATCTTTAGAACCCAGTTACTTTTCTAAGACAGGTTTAAAACCAACTAAACTTCAAGATATTACTTACCTTTAGCCTCATGCAAGCCTTTGAAACTAAGTTCTATTGTGTGTTTTGCTTATATGTGATTTATCCTGCTTGAACGTGACATCATGCATCATAACATAGCATACATTCTTATTGCACTAACCATTTCAAGGACCAAGGGAATTTATCTTTGTTCTGTTTTGCAGATCATGGCTTCCTCTCGTAGAAACACTATTTGAATCAGCTTTGTGAAAGTACCTTCCCAACTTAAGGAGCTAGTATCAAAGGTCCCTGAAACTTCTGCGTTCACTAAGAGACATGGTCGACTTGTCAACCTGGTTACTTCTGTCATACCCCAATTTTTGACCTAAGATCCCTGCTTCATTGGCATTATTTTTCATACACATCAAGGTCATAGAATACGGTAGGTTTTGAACATTTCGAGCTTTGACTATGTAGAGATTACCGAGTGTTGTGAGCATTTTATCTTATGAATGACTAACCACTAATCACGCACGAAGTGTATGTTTTGTTGTTTTATTTTCATGTGCAGAAAATAGGTCTGAAAAAAGAGAATCAGACGTTGTACGTCGATCAGGATTCCGAGTCTCAGAACATAAATGTTATCGTTCGTTAATTTCCAAAAGACTGGTTCATCAAAGAATTTCATAGAATTGTGTGTTTATTTCCACACTCTGTCCAGCAGATGGTCTCCGTTTTTCTCCGAATATTTTTTAGGAAGAACAGTCAAAATTCTACCGGCTTTGGTTCATGTGTGTTTCACATTGTTCTAAAATACAAGAAAAACAGGTTATACTGTCATTTTTGATTTCTTGGACCAAAAGTCATCTGCAAATTTTCTCACGACGCAGATTGAATTTCGCCGAAATGGGATAATTAAATTCAAAATTGTCCTAGAAGAATTTATTCGGAATATTTGGAATATTTGGAATTTTCTTTATTTGAATCCAAGTGATAATTAAAGAGGAGCTATTCAAGAGTTTTCATCCAAGAATATTCTTTTATCACATGGAATATTTATTCAAGATTATTTTTGTGATTATTTTGGAAGATCTACATCATGGTTATTTAAATACATTGAAGTATTATTTCAAGAAGTTAGTGAGGAATTCTATTTAATTACATGAGGAATTCTATTTTGATTATAAATTAATCCATATGATTTATTTGGATTTCTATTACAAGAATGCAAGATTAAAGTCCAAAACTTGCATTATTATTTATTCTTCACTCAACAATTGATCCAAGTATTATTCAATTATTTCCTAAATTTAAATGGAAAATCTTGAATTTTTATCAAGATATATCAAGATTTATGTTTATGTGAAGATTCAATATTATTCATAACTACCAAAGAGTGGAAATATATTGAGGAATGCATATTTATTCATGTTACAATTTATTGGAGTTTATTACAAAGTTGCAAGAAGCTACAAGTTTATACAAGATTTATTTTCAACATAAAAAAAATTCAGCAAAGTGCTAGTGCAGCCCACTTTGCAAATTTTCTTCAAGCCCATTTTGTTGTATTTTTGTTGGTCAAATAATGCTCCAAATAGCCTAAAAAAACAGCAAATAGAGATGTTGTAAAATGCTACAAAACAGTAAAAAAACAACAACATACAGCAGCTCCAAGTGCTGCCAAAAACCTGCTCTAACCTGCATCAAAGTAGCAGCAATTTGTATCAAAATGGCTAAAGTAATTTGTGAGAACAAAGCATAGAAACAGCTTGCCAAAACAGTTCAAATTTCTACTGTTTTTTCCCCCTCAAATCCCATATACTCCACTATAAATAAGAGCTTTTGTCAACACAAAAAAGGAAGAAGAAAAATTCAACAGTAAAAGAAAACAGAAAATTGGTGTTGTTCAAGAAAAGTTTCAGCAAGTAAGAAAAACTAGAAAAAGTAGAGTGTTGTTCTAAAGTTTCAACATGAGTGAAAACAGAAAACTAGTGTTGCTCTAAGAAAAATCCAGCAAGGAGGAAAGCATAAGCAAATTCAAGAAAACTTACCATTTTGTTAGAATCCCCATCGGAGAGGCTTCGATAGGTATATTCTATTTCTCCTCTCTATCTACGGTCGCATATGTTCATACTTGAATCACTTGCTGTATCATTTTTCTTTGCCATGCAATATTTTGCCTTGTCATTCTTTTCATTGTTGTACTATATTTAAGTTGATTTGCTGCATGATTTTAGCATTCTAAACAAGTTAGTATCCATAATATCGGTAATAATAACAAGTATAATAAAAAGCTTACTTCTTCCGTTGCGTAATACTGATTCATCGCTTGTTGTCCAAAATACCTTTGCTGTCCAAAATATTTTTGTTGTCCCAAAAACATCTTTGCTGCCTAAAAATATCTTTGCTACCCAAAAATATTTTTGCTGTCCCAAAAACACCTTTGCTGTCCAAAACACCTTTGTTGTCCAAAATATTTTTGTTGTCCAAAACATTTTGTTGTCCAAAATATTTTTGTTGTCCAAAAACTGTTACAAAATCTCAAAGTCCATAAAATATGTTGTTGTTACAAATATTTAAAAATATATTGTTGTTCCAATATTTAAAAATAAAACATTTGTTCTTAAAATCCATAAACTATTTTGTCTTAATAATAAAAAAAAACATTTGTTCTTAAAATCCATAAAAACTATTTGTTCTAAAAATCCAAAAAAACCCATTTGATGTTATAAAATCCAGAAAAAAAAACCACTTGCTGCAATCTTCAAAAATGCTTAACCTGTACAAAAATCCAAACCGTAAAACTGTAAAACCAAAGTTGTAAATCTAAATAAAAACCAATTCAAAAGAAAGAGCACTTTCCCTCTTCCTCTTCACGCACCAATCACCACAACGTGCTTCACCCGACAAATACAGTTGTCCATTTGTTTTTTTTAAATATTGTGCGCGCTTGAACAACTTCATGGGTTGGTTACTAAGATGGATTTTGATTCCGATTTGTATATTATAAATGCGTTTGTATTCTGAGGTTGGTGAACTGGGTGTTGCATGTGAAGTGTTTGACAGAATGTTTCATAGAAATGTGATTTCTTGGACGACTATGTTTGTTGGTTTTTGTTTATCGTCATCTTGATTTTGAGAAGATTCAGATCTGTGGCAAAGAAAGAAGAAGGTAAGTAACGATACAGAGAGAGGAAGAGTCGAATCTGTAGAAGAAGAGAGTTCAAATCGGTTCTATGCGTGAGAGAGAGAGAGAGAGAGAGGAAGGCGGGTCTATTTTGTTGGAAGAAGGAAGAAGGGTTAGAGCATGTTTGAGAGAGGAAGGATAACTAGTATTGTTTTGTTTTTACAGCTCACTGTTTTTTTTCTCTTATTTTATTGAAACAGAATAATAAGAATAATAATAATTACTCTTTCCATCTTCCCAACATATAGCATATAATATATTTCCCTCTTTTCAATAACAAACATTTTAATATGATTTTATTTTTTCCCTTTTCCCCATGCTAATAGCCAGCGCTGCGCCTCCTTAGTATTAGGGTTTCCAAGCTTTTTTTTATTTTCTTCCTTCCTTGACCCGGTGGCCCATTGGACCTAATTTAATTCATTTCCAATTTCAATTTTTTCGTTATATTTTTATTAACTTATGCTAATTAATGAATAACAACACAGTTCAGTTGGAAAAATATGTTTACAGTAATCTAAAGGGTCCTTGTTGGGTCACTTTTCTATCTTTTATTCTTTTGGCCATATTATTTAACCTACTTAATATTATTAATTTAGTTTGTTGTATAATTATTAATTAGTATAAAAAACATATAAAAAAAACATGTTTAATTAAAATTCATCTTTATTTAATTTCGTCAACATACTATTAATATTTATTTTATTATTGTGTTGTTTATTTAATTATTCAAAAATACTTGTTTAATGATTTAATTTTTGTCATGTGTTTAATTATTAAAAATCTATGATTTCGTAATTTAATCTTCATGTACTTTTGATTATTTATTTAATCGTCGAAATGCATGCTAGTATGATTTAAATTTCATTAGTTAATTGTTCAAATTGTAATTTTAATTAAATAATCGTTAATCTGCATATCTTTCGTCCGTCTCAATCCAAGGGAATTGTTTAATTTTTGTCGACTTCATGTCATCAGACACATAGCGCGAATACCCTCATTCATCTTCCGTTTATTATTTTATTAAAAAAACTTAAGATAATTTTCCTAAATATTCAATTTTTCAAAACTCACACCTTTTAAGTCAAAACTTCGACGTTAGGTCGTCGTATTTTCGAAAACTCGTTCATACCCATTTTCGGCCAAACAATTTACTTTTAATCAAACAAACTTTTTTTTAATAAACATATATTTCAAAAGGTTCCTATAGAATACTATAGATACATTGGGTGCTAATACCTTCCCATTGTATAACCAACCCCCGAACTCTAGACCTCTTTTCAAAAACGCCTTGTATTTTCATTACTTTGAAGTATTATTTTACATTGCATATTTTAGGGTTTTATTTCTCTCTTTTCCCTTTTCCCTTGGAAATAATAAAGCGCGGTGGCGACTCTTGCTTTTGTGAGACGAGTTAATTAATAGCTCGATCTCCGATTTACCCTGCTACATTTTTTATCGCTACAGAAATGGCGACTCTGCTCAGGAAAGATTGACCTCATGCTGGTCCATCTCTAAGTGGGTTAAGCCTAGTTTGTTTTATCTGTTTTATTATTATTTGATTTGTTTGATTATGTGTTTATATTAGGGTTGTTTGGTTTTTTTTTGCAAAGGACGAATCCTATACCCGGATTAAGTTACACTTAAGAATAGGACAGGCGGTATAGTCATGTTAACTTTGAGGGAGTAATCCCGAAGAAGGAGGCATGAAATCCCTCACTCGGTGGAAGGCCCTTTTGAACGTAGTATTTGTTTACCAAGTAATCGGGAAGACATAATTATTTTTGACCTGGGAGCCAGAGAAGCTGAGAATTGTAGAAGCCTAACCCATCTTGGGCTTTTAGGTGTAGCGCGGAGACTATAACTGAGTAATCCGGAAGTAGTTGTCACGCGATGCTACGCTCGGATGAGTTTCTCTTGAGAATATTTCTAATTATTGAGTAATCAAGATGTTGGTAATATCCGAAGGAGGAATGTAGACTCTGGGAACTCTTAGAACCTTGTCTTGCAGTTGTGATTAAATCGTTAGTACATACCCTGGGGTGGGCTTTACCTTGACTCCATGCTCGAAGCGTTGAACCTTTGAACCCCATATTTGTGAACTTGTATGTAACTGTTCCATTATCATTCATCCATGCATCCATAAACATTTTTTTGTAAAAGCTTGTTTTTCAAGGAACTTAAGAATGATTTTTCCAGACATCTCAGGTACTGTCATTATGGAGTTTGGAATAAGAAACACTCGAAGTTATAGTTTTAAGGAGCCCGAGATTGAAGAGCTGAAGAGTTTGATTCCTAAGATCAAGAACCCGACGGATTTTCAGAAAAAGTATGGGTCCCTTATACCTCTCATGAAGCACAAGATGAAGGAAGGCATCCTTAGTACGTTGGTCCAATTCTACGATCCTTTGTATCGATGCTTCACCTTTTCGGATCACCAGCTAATGCCCACCTTAGAAGAATATTCCTACATACTTGGTTTGCCGATCACCAACTGTGTTCCTTTTTCTGGCTTAGAAGAGGAACCCAAATCTCACGAGATAGCGACCATCCCCCACTTGAAGAAGTCGGAGATAGAGGAGAACATGACTACAAAAGGAGGAATCTGAGGCTTATCTGCGCAGTTTTTGTTGAAGAAAGCTCGTCATTTCGCTGAGATAAAAGATACTATTTCCTTTGAAGACTTTTTTGCTTTACTCGCTTATGGCCTATTCTTGTTTCCTAACGTTGATAAGTTTGTGGATATCAACACCATCAGAATTTTCTTGATTGGAAATCCAGTCCCTACGCTGCTAGGAGATACTTACTACTCCATCCATCTCCGAAACTCTTATCAAGGAGGGATGATTATTTGTTGTGCGCCGTTGCTGTATCAGTGGTATGTTTCTCATGTACCTAGGTCTGATGTTTTCTGGGATCTCAAGAAGGAGCCACGATGGGCGCAAAAAATTATGGCTCTCACTCATTTCGACATTGATTGGTATAATCGAGTTTACTATGATGTGAAGATCATCGATAGTTATGGTGCTTTTCCTAACGTGCCTCTTCTTGGTACGAAATGAGGAATTAACTATAATCCTATTCTCGCACGCCTTCAGTTTGGATACCCGATGAGGGATAAGCCGAACAACATCCATGTGAGTGGCTTCCTTCTACAAGAAGGACAAGATCACCAAGCAGCTAAGAAGGAGATCGAAGGAGCTTGGCGTGACATCTATAGAAAAGGGAGAGACATGTTAGGACAGAGAGGTTCTGTTTCTTTGGAGCCTTACCTACAATGGGTTCGTGCTAGGGCTTGTGCTCTCAATATGCCTTATAAACCCGAGAAACCTTTATTCCCTATTATTGCATCGTCATCTATTGATATTCCTATCGGGAACATGGGAGAATACCAAGGAAATTTGGCTAGGATGAAGTCCGAGAGAGATGCTTGGAAAGAAAACTATAATATGTCAGAATACGATAATAGGGTCCTGACTCGACAACTAAAGGAAAAGGAGGATTTGCTATTTATTCAAGACGGTTGGTTCATTGATCATGATGAGAAGCTTCGTCAAAAGGATGCATTACTTAAGAATTATGCTAGTGAAAGGAAGAGAAAGAAGGAAGATTCGGTAAGCGTCGCTCTTGTTCCTAATCCACAAAAAAGAAATCATCAATCGATTGGTAGCTGAGAAGAAAGAGATGGAAGACTTTTATGAAGAGAAGATCAGGAAGCTCCAGTTACAGTTAGCATTCGGTCCTTCATCTGATGATTCTGAGTGATCTTTAGTTCTTAGTTTTATTTTTACTGATGTCTTTTTGTAAAACTCTATAAAAGGGCTTCATGTTCCGAAGTTGTAATTTACTGCTTTTATTATGGGCTTCATGTTCCAAAGTTGTAATTTATTGCTTTTTATTATTGGGTTGTTGTCCCAAAGTTTTAATTTATTGTTTTGTTGTTCCAAAGTTATATGTTGTAATTTGCCGCTTTTGATTAATGAAATGAGTTTTTGTTGTTCCAAATTCCTTTACCATTGATGTGTGCAAAATTATCGAAGTTCCTTGAAAAACTACCGAAACAAACGATCATTTGCATCGCATATCATGCATCATCCAACATTCCACTTCACATGTTTTCTAGAGTCTTATCCTTGTTTCTTTTTCCACTCTGATAGATTGTCAAGCTGTCTCATCGGTACGATACCCGAGCCAATCGTCAGAGGAAGATGGAAAATCTGGAACATGAAAACCACGAGCTTCACATGGAGGTCTCTACCTTTCGTGTCGGTATGGAAAAGTTAACTGCGCTAGTGGAAAGCTTGATGGCTGCTCAGAATTAGCCATCGACTGCAGCTGCTGAGATTCAGACTTTAACTACTTCAACTACTGTGGTTTCTGAGATTGTCACCATTCCAACATATGTGACTCAAGTCAACTCTCTACTTCAACATCAGATGCCAGAAGGGTATCAGCCTGTCGTACAACCTTTGGTTCAACCTACAGTGTCCTTTCCTCAACCAGAGACAACTACTGTGCTTCCTGTAATTCCACATGTAGCACCTTTCCCTCAACCGGTGATGATAATTTTCGTTCCTGTGGTTCATTCTATGCCATACCTGAATGATCCTACTTGTCATGTTGAGCCTGCTGAAAGTCTGGGTCTTTTCGATAGAATGGAGGAATTTCAGGACCAGTTTCAAGAGATGGAGAGGGAGATCAGAGCGCTGAAAGGAAAAGATTTGTTTGGAAAGAATGCTCATGATTTGTGTTTGGTTCCAAATGTAAAAATTCCAGCCAAATTCAAAGTACCGGACTTTGAAAGGTATAAAGGTGATTCGTGCCCACGGAGTCATTTAACCATGTATGTAAGAAAGATGTCCACTTATTCTAATGATCATAATTTGTTAATTCACTACTTCCAAGACAGTTTGACTGGTGCCGCTCTAAAATGGTACATGGGTTTGGACAGCACCCGGATCCGTAATTCCAATGATCTTAGTGAAGCTTTTGTTCACCAGTATAAGTACAACGTCGACATGGCGCCGAATAGAGATTAACTACGGGCGATGTCCCAGAAAGACAAAGAGTCCTTTAAAGAATATGCCCAGAGGTGGCGCGAGATTGCTGCTCAGATTTATCCCCTTCTTGAAGAGAAGGAAATGACAAAGATATTCTTGAAAACTTTAGGTTCTTTTTATTATGAAAGAATGATTGCCAGTGCACCCAGTGACTTCACTGAGATGGTAAGTATGGGCATGCGGTTGGAAGAAGGGATTCATGAGGGACTTTTGGTTAAGGAAGGAAGTCTATCTAGCAGTATCAAGAAGTTTGGAAGTGTTTTCCCTAAAAGGAAAGAATAAGATGTCAGTGTAATTTTCCCTGGGAGACCAAGGAGAGGCTATTCACATGTTACGGCAGTCACTCCGACTGTCCGCCCAACAATGGTGACCCCAACTCATCAAACCCCACCAACTCAACAACGGTCGTTTCAACAGCAGCCTCGACAACAGGCTTATTGTTTACCTAGGTATTTGGTAAACAACCGCTGATCCTCCAAATGGTTACTTATTTGGTTACTCGCAGGATCGATCAGATTGATCCTAGGACATAGGTTGATTTTGAAGTTTGATTAAATTGGATAAGGCTTTAAATAAAGAGGCTTTACATAAAATAAAGAGGTTTCAAGTAAATTGCATGAAGGAAAGACTTGGTAAAATAAACAAGGCTTAAAGTGAAAGGCTTCGACAGGAATGTAAAAAGGAAAGCAAGTAAATTTCTGGAAAAGTAAATGACTTTGATTAATAAAGTTGGTGTTTCACACATACATTTCTCAACAATTCTTTCTCACACGCTGGGTACTCGAATCTATATGAGTGACTTTGTATGGAATTGTGAACACACGCGAGAACTTACATGACTACTACTATTTATACTAAAACATCCCAAGTAACTGTCGGGCAGTTACACTGCTTCGAGATCAATCCACTTGGCACGTTCTCAACGTTCGACGCTTCAGATCTTTGCACGTTGCACTTGGTAACTGCTGGAAACCGTTTTCCCTCCAAAAGCTTGAACTTCAAACTGCTCCACTCTGAACCATCGAACACCTTCGTCGAGAGACATCTTCGACGAGAAACTCCTTCGACGTCGAAGGCAACCAACTTCTCCCTTGGAAGAAATCTTCTAAGTACTTTGCCATCTTTCGACGGGCATTCCGACAAACTTAGCCAGTCGAAAACATCCTTCAGCTTTAATGGCTGACATTAATAAAACAAGGGTGTCGAATTTAGGAGCCAACAAATTGCCCCCCAAGAATGCCTTATTTCGACTCTAAAAGAAAAAGGCATTCTTTGAAACGCCATTCGAAACCTGTCCTTTCACGCTTAGTCACAAATTAACTTGTGCACTTTTTGCTGTTTTCTACCAACCATTGGCAATCCCAAGAAAACCATCATTTATCCGTACCTAAGACGTCATGTCAGTACGGCGTGCAGTACCAAACGTCATTTCAGAATTTGTCATTATGACAATTCCCAAAAATGAGGACGCACGCTGCGTCCCTCTATTTCTGCAGAACGGCTAAAACAACAGGGAGCTGCCACGCGTCCCACTAGCTCCTGCAGCATTAAATGGCATTTAATGTCCTCGTTTTTTGGGGATTTTCCCCCACTACTATAAATAGCAGTCAGTACCCCATTGTGGAACTTTTTACGCCATCTAGCCTTCAAACTTCTCTATTTCATACAAACTTGTTATCTTTGCAGAAACTTTTCCTCCTTCACTTCGTCTTCAACCTCATTTCAAACTCAACACTAACAATGGCATCTGGTTCCACTGCTCCTAATGCTACCGCACCAACTGGAAACGCCAAACCTAAGATTTTCGTCACCGCTCCAGTGGTAACTGCTACGGGCCAACGAAGGGTCCCTGAACCCTTGGACATCGCTGTTCGTGACGCTTACTCACATCACCTTATGATCCCGGTTGGATATTCCAACCAGATCTTTGCTATGTCTGGCCCCTTGTATCCAAGTATCGCTGAGGCCATGAAGATTAAGAGCTATTTTCCGGTAGTTGAGAAACTCAAACCGGTTGGATGCGCTAAGAAAGACGCAGAAGACAATGAAGACTCTGCGCATGAAAAAATCGACCTCCGCTTCTTCAACAGAGGTGTTAGGGCTTTCAGGTCTGGCCCTAGCCTGACTCCTGATTACGTTGCTTGGCTGGAAAAGATGGAGAAGTGTCAAGATTCGATCTGGAAAAAGATGGGGATCTTCGACCTGGTGATGCTGTCGAAGACAGGTTTGAACTACTCTCCAGAGATGCTGATAGCTTCCCTGCTTTTCTGGGACTACTCCCACTTTACTTTCCATCTTCCTTGTGGGATGTTGACTCCTACACTCTTCGATGTGGCCGCTATTACTGGCCTTCGACCCACCGGGGACTACTTCGATCCGGAGGAGATGTCGGAGGATCAAATTGGCTTCTCTGACACCAAACCAACATACACCACTTTCATCAACCACTATCACGACAGGTCGAAAGATACTGTGTCGGATGTCGAACACATAGCGTTTCTAGCCTTATGGCTGACTCGCTTTGTATTTTGCTCGAAGTCCCTACAAGTGACCAAGAAAATGGTCACTCTCGCCACTCAACTACATCATGGCCAGAATGTCTGTTTGGCAGAGTTGATTCTGGCTAGCCTCTATGACTCGATTAGTAATGGGGCCACTCTTCTAAAAATTATCGAGAACAGGGCCAGTTTGCTACTTGCTGGGGCTTTTTGGCTGCTCCAACTGTGGCTCAATGCCACCTTCGAATCTTTCTTGCCTAAGAAGGTTCAAATAAACGAGCAGGCTCCAGAGATAGCGAACAGACGCGTCGAAGGAACCAGACTGGCTCTGTTGACGCCTATGGAAGATGGACTGGAGTTTCAGCAAACCTTCACCAACTTCGTTCTGATGTTTGCTCGAAGGAAAGAGTTTGCTTCGACTATGGCTCCATTTGCTCGACGGAAGGTAGGCCCAACATGGTTCACAAGGCCACATCCAAGGACGTCGAGTGGTCCTAATGTTGACGAACATACAATACTGTGGGAGGCGTTCCTCACACCAAGGATCATGCCTCTTCGATTTAGGAGTTCTAAGACTCATTTGAGTCTGATTGCATATCAACCAAACCTGGTATCTCGCCAGTTTGGTATTATTCAAACCCTACCTTCTCCCATTTTTCCAAGAGAGAAGTCTATGCTGTACTTCTGCAATGATTACACCGAAGAAGCCGCCATTAAGCATATCGGAAGATATGCTGGTCGAACAGTTCTCTCGTTGTTTGACTACCAGCTCAACTTTCTTTGCTCACCATCCTTCGAGGAGTGGTGGAAAAGTTATTATGCTGAGGAGTTTTTCGACGAGAAGGACTTCATAGATGAGCTTCAGAAATCTTTTGTCCTTGTGTTGGACAAAATAAAGAAATGTAAGTTCATCCTTTTACATTACTTTGTCTTTCTTTTCGACTGCTAGCCTGTTAACTTTTCATTTGCTTTCAGTTGTTCGAAAGCCTGTAGCCAAGAAGGCTACAGAAGGCCAACAGGGAGGAGGCCCTTCAACAAAACCTCCACCGCCAGCGAAGACTACAGCGCCGGCGAAGACTACCACCAACCAACAGGGGGAAGGCCCTTCGAAGAAGCCTTCTGCATCGGTAACCAGACTTTCATTTTTTTCTTCTGGCTTTCGATTTTTTTAACTTTCGATACAATTGCTAAGTCGAATTCCCATTGGTCTTTTAGGCACCTTCGCCCAAGAAACGGCCAGCACTGGTGGTCGAATCTGGGAGCGATGAAGAAAGTGATTCTCCTCCTGCTCCTCTAAAAAGGCGAAAGCTGACGAAGGACGCTCCTGTTCCTGCTCCTGCTCCTGAAGGTCGAACATTTAGAATAAAGGTTGCTGGGAGAAAGCCCAGGCCACCTCCAGTGATCATTGAGGAGCCAACGGAGGAGGAACTAAACGTTCTTCTCAACAAGCCTGTCGAAAGCGACAATTCCAGCCCTGGGGCTGAAGCTAACTTACAGGTAATCTTTTAAACCTTTTTATAACTTAGGTGTAGATACCTACATTCGATTATGTCTTTTTCGATCTCTAAAGATTCTTTTTCTTTCCTTTCTCAGGACACCACTGAGAGCTCACCACCAAGGACCTCTGAAACGCTGGAATCTGCTGAACTCAGCAGGCCACAAGAAAAAGGCTTGGAAACTGACGAAGCCCATACTGAAATAAATGAGGCCAATGCTGAGACGGTAGAAAAACCAGCGGAAGAACCTCAAACGGAAGAACAACAGCCAGAAGGAGTTCAGGTGGTGGATCTGTCGGAAGAGAATCGTGAAGAAGGGGACCAAGGCAATGCTGGCGAAGAAAATCAAGGTGCTGCTGACGAAGAGAACCAAGGTGACACTGGCAAAGGGCACCAAGGTGACGCTAGCGAAGAGCACCAAGAAGATGCTGGTACTGCCCCGGTCCGAGTCGAAGGGCAACAAGTCGAGGCACCTAACACTCAACAGCCTCAAACCCAAGACAATGCTGTTGCAAGGGTTACCTCAACGAAGCACAGGTCGAAAGAGGACTTGGAACTCTTGAAACAAACTGACCCAGTTAGCTATCTCAACGCAATCATCGAGAGCAAGAGTTCGTCTGATGCTAGTCAAGAGATTCCTACCCTGTCAGGGAAGTCTACTGAAACCTCTCCTCTCGATGAAGCTTTGGCGAAGGTTAAGGCCCAGTTTTTCAAGAAGGACTTGATGAAGGCTTTAGAGGGGGACCCCACTGCTCCATCATACTTGAGGGATGTTTTGAATGCTGTCGACTTGTTAGCTGTAGCTCCAGAAGTTTCAGGCTTGATCATGGAGTTACATTCTATGATTTATCAAGTCTCAGCAGATTACAGGCGCCAAAGGGGGTTTAACAGTCAGCTTGAGGTGTTGTATGGCAAAAGCTCCTCTGCATGGACTGCTGTTTTGGACACAACTTCTCGAATTGCGGAGTTGTCGAAGCAAAAAGCGTCTACGCAGGAAGAAGTCGATGCCATTGATCGAGAGAATGCTTCCTTCAGGGCACAAATCAAAGAAATAGAGGCTAAGATAAATGCCAACACTAAACGCAAGGAGGAACTTCTTTCGACCATCCCAGACACCGAGAGTCAAACTAAAATCAAACAGGGTCTGGAATTTGCTGAGAAGGCCCAAGGCTTCGACGCTCAGATTGCCAAGATTGTACAGGAGAACGCCTGGTGTAAGAAAAGGTTGGAGCTGCAGCAAGCCAAGTACCTTCGACTCAAGGACTCTATTCCCTTTTGATTGATTCAGCTTTTGTAACCATATTTTGTAATCTATATTCGACAACATTGCCATCTTGGCTGAAATTTATAAAATTTCCATTTTGGCATTTTTATGGTTAATTTAGTCTTGTTCTTTTATTATTTTATTTTTATCTCTTGAAGTATAGGTTTGTATTTTTTCAAATATTTACCATTTACTCTCAAGAGCCTTTTATCTTCACCTAACTCTTCGACTTCATAGGCTCCACCAGAAAAAGTTTGGATAACTCTGAAGGGTCCTTCCCATTTGGGTGACCATTTCCCCATGCTTCGATCCCTTCGATCCATGGGAAGAATTACCTTCCAAACTAGTTCTTCAGGCACAAATACCTTAGGTTTTACCTTTTTATTATAAGAGTCTTCTACTCTTTTCTTCTGAAGCCTGAGTAGGTCAAGAGCGCGCGATCTCTCTTCGTCTAAATCCACTAGTTCGTCTAGCATCATGTTCCAATAAATTTCAGAGGGAATATCATAATGCCTCTGAACCCTTGCAGATTGAAGACAAATTTCTGCTGGCAACACTGCATCATGGCCAAAAGTTAGCCTATACGGTGTTGTACCAGTGGCTTCTTTTGGGGACGTTCGACAAGCCCACAGAATCTGGTCCAACGTCTTATGCCAATTCTTTGGTTTCTTCCCAACATGTTTCTTTATCAAGCCAATCACCACTTTGTTAGCTGCTTCGACTTGACCATTCGCCTGTGCATAATAAGGCGTTGATGTTAGGAGTTTGAAACCTGTTTCCTGAGCAAATTCCTGCATCTTTCGACCAGTGAAAACTGATCCTTGATCAGTTGTTATTGTCTCAGGGATTCCATACCTAAAGATAATGTTCTTTTGAATAAATTCAATGACATTTTCCTGGTCTACATTGACTAAAGGGATAGCTTCGATCCACTTAGTAAAGTAATCAATGCCCACCAGTATGTATTTCTGACTCTTTGATGATGCTGGTCGAATCTCTCCAATGAGGTCCAACGCCCATCCTCTAAAGGGCCAAGGCTTCACTATCGAGTGAAGTTCGCTTGCTGGTACATGTTGGATGCCTTTATGGACTTGACACTCTTGACAACCTTTGGCGAACTCAACACAATCTTTCAGCATAGTGGGCCAATACAGTCCTTGTCGAAACAACAACCATTTCATCTTATGGCCTACTTGGTGAGCCCCACATGCTCCAGCGTGCGTAGTCGAAAGGGCTATGTATGCCTCAGTTTCACTTAAGCACTTTAGCAATACCCCTTCTGGCGTTTTCTTGAATAACTCATTACCCATGAGTACATAACTCAACGCCCTGTACTTTGTTTTTCGTTCTGTCGAAGCTCCTGGATTTTGAAGATAATCCACTATGGGTTTCCTCCAATCTTGCTCTGACAAATTATCTATGAACGAAATTTCGAAGTTACTTTGATCAGCATATCCTAGTCTCGTCGATTCCAAGTCTGATGGTGATAGACAAGTTGCTTTTATCTTTTCTCGAACTTCGATTGCTCTTTGCAATCTCGTTTTTGAAATCTTATACCCAGATGCAATCTGTTCCAAGTCGTTGGCTATTTGATTTTCGACTCTGGGTATGTGTCGAATATTGACTGTTTCAAATTTTTTCAATAAACGATTCGCTATCACAAAGTACATAATGAGATTCTCTCTTATGCATTTATATTCCTTTGTGACTTGCTTAATGACTAACTCTGAGTCTCCCATTATTTCGACTCGAGTTGCCCCTAATTCCAACAATATTTCAAGGCCAGTAATTAGAGCTTCATACTCAGCCTCATTGTTCGAACAAGAACCTGATATTTTGTACTTGAATGTTGTTGGAATTTTATCTGGAGAAATAATCAAGACTCCTACCCCTGTTCCATCTTTATGGCTGGAACCATCGAAGTAGAATTTCCAAGGCTCTATCTCCACATAATTAATATCCTCGACTTGAATTGAGTGGTCAACTATGAAGTCTGCAACCACTTGTCCTTTTACTGCCTTAAGAGGCATAAAGGTCAAGGAGTATTCAGTTAATGCTAATGCCCACTTGCCAATTCGACTGTGCAAGATAGGTTTCGACAACATATATTTGAAAACATCAAAATGAGATGAAACATACACATCAACTGGTTTTATATATTGCTTGAGTTTTGTACAAGAGAAATACAGACATAGACACAATTTTTCAACTTCACTATATCTAGTTTCTGCATCGTTCAAAACTCTACTGAGATAATAAATGGGTCTTTCGACTCCATTCTCATCCTCTTGGGCTAACATGCTTCCCATAGTTTTGTCGGACGCAGCTATGTACAATCTCATACTCCTATTGCTACAAGGAGGCACCAGAATAGGTGGCTTAGTGAGGTACCCTTTGATTTTGTCGAAGGCTTCTTGTTGCTCTTGCCCCCATTCGAACCCCTCCTTATTCAGTCGAAGTAAGGGTGAAAAGGCCTGAGCTTTCCCACTTAGATTAGATATAAACCTCCTTAAGAAATTTATCTTGCCTAAGAGGGATTGCAGTTCCTTCTTATTCGACGGCGCTTTCGCTTCCAAAATTGCCTTCGTCTTGTTCTGGTTGATTTCGATTCCTTTCTTGTGGACAACGAAGCCCAAGAAATCTCCAGCTTTCACACAGAAGGCACACTTCAAAGGGTTCATCTTCAGACCATGTTCTCTCATTCTTTCGAATGATTGTCGAAGGTGGTCAATATGATTCTTCCTGGAAACAGATTTTATAACAATGTCATCAATATATACTTGCATAAAAGTGTTAATAAAATCATGGAAGATAGTATTCATTGCTCGCTGGTACGTTGCCCCAGCGTTCTTTAGACCAAAAGGCATCACTACCCATTCGTAAGTGCCTAAGGCCCCAGGGCATCGAAAAGCTGTTTTCGACACATCCTCTTCAGCAATGAATATTTGATTATATCCTGAATAACCATCGAGCATACTCAGGTATTCATAGCCAGCGGCAGAATCGACTAGCATTTTCGCCACAGGCATAGGATATTCATCTTTGGGTGTAGCAGCATTCAAATCTCTGAAATCTATGCACACCCTTAACGTACCATTTTTCTTAATTACTGGCACAATGTTTGCAATCCATTCGACATACCTTGTAACACGGATGAATTTGCATTTCAGAAGTCTTTCGACCTCCGTTTTGATCTTCGACAATATTTCTGGAGCGAAGCGCCTTAGATTTTGCTTGATTGGCTTCTTCCCAGGCTTGATTGGCAACTGAAGTTCTACCAATCCTCTGTCAAGACCAGGCATTTCGTCATAATCCCATGCAAAACAGTCTTTAAACTCTTTCAGCAATTGGATTACTTCCAACCTAAGTTCTGGATCGATTTTGGCGCTGATGTAAGTTGGCCTTTTCTCTAATCCTTCGCCTAAGTTGATTTCTTCTAAAGGATCTTGCGCTAACATTTTAATGTTGTTCGCCAAGGGGTCCTTTTCGAAGCCCAAAGGCTCATCGTCATAGATGGCGTCGAGCCTCTGTTCCTGCATTTCTTCTGGCATGATATCAGGAGGTTTTGGATCGAAATCCTTTCCTGGACCTGCAGCAGATAATTGTTGATCATTGGCCTGTGTGGCCATGTACTTTACTTCGGCTTCGAGAGCCGTTATCATCTTGGTTTTGGCTACATAAGCCGAAATTCGCTTCAAAGATTGTGACTCAGTCATTATCACTGAATTCACTTCCCCAACCAGTTGGTTGGATATCAGTTAACCCACTGAAGTCTATGTGGGACAAGTCTTCTCTGTCCCATTGGAAACCATGCTCAGGATGCAGGTATAGGGAACAAAAAGTGTTTGGCGCTGGCGCCATGTCGAAGTCAGGTGTTGGACATGGCCCTATGTGAGCCAAGTTCTTGTCGAAATCTGCCAAACCCAAGTGATTCACTTTGCCAAGGTAATAGCTTTGATCTGCCTCTATGTTTTCGACCATCCCATCTGGACGCCATAGGAGCAGCCTCTGGTGCATTGATGATGGCACAGCTCCAACACCATGAATCCATTCACGGCCCAACAAAATATTGTAGTTAGGTTTGGCCGATATGACCATGAACATCGTTGGTCGAAGGATAGATCCTACTTTGATATCTAGCTGGATCACTCCCATAGTGGTCCCTATGCCGCCCTCATAGTTCGACAAGACCATGTTGTGAGGCTTAATGTCCTCATCCCTTTTGCCAATTTTCCTTAGCATAGAGTGAGGAATAATGTTGATGGTTGCCCCACAATCCACCAATATTTTATTCACAGTAGTTTCTTCGAGTTTAGCCCTTATGAATAAAGGCTTGAGGTGATTTTTCATCGCCTCTGTAGGTGGCTCGAAGAACCTATTTTGTTCCTCAGTGGTGCCATTGTCCATGACGAAATAGCACACTGGCCTATGTTTGGCCATTTCCTGTTCCACTTCCCAGTCACTTGCTTCGACCTCTACCTGTCGATTGAATTCTCTGGGCAGCACTAAAACTATATTCACCATTATGTCCAAAGTATCATCAGACTCAGCATCGTCTTCGTCTTCGACTTCACTTTGGTTAGGCCAAACTAGCCTGTTGGTTACTCGCTCTCTTTCTAGAGGTTTCCTTTGCTTCCTTTGAGGAACATTCGAACTCGTTTCTGCCTTTGGTTCGTTGGCAGCCTCCCTTTCAGCTTTTCGTCTCCTTTGATATCTCCTCCATTGAGATCGAGACATGGGATTTTTACCTTTGTAGTTGCTGGACACTTGTGCAACCTTAGGTGCAGCAACTTGAGGCTCTTTCTTTTGAGTCAAAGAGGAACCTCTTGGCACATCGAAAGAATGCCATTTCTCCTCACTTGGCCTTTTCCGACCAGAGGTTTTGTACCAAGTATCTACTGGCACATTTGTTGGAGGCCTAAAAGTCAATGGCCTCTTTTCTTGGTTAGAACCTCTTTGGGAGGGTCTTCTGGGATCACGTCGAAGGTCAACATTTTCCCTTCTCTTATTCGCTGCTCTTACGCCTTAAATGTGCTCAGCAGCCTTTTTCTCAAAGATCGAACTGCATCTTGGACACAACATCACCTCTGATTTCTTTTTCTGGCATCTTTGTAGAAAATCTGCCAAGTTTTCATTTTCCCGAGGGAAAGCAGTCTTATTAGCTTGTTCTTGCCTCATGGCCTCTTCTGATGCTTTTGGGTCAGAAAGTTCAACCATGTTGATATTCATTGTATCTTTGTTAGCAAGAGTTAACTGCTTCATTTGTATCTCCAGATTCTCCGTCTGGCCTTGAACTGTGGCCAAGTGGGAACTGGGTTTTGGTCCAGTTTTTTGTGCTTCAGCGGTCTCCGACTTCGGGCTTTCGACCGCTTTCTGAACTGCTTCAATTGTCTTCCTGGATAAATTTCCAGAAAAACTGCCAAAGATTGGCATGTTGATGTGGTCTTTTGAGACTTCGACCATGGTAATTCCTGGCTTCTTCGACTGGCTCCTGGTTGCCTCTATCACGTTCACCTCAGAGGGCTCAGCATAGTGGGCTTCAGCCTGCAATGGATTTGAGTCGACAGCCATGGGGGATTTGTCAGCAAACTTCAATCTCCCTTCTTCGATAGCGTCTTGCACAAGATTCCTGAAAAGAAAACATTGAGAAGTTTTATGGCCCAAAAAATTATGATATTTGCAAAAACCTCTCTTCTTTCTTTGATCAAGAGGAGGCACTTTTACCCCTGGGGGTACTATCATTTGGCCATCTTTAACCAGCAAGTTGAATATTTCATCACATTTTGTGATGTCGAAACTATAAGTCTTTTTTGGGAACCTATCGTTGGTCCTTTCTGGACCAATGGGATTTTTCCCATTTGAGGGGACTAACAGTTTACAAGAGTATGGTGGCCCTTGTTTCAGTTCTGCCAAATCGACTTCTCCTTCTTCGACAGCTAAAGTATCGTCGAAGGATTCAGGATCTTCGTCATCCATCTCAACATACGCTATCCTCTCTCTCTTGTGAGTTTTCGTTGCTTTTGCTTTTTCAGCTTTGAGGCATTCTACCTGTCGAACTCTATCGGCCAGTTGGGCCATGTCTCTCAGGTATTGGGTGTCTAGCTTCTTCCTAATGGAATAATCTAAACCGCCTGCGGCTATTTCGACTAACTCATGTTCTGGCACTTGTGTAAAACATCTCGCCTTGAGCAGCCTAAACCTATTCAGATATTCGTCTATAGGTTCAGTGAAACGTCTCTTTACACTGGCCAATTCTTTCAGGCTTATCTTGGTTTGCCCCATGTAGAATTGTTCATGGAACAATCTTTCCAACTGGGTCCAATGATGGATCGAATTGGGGGGAAGAGTGGTAAACCAAGTAAAAGCGTTCTCTGTTAAAGAACTTGGGAAGTACTTGATCCTTAGGTTTTCGTTATTCGAAATGTCACCTGCTTCGATCAAGTATCTCGCCACATGCTCGACAGTAGATTCTGTCGTGTCCCCTGAGAACTTAGTAAATTTGGGTACTTTGCATCTAGGAGGTAAGTCTGTTTGTAACACGTATTCTGACAATGGAGATGTAAAGTTGGGCCTTCGAAAGCCCATGTTCATCCCATTCTGAGTCATGATCCTTTCAATCATGGTTGCCAGATTGTTTTCCAAACCCATGTTTTGGTATTGGACATGCTGAACTACTTCGTCAGCATTTTGGTTTTTGTTAATTAACCTTACCTCTGGGGTTATTACCCTAGGTTCCTCGACGGGTTGCTCCAATCGTGCCCTAAGGTTTTGTTCGACAGGCTGTTGAGCCTGGTTGATGGTGGTTTCTTCCTCTAAAAATATCCCCTGGTTTCCCCTTATTTGCGCCCTTTGGGGCTGTCGAATAGGTTGGGGTACTCCAAAGAAATCAGCCAAACGCGTCATTTGCGCTGACACTTGCTGATTCGATTGAGTAGTGTTTTGTATTAGAGGGTTTAGCACCGTACTCAAAGTTTGTGCCAACATTTGCACCATATCATGGTTGCTTTCGTCCATTTGTTGCCTCAAGACTGCTGTCGAGGCATTTGTAAGGCCATGGGCTACTTGGGACGTTCCTCCTAAGAGTTGGGTCCTATTTCTATTCGCCATGCCTACTCCAGAACCTTGGAGTGGCGAAGAGGCACTCACTAAAGGGTCTGAAAAAGTGGACGCAGCATTCGTCAGGCTAGCCACTTCAGAAGTTGGCATACCATAAAGTGGCATAAATCCTGGTGGCGCTAAAGGCCTTGTGCCTATATTTCCCCTTGGTGGGGGAGTTCCCAAAGGCATCCTGGGGCCCGTGAACGAAGGTATTGGCCCCGTTGCTGTGACCGTTACTGCTGGTGTCGAACCAACAGTTGTCGCTTCACTTACGGTCGTACTAACCGTTGCTCCCACGTTTGTTTGTGGGATTTCGTTATTGTTTGGCGGATTCGCCATCTCTTCCCTTCCTCTGGCAGTATTGTTATTGTTAGTGTATATAGTACCACTTCTTAATAACATACAACACTCCTCGAAAAGATGAGATTATTTTCAACAATCAACACACGGTCCCACTGGGCGTGCCAATTTGTTTACCTGGGTATTTGGTAAACAACCGCTGATCCTCCAAATGGTTACTTATTTGGTTACTCGCAGGATCGATCAGATTGATCCTAGGACATAGGTTGATTTTGAAGTTTGATTAAATTGGATAAGGCTTTAAATAAAGAGGCTTTACATAAAATAAAGAGGTTTCAAGTAAATTGCATGAAGGAAAGACTTGGTAAAATAAACAAGGCTTAAAGTGAAAGGCTTCGACAGGAATGTAAAAAGGAAAGCAAGTAAATTTCTGGAAAAGTAAATGACTTTGATTAATAAAGTTGGTGTTTCACACATACATTTCTCAACAATTCTTTCTCACACGCTGGGTACTCGAATCTATATGAGTGACTTTGTATGGAATTGTGAACACACGCGAGAACTTACATGACTACTACTATTTATACTAAAACATCCCAAGTAACCGTCGGGCAGTTACACTGCTTCGAGATCAATCCACTTGGCACGTTCTCAACGTTCGACGCTTCAGATCTTTGCACGTTGCACTTGGTAACTGCTGGAAACCGTTTTCCCTCCAAAAGCTTGAATTTCAAACTGCTCCACTCTGAACCATCGAACACCTTCGTCGAGAGACATCTTCGACGAGAAACTCCTTCGACGTCGAAGGCAACCAACTTCTCCCTTGGAAGAAATCTTCTAAGTACTTTGCCATCTTTCGACGGGCATTCCGACAAACTTAGCCAGTCGAAAACATCCTTCAGCTTTAATGGCTGACATTAATAAAACAAGGGTGTCGAATTTAGGAGCCAACACTTATCAATTTAATAACCAAAATCGTTCACCAAGGAAACCGCAATTTGATGCCATTCCCATGACTTATACTGAGTTGTTCCCCACTCTGATCAGAAAGAACCTCATAACGACGAAGCCTCCTCCTGTCGCACCGAATAGTACTTCTCCATGGTACAAGGCGGATCAGTTCTGTGAGTATCATCAAGGTTCGTCGGGGCACAACATTGAAAATTGCTTTGCTCTAAAGGCGGATGTGCAGAGGTTGATTAAGAACGGTATCTTGTCTTTCAAGGATGTTAACCCGAATGTTAGAGATAATCCTTTGCCTCAACATGGGGCAGCATCAGTGAATATGGTGGAAGGTTGTCTGGGAAAGTTTCGAGTTTTTCAAGTTGAACACATAAGAGATTCGTTGATCAGGTTACATCAGAGCTTAAGAAGACTTGCCTTTTTTAGGCATCATCATGATTATGATGTTTGTGAATTTTGTTCAAGAGAAGTTGATTGCCCTATTGTGAAGGAGGATATTCAAAAATTGTTAGACCAAAGGGTTATCACTATTACATATGATAGAGATCCAGTTAATGAAGTGAATGTTATAATACCCTAATTCAACTTGCCTGAACCAGTAGAGATCGTTTACGATAGTCAAACTGCACCTGTTGCTCCTTTGATCATTTATCCACCTGGTCATGTGCCTTACAACTCAGACCAAGCTATACCATATAAGTATAATGCCACAATGATTGAGAACGGGGTAGAAGTCCATATACCGACAATGCCATCTTTTGTTAACATCGTTGATGTGAGCAGAGTTACGAGAAGCGGGCGTATCTTTGCCGCAGTACCTTCGAAGAGACCAGAATTTCAAGTTAGGAGGCCCATACCGGAAAAAATTCTAGCGAGAAATGTTGAACCCAGGGTTGAGATAGGTCGGTCCAATGAACATATCCCACATCCCGAGGATGATGAGATTCTGAAGCTCATCAAGAGGAGTGAATACAAGATTGTGGACCAATTATTGCAAACTCCTTCCAAGATTTCTTTGCTTGCTTTACTAAGAGATTCTGGTGCCCATAGAGAAGCTTTGATGAAGGTCTTGGACCAAGCATTCATAGATCATGATGTGACGGTTGACCAATTTGATGGAATTGTGGGAAATATTACTTCGTGTGACAATCTTAGTTTCAGTGATGAGGAGCTTCCGGAGGAGGGAAGGAACCATAATATGGCTTTACATATCTAAATAAGTTGTGGAAATGATACTTTATCAAGTGTGCTGGTGGATACAGGTTCGTCGTTAAATGTAATGCCCAAAACTATATTATCTCGACTTTCATACCAAGGTGCTCCCATGAGACCTAGTGGAGTAATTGTCAAAGTGTTTGATGGTTTTAGGAAGACTGTCATTGGTGAAGTGGATCTTCCTATAATAATTGGTCCTCATACCTTTCAGATCACTTTTCAAGTAATGGATATTCATGTCGCCTACAGTTGCCTATTTGGTCGTCCATGGATCCATGATGCAGGGGCAGTTACTTCCACGCTCCATCAGAGATTGAAGTTTGTAAGGAATGGAAAGCTGGTAATGATTGGTGGAGAGTAGGCTATGATGGTAAGCCATTTGTCATCTTTCTCTTTTATTGACGCTGATGAGGATGTTGGAACCCAATTCCAAGCTCTATTTGTTGCTAATAATGAAGTGAAGAAGAAAGGGACATCTATTTCTTCTTTTGAGGATGTACGATGAGTGGTTGAGAGTGGTTCGGCTGAAGGTTGGGGCCAGGTGTTGACTTTTCCTGAGAACAAGTCTGGAGAAGGTCTTGGTTTTCATCCCGTTTCTACAAGAGTTAAGTAGGATACAGTTACTCGTCCGATACAAGAAGTTTTCTGAAGCACAGGTTTTATCCATCCGACTCCTCCTGAAGTTGATGCTATAATAGGAGACGATTCTGAAGAGGATTTACCTGATTTTGTAACGCATGGAGTGGTTTTCCAGAACTGGATTGCTGTTGATATTCCTGTTGTGATTCACATTTCTGAGTAATGTCCTGTCTTATTTTTGAAAAAATACTTTCGCTCTGCCCAAGGCGAAAAGTATTTGTGTCGGGCTATGTTGAAAATAAATCCTTTTGCTCTGCCCAAGGCAAAAGAGAAGATGTATGGGCTCTTTGTTTCAAGTATTGCCAATCATGAATAAAAATGTTGTTTTGTCCACTACTGTTTTATTTTTTACTTTTTTTGGGAAATAGTAATGAAAATTAATTGGTAGTAATAGGAAAATATAATAATCTTTTGTTTTATTTGTACAACATTCATATTAATCGATTTCTAAAATAAAGCATAATCATATGTGCAGATTAATCCATGACTTAACCATTGAAAACAATGATCCTATGCCCCCTCCCAACTTTGAATTCCCTGTGTTCAGAGCCGAGGAAGAAGATAATGAAGAGATTCCTGATGAAATTTCCCGTTTACTTGAGCACGATGAAAAGACTATTCAGCCGTTTGAAGAGCCTGTAGAGATGATCAATTTGGGTAATGAAGAAGATAAAAAGGAAGTTAAGCTCGGAGCATTGCTTATCCCAGAGGTCAAAGAGAAAATGTTGGAACTTCTCAGAGAATATGTTGATGTGTTTGCTTGGTCCTACCAAGACATGCCAGGTTTGGATAACAATATTGTGGAGCATCATTTGATATTGAAACCTGAATGACCGCCGATTAAGCAGAAGTTGAGAAGGACTCGTCCCGATATGGCTGACAAGATCAAAGAAGAAGTTCAAAAACAAATTATTGCAGGTTTCCTTGTTACATCGGTCTATCCTCAATGGTTAGCCAATATAGTGCCTGTTGCTAAGAAGGATGGAAAAGTTCGGATGTGTGTAGATTATAGAGATCTGAATAGAGCTAGCCCAAAGGATGACTTTCCCTTACCACACATTGACGTATTGGTCGAAAGTACCGCAAAGTTCAAAGTCTTTTCTTTCATGGAAGGTTTCCATGGTTACAATCAAATAAAGATGGCGCCAGAAGATATGGAGAAGACAGCTTTCATTACACCTTGGGGAACATTTTGTTATCGAGTAATGTCATTTGGTTTGAAGAATGCTGGTGCAACATACCAAAGGGCCATGACTGCTTTGTTCCATGATATGATGCATAAAGAGATATAAGTGTATGTAGATGACATGATTGCCAAGTCACAAACTGAAGAAGATCATTTGGAACATTTATTGAAATTATTCCAGCGTTTGAGAAAATAGAAACTTCGTCTGAATCCCAACTAATGCACTTTTGGTGTTCGTTCTGGAAGACTTTTGGGTTTCATTGCCAGTCAGAGAGGTATTGAAGTAGATCCTGATAAAGTCAAAGCTATTCGGGAGATGCCCGCACCAAAGACGGAAAAACAAGTAAGAGGATTCCTTGGGAGACTAAACTATATTTCTAGATTTATATCTCATATGACTGCTACCTGTGGGCCGATTTTCAAGCTTCTCCGAAAGAACCAAGGATGTGTGTGGACAGAAGATTGTCAGAGAGCTTTTGATAGCATCAAAGAATATTTACTTGAACCTCCTATATTGATTCCTCCGTTGGAAGGAAGACCTTTGATTATGTATCTGACTATATTGGAAGATTCCATGGGATGTGTGCTTGGTCAACAATATGAGACTGGAAGAAAGGAGCATGCCATATATTATCTGAGTAAGAAATTCACAGACTGTGAGTCTCGATACTCAATGCTTGAGAAGACCTATTATGCTTTAGCTTGGGCTCCTCGCTGTCTGTGCCAGTATATGATTAACCACACCACTTGGTTGATCTCCAAAATGGATCAGATCAAGTATATCTTTGAGAAGCCCGCCTTATTTGGAAGAATAGCCCATTGGAAGATGTTGTTATATGAATATGACATTGAATATCACACTCAGAAAGCAATCAAAGGGAGTATTTTAGCCGACCATTTGGCTCACCAACCAATTGACGATTATCAATCCATCAAGTTTGACTTCCCAGATGAAGATGTTATGTACTTGAAAGCTAAAGATTGAGAAGAGACGTTACCCGAAGAAGGACCTGATCCTGAATCCCATTGGGGTTTGATATTTGACGGAGCTGTGAATTCTTATGGAAATGGAATTGGGGCAATCATCGTCACTCCCCGAGGTACTCATATCCCGTTCATGGTGAGATTGAAGTTTGACTGTACGAACAACATGGCTGAATATGAGGCATGTATTATGGGTCTCGAAGAAGTAGTGGATCTAAGCATTAAGATTCTTGATATATACGGAGACTTAGAATTGGTAATTAATCAAATCAAAGGAGAATGGGAGACTCGTCATCCTGGTTTGATCCCTTACAGAGATTATGCTAGAAGATTGTTAACCTTCTTCAACAAAGTGGAATTACATCATATCCCTAGAGATGAAAACCAATTGGCTGATGCTTTGGCTACTTTGTCTTCAATGTTTCAAGTGAATGGTTGGAACGATGTGCCTACAATCAGAGTTATGCGCCTCGATAGACCTGCTCATGTATTCTCAGTAGAAGAGGTCACCGACGACAAACCTTGGTTCTATGACATTAAACATGTTCTTAAAACTCAAGAGTACCCGCCTGGGGCATCCAATAAAGATAGGAAGACGTTGAGGAGATTGGAAAGCATTTTCTTCCTCAATGAAGAAGTATTATATAAGAGGAATTACGACATGGTCCTACTAAGATGCATATACAGACATGAAGCAGACCTGCTGATGCAAGAAGTACATGAAGGATCCTTTGGCACTCATGCCAATGGACATGCAATGTCTAAAAAGATGTTGAGAGCTGGTTACTATTGGATGACGATGGAATCCGATTGCTGCAAATATGTGAAGAAATGTCATAAATGCCAAATTTATGCGGACAAGATACATGTGCCACCGACCCTCCTCAATGTTATCTCTTCACCTTGGCCTTTCTCTATGTGGGGCATTGATATGATTGGAATGATTGAACCCAAAGCTTCAAATGGTCGTCATTTCATCTTGGTAGCAATCGATTATTTTACTAAATGGGTGGAAGCAACATCTCATGCTAATGTAACCAGACAGATGGTAGTCAGATTTATCAAGAATCAGATCATTTGTCGATACGGCATCCCGAGCAAGATCATCACTGATAATGGCTCAAATTTGAATAACAAGATGATGAAAGAGCTTTGTGAAGAGTTCAATATCGAACATCATGATTCTTCTCCCTACAGGCCGAAGATGAATGGGGTTGTTGAAGCTGCTAACAAGAACATCAAAAAGATTATCCAGAAGATGGTGGTAACTTATAAAGATTGGCATGAAATGCTTCCATTTTCTTTACATGGATATCGTACTTCAGTTCAAACTTCAACAGGCGCAACCCCATTTTCCCTAGTTTATGGTATGGAAGCAGTACTCCCCGTGGAGGTTGAGATCCCGTCTATGAGAGTTTTGATGGAAGCTAAACTTTCTAAGGCTGAATGGTGTCAAATTAGATATGAGCAGTTGAATTTAATTGAAGAAAAGAGATTGACAGCACTGTGTCACGGTCAATTATATCAGCAGAGAATGAAGAAGGCCTTTGATAAGAAGGTTCGACCACGCGAGTTCAGAGAAGGTGACCTCGTTTTCAAGAAGATATTATCTTTCCAACCTGATTCTAGGGGCAAGTGGGCTCTGAATTATGAAGGACCGTATGTCGTTAAGAAAGTTTTCTCTGGAGGTGCCATGATTCTCACAAATATGGACGGTGAAGAGCTCCCGCGCTCCGTGAACGCCGATGCAGTCAAGAAGTATTTCGCCTAGGTTTGAGTTGACGGTTTGCTAAGTTGAAAACCCGAAGGGGCGGCTTAGGCAGGCTTTTGGTCAGACCAGTCATGGCATTTGAACATATCTCGGAATTCGAAGTTATTAGGGAGAATAGTGATCATTGTTTTTGTGTAACCTTTTTCTTTCATTTACTATTTCCCAAACTTTTTGTAAACCTTTGGAGTCGCGTTGTTAGCGAACTACCATCTTATTAATGAAATTTGAGCATTTACCTTTTGTGGGCAAAATTTTAATTTTACGGCAATATTTGAAACAGTTATTTAAAGTATTCTTATTTTAAAAATGTGTCGTGAATAATGAAAGGAATATTAACAGTCGCTCCGAGGATAGTCAAGCCATGAAATGCAAAACAATACAGTAATTTATCCTTGCATGATGAACATGTTTTCTTTCAAAATCGTCATGAGGTGTTGGTTGTGTAACTTGCGTTTCTAGTAGTACTAACTTGGTGACTCCCCAGCAATTCCGATTAAGCTTTGTTTCGGTTATCTTTATTTGAGAAGATTTCTAAAGCGTGGTACGCTTTGTATCATGTCAGTGGTCTATTGGTGTTAGAAGATTGGATTTGAATACTTTTCTCCTCAGAATACTTGAGCCTTGTAGCGTGATACGCTCTGACGTTGCTTTTTGGTTCCAGTTCCAGTTATTTTCCGTCTCTTTAAGGTTGGTCGATTATTTATTATTTCGTGATATCTTATCATCTTCAAGATATTCCATCTGCCTATTTTGTCAGCATAACATTCATTTACTCATTTACACTTATATCACGCATGCATATCCACATTTGTCGTTGATTTTGGGTTGTATACTTTGTTTATTCAAACAGCGTACATGTTTCCTTCCAAGTAGAATGTTAACTTAGGAAGAAAATGTGCTTCCTTTCTAATTCCCCGGTTTGAGCTAACCCTCGTGGATGAATTTTTGATTTAGCCTTCCTTGTCCATTTCTGGATAGGATGAATCCCCAATTGAGTTATTTTCTCATTGGGTGGAGTCTTGTTTGAATGTCTTCTCTCTGGTTTATTCCTGGAGGGAGTTTTTGTTTCTTGCATAGGCTATCTCGTGGTTTTATCCAAGCTAAACAACCTAGATGAATGGTGCATTTATTTTGCACATTTAAGTATTTGATCTCCTCAAGAAGGATCTATTCATGGTTCCCTTTGAAGAAGAATTTTATTCTCTGGTGGTGTTATCGCAACTTTCTTCTGAGATGTTTTTGGAAAACGGCAAGCGGCGGTCTCTTCATGAGCAACTTGTGCGTTATTATTCTTTGGAAAACGGCAAGCGGCGGTCTCTTCATGAGCAACTTGTACATTATTATTTTTTGGAAAACGGCAAGCGGCGGTCTCTTCATGAGCAACTTGTGCATTATTAATATTTTTGGAAAACGACAAGCGGCGGTCTCTTCATGAGCAACTTGTACGTTATTATTTTTTGGAAAAATGCAAGCGGCGGTCTCTTCATGAGCAACTTGTTCGTTATTATTTTTGGAAAACGGCAAGTGGCGGTCTCTTCATGAGCATCTTACGCGTTATTGATATTTTTTCTGGAATACAGCAAGTGGTGGCTTCTTTATTTGAGTAGCTTGTATGTTATTGGTATTTTTTTTGGAAAACAGCAAGTGGCGGCTTCTTTATTTGAGCAACTTGTATGTTATATACATTCCTAGACGACAGCAAGTGGCGGCTTCTTTATTTGAGCAGCTTGTATGTTATAATATTTTTGGAAGACAACAAATGGCGGCTTCTTTATTTGAGCAGTTTGTATGTTATTGACATCTTTGAACGACAGCAAGTGGCGGCTCCTTAATTTGAGAAGCTTGTGTATCTACAACCATATTATTATTTCAGCATTAATTAGTATCCCTCTGGAAAATTTTCGCAGAGAAATTTGTTGTGAACCTTTACCTTCAGAAGTCGGTAGTCTGTTATCAGCAAAATTGATACATCTTTTGTCTATCTTTGACCTTGAGTTGTGAACTCACCACCATTTTTGGGTCAATAATCTGTTTTTTTGTGGCCTATGCAAGACGTCTTCTTTGTTAGGGTCAGAGGTAGTATTCTCTCAAATTTTATTCACCGTCAAGAGTCTATCATTCGAATTCGATGACTCATTTCCCCAGTAGTGTATAATCTATGTTCCTGTGGTTTGTTGGTGTTTGGTTTCTACAGCATTATTTTGTCTCATACAGTATCATTCTCTATGAATTTAAATACCACATTCATATCATAAACATAATGGCGGTATCTTAGGGAAAAAATTGCGTATTATGTATTTAAGTACCTTCAATCTTGTCGAGACGAAGATTTTAATCTTCATATCTCCGGATGGAAGAAACTTAAATAGGGGCAGCTGTCATACCCCAATTTTTGACCTAAGATCCCTGCTTCATTGGCATTATTTTTCATACACATCAAGGTCACATAATATGGTAGGTTTCGAACGTTTCGAGCTTTGACTGTGTAGAGATTACCGAGTGTTGTGAGCATTTTATCTTATGAATGACTAACCACTAATCACGCACGAAGTGTGTGTTTTGCTGTTTTATTTTCATGTGCAGAAAATAGGTCTGAAAGAATAGCATCAGACGTTATACGTCGATCAGGATTTCGAGTCTCATAACAGAAATTATGTCGTTCATTAATTTCCAAAAGATTGGTTCATCAAAGAATTTCAAAGAATTGTGTGTTTATTTCCACACTCTGTCCAGCAGATGGTCTCCGTTTTTCTCCGAATATTTTTTAGGAAGAACAGTCATAATTCTACCGGCTTTGGTTCATGTGTTTCACACTGTTCTAAAATACAAGAAAAACAGGTTATACCGTCATTTTTGATTTCTTGGACCAAAAGTCATCTGCAAATTTTCTCACGACGCGGATTGAATTTCGCCGAAATGGGATAATTAAATTCAAAATTGTCCTAGAAGAATTTATTTGGAATATTTGGAATTTTCTTTATTTGAATCCAAGTGATAATTAAAGAGGAGCTATTCAAGAGTTTTCATCCAAGAATATTCTTTTATCACATGGAATATTTAATCAAGATTATTTTTGTGATTACTTTGGAAGATCTACATCATGGTTATTTAAATACATTGAACTATTATTTCAAGAAGTTAGTGAGGAATTCTATTTAATTACATGAAGAATTCTATTTTGATTACAAATTAATCCATATGATTTATTTGGATTTCTATTACAATAATGCAAGATTAAAGTCCAAAACTTGCATTATTATTTATTCTTCACTCAACAATTCATCCAAGTATTATTCAATTATTTCCCAAATTTAAATGGAAAATCTTGAATTTTTATCAAGATATATCAAGATTTATGTTTATGTGAAGATTCAAGATTATTTATAACTACCAAAGAGTGGAAATATATTGAGGAATGCATATTTATTCATGTTATAATTTGTTGGAGTTTATTACAAAGTTGCAAGAAGCTACAAGTTTATACAAGATTTATTTCCAACATAAAAAAAATCAGTAAAGTGCTAGTGCAGCCCACTTCGCAACCTTTCTTCAAGCCCATTTTGTTGTATTTTTGTTGGTCAAATAATGCTCCAAATAGCCTAAAAAAAACAGCAAATAGAGATGTTGTAAAATGCTACAAAACAGTAAAAAACAGCAACATACAGCAGCTCCAAGTGCTGCCAAAAACCTGCTCCAACCTGCATCAAAGTAGCAGCAATTTGTATCAAATGGCTAAAGTAATTTGTGAGAACAAAGCATAGAAACAGCTTGCCAAAACAGTTCAAATTTCTACTGTTTTTCCCCCTCGAATCCCACATACTCCACTATAAATAAGAGATTTTGTCAACACAAAAAAGGAAGAAGAAAAATTCAGCAGTAAAAGAAAACAGAAAATTGGTGTTGTTCAAGAAAAGTTTCAGCAAGTAAGAAAAACCAGAAAAAGTAGAGTGTTGTTCTAAAGTTTCAACAAGAGTGAAAACAGAAAATTAGTGTTGTTCTAAGAAAAATCCAGCAAGGAGGAAAGCATAAGCAAATTCAAGAAAACTTACCATTTTGTTAGAAGCCCCATCAGAGAGGCTCCGATAGGTATATTCTTTTTCTCCTTTCTATCTATTGTCACATATGTTCATACTTGAATCACTTGCTGTATCATTTTTCTTTGCCATGCAATATTTTGCCTTATCATTCTTTTCATTGTTGTATTATATTTAAGTTGATTTGCTGCATAATTGTTAGCATTCTAAACATGCTAGTATTTCTAATATCGGTAATAATAACAAGTATAATAAAAAGCTTACTTCTTCCGTCGCGTAATACCGATTCATCGCTTGCTGTCCAAAATACCTTTGTTGTCCAAAATATTTTTGTTGTCCCAAAAACATCTTTGCTGCCCAAAAATATCTTTGCTGCCCAAAAATATTTTTGTTGTCCCAAAAACACCTTTGTTGTCCAAAACACCTTTGTTGTCCAAAATATTTTTGTTGTCCAAAACATTTTGCTGTCCAAAAACTGTTACAAAATCTCAAAGTCTACAAAATATGTTGTTGTTACAAATATTTAAAAATATATTGTGTTCCAATATTTTTTTAAAAAAAACATTTGTTCTTAAAATCCATAAACTATTTTGTTCTTAATAATCAAAAAACCATTTGTTCTTAAAATCCATAAAAACTATTTGTTCTAAAAATAAAAATAAAAACCCATTTGATGTCCATTTGTTGTTATAAAATCCAGAAAAAAACCACTTGTTGCAATCTTCAAAAACGTTTAACCTGTACAAAAATCCAAACCGTAAAACTGTAAAACCAAAGTTGTAAATCTAAATAAAAACCAATTCAAAAGAAAGAGCACTTTCCCTCTTCCTCTTCACGCACCACTCACCACAATGTGCTTCACCCGACAAATTCAGTTTTCCATTTGTTTTTTTTTAATATTGTGCGCGCTTGAACAGCTTCATGGTTTGGTTACTAAGATGGATTTTGATTTCGATTTGTATATTCTAAATGCGTTTGTATTCCGAGGTTGGTGAACTGGGTGTTGCATGTGAAGTGTTTGACAGAATGTTTCATAGAAATGTGATTTCTTGGACGACTATGTTTGTTGGTTTTTGTTAATCGTCATCTTGATTTTGAGAAGATTCAGATCTATGGCAAAGAAAGAAGAAGGTAAGTAACGATACAGAGAGAGGAAGAGTCGAATCTGTAGAAGAAGAGAGTTCGGATCGGTTCTATGCGTGAGAGAGAGAGACAGGAAGGCGGGTCTGTTTTTTTGGAAGAAGGAAGAAGGGTTAGAACACGTTTGAGAGAGGAAGGATAACTAGTATTATTTTGTTTTTACAACTCACTGTTTTTTTTTCTCTTGTTTTATTGAAACCGAATAATAAGAATAATAATAATTACTCTTTCCCTCTTCCCAATATATAGCATATAATATATTTTCCTCTTTTCAATAACAAACATTTTAATGTGATTTTATTTTTTCCTTTTCCCCATGCTAATAGCCAGCGCCGCGCCTCCTTAGTATTAGGGTTTCCAAGCTTTTTTTATTTTCTTCCTTCCTTGACCCGGTGGCCCATTGGGCCTAATTTAATCCATTTCCAATTTCAATTTTTTTCCTTATATTTTTATTAACTTATGCTAATTAATGAATAACAACACAGTTCTGTTGGTAAAATATGTTAACAGTAATCTAAAGGGTCCTGGGTTCAAGTCCTTGTTGGGTCACTTTTCTATCTTTTATTCTTTTGGCCATATTATTTAACCTACTTAATATTATTAATTTAGTTTGCTGTATAATTATTAATTAATATAAAAAACATATAAAATAACATGTTTAATTAAAATTCATCTTTATTTAATTTCGTCAACATACTATTAGTATTTATTTTATTATTGTGTTGTTGTTTATTTAATTATTCAAAAATACTTGTTTCATGATTTAATTTTTGTCATGTGTTTAATTATTAAAAATATATGATTTTGTAATTTAATCTTCATGTACTTTTGATTATTTATTTAATCGTTAAAATGCGTGCTAGTATGATTTAAATTTCATTAGTTAATTGTTCAAATTGTAATTTTAATTAATTGATCGTTAATCTGCATATCTTTCGTCCGTCTCAATCCAAGGGAATTGTTTAATTTTTGTCGACTTCATGTCATCAAACACATAACGTGAATACCCTCATTCATCTTCCGTTTATTATTTTGTTAAAAAAACTTAAGATAATTTTCCTAAATATTCAATTTTTCAAAACTCACACCTTTTAAGTCAAAACTTAGACGCTAGGTCATCGTATTTTCGAAAACTCGTTCATACCCATTTTCGGCCAAACAATTTACTTTTAATCAAACAAACTTTTTTTTAATAAACAGATATTTCAAAAGGTTCCTATAGAATACTATAGATACATTGGGTGTTAATACCTTCCCATTGTATAACCAACCCCCGAACTCTAGACCTCTTTTCAAAAATGCCTTGTATTTTCATTACTTTAAAGTATTATTTTACATTTCATATTTTAGGGTTTTATTTCGCTCTTTTCCCTTTTCCCTTGGAAATAATAAAGCGCGGTGGAGAATCTTGCTTTTGTGAGACGAGTTAATTAATAGCTCGATCTCCGATTTACCCCACTACATCTTTTATCGCTACAACTTCAAACTTTGATGAAAAGATGATGAGTGTACTCTTTCAGTTCTTTGATCCCAAGAACCACTGCTTCACCTTTCGAGACTATCAGTTGGTGCCTACCATGGAAGATTTCTCTCAGCTATTGGATACACCCATTCTGGAACAGTTTCCTTTCATAAGTCTGAAAGAAGTTCCTAAGCCAGAAGTCATTGCCTCAGCCTTGCATCTGAAACAGGTCGATGTGGTATCCAATTGGGAAACAAGAAGCGGAGTCAAGGGTTTTCTAGCCAAGTTCCTGATAGACAAGGCCCAACTGTTTTGGGATGATATGGATTTGCAGGCTTTTGAGGAGGTCTTGGTTCTTCTAATCTATGGGTCAGTACTATTCCATAATCCAGACTCATTCATAGATGTGAATGCTATCAAGATCTTCCTCTCTCGCAACCCCGTGCCTACCTTGCACGAAGACATTTTGCACGCGCTCCATACTCGTACCATGAAGAGAAGAGGGGTTCTTATGTGTTGAATGCCATTACTGTCAAGGTGGTTTATTTCTCACCTCCCTAAGTCTGTACTGAAGAATGAAGAAGGTTTGGGTTGGTCGCAAAGGATAATGTCACTCGCTCACACAGATATTCTATGGTGTTCCTGAGCTATGGAAAACACTGCTATTATTGATCGCTATAGGGAGTACCCTAATGTCTCATTACTTGGCACCAGAGGGGGCATAACCTGCAATCCTTGTTTAGCTCTGCGACAATTTGGTTACGCTCGAAGGGATGGTCCCCATGAGTTACTTATCGAGGGCATTGTATTTAACTATGAGGATGATGTTCAAGGGTATCGCCAGAGGTTCATACGAGCTTGGAGCATGGTGAACAGATCTGGCGCCAAGGCTTTGGGGCCAAAGGCTTCCATTCCTATGGAACCTTATCTCAATGGGTACGAGCTCGCTCCTAGAAACTTATGATGCCCTATAGGGCCGTTCTACCAGTGATTGTGGAACCCACTACTGAAGGGAGTATTCCTTACACGATTCTCCATCCTGATATGCCCACTGATCTTGGAGAACTACAGAGGTCTTAGATTCAATTGAAGAAAGAGCGGGATACCTACAGGGATCAGTTCTATGCCCAAGAGAGGAAGGTTTTAGAGCTCACAAAGCATCTCCATGTGGAAAGAGGACTCAATGTCTATCTCGGCATAAAGAGGAAGCATCCATGGGAATTTTGATTTTTTTCTAGTTTTTAGATTTGTTTTTAATTGTAACGCCTAAAAGGCATTTGAACTTTGAATTCAACTAATAAAATATTTGTTTCATTTTGGTTCGAAAATTTAAATTTCCCAAAGTCTTTGAAATCATTGCATACGCATCCCATTTATAGCATTGCATGTACAGCATTTATAACAGGTTTCTCATCTCCTCCGCTATTTATTTCAGCAATGGCTCTTGAACAAACTGTGAAAGATCTTAAGGCTCAGAACACGCATTTCCAGCAAATGATTGTTGCTTTGGCCAAAGGACAGGAAGAGTTGAAGGCTCTGATTGTTAAGAAGAACAAGAAGACCAAGAAGACAGCTGGTGTGGCACATATGAGCAGAAGGTTCAGAGGGCCGCCAAGACGGGTTGTTGATTTAGCTTCTTCATCTAAATAGGGAGAGAACCAAGAGGTTGAAGCCAGAGAAGAGGACCCTAGTCCTAAATAATCTGATAATGAAACTGATTACAATGAGGAGCAGTACCCTCTGGTTGATGAAAGGTATAAGCAGTTAGAAGAGCGTTTGAGCGCTATGGAAATCCAGAAGGTTCTTGGGCTGGATTTTAAAGAGTTGGGTTTGGTTTCCGGGGTTGTCATCCCCCCAAAATTCAAGGCACCGATATTTACTAAGTATGATGGGGTATCTTATTCTAAAATGCATCTCTGTTCCTATGTGATCAAGATACAGCCTCATACTGCTAACAAAGACTTGTGGGTTCACTTATTCCAAGACAGTCTGTCTGGAACACAACTGGGTTGGTTCTATCAGCTGGAAAGAGCCAATGTTCTTAACTGGGAAGACCTTGCTACTGCATTTTATAAGCAATATCAGTATAATGCAGACCTCATTCTCACCTGTACACAACTCTAAAATCTGTCTATGGGTTCGAATGAAGGTCTCAAGGATTATGCTCAGAAGTGGAGAGATTTGGCTGGAAGAGTTCAACCTCCCTTGGCTGACAGGGAGCTCGTGGATATGTTTCTGGGAACCTTGACTGGGCCATTCTTCAGCCATCTGATTTGAAGTTCATCGGAGGGTTTTACTGAACTGATCTTAACGGGAGAAAAAGTGGAAGTTGGAATCCGAAGGGGAAAAATTCAGAAGGATGCCTCTTCTAGTGTTGCAAGGAAGTCATTTGCAGGAAAAAAGGAAGTCAGTGTTGTCTATAATCAAAAGAATCAGAATTGAACCGAGCGCCATCCGACAGTAGGGGTTGTTATGATTCCCAACCATGCACCTGCTCAGCAAAGAAATAACCATCCAAGAGCAGAAAGGCCAGCTAGACAGTTCACTCGGATTAACATGGCGTTGTCTCAGATTTTTCCTCAGTTGCTGAAGTCTAATCTGGTTAATCTGAGAGAGGCTTCGAAGAATCCGAACACCACCTCTCCCTACTATAAACCGAATGCTCATTGTGCTTACCATTCGGAAAGTCCAGGCCATGACACCAATGACTGTTGGACTTTGAAGAACAACGTACAGGATTTGATTGATTCTAAGGAGATTGAATTTGATCCCTCGGAGACTCCCAACATTATCACTGCTCCTATGCCGAAACATGGTCGGGGTGTTAATGTCATTGAAGAAGATGTGTTTATGAGTTCTGTCGAAGAATTGGTGACCCAACTCATGACTATCAAAGAAAGTTTGTTGAAGGCCGGTTTTTTTCCGGGCTGTGGTGAAGATTGCCACTTTTGTTCATTTCTACCGACTAGTTGCCCTTTGTTGGAGGCAGGTGTTCAGCGCCTGATGGATGACAAAGAGATTATGTTTGAGAAGACTCGTGTCCGACTGTTTCTTGCGAAGACATTTCTATCATAACCATTTTCGCCAATCCTCTCAGGGCCTCCGCTAAGAGACCCGTCAGGATTACATCAATTCCGAAGGTGACTCCGTTGATCATAACCATGCCTGGACCAATCTCATACTCCTCAGACAAAGTTGTTCCTTGGAACTATGGGGTTGACATTTATTACTATGGTATAAATCAGGACATGCTAGCCATTGAAGACAAGATTGATGAAAATGCTGATTCCGACATCGTCAATATTGCCGGAGCCAGTAAAATAACAAGAAATGGAAGAGTGTTCTCCCATGATATTTCTCCTCCAAAGACTGATATCGGACCTGTGATCATTCCTGTTGTGGTTCCACCCAAGACTACTACTACAATTCCAGTAATCACTCATGTTGACCCTCCCATCACCGAGTCGGCCGAGACTCGAGGCAAAGACATATTGCTTAAGCCTGTCTTGACAAAGGCTAATTCAGTAACCCTACCAGAAGCTTCCAAGAAAGAAATGGAAGAAATTTTGAAGATAATAAAGAAGAGCGACTACAATATGGTCGAGCAGCTGGGGCAAACCCCATCCAAAATTTCTATGTTGGCTTTGTTGTTGTGTTCCGAGGCCCATGCGAAGGCTTTGGTTAAGTTTCTGAAGACGGCTCACGTGCCACAAGAGACATCCGCTGATCAGTTTAAAGATTGTGTGGCTAGTATGACTGCTAATAATGGTTTGGGTTTCTCTGACGCGGATCTGACACCAAAGGGGAGGAAACATAATGATGCTCTTCATGTTTCCGTGGAATGCAGGGGCACGACTTTGGCCCATGTTTTGGTAGATACTGGCTCCTCATTGAATGTGCTACCTAAAAACGCTCCGGACAGATTGGACTGTGAAGGCTTGACCTTAAAGCCTAGCAATATAGTAGTGAGATCTTTCGATGGTTCGAAGAGGATGGTGCATTGAGAATTGGATGTCCCTATCAAAGTTGGTTCCCAGACCTTCGACTCCACTTTCTACGTAATGGATATCAAACCATCATATTCTTGCTTGTTGGGACGCCCTTGGATACATGGGGATGGGGCTGTTACTTCTACCCTCCACCAGATGTTAAAGTACCCAGTAAGAGGAAAGATTGTCATTGTGCATGGTGAAGAGGAGTACATGTGCAGTCACTTGAACTCCTTCAGGTACGTAGAAATGGATGGCGAGTTCATCGAGACTTCTTGCCAAAACTTTGAAGAAGTACCTCAGATTATGGATACAGCAGAAACTACTGACAGTCCTCCGAAGGTCACCAAACCTCCCTTGAAGATGGCTTCTCTCAAGGATGCACGAGAAGTGGTTAAAGAAGGTGGGTCTACCATTTGGGGTCATCTCCCAGTTATTAATTACAAGTCTGACAAATCTGGTTTGGGCTTTACTACAGGTGCTCAAAGGGCTGTTCGTCGTGCTCGGGCTGGAGGAGCTCCCTTACGCATCAGTAATCTTGGGTTCAATTCACTTGAAGACAGTGATGGTGATTCTGACATTGACAGCTGGATCTTCCCGACTACCAATGGTGGACTCAGTAACTGGACTGCCAAGGACTTTGTATCGATTACTTTTGTTCATAAGTAATTATCTTTTTGATTTTTTTTGGTATGTAATTTAAAAACAATATAAACTCTATAGCCATGTGTCTCACCCGGGGAACAATGGTTCTATTTGTGAGGGTTATCATGTTTCATTTTCATATGACATTAATAAAGCATTGGACGTTTGCATACAAATTTTGTGCTCTTTGTCTTTCTTTTTATTTTATTCTAGCTATACAGCTATGCTCTTACACACACTCACGTATCCAAATGGAGATCCATATCCACTGTGGATCCCATTGATAACAGTTCTGCTACTGCTCATTATGACTTTGAAAATCTGATCAACCAAGCCGAGGACGAAGGTGAGGAAGATTGTGAGGTACCCAGAGAACTTGCTAGACTATTACAGTAGGAAGAAAGGGCCATACAGCCTCATGAAGATCCGGTTGAGACAGTGAACTTGGGTACAGAGGAAGACAGAAAAGAGGTTAAGATAGGTGCAAATCTGGAGCTTAGTGTCAAACAGCGGTTGGTACATATGTTGCATGAGTATGTTGAAATCTTCGCCTGGTCATATGAAGACATGTCAGGATTAGACACAGATATAGTGGTTCATCGTCTGCCGACTAAAGAAGACTTCCCTGCGGTAAAGAAAAAGTTCCTTCGTATGCGCCCCAAGATGTCAGAGAATATTAAAGCAGAGGTTATGAAGCAGTTCAACACAGGGTTCTTAGCTGTCACCTGATATCCGCAGTGGGTTGCTAATGTGGTTCCAGTACCTAAGAAAGATGGTAAACTATGAATGTGTATGGATTATAGAGACCTGAATAGGGCAAGCCCCAAGGATGACTTCCCGCTTCCCAACATCGATGTTCTGGTTGACAGCACCGCACAACATAAATTTTTTTCCTTCATGGACGGTTTCTCTGGCTACAATCAGATCAAGATGGCACCTGAAGACATGGAGAAGACAACCTTTTTTACATAATGGGGCACCTTCTGCTACAAAGTAATGTCGTTTGGGTTGAAGAATTCTGGGGAAACTTATCAGCGAGCTATGGTAGCTCTGTTCCATGACATGATTCACCATGAGATAGAGGTTTACGTCGATGACATGATAGCCAGGTCTCAAACTGAAGAAGAACACCTTGATCATCTACAAAAGTTGTTTGATAGGTTGAAGACGTACAAGCTGAGGTTAAATCCGAACAAGTGCACCTTCAGGGTAAGGTCTGGTAAGCTTATGGGATTCATCGTCAGTGACAAAGGTATTCAAGTAGACCCTGCAAAGGTGAAGGCCATACAAGAGATGCCGGCTCCCCGTACTGAGAAGGAAGTTAGAGGTTTCTTGGGATGCCTAAACTACATTTCCCGATTCATTTCACATCTGACTTCTACTTGTGAGCCAATCTTCAAGCTTCTGAAGAAAGATAAAATGGTAAAGTGGAATGACGAATGCCAGGTAGCCTTTGACAGAGTCAAAAAATATCTCCAAGAGCCTCCTATTCTGATGCCTCCAACTGAAGGAAGACCTTTGATAATGTACTTAATAGTGCTAGATAATTCAATGGGTGTGTGATGGGGCAACATGACGAGTCTGGTCGAAAAGAACATGCAATATACTACCTTAGCAAAAATTTTACCGACCGTGAAACACGATACTCACTGCTCGAGAAAACTTGCTGCGCTTTGGCATGGGCTGCTCTCCGACTGAGACAGTATATGTTGACCCACACTACTTTGTTGATATCTAAAATGGATCCAATCAAGTACATTTTTGAGAAGCCCGCTCTCTCTGGAAGGATATCAAGGTGGAAAATGATCTTAACCGGGTACGACATCCAATACACAAACCAAAAGGAAATCAAGGGAAGTGTGGTAGCTGATCATTTGGCGCATCAGGCTGTGGACGACTACCAGTCCATGAATTTCGAGTTCCTGAATGAGAACATCATGTTAGTAACCGACTGTGAAGAACCTGGACCGGATGAAGGACCTGAGGAAGGATCCCGATGGTCTATGTATTTTGATGGAGCCTTAAACACACTGGGTAATGGTATTGGCGCCATAATCATATCTCCCAAGGGCTGTCATACCCCGTTCACTGCCTAGTTATGTTTCAACTGTACCAACAACATGGCAGAGTATGAAGCGTGTATCATGGGTCTTAGAGCTGCTATTGACTTAAGGATCAAGTTCTTGAGTGTATTCGGGGATTCCGCTTTGGTGATAAGTCAGATCAAAGGCGAGTGGGATACGAAGCACTCGAACCTTATCCCTTACAGAGAACAAGTACTGACACTGCTGCCGCATTTTGAAGAGATCACATTTGAACATTTCCCACGAGAAGAGAATCAGTTAGTGGACACGCTAGCTACTATGTTGTCAATGTTCAAGGTCATGTGGGACAATGGAGCTCCCCAAATCACTATTGAGAGGTTGGATGAACTGGCATACTGTTGTGGGATCGATACTGAGGAGATAGCCGACAAACCTTGGTTTTATGAGGTGAAAAGGTATCTCGAGGCTCAAGAATACCCCGAGGGGGAATCTGTCAATGACAAGAAATTTCTGAGAAGTTTTGCTGCAAAGTTCTTCCTCAGCAATGGAATCCTCTATAAGCGCAACCATGACTCTACCTTACTGCGGTGTGTAGACAAGAGCGAAGAAGAGAGGATCATGGAAGACCTACACGAAGGTACCTTTGGCACTCATTCCAGTGGACATACCATGGCAAAGAAGATCTTACGGGAAGGATACTACTTGTCCACTATGGAAGCCGACTGTTATCAACATTCTCGAACCTGTCACAAGTGCCAAATCTACGCCGATAAAATGCATGTACTTCCAGTTCCCTTGAATGTTTTGACGGCTCTCTGGCCCTTTGCAATTTGGGGCATTGACATGATCGGTGAGATCAGACCTACCGCGTCCAAAGGGAATCACTTCATCCTAGTGGCCATTGATTACTTTACGAAGTGGGTTGAGGCTTCCTCCTTTGCTACGGTTACCAAGAATGTGGTGGCACGGTTCATCAAGAATAACTTGGTTTGTCGTTATGGTATCCCTGAGAGAATCATCACGGACAATGGTACTAATCTCAACAACTCGATGATCACTGATCTCTGTAAACAGTTCAAGATTCAGCATCACAACTCTTCTCCTTACCAGCCAAAGATGAATGGGGTTGTCGAAGCTGCTAATAAGAATATCAAAAAGATCATATAGAAGATGATGGTGATGTACAAAGACTGGAACGAGATGTTACCATTTTCTCTTCACGGGTACCGTACTTCAGCACGTACATCGACAGGGGCAACACCCTATTCTCTGGTATATGGCATGGAGGCTGTCCTACCCATAGAGGTCTAGATCCCTTCTCTACGGATTATGAAGGATGCGGGTTTGAGAGAAGACGATTAGATCCATACTCGACTTGATCAATTGAACTTAATCGATGAGAAAATACTTACTGTTGTCTGCCATGGTCAAATGTATCAGAAATGGATGATCAAGGCCTTCAATAAGAAAGTCAGACAACAAGTGTATCAAGTAAGCGATATGGTAGTCAAGCGCATTATACTTCCGCAAGGTGATCCAATGGGAAAATGGACTCCCACCTATGAGGGACCATTTGTAGTCAAGAACATATTTTCCGGTGGAGCCATGATTCTGACCACCATGGATGGTGACGACCTCCCACACCTTGTCAATGCGGACATAGTGAAAAAATACTATGCATAATAAAGACCCTCTAGGTTGACATACCTAGGCAAAATAAGGGCATCCCGGCGAACCAAAAGGGTTCGGGCAAAAATTAGGGATAAAAATGAAAAAATTTGTACACCCGGCAAGTTAAAAACCCGAAAGGGTGGCTTGGGCAAAAAAGGGTATCCCGGTGGACTAAAAACCCGAAAGGGCGGTCCAGGCAAAAGTTAGGGATCAAAGCGTATCACTATGTCCCATTGAATCACCTTGCGATCAGACCTCGGTAATCAGGTATCGAGCTCAAATGGTACCAATCAATCCAGTCAGCTTCAGACAAGCAGCAAAATGATGAGATGCTCGAAGACATAGGGGCAATAGAAGAATTGAAACCCAATGGGATCACTACACGTAGATGTTTTCTTTTTGTACACAATTTCTGTAATAATTTCCATTTTTTACGGCGGCATTCTCTTACTAGTGCGTCAGCCTCTTTGTAAAAAAACACCTTTTATAGGCAAATTTCAAATCAATATAAATCATCTTTTGAGTACAAAACTTTGTGTTTCTTTTTCCTTTTTCTATTTTGTTATGCAAAAAACGTCTAATGTTTTATTCTTGTCATATGCATTTGAATATGATTACTGTTCACAAATATCTGCATATAAAAAGGAAAGACAGTTACTAAGAACTCAAAGAAACTGGTACAAAACCTAAATATCAACAGTTACCCCGTCCATCATGGTACAAGGGGTAGAGACAGTTGGAAGCAAAGTCACTATCACATATAAGCCAGTGATACCTATATTCCCCACACAGCCGAGACAACCAAGGTCCGACCTCCGTGTCCCCAAGAAGGAATCACTTCCCCGGTAATATCTTTATTCCCCAGCCGAGCTTTATAACCATAAACAGTTTATAAAGTTTTTCTCCTGAGCAGAGTTTATTTCTCTGACGGCGGAAGCTTGTTCTCCAACATAGCTCTTCTCTCCGACAATGGAAGCTCATCCCCAACTGAGTTTATTTCTCCAAATTAGCAGATCTTACAACAGAGTATCTCTCTTCCCCACAGAGTTGTTCCCCCGTAGGATTATCCTCAGACAGAGTCTCCTCCAGCAGAGTATGCTCAAGCAGAACGAATATAAATCCCCATCTAATCATCTTCGGTCACTATCCCCAGCAGAAACAAAGAACTCAACCCCTTATACTCTCCAGCAACTGTCCAGGATTTATTTTCCCCTGCTAGAGAATATCATAATAGCATTGCATATCCATACATCATGGCATGTGCATGAAGTGGTGAAAAACACAAGAAGGGGGGGTTGAATTGTAAAACTGAAATCTAATGCAATGAACAAGATATTTTTATCCTGGTTCATTTGATCTCAAACTACTCCAGTCCACCTGTCAAGGTGATTTCGCCTCTCTCCAACGAGGTCTTAATCCACTATATTCAACTGAATATTACAGACTGCTTTAACAACTGCTAAAGCCTTCTTGATCCAAACCACAACCCGGTTTGTCAAGGTAACACTTTCTTACAAAGAGATAAAACTAAGTGTGTGGATGTTTTCTACAAAACTGTATCACAACTGTGATGTATACACAAATTGAAGCTTAGAAACTAGATTGCTAAACAATGATAGAATATCAGAATGTGTGGTTTAGCAAAACTGAGAGAAAGAAGATTATGATTAGCTTTTGTGCGTGTAGAGATTTGGAGAGCATTAGCCATTTCAATCTTCAAAGTCTTGTTTATATAGCACTGAGATGATGAACGTTGGATGCAATATTCTTGATTCAATGCTAATAACAAACTTTCCTTATTGAGCAGATCTTGTCTGGAATGAGGCCGTTGGAATTAATTTGCTTTCAATGCACAGTATCGTTTCTTACTTAATGCAAGTTCTGGCTTGGCTCATTCTGACTCTGCTTCGCTGCTGATGAACTGTTGTGTTTCTTTATCAGAGTGTTGAGCGCAGTCTTGTTCATCAGGCTTCAGCATGTACGTGAGTTGATCATCTGATTCTGACATTCTGATATGGCAACTTCTGATGCTGGTGTCTGAAATCAAGTTCTGATGCTGAATAGATGTGATCTTGCTTATATAAATCAGAGTATCTGCAAGTCAGAACATAATAATTTTAGGCAGCAGATAGTTCATACATGAAACTTATAAATACTATATCTTTTCACATTGTTATCATCAAAACTTAAATATAGGGTAGTAGATTCAAACTTTGTTCTAACAATCTCCCCATTTTTGATGATGACAAAAACTAGATATTTTTAAATGAAAATAACGTGAAAAGGTATCTGAGATATGTATCAGAGTAAGAAGTAAAAGGATAAGGAGTAAAGAGATATCAGAGTTGAGAGATACTCCCCCTGAGTTTATTACTTCCCTTTGATTACACGTGTTCTTCAGGATCAGATCTTTTTGCCTTTCTTTGAACATCAGAGTATCAGAGTCTTTGACTTATCAGAAGCTTTATGTCAGAGCAGAGCTTCAGAGCTTTTCTTGTCAGAGCTTTGCTTTGGATCAGAATATCAGAGCGGATCAGAACTTCATAGTGATCGGAGCTTCAGAGCTTCTAGTCTTCAGAGTGTCCAGGAGCTTCCTTTTACCTGTAGACTTTAAGCAAAACAGAAAAAACATTTTCAAGTAATAGAGTTAGAATGTTTGAGAATTTCTGTCTAGTTAGCCGTTATTGATTAAAATATCATTCTTGTTCTCCCCCTTTTTGTCAGCAATCAAAAAGTGTAGGTGATGTGCTAAAACAATTAAGATCAGAAAAACTAATCATATTAAGAGAGTTCAGAATCAAAACAAGAAAATAGTACAAAACATATTCAAACAGTACATCAGAAAATCAAGGAAAACATGAAAAAGGACATGAATGAAAAAAGAGACTAAGGTTGAGGAGGCAAGCGTGTGAACAGGTTCTCCATCATGGCTTGGATCTTTTCAGCAGTCTCATTCTGCTTGTGCACCATGCTGACAACAGTGTCAATCTTGCTATCCTGCACATCCATTCTCTCTTTCATCTTCTGATCGCTTTCATCCATCCGCTGCTGCAGACGCATGTCATTCAGCCTTAGTTCTTCCAGAGTCTGCCTGTCCAAGGCAGCTTGAGAAGCATCAGAAGCAGGAAGTTTCTGAGAGCTTTCAGCAACATCTTCTGCTTGACTTTCTTCAGCTTGAATGGTCTTGTCTTCTTCTTATTGTACCTTTGCAGCTTGTTGTTTCTCAGACCAAGGTTCACTATCCAGAGGGAGCACGTCTTCTTTCAGAAGCTGACTTCCAACTTCATTCAGAAGCTTGCTGAAATTTTGTTGTGCCTGCTCATAGTTGATATCCTGCAACTTGAGGGCTTCAGCACGTACCCAAAGTCTGAATTGTGACCAGAGCTGATCAGAAGCAGCTGGGTCAATCATTCCAGGACAGACTTGCTTCAAAGAAGCAATCCATTGCAGCACACCTGTTTCAAAATTCATAATACCAGAGCCAACATCTGGTTGTTTTGGTTTTGGGATGGCAATTTTGTGTTTCAGATCAGCAAGACGGTCAAGACTGGTTAAGTCTATGAAAGTCCTGCTGGGGTTTTCAGAGGTTTTTTGAGCAGCTGTTTGTTTTGGAGATGGAGTATCAGAATCAGAGATTATGATTGGACTGGGTGGTGTTTTGGGAGTATTTGGTGGTGTAGATTCTGATGAGGATGGCAATTGTGCTAAGGTGATAGTTGTTCCACCTGGCAGCTGGATTGCCAAAGGTGATGGTTGAGGTGAATGAGGTTCAGATGGTTGAGGAGAAGGAGTTTCAGAGTGATGAAACTCTGTTTGAGGTGATGGTGGATTAATTTCTGGTTGGGGAGAGGGAGACGGAATTGCTGGTTGAGGAGAAGTTGTTGGAATTACTGATTCTTTAGCAGATTGCTGTTGTTCTGGTTGTGGAGGAGGAACAGTTTGTGGTTCAGAGATTGGTTGATCAGAGGTGTGTTGATCAATGTCAGACAACACTTGGTTAATTGCTGATGTTGTTGAGATTGTTGGTTGTTTGGGATGTTTGGTTCTGGGTCTTCTGAGTTTTAATGCCTCAGAAGGGTCCTCTTCTAATGAAGTTTCATCTATGGTAGGGATGGGGATTGAGATTCTATGAGAGGTTTGAGGAGGAATAGATGCTGGAATAGTAGAAGAATTTAAAACAGAAGCAGCAGATGAATTACCTCTTTTCCTGGGTGTCTGCTGGGATGATCCTTCTGATGGTGCCTTCCTCTTCTTCGTCTTCTTCAGAGTCACTTCTTGCTGAGGTTGATGCAGAGCTTTGATAATCAGATTTGGATCTGAACCATCTACCTTGCACGCATCCAAGTACCTGAGAACCACCTCTGGTTTGGATTCAATTTCAGAAAATAACGGAAAGTCACTCAGAGGCACTCTTCTGCTGGTGATATCAGCAATAGGAGTAGCTCTGGGTTCCTTCTGAATATTCTCTATCAGCTTCATCTTCTTCAAGTTCTTTGCATTCAGAGGTTTCCCAACTGTTGGTTCAATAGTGCTTAGCTCTTGAGCTTCTATCAGATGCTCAATCAGCCTATTCTCTGTCAGAATATCTGATATCAACCTTCCAAAAGGTATCCAATCCCTCTTGGTTCTTTCTTCTTCCCTGGTTTCCTTCACACTTGTTCTGAGGTGGTTGAACAGGAAGTGAGCCAGATTGATCTTTACCTTCTGATCAATAAAGTAGATCAGAAACTGCTGATCCACATTTATGTAATCAGGAGAACTGGTTGGTTTCCTGTGGTTGAAGCACCCCAGAATTATCTTAGCCCATACTCTGTAATGATCCTTCAGATCTTTAATCTTGCTGCTGGGCACCCCATGAGTGAAAATCCTTGCAGCTATCACACCTACATCAGCACATCTTTCAGCCATGTCCACACAACGGACGCCACCGCCACTGTAACCGATTAGCCTTGCAATGTGATCCTCAGTGATCACAATATTCTTCCCCATAACAAAGGAGGTGACTAGATGTGTTGAAGCCTTGGCGTGAATCCAGAATTCCTTGACTAGCATTGGGAATGTTGGTCCAACCAACCTGTCAAAATACCTTTCCCACTTCTGAGCCCTAACTTCTTCAGTTAGGTCAAATCCGTTCTCCTTCAAGCTTCCAAAATCAATGATTAATTCAGAAAGCACTTCAAGATTCTTCACAGGAGTGAGGAGAGTTCTGAATGGCACTTGATATTGCTCAGATGATGCTTTCTTCTGAGGACCTGCAGAAGCACTGCTGGAGGTTGCCATGTTCACACTAAAAGGGTTTTGAGAATAAACTGAGGAAAATAGGTTTTGCAAGAGATGAACACAGAAATATGCAGAAGATGCTTGAGTATCAGTGAGAAAACGTAAAGAATGAGAATGAGAGATTAATGTGCTTAAATAGAGTTTTCAAAACTATTTTGAAAAGATAAACATTTTTTAAGAGAGAGAAAAATCATGATTGCATTTTAAAAGCATGATTACTTTTCATTAAATGCTTGCTGATTTTGGGGGATTTGAGAAAGATACTTAAAAACGGTTACCAGACATGTGTCTCAATGCACCCAATCAGCGCTTTGCCTTCTCAGAAGCGTGCACGCGTTCTGCTTCAGAGATATGCTGATGATTGGATGACACTTGTTTGATGTAGTGATCAGCACGTCTGTCTTTGAGCTTAGACTCTCAGATCTTTAGACTTGCATCTGATACAATCTGCATGTTCTATCTTTCTGAAAGGAGATTGATCAGAAGTTCACAGTGAAACAATTACATTCTGAAGGTAAATATATGGAATTAAAACATTTTCACTCTGGACACACTTTCATGCTGAGATGTTTCAGAATGAAATTAAACCTATCTTCTGAAAGGGGTTTAGTAAAGATATCAGCCCATTGATGGTCTGTATCTATAAATTTTAAGTTCAAAATACCTTTCTGAATATAGTCCCTAATGAAGTGATGTTTTATTTCTATATGCTTAGCTCTAGAATGTAAAATGGGATTCTTACTTAAGCAAATAGCAGAAGTATTATCACAAAGTATAGGAATGTTACTCTCAAAAATCTGGAAGTCTTCAAGCTGACTTTTCATCCAGAGCATTTGTGTGCTACATCCTGCTGCTGCTATATACTCAGGTTCTACTGTTGATAGAGCAATTGTTGATTGCCTTTTGCTGGACCAAGAGATCAGATTTTCTCCCAGAAACTGGCAGCTTCCAGAAGTACTTTTACGTTCCACTCTGTCTCCAGCAAAATCAGCATCACAGTAGCCTACTAAGCTGTAATCACTAGATTTTCTATAAAACAACCCCAGATTAGTAGTACCTTTCAGATACTTGAAAATTCGCTTAACAGTTGTTAAGTGAGATTCTCTAGGATCTGATTGGAATCTAGCACAGATACAAACACTGAATAATATGTCAGGTCTTGAAGCAGTCAGATAGAGGAGAGAACCAATCATACCTCTGTAGACTTTCTGTTCTACATTTTTGCTTACCTCTTCTCTTTCCAGAATGCACGTGGGATGCATTGGAATCTTTGATGGCTTACATTCTGAGAGGTCAAATTTCTTCAGAAGATCTCTGATGTATTTTCTCTGATGAATGTAAGTTCCTTCTGGAGTTTGATTGATCTGAATTCCTAGAAAGAATTTCAGTTCCCCCATGAGGCTCATCTCAAATTCTGCCTGCATACACTTAGCAAATTTTCTTCCAAGAGAAGGATTAGTAGAACCAAAAATAATATCATCAACATAAATTTGACAGACTAAGATGTCACTCTTAACTGATTTACAGAATAGAGTAGTGTCCACTTTCCCTCTGGTGAATTCATTTTCTAGCAGAAAGTTACTTAGCCTTTCATACCAAGCTCTGGGAGCTTGTTTCAGACCATACAGTGACTTCTTTAGTTTGAAAACATGTTCTGGATGTTTTTTATTTTCAAAACCTGGGGGTTGGTGTACATAAACTTCTTCTTCTATATAACCATTTAAGAATGCACTTTTGACATCCATCTGATACAGAGTGATGCCTCTATTAACAGCAAATGAAATTAAAAGTCTGATAGATTCTAACCTGGCGACTGGGGCAAAGGTTTCTGTATAGTCTATCCCCTCTTGCTGACTATAACCTTGTGCAACCAGTCGTGCCTTGTTTCTGATGACTTCACCTTGTTCATTTAGCTTGTTTCTGAACACCCATCTTGTTCCAATGACGTTGAATCCTTTTGGTCTGGGAACGAGATCCCATACGTCGTTTCTGGTGAATTGATTCAGCTCTTCTTGCATTGCGAGAATCCAGTCATTATCCAGAAGTGCTTCATCAATAGAAGAAGGTTCAATCAGAGACACAAGTCCCATAAGTGTTTCTTCAGAGTTTCTGAAGCTTGCTCTTGTTCTGATTGGATCTTCCTTTCTTCCTAGGATAGTCTCTTCTGGGTGATCCAAGCTGCTTCTGGGTAATCTCTTCTGAGGTTGATCAGCAGCTGTTGTAGGATTGCTAGCAGTGCTCCTTTCAGACGTTGAAGGAATGTTTGTGTTGAGAGCTTCTGATGACTTGTCTTCAGAACCTGCAAATTCAATTTCTATACCTGCAAAAACTTCATTCTGCTTTGACTTTTCAGAGTCAAGCTTATCATCAAAACAAACACTGATTGATTCTTCCACAATCTGTGTTTCTGTATTGTATACTCTGTACCCTCTTGAGCGTTCAGAGTATCCTAACATAATACACTTCTGTGCTTTAGAGTCAAACTTGTTCAAATAATTCTTTGTATTTAATATAAAGCAAGTACATCCAAATGGATGAAAATATGAAATGTTGGGCTTTCTGTTCTTCCACAATTCATATGGAGTCTTTTCCAGAATAGGTCTTATTGAGATTCTATTCTGAATGTAGCACGCTGTGTTTATTGCCTCTGCCCAGAAGGTCTTAGCAACATTTGTCTCATTGATCATGGTTCTGGCCATTTCTTGCAATGTTCTGTTCTTTCGTTCTACAACTCCATTTTGTTGGGGAGTTCTAGGACAAGAGAAATCATGCAGAATGCCTCTGTCATTAAAGAATGACTCAAAATCTTTGTTTTCAAATTCTCCACCATGATCACTTCTGACTTTAACGATTCTAAGATCCTTTTCATTCTGAACTTGGTTACAGAAGGTAACAAACACAGAGTGTGACTCGTCCTTGTGTCTTAAGAACTTTACCCATGTCCATCTGCTATAGTCATCTACGATTACTAACCCATACTTCTTACCACTGACTGAAGCAGTTTTAACTGGTCCAAATAAGTCAATGTGCAGAAGTTCTAATGGCTTAGAGGTAGAAACAACATTTTTGGATTTAAAAGAAGGTTTTGCAAATTTGCCTTTCTGACATGCTTCACACAGAGCATCTGAATTGAACTTCAAATTAGGAAGTCCTCTGACCAGATTGAGTTTGTTAATCTGAGATATTCTTCTCATACTAACATGCCCCAATCTTCTGTGCCAGATCCACTGCTCGTTGTTAACAGACAGAAGACATTTTACATTCTGACTCTTTAGTTCAGAAAGTTTGATTTTGTAAATGTTGTTTTTCCTCTTACCATTAAACAGGATAGTCCCATCTTTCTGACTAACAGCTTTACATGATTTTTGATTAAAGATTATATCATAACCGTTATCACTTAATTGACTTGTGGATAACAGATTATGCATCAATCCATCTACTAGTAGAACATTATTAATAGAGGGAAGATTTCCATTACCTACAGTTCCAAAGCCAATTATCTTTCCCCTCTGATTGCCTCCAAAGCCAACGTGGCCTCCAGGCTTAAGTTCCAGGCTTTGGAACATATGCCTTCTTCCCGTCATGTGTCATGAGCAGCCAGAGTCCAGGTACCATGACTGGTGTTTCTGACTTGCTGCTAAAGATATCTACAACATGTATTATTTTATCCTTAGGTACCCAGATTTTCTTGGGTCCTGATTTGTTAGTTTTACCAAAACTCTGGTTGAATTTTGGTTTCACAGAGTGCTTACTGCTAGTGTATTTGATATCATGTGTGTGACCATATACAAAATGTGAATTCAGAGGAGTGTGTTTAATGGTTAAGTCCATGACATTCTTTGGTGTAGGAACCTTACCTTGGTATCCTATTCCTTTCCTGCCGTTTCTGCTAACTCCATAGATCATTGAAGCCATTCTGCTTCTATCTATGCTTTTAGCTAGGAACTTCTGGAAACTGTGATCATACTCCTTGATGATCTCATCAGCGTTGCTGGGAGTTTCAGAAATTGGTTCCTTCTGAGAGTTTTGTAAAGTGTTTTCTAATTTTGAAATATTATTTCTCAGCTCAGAATTTTCCAATTTGAGACTCTCAGTCTTATTAGAGTCAGATTCAAGATTCCTTTTCAGGTCTCTGAATTTAGCTCTAATTTGTTGATAACGTTCTAGAATCTCATTAAGGCTTTCAGCAAGTTCAACCTTTGTAAAGTTAACAGCAAAGTTAGGAAATACCTCTTCAGTGTCTGATTCTGAGTCTGATTCAGAAGCTTCACTATCTTCTGAAATGTTAGCCATGAGAGCTATGTTTTCCCTTTCATCATCTGATTCTGAGTCAGCTTCAGACGAGTCAGAGTCATCCCATGTAGCCATGAGACTTTTCTTCTTCTCTCTTCCAAACTTCTTTTTGGGCTTTTCCCTCTGAAGCTTTGGGCAGTCACTCTTATAGTGTCCTTGCTCATTGCACTCATAGCAGATGATGTCTTTGGTGTTTGGCTTTTTGCTACTGGAGGAGCCTTCAGATCTTCTGTATCCAGAGGAAGAATCTGTCCTTCTGTATCTTGAAGAAGACTCGTTCTGATCAGATCTTCTGGGATTCCTTAACTTCCTTTGTCTTTGCTTCCACGGTTGATTTACTCTTCTGGAGAGAAGGGAGAGTTCGTCTTCTTCTGATGAGGATCCATCAGATGTTTCTTCAACTGCCTGCAAAACTTTAGACTCAAATTTTCTGTTAGATTTTAATGCTAAAGGCTTACCTTGCTTCTGAGGCTCATCAGCTTCTAGCTCTATCTCATGAATTCTGAGGGAGCTGATAAGTTCCTCCAGAGTGATTTTGTTGAGATCTTTAGCTAGCTTCAGAGCTGTAACCATAGGTCTCCACTGCTTGGGTAAACTTCTGATGATTTTCTTGACATGGTCAGCAGTAGAGTATCCTTTGTCCAGAACTTTGAGACCAGCTACCAGAATCTGGAATCTAGAGAACATGGTTTCAATGGATTCAGATTCTTCCATTTTGAACGCCTCATACTTTTGAATGAGCGCCAGAGCTTTTGTTTCTTTGACCTGAACGTTGCCCTCATGCGTCATTCTGAGTGAGTCAAAAATATTCTTTGCTGTGTCTCTGTTGGAGATCTTTTCATACTCAGTATAGGAGATGGCGCTGAGGAGGATGGTTCTGGCCTTGTGATGATTCTTGAAGTCACGCTTTTGTTGATCAGACATTGTTTTTCTATCAATCTTCTGACCACTTGCATTCACAGGGTGCGTGTATCCATCTGTCACCATATCCCACAAATCAGCATCATGTGCCAGAAAGAAGCTTTCAATTCTGTCTTTCCAGTAATCAAAGTTTTCTCCATCAAAGACTGGAGGTTTGCCACTGAATCTGTCTCTGTCCTCATTGTTGTCATTGCTGATGTGAGAATTGTTTCCTGCCATTGTGTTTTTCTGACGCTGGATCTTGTACTGGCACGGTTAAGTGTTTTAGCTCAGAACCAGGAGCTCTGATACCAATTGAAGTGGTGAAAAACACAAGAAGGGGGGGTTGAATTGTAAAACTGAAATCTAATGCAATGAACAAGATATTTTTATCCTAGTTCGTTTGATCTCAAACTACTCCAGTCCACCCGTCAAGGTGATTTCGCCTCTCTCCAACGAGGTCTTAATCCACTATATTCAACTGAATATTACAGATTGCTTTAACAACTGCTAAAGCCTTCTTGATCCAAACCACAACCCGGTTTGTCAAGGTAACACTTTCTTACAAAGAGATAAAACTAAGTGTGTGGATGTTTTCTACAAAACTGTATCACAACTGTGATGTATACACAAATTGAATCTTAGAAACTAGATTGCTAAACAATGATAGAATATCAGAATGTATGGTTTAGCAAAACTGAGAGAAAGAAGATTATGATTAGCTTTTGTGCGTGTAGAGATTTGGAGAGCATTAGCCATTTCAATCTTCAAAGTCTTGTTTATATAGCACTGAGATGATGAACGTTGGATGCAATATTCTTGATTCAATGCTAATAACAAACTTTCCTTATTGAGCAGATCTTGTCTTGAATGAGGCCGTTGGAATTAATTTGCTTTCAATGAACAGTACCGTTGCTTACTTAATGCAAGTTCTGGCTTGGCTCATTCTGACTCTGCTTCGCTGATGATGAACTGTTGTGTTTCTTTATCAGAGTGTTGAGCGCAGTCTTGTTCATCAGGCTTCAGCATGTACGTGAGTTGATCATCTGATTCTGACATTCTGATATGGCAACTTCTGATGCTGGTGTCTGAAATCAAGTTCTGATGCTGAATAGATGTGATCTTGCTTATATAAATCAGATTATCTGCAAGTCAGAACATAATAATTTTAGGCAGCAAATAGTTCATACATGAAACTTATAAATACTATATCTTTTCACATTGTTATCATCAAAACTTAAATATAGGGTAGTAGATTCAAACTTTGTTCTAACAGTGCATACATATTATACAGCACAATCTCATTTATTTTGAGAACACCATTACTCAATACATTTCATACATTATGACATTACATACGATTAACTCTTTACCTTTCAGGGAAAGATGCAATCGAGTTCTCTCTGGTTCAATCAAACCCACACCAAGGTTTCTATTCTAGTTGCAGATATTCCAACATTTTCTCTGATTCAGTCAAACCGACACTAAAGGTTTATATTCTAGTTGAAGATGTTCTAAGACTTTCGCCTGGGTCATCCGAATCGCAACTAAGATTCCCCTGATTTCTATGACAGTCAAAGTTAATCTGATACTTCTCCCAGGATCAATCAAATCGATACTAAGATTTCTCTTCCAGTTGAAGTTCTCACAATTTTTCCCTGGTTCAGTCAAATTGATACTAAGATTTATATTCCAGTTCAAGCTATGAAGCCCGAAAATCGACCGGATAACAGCTTAATTCCCCCATCATACTGTGAAGCCTGGAAATTGACCGGGTAACAGTACAAGATATTATAAAGCTTGGAATCGACCAGATAGTGGTATATCTCATATTCAAGCTATGAAGCCCGGAAATCTACAGGATAATGTCTTGATTTCTCCAAAATACTATGAAGCCTGGAGTCGGCAGATAGTGGTATAAGACACCGCGAAGCCTGGAGTCGACCAGATAGTGGTATAAGACACCGTGAAGCCTGGAATCGACCAGATAGTGGTATAAGACACTGTGAGGACTGGAGCACGACCAGATAGTGGCAAGAGACACTGTGAATCCTGGAGCACGACCAGATAACAGTATGAGGTATTGTGAAGCTTGGAATTCGACCAAATAGCAGTTTACTCGGCCAATTACTATGAAGCCCGGAAATCAACCAGATATTAGTATGCCTTAAATTCAAGTTGAAACCCGGATGCGACTTGATAACCACTTAAATTCTTCTGAAGCCTGGAACACGACCATATAAGAACTGAGAAATTACAAAGCCTGGAGCACGACCAGATAGCAAGTTTAATCTCATCTCCCCAGTAAGTCACTGTGAAACCTGGAGCACGACCAGATAGCAGTCAATCTTATCATCCATAACAAATTACTGTAAAGCCTGGAGTACGACCATATAGCAGTTCACTTTCACCTCCTCGACTCCAGTAAAGTAACGGACAACTGAGGCTCCTAAAATTATATTTCTCCCAGGACACAGACCAACATTCCTCAGTAGATTCCTCCTCAACAACAGGAACAGGAATTCTCATCAAAGGAATATCTTGGGAAATCAACATCCTCTAGATGGCATCTTTAAGCCCATTTCCGACAATTCTCCGTCATATCTTCCGGATGGAATATTTAAGCACATCTCTTGTGACCTTCCGTCGTCTCCTCCAAATGGCATCTGTAAGCCCATTCCCGATACTACCTACACAGTCCAACACCATGTCAGACGAGTGCAAATTTCTGAGCACTCTAGTGTTCAATCATCTTCCACCTTCAGATTACGAAAGGCAGACAACCAATCTACATCCTCAGGTTTAAGAAGATTTAACATGGGAAGCTGTTATACCCCAAAATTTTCCATCTCATTTTACTCAACACATTCCCATTGAGGTCCTCAACTTGCTCAAGGATGCCCAAGAGTTGACCAGACAAACTCTTTCCTAAGGCAATATACCTCAAACTAGGGTTTCCATTTTCATCAAGATGTTTGAGCTCCAAAGGTCCCAAATGCTTTCCATGGTCCTAATATGTTCTCAAGATCATCCATGTCAAGTTTCATACCTTACACAAGAAGTTTGCTCAGTCAATTGCCCAGATGCCTGAAAATCAACTATACTAGGTCAAAAGTCAACTATGGTCCACATATAATCAAACTTCAATATTTTTGGTCAACATCAACATTTTTAAGTTATATCCATAATTTTATCAAGGTTTGATCATGATTCCCCAAGGAATGCCCCAAATTCATCAAAACCCAAAAGTTGCTAAATTAGGGTTTCTTAGGAAAAGTCAACCAAACTTTGACCAAGCATAACTTCTTCATACTTTATCATAAATTTTCCATCCAAGGCTCATTTTTAAGAGGATGCAATTACCTACAATTCATCTTCATCCCCCAATTTCAAAATATGCACTCATCAAAATATATGAATTTCTACATTATAGGTCCTTTTGAAAAGTCAACAAAAACACCTTTTGGGTCAAAGCTTTTTACATGAACATGGAAGACCCAATTGAGATGAGACCAAAAGGGTTGTTTATGGGACATTCTAAGATTTCTAAAAAGTCCAGGAACACCTCTCTAGGGTTAAAATTGAAGGAGATATGCCTTGTCAAAGTTGACTATTTTTGCAAAATTGCCAAAAGTCAAATATTCTCAAAATGCATTTTTTTTGTCAAATGGGCCTAGTTTTTCATGATTGAATCTCGTTTGTGACATGGTCCACGACCCAAATCAGCATCTACACTTTATTTGCTTCACTATTTATTTTATTTTGATTTTTTATTATTTAAAATTCAAATTAAATCAAATAAATAGCAAAAAATACAAAAGATTGATTTTTGATCTGATTTTTTGTAGGAATCAAATCCAATTAGGCTGGAAAATCATATCAAATCAGATCAAGGAAAATTGAAGCAAAGTTGGCATGATTATGCTTGTTTTAGAAACATATAATATAAGAACAAAATAAAATCCAATTGCCATGATTGACAAAGATTTAACTCGTTTTTGTTAACCTAATTTGTTCTAATATATATGTTAAACAAGAACAATGCATAAAAAAAAAGGATTGAAGTCGTGCAAGCAGAAAAACCAAACTGAAAAATTTTGACAAAAAGTGTGGATTTGATTTCTATCTAGAGGACGATTTAAAGCCATTCAAAGCCATAAATCCCTTCCTGGATATCTCCTAAAGCTAACAGGACCATTTGCACGCTTCAAAGCTCCAGGAATCGTCACATATTGCTCTCACGGTTTGTCACTTTTTCGAAGTTCGTACCTATTCATTCTTGCATTGTTAACATGTTTTAATTACATATTTGTGTTCACATGACTTCCTGGAAACTTTCTGTATACTTAATTGTTACTTTTGACGCATAAATGATGAGTTGCCATTATTAGGGTTTCGTCCTCCATTTTAGGGCTTTATTGTACAGGTAAAATTAAGGCCAAAGAAGGATGCCATCATACTCGTGAGGTTAAAACGAGTTGATTGGCGTAGCTAGAATTGATTTATCACGCTTGCTATGGAATTTTGAAGTTTGCAGGTCTGTAGCTTTGGAGGTTGTCCGTAGGTAAAAGTGTTATACTTAAGACAAAAAATCTGTGAAGAAGACGATAACGTGGCTGAACACCGTTGGCTTATTTGAATGTCGCGCGTTTATTTAAGTCATTCACGTTATTTTTTATAATATATATATATATATATATATATATATATATATATATATATATATATATATATATATATATATATATATATATATATTGTTGTTATATTTACAACTAAGCAGCATAGCATAGATGGTCAGGGCAAGCATGGAATGAGTGGGAGGACCTGGGTTCAATCCCAGGTCCCAGCGTTTTACTATTTTCTTAACATTTATATGCAGATTCTATATATTGCCTTACCAGGAGTCTACCATGCGCTTCCCCCCTTTTCCATCCGACTCTTTGCTCTTAAGAATGTAGGTTTTAAGTTAAGAATGAGTAATTTCACTTCTCCGACCCTTAACTGTTCAACCTGAGAACGCATTAGTTATCCCTTTTCAGGTTGAACAGGGTTCTATGGTCGGTCCGCGACCCCGCGTTTTACTATTTTCTTAACATTTATATGCAGATTCTATATATTGCCTTACCAGGAGTCTACCATGCGCTTCCATCATCCAGCCACTGGATTCATCTCTATTCAGATCAAATGCTCAATCAAAGGGAAGTCCATGGTGCACCCTCCAAGAGAGGCTACACAAGATCCAGTGCAGCTCTTTGGGCCTAAAGACAAATTCAACATACACCCCCCTGATTGCTTCTAACAGGCCCATCTCTTTTCTTTCTTTATATTATTTTAATTCTTATTTTAATTATTCAATAATTATTTTCTTTACATAAATAACCCAAAAAAAACATTTTTCTTATTAAATCAAAAAATCACAAAAACCTAAAAAAATCTTTTTTTCATAAAAAAAATATTTTATTTATTTAATTAATTAATCAGTTTAATTATATAGGGCAATTTAATTGTTTTTTCTATATAATTTAAATCAATTAGAAATTAGGGTTTTAGTTTTGTACATAACATAATTCATTTTTTTCTCGAAAATAACCTAAGTATAATTTTTCAATTAGATTTTTAGGTTTCTTAATTCATTTTCGCATTTAATTCACCGCTCGCATTTTATTTCTTTTTTCTATTATTGTATCTGCTTCGGGTTGTAATAGATATAATTAGGGTTTTAAATTTACGCATCATTATTTAAAGTCAAGATAATTATGTATCTGCAAAAGCCCTGTAATAGCTAGGACCTTTAAACTTTCCCGCATTTTAATTTTCGCAAACTATAAACTGCTTAGATGTATGTTAATAGGATTGTATGGAAAGACTAACTGAAAATTAAAACAGTAGATCACCTTAATTATGTAAAGATTAAATAATTGAAATCAAACACATGCACATGCTCATTCTTAGGGTTTACTCCACTCCAGTTTCCTTCGGTAAATGGTCGGGAAGTATAGGGTTTGTTAGTGGTTGTTCTCTAGCCCCTAAAGATCTAAAATGACCCATTCGGATGTTGCCTCGAAAAAATATCTTTAAGGCTTTAGGAAGATTACTAACGTTTCCTAACATTGTTTTTGTGATCGTACATGTCTCTTCGAATGTCCCTAAAAAACTCCAACAACGATGCTACCTATTTCTCAATAATGGGATAGCATTATCTAAAAGGAAAACGAACAGACTTTTTTCGAGTAAGTAGATTAGTTCCTGGGTACTTTCTCAAACAAACAAAAACTTTTTCACACCAACACTCTAGAGGACACAAACAAGGGTTAAAATGAAGTAAAACAAAAAATTTCAAAACAAGCACACACAAGCAATTTTCAAAATGAGCAAGTACCTAAGAGCCCGTGGAAAACCATGGATAGAAAGGGTGCTAACACCTTACCTTTCTATAATCTACCCCCTATACTCAGAAACATCTCGAAAAAGGTTTTTTTTGTTCTTTTTCTTTTTCCTGATTGGATAAAATAAAAGTCGGTGGTGACTCTTGCTTACCGCGACATTCGCGAACAAAAAACACAAACCAGTATTAACAGTCGGTTCTGCCACTGTATTACACCTTGCATTTATTTATTTTTGAATTTTAGTTTTACTTATTTAGTTTAAATTTTACAATGTTTGTGTTTTCAGGTCCCCCCCCCCCCCCTCTTTAGCATTCCCCTTTAACCATTTCTTTTCAGGATGCAAAGCTTCGACGACATACACGTCACTTTAAGAGATGATACATAGAAACAGCGTTATGGAGCCCTTTCTTAGCGCCCCATGGCACCTACCCATTACCCTGACCAAGATTGAATGGAATCTTTAGGCCTCAAGCCCAGTAAAGTTTTTGTGTGGCCAGGTCCATTGGGATGAGTATGTTGTTAACTTGAATATGACCTATGGAAACCTCACCCTAGAATTCCTCAATTCATTTGACTTTGAGCCATACGTTGGTCAGGACGGCTGTGTCATTTTCAGATTGTTTGGGACAGAGTACTCTTTTACCCAGAAGGATTTTGGTGATTTGTTAGGCTTCCAGACTACCCCTGATGCCATACCTGAGCTACCTATGGGTTACTTTATGAGTTGTGATATAGAGAAGTTTTTGAGTGATATTATAGATGGAGGAGGCCTTGATCCTTCCACCCAGTTGTCCCACATTATCCATAACCCAGCTCTCAGGTACTTCCAGATGATCCTTGCCCATACTTTCCTTTGAAAGGTTGATGATGATGTCCATGTTAGTGAGGAGGAGACTTTTTCCTTTTCTGTGCAAACTAGTCGCATCATGTGGCTTGCGGGAACTTTCTGCTTTGGAATCTTAGCCTCATCTCCAAGTCCTCTGAAGGAATCATCCATGTGGGAGGAACGGTAACCCAGATTTCTTATGCCTTGGGTCTTACTAGTAAGCTGCTTCACCTGACTTCCTACTGTCAGTATACCATGATGGATATCGACTTTTGCTTAGACCGCAAACTGATTAGGAGGGTTTCCTTCAACCCTAACCAGTTCAGGCTCTTGATCGACAATGAGACCATCTATTACTTCACTTTACCTTAATGGAAGCCACTCAAGGCTCCATACTAGGTCATTTTCGGCAGCTACAGAGTGATAATGATCGTCACGGCAGTAGATCCCATCGTCCTAGGAATTCATACCAGGGAGGCAAGGGTACCAGTCGCTAGCCATAGTTTATCCAAGTTACTCTTTCCTTATCTTATTTCAAAACATTGGGGACAATGTTCGATTTAAGTGTGGGAGGAGATTTTATTTCTTTTCTTTTTCTTTATTTTTACCTTTTATTTTTCTGCTTTATAGTTTATTCATCTTATTTTATTAGTTAGATTTTAAATTCATGTGCTTGATGAGTCATCCGTATGGTGTATCTTTACTTCCCCGTCCCTTTAGCCTTACCAAAAAAATTTCTTTGGCAAATGAAAAAAGTATGTTTTGAAAATTTCGGGCTTTAAAATAGGTTTGAGATAGGATGTAGGCGACTTGGGAAATCTTTTTGAAACATCGATATCGTTTTAACACCATAAGCTTCACAATTATAGGAATCAATCCTGAAACCTTATATGCCATGGTCTTAATTATCATCCCAGAATAAGTCCTTTAGTAGTTTATCCTAGCAGTCGGCTCTGACCTAAGCATGCTCTACGTAGGGGACTGGTGAAAATAAGTGAATGATCCTTTTATGCTTTTGAAAAGACAAACTGCAGCACCAGGCTAGGTGACCCTCACACAGTCATTTAACCCAAAATGTTGTAAAAACTTGCAAAAATAATAATGAGAAATTTTTTCCCATTGTTGGTTGGTTCAGAGGTATTTGGTGCTGGACTTGGTAGGACGGATTACGATCTGATCCTCCACAACTGTAATTGGGTCTAAAAAAGGGATTACACCAACTCATGTACCATAACCACTTGCTTTAGATCAGAGTAACTAACCGGTTACTCTACTATCAGTATGTAAGGATAACGGGCTTAATGTGATTGCACCTGGATGAAAGAGGATTCGAAAAAGATGACAAGCTTGGCCTAGGTATATTGGCATGATACAGACTGATTTGTATATGAACAAAGTTTATGTCCGTCTGCGGAAAGTGTTGTCACGATACCCTTGGTTCATTCAGTTAGAATCTATCAAGTACATCTTGTTTTGAACTTAGAAGCCTTTTTAGCCCAAATCCTTTGTTGATGTGGTTTTTCTTTCATGAGCAATATAGATTTTTTGCTTGAGGACAAGAAAAGGTTCAAGTGTGGGAGAATTTGATAACACTAAAATACACTGCATATTTGACTCAGATTGCACATATTTGTTAGGGTTTTTAGTGTCAAATTCTTGTGTTGTGCTTGTTTTTGTTTTGTTTTTAGGTATTTTGATTATCTAGAGCCCCTATTAAAGAAATGAAGAAAAAACGAGCAAGAATTCAAGTTTTTGAGTAAATTGTACGCATGGCATCCAACATGGTACCCACCATAGGGTAGGCCATGAGATGGATTAGTTTCAACTACCATCAACTGCCACGTCCTCTTCAACTTCCCATCCTCGCATGGCGGGCGCCAGAGCGGCATGGCGGGCGCCACCTTTGTTAAATGGTGTCCCGCCCAAAAGGAGTTGGGGGCACTTTTGTAATTCCATGGAGTATAGTTTTTCTATAAATAAGAGGTTCTAGTTTCATTTTCTTTTCATCCAAGGTTAGTTATAAACTTAAGCCACATATTATCAGATCTTGTAAGTGATAACCCCTTCACATCAAAGAGTTATCACACCATTGATAGAGTCTGTAGTCGAGTTTGGAGCACTTTGGTAGAAGTTAATCCTGCCGCCATTTTCATTTCTAGTCTCATTTATTTCCAGTTGTACCTGATTTAAAGCCTCTGATTTGGAGCAGGTTTTTATTTACAAAGTCTTTCTTTACTTTATTTATTTCCTCGCACTCGCTTTACTTTATTTATTTCCTCGCACTCGCTTTACTTTATTTATTTCCTCGCACTCGCTTTACTTTATTTATTTCCTTGTCTTACACTTTTAACATGTCTGTTTATATTTCCATGTCTGGCTAAATTTTAAAGGTTAGAATGTAAGGATCATAGTTAACATGATATTCCATATAATGTGTCTGTAGAAATACCTAAAGGGCTATTTTAATTTTTAACACAAGTTTTCTGCACTTTATTTTTTTTGGGTAAGATCGAAAGCCGTCCAACCTTTAGCTAAACTTGGGTGGTCTTATTTTTTCAAAGGAAGCGAAAGAGATTTTTTCAATTAAGTAAAAATCTTTTAACACTTTTAGAAAAACTATTTCAAGACTCTTTTCGGATGCGTTTATGGGTTTAGAGGTCTAGTCCTCTTTTGGCTAGAAGTTCCAAGTCAAAATTACTTTTCAACTAAGTCAAGAAACTATATTTCTTAAAAATAGGTTTATTAGTGTAACACAATGTGTGCCTTTTTATAAGTGACAATAAGATGGATTGATTAAAGAATAAACTTGATTTTGAATACGCGAAAGCGACAGTTCCTGTTAAATTAGTTCTTTTCATGATTAGAAAATATTGCCCTATAAGTAGATCTAATTAGAAGCATCAGAATATCATCAGACTGTGTGAATTGCATTCAAGCCTGTTGTTTTTATCTAAATTTATATTTTCTTACTTTACTTACACTTGCACTCTTAAACCCCTGAATTGTTTTACCTTAGATAAACATCATAATAATAGAAATTGATAGATTGACGTTTGATCTCTGTGGGGTCGATAATATTTTATATTACTCTAACGCATTTCGTATACTTGCAAAAACCACGCATCAATGGACGAGACCAAGATCGCAGTCAGGGTCTTGACCTCGTGGTATGAACTTCCCATCACGAGCTGGGTGTTTGTCCTATTAGGTACTTCGACAGCGGAGCTCGGTCGAGGTGTCCCTATTGGTCTAAGGTTCTGCTCGACCAATGAGTGGAAACCCGCCTTTTGTTATTGGTTGGAGGCTATGTTAGTACCTTAACATGCTTCCATGGTCGAGCGAGCCCAGTCATTTTCTAGAAAGGGAATGTCGACTGCTAGGCCATGGTGTTTATCTAGGACCTAGCTGTAATATTGTTTCAGTTTTATAGTGTTCCATGGTCGAGGTAGTGGTTCTACACTTAGGTGTTCAAGGTTGTAAGCCCATGTGACCGTCGTCCCGCGGACAAGATAAGGGTCTTCCTATTTGGCAGCCAGCTTTCCCTTATAAGAATTTTTTTGATTTTTCTATAGGACTAGGCTGCCGACCTAGAATTTTCATTTTATGACTTTCGCGTCATGACGCGGAGTTATCTGCTGCTTCAGTGTAGCCTCGCAGAGAGGAACCCCCAATCGGATCTCGTAGACCAAGTCGAGTTCTTCCCTTAGGGCCTTGTCATCCAGTTCCTCGTCAAGAGGGACTTTATTTCTCCTTGACGAATCCATGATTTCTACAAGAATAACTACTTTGGTGCCATAGGTTAGTCGAAATGGGGTTTCCCTGGTCATCGAGTGTGGTGTCATGTAAGCCCACACCATGTTGTGCAGCTCTTTAACCCATCTCTTTTTGGATTCACCTAGCCGGGGCTTGAGTCCCCATAAGGCGACTTTATTCGCAACCTCAACTTTATCGGTCGTTTGAGGGTGTTAAACAAATGCGAAGTGTTGTTTGGTGCCAAGCTTTGCGACGAACTCTTGGAAGTTCTGGTTGGTGAACTATGTCCCTGTCGGTGATAAGCGCTTGTGGTATTCCGAACTGGGCAAGCACGTATCGTTTGAAGATGTGAAAAACACAAGAAGGGGGGTTGAATTGTAAAATTTAAATCAAATGGCTTAACAAAACAATATTTTTATCCTGGTTCGTTTGATCTCAAACTACTCCAGTCCACCCGTCAAGGTGATTTCGCCTCTCTCCAACGAGGTCTTAATCCACTATTCTCAAAGGATTACAATAGCTACTTTAACAACTGTTAAAGTCTTCTTGAGTACAACCACAATCCGGTTAATCTCAAGGAACTTCTTTTACAAATGAATTGAACAAGTGTGTGTTGTTGTTTTCTTACAAAACTGTATATCACAACTGTGATAATTACACAAAATAAGCTTGGAATAAAATGAATTTGCTAAAGCTTTGAATATGCGTGGTTTGGATAACTTGGCAAATTTTTAGTGCGGACGTACGTGCTTCTTTCACAAGCAGACCTGTTTATATAGGCAAGCAAGGATACGTTGTCCATAAAGCAGGTTTAATGATAATAATGCACTTTCCTTTTGTAGAAGATCTTTGTCTGAAGAAAGCCGTTAGCATTTAATTCTATCTTGAATAACCAGTAACGCTTCAGAGTCTTCTTTATTGTATCTGCTGATAACGCTTCAGAGTGTTGATGACTTGGTAAAGATGTCTTTGATCAGAGTCAAAGTGTATTTGTTTAGACGCAGATTCTGGTCATCAAGCTTCAGCGTATAATCTGGTAGCTTCAGCGTATAGCACATATTTCTGATCTTCTGATGTTGATTCCATTCTGATGCTGATTCCATCAGAACTTCTACATATACAAAACATAATTTTAAGGAGCATAATTTTTTTTTTGTATATATCTTTGAAATAATTTATTCTTTGTATTTTGTTATCATCAAAACTCTAATCAAGGGTTGTAGAATCAAACTATGTTCTAACAATCTCCCCCTTTTTGATGATGACAAAAACCATATTTTTCAATAAAAAATAAAGAATAAGAAGTATAGAATTAAGAATAAAAACTCCCCCTGAGTTGATTACTTCCCTTTAATTCCATGAGTCTTTGAGCATCAGAATCTTACTGTATCATTCATCAGAGTTTTGTACCTGTTCAAGCTTTTCAGAAGAGAGAAATGAAGTAGATCAGAATGTTTGAGACTTATGTCTCAGTGATCCATTATTGAAAATATCTTATTCTTTCTCACCCTTTTTGTCAGTTATCAAAAAGAACATATAATCAGAGCCAAAAGGAGTTTATATTAAAATCAGAATCAATGATAAGTTGCAGCAATGTAGAGAATATTACAGATAAACAAATTTTAAAACAAGGGAAATCTAAGAGGGAGGAGGAAGATGCGTGAACAAAGCTTCCAACAAGCCCTTGATCTGGATGTTGCTTTCCTCTTGCTTGGTTAACATGCTCTTGATTTTCGAAATTTTGTCATCCTGTTTATCCATCCTTTCCTGCATCAAAATATCAAATCTCTTCTGATCTTCCAGAGTCTGCCTTTCATAGGAGGAAGCTTGAGAATCTTCAGTAACTGGATGCTTCTCAGAGCATTCTGCAATGTCATCTTTTTGACCTAGTTCTTCTGCAGGAATCATCTGCTCTGGAGTATCAGTCAGAATGAGATCTTCTGACTCTGGTTGAACTTTGTCTGCTGGACGATGTTCTGACCAGGGAGCATTGTCCAGAGGGAGAACTTCTTCCTTGAGCAGCTGGCTCAGAACTTGATCTTCAATTACTTTTAGCAGATTACTGAAGTTCTGTTGAACTTGTCCGTAGCTTTGTTCTTGCATCTTATGAGTTTCAGAACATACCCATTTTCTGAAACTTGTCCAAAGATAATCTGATGCAGCAGGATCAATCAGCTCATGACTGGCTTGCTTCAGGGAAGTTATCCACTTCTGCATTTCTGTTTCAAATATCAATAAACTGGTACCAACATCTGGTGTAGGTTCATATGGTTTTGGTTTTGGAATGGCTGTTTTGTGGGTTATGGCAGCAAGGCGTTCAAAAACAGTTAAATCAATGACAGTTTTGGCGTTGTCATTTGGATTGTTCTTTGGTGAGGGAGTGCGAGAGTCTGGAATGATTATTGGACTAGTTGGGGAGTTTGGTGGAGTTGATTCTAGTGAAGAGGGAATTGGGGGAATATCCAAAATGGTCAGGGGCATACGGATGGCCAGAGGTTCAGTGATTCCAGGAATGGGAATGGGATCAGAATTAACAGTTTGGTTGGATTGAACGTGATGAGGTTCTGGTTCACAGGATTCAGAAGGTTGGACCTCAGAAGTTTGAACTTCTGGTTGTAATAGTTCAGGTTGTGGAGAAGGTGGATGAATTTCTGGTTGAGGGGAGAGTGGAATTTCTGGTTGAGGTGCTTCTGAAGTGGTTTCAGAGTTTGGATTTATTGGTATGGGAGCAGAAATATGCTGGTCAAAGGTTTCAATATCTGATAGAACTTTTGCAAGTTCTGGTTGAGTTGTTTCAATATTTTGATTGATAGGTAGGGAGTGAGATCCTCTAAGAGTTAAAGATTCTGAGGGGTCAAATTCAATGTGAAAATCATCAAATGTTTGTGGGGTAGGGATTGGTACAGATGTTGATACAGATACTGAATTTAAAACAGTTAAAGAAGAAGGGTTACCTCTCTTTTTAGATGCTTTGGGAGTCCGCTGGGATGATCCTTCTGCTGCTGCCTTCCTTTTCTTGTTCTTCTTCATCACAACTTCTAGAGCCTTCTGCTGCAGATCCTGAATATTTAAATCTGGTGATGTACCATCTGCCTTGCATGCATCCAGATATCTGACTATAATTTCAGGCTTGGAATCAATTTCTGAGAACATGGGAAAGTCATTCAGAGGGATTCTTCTGTTGGTTATTGTTGCAAAAGAAGTAACACTGGGTTCCTTCTTAATGTTATCAATAATCTCCATCTTCTTCAGATTCTTCGCATTCAAAGGCTTTCCAACAGTTGCCTCTAACTTGTTGATTTCATGTGCTTCTGTTAGATGATCTATCAGCTTATTCTCTGTCAGAATATCTGATATGAGCCTTCCAAGGGGTATCCAGACTAGTCCTCATATGATTGAACAGTAAATGAGTCAGATTCACCTTAATCTTCTGGGAGATGAAGTAGATCAGAAGCTGTTGATAAATGTTGATGTAGTCAGGAGAGCTGGTTGGCTTTCTGTGGTTTATGCATCCCAGAATAATCTTATCCCATGTTCTATGATGGTCTTTCAGATCCCTTATCTTGCTGGAGGGAAGACCCAGAGTGAAGATTTCTCTAGCAATTAAAGCAACATCAGCACATCTTTCAGCCATGTCTATGCATCTTACGCCACCACCACTGTAACCAATCAATCTTGCAATAAGGTCTTCAGTTATGACTATCTTCTTCCCTATTATATACGAAGTAACTTGATGGTTGAAAGATGAAGCATGAATCCAAAATTCCTTCACAATGATTGGGAACGTTGGACCTACCAAACGGTCAAAATACCTGTTCCAACCTTGAGCCTTTACTTCTTCAGAAAGATTGAACCTGTTTTCTTGAAGACTGTTAAAGTCCACAATCAATTTTGAGAGTACTTTTAGGTTTTTAATGGGCGTGAGGAGAGTTCTGAATGGTTCTACATATTGTTATGTGGATTCTATTCTCTGAGTACTGGAAGTTGGGTTGCTTGAGGAACCCATGTTCACACAGAAAAATTTGAGAAGAGAATGAAAGGGTTTTGAAAAAAAATGCAAGCTGAAAACAATTAGATTGTAGAGAAGGTGAAAGTGAAAGAGTGTAAAGAAAGAGAAATGAGTTTAAATAGATTTTGAAAACCTAAACGGCAAGAGAGAGAAATAAATTGTAATGATTATAAGCATTAATGACAACTGATTTTGGGGGATTCATAAAGATATTGGAACGGTTACCCATGACATGTGTCTCAATGCATCCAATCAGCACTTTTGACCTTTCAGAAAAGTGAACGTGTGTTCAGCCTCAGAAGGTAGCTGATGAATGGATGACAACTATTTGCTTACGTGAACAGCACACTTCTATCCTTGAAATGAAGTGCTCAGATCTTCATGGATAGATTCTGATACAATCTGGACTTCTAAAAATCTGAAGGCAGGTTGATCAGTAGTCCACAGAAAATAACCAAAATTCTAAAGGTTAAGATATATAAATAAAACAGTTTTATTCTGGGCAAGGCTTCATGCTGAGATGTTTCAGAATGAAGTTAAACCTATCTTCAGAAAGAGGTTTTGTAAAGACATCAGCCCATTGATGGTCTGTGTCGATGAATTTTAAATTGAGAATCCCTTTCTGAATATAGTCCCTAATAAAATGATGTTTTATTTCTATATTCTTAGCCCTAGAATGCAAAATAGGATTTTTACTGAGACAAATAGCAGAAGTGTTGTCACAGAGGATAGGGATGTTACTCTCAAATATATTGAAGTCCTCAAGTTGACTTTTCATCCAGAGCATTTTCGTGCTACATCCAGCTGCTGCTATGTATTCAGCTTCTGCTGTTGATAGAGCTATTGTGGATTGTCTTTTGCTGGACCATGAGATCAGATTTTCTCCCAGAAACTGGTAGCTTCCAGAAGTGCTTTTACGTTTAACTCTATCTCCAGCAAAATCAGCATCACAGTATCCTACTAAGCTGTAATCACTTGATTATCTATAAAACAAACCCATATTAGCAGTACCTTTCAGATACTTGAAAATTCGCTTAACTGCTGTTAGGTGAGATTCTCTAGGATCTTATTGGAATCTAGCACAAATGCAGACACTGAATAGAATGTCAGGCCTTGAAGCCGTCAGATAGAGAAGAGAACCAATCATACCTCTGTAGACCTTTTGTTCTACCTTTTTACTTACCTCTTCTTTTTCCAGAATGCACGTGGGATGCATTGGAATCCTTGATGGTTTACATTCTGAGAGATCAAATTTCTTCAGAAGTTCTCTGACATATTTGCTCTGATGAATGTAAGTTCCTTCTGGAGTTTGATTAATCTGAATGCCCAGAAAGAACTTTAGTTCTCCCATTAGGCTCATCTCAAATTCTGCCTGCATACATTTAGCAAACTCTCTTCCCATAGATGGTTTAGTGGATCCAAATATAATGTCATCAACATAGATCTGACATACTAAGATGTCGTTCTTAACTGTCTTACAGAACAAGGTTGTGTCCACTTTCCCTCTGGTGAATTCTTTTTCTAACAGGAAGTTACTTAGTCTTTCATACCATGCTCTGGGAGCTTGTTCAGGCCATAGAGTGACTTCTTTAGTTTGAAAACATATTCTGGATTTTCGGAACTTTCAAAACCAGGGGGTTGGTACACATAAACCTCTTCTTCTATATAGCCATTTAAGAATGCACTCTTGACATCCATCTGATACAGAGTGATGCCTTTATTAACAGCAAATGAAATTAAAAGTCTGATAGATTCTAACTTGGCGACTGGAGTAAAGGTTCCTGTATAGTCTATCCCCTCTTCATGACTATAACCTTGTGCTACCAGTCGTGCTTTTTTTCTGATGACTTCACCTTGTTCGCTCAGTTTGTTTATGAACACCCATTTTGTACCTATGATGTTGAATCCTTTTGGTTTGGGAACCAGATCCCATACGTCATTTCTTGTGAACTGATTTAGCTCCTCCTACATTGCCAGAATCCAGTTATTGTCCAGAAGTGCTTCATCAATTGTTGTTGGTTCAATCAGAGAAACCAGTCCCATGAGGGATTCTTCATAGTTTCTGAAGGTAGATCTTGTTCTGATTGGATCTTCCTTCCTTCCTAAGATTGTTTCTTCTGGGTGATCAATTCTGCTTCTGGATGGTCTTTTCTGGAGTTGGTCAACAGAAGGTGTTGGGTTGCTTGCAGTTACTCTTACTGATGTTGAGGGAGTGTCTCTGTTGAGAGCCTTTGAGTTGTCTTCAGTACCTGTGAGTTCAACTTCCGTACCTGCAAGGAATTCATTCTGCTTTGACTTTTGAGAGTCAAGCTTATCATCAAACCGAACACTGATTGACTCTTCAAAAATCTGTGTTTCTCTATTGTATACTCTGTATCCTCTTGAACGTTCAGAGTATCCTAACATAATACACTTTTGTGCTTTAGAGTCAAACTTGTTCAAATAATTTTTTGTATTCAAAATAAAACATGTACATCCAAATGGGTGAAAATAAGAAATGTTGGGCTTTCTGTTCTTCCACAATTCATATGGAGTCTTTTCCAGAATAGGTCTTATGGAGATTCTATTCTGAATGTAACACGTTGTGTTTATTGCTTCTGTCCAAAAGATCTTAGCAACGTTAGTCTCGTTGATCATGGTTCTGGCCATTTCTTGCAATGTTCTGTTCTTTCGTTCTACAACTCCATTTTGCTGGGGAGTTCTAGGACAAGAGAAATCATGCAGAATGCATTTTTCATTAAAGAATAATTCAAAAAATTTATTTTCAAATTCTCCACCATGATCACTTCTGACTTTGACGATTCTAAGATCCATTTCATTCTGAATTTGGTTGCAGAAGGTAACAAACACAGAGTGTGACTCGTCCTTGTGCCTTAAGAACTTTACCCATGTCCATATGCAATAGTCATATACGATTACTAACCCATACTTCTTGCCACTGACTGAAGCAGTTTTTACTGGTCCAAATAAGTCAATGTGCAGAAGTTCTAATGGCTTAGAGGTGGAAACAACGTTTTTGGTTTTGAAAGCAGGTTTTGCAAACTTGCCTTTCTGACATGCTTCACACAGAGCATCTGAATTGAACTTCAAGTTAGGAAGTCCTCTGACCAGATTGAGTTTGTTAATCTGAGATATTCTTCTCATACTAACATGTTCCAATCTTCTGTGCTAGATCCATTGCTCGTTGTTAACAGACAGAAGACATTTTACATTCTGACTTTTCAGTTCAGAAAGTTTGATTTTTATAAATGTTGTTTTTCCTCTTTCCATTAAATAGGATAGTCACATCTTTCTGACTAACAGCTTTGCATGAATTTTGATTGAAGATTATATCATAACCGTTATCACTTAATTGACTTATGGATAACAGATTATGCATTAATCCATCAACTAATAAAACATTATTAATAGAGGGAAGATTTCCATTACCTACTGTTCCAGAGCCAATAATATTTCCCCTCTGGTTGCCTCCAAATCCTACGTGGCCTCCAGGCTTAAGTTCCAGGCTTTGGAACATATGCCTTCTACCCGTCATGTGTCGTGAGCAGCCAGAGTCCAGGTACTATGACTGGTGTCTTTGCTTTGCTGCTAAAGATATCTGCCACATGTATTATTTTATCCTTAGGTACCCACATTTTCTTGGGTCCTGATTTGTTATTTTTACCAAAACTCTGGTTGAATTTTGGTTTGATAGAGTAATCACTACTTGTATATTTTATGTCATGTGTGTGCCCATATATAAAGTGTGAATCAAGTGGAGTACGTTTTATAACTAAATCCATGGCATTTTTTGGTGTAGGAACCTTACCTTGATATCCTATCCCTTTTCTGCCATTTCTGCTAACCCCATAGATCATTGAAGCCATTTTGCTTCTGTCTTTGTTTTTAGCCAGAAACTTCTGAAAGCTGTGATCATACTCTTTGATGATCTCATCAGCATTGCTGGGAGTTTCAGGGATTGTTTCCTTATGAGAGTTTTTCAATTGGTTTTCTAATTTTGAGATTTTATATTTTAACTCAGAATTCTCCAATTTGAGACTCTCAGTGTTATCATGAGACTTTTCTTCTTTTCCTTGCCAAACTTCCTTTTGGGCTTCTCCTTCTGAAGATTTGGCAAATCACTTTTGTAGTGCCCTTGCTCATTACACTCATAGTAGATGATGTCTTTGTTGTTTGGCTTTCTGTATCCTGAAGAGCCTTTAGATCTTTTGTGTCCAAAGGAGGATTTTGATCTTCTGTATCTGGAGGAAGATTCATTCTGATTTTCTGATCTTATGGGATTTCTAAACTTCCTTTGCCTCTGCTTCCACAGTTGGTTCACCCTTCTGGAGAGAAGAGACAGTTCATCTTCTTCTGATGAGTATCCATCAGAGGTTTCTTCCACAACCTGCAAAACTTTGGAGTCAGATTTTCTGTTAGATTTTAAAGCTAATGGCTTACCTTGATTTTGAGGTTCATCTGCTTCTAACTCTATCTCGTGACTTCTGAGGGAGCTGACAAGTTCCTCCAGAGAGATTTTGTTGAGATCCTTGGCTAGCTTAAGCGCTGTGACCATTGGCCTCCACTGTTTTGGCAAGCTTCTGATGATCTTCTTGACGTGATCAGCAGTGGAATATCCTTTGTCAAGAACTTTTAGACCAGCAACAAGAATTTGAAATCTTGAAAATATAGCTTCTATTGATTCACTATCTTCCATCTTGAATGCCTCATACTTCTTAATGAGCGCAAGGGCTTTGGTTTCTTTGACTTGAATGTTGCATTCATGCGTCATTCTTAGAGAATCAAACATATTCTTGGCAGTTTCTCTGTTTGATATTTTCTCATATTCTGAATATGAGATGGCACTGATAAGAATTGTTTTGGCCTTGTGATGATTTCTGAACTCGCGCTTTTGCTGATCAGACATCATTTTCCTGTCAATCTTCTGAGCACGTCCATCCACTGGGTGCATGTATCCACCAGTCACCATGTCCCATAGATCAGCATCATGGGCCAAAAGAAACTCTCAATTTTGTCTTTCCAGTAGTCAAAGTTTTTTCCATCAAATATTGTAGGTTTGCCACTGAATCTATCCCTTTCTTCATTGTTGTCATTGCTGATGTTTTGACTTGGTCCTTCCATTGTGTTTTTCTGACGCTGGATCTTGTACTGACACGGTTAAGTGTTAAAGCTCAGAACCAGGCGCTCTGATGCCAATTGAAGATGTGAAGAACACAAGAAGGGGGGTTGAATTGTAAAATTTAAATCAAATGGCTTAACAACACAGTATTTTTATCCTGGTTCGTTTGATCTCAAACTACTCCAGTCCACCCATCAAGGTGATTTCGCCTCTCTCTAACGAGGTCTTAATCCACTATTCTCAAAGGATTACAATAGCTACTTTAACAACTGTTAAAGTCTTCTTGAGTACAACCACAATCCGGTTAATCTCAAGGAACTTATTTTACAAATGAATTGAAAAGGTGTGTGTTATTGTTTTCTTACAAAACTGTATATCACAACTGTTATAATTACACAAAATAAGCTTGGAATAAAATGAATTTTCTAAAGCTTTGAATATGCGTGGTTTGGATAACTTGGCAAATTTTTAGTGCGTACGTACGTGCTTCTTTTCACAAGCAGACCTGTTTATATAGGCAAGCAAGGATACATTGTCCATAAAGCAGGTTTAATGATAATAATGCACTTTCCTTTTATATAATATCTTTGTCTGAAGAAAGTCGTTAGCATTTAATTCTATCTTGAATAACCAGTAACGCTTCAGAGTCTTCTTTGCTGTATATGCTGATAATGCTTCAGAGTGTTGATGACTTGGTAAAGATGTCTTTGATCAGAGTCATAGTGTATTTTTTTAGGCGCAGATTCTGGTCATCAAGCTTCAGCGTATAATCTGGTAGCTTCAACGTATAGCACATATTTCTGATCTTCTGATGTTGATTCCATTCTGATGCTGATTCCATCAGAACTTCTGCATATACAAAACATAATTTTAAGGAGCATAATTTTTCTTTGTATATATCTTTGAAATGATTTATTCTTTGTATTTTGTTATCATCAAAACTCTAATCAAGGGTTGTAGAATCAAACTATGTTCTAACATCGTTTGTAAAAACAAAGAATGTTGTGTGATGTGATTCTGGAGAGGGCTTCGGCCTTTATCCACTCTCTGAAATAGTCGACAACCGCGATCAGGAATTTATTTTGATATGATACTTGCAAGAACGGTCTGAGGATGTCTATCTCCCACCAAGTGAATGGCCATGGGGAAAAATGTTTTAAGCTCGTGTGGGGGTGCTAGGTGCATGTTCGTGCGTCTTTGACATTTGTCGCGTTTGTAAGTGTTTGTTGGTAGCAATTTTTGTAAAACAATGTTTTTACAATGTTTTGCTAAATGTCTTGATATTTGAAGCAAACTGTTTTAAATGATGTCAAAGCAGATGTCTTGACATCTGCCTCCTGAACTGAACGCAACTCATATCAGTTTAAGTTTTCTGTTTCCTGTTTTCATGCGCGCCATAATTCAGGACTTGTGACTCATAGGCTGCAAAAAATATGGAGGAATATTTTTCTATTTGAATTTTCTTTATGGATTATATCTTGGCATGTTTTCATGGAAATATTCAAAGATTGGAATATTTTTTTTATCCCAAGCCCACTGTTGTGCCTTTATAAGGACTTGCTTCCTTATGCATTCAACTCCAACTTTTGAAGAAGAATACTTTCTTTTTGTTTTAGAAGCCTAAGTCTTTTAATTGTCATACACTCTAGTATTGAGTTAATACTTGAGTTGTTATTTGAGTTATTAATTGTGGATCATTCATAAGCTTTTAAGCATTGAATGATTGAAGCCCTTAAAACTTGTTATTTCAGTTGTTCTTCATTGTAAGTGATTGAAGGGATTTGAGGAGGGCCTCATACCTAGGTGTGTCTTAGGTAGACATATAGCACGGATAGTGGTTAAGTGATTAGATCATAAACTTTTTGTTTACTGAGGGTCTATGAATTGATACTATTTAGTGGACTTGTCCCTGGCTTGGTAGCCCCTAGAGTAGGTGTTATTATACACTAAACTGGGTTAACAATCCCTTGTGTTTTTACTATTTTTACTTTTGTTGCATTTTACATTGTCCTTGGATATTTTTGTCGTGACATCTCCTTCTACATTTGATATCTGATGCCAGAATTTCAATTGGTATAAGAGCAGGCATCCTGCTCTATATCTGTGTGAGATCCAGGGAAGATACTTTTTGGTACTATGCACAAGGAAGGAGGATTTGTGATCAGACCACCCATTCTGGATGGAAGTAATTATGACTATTTCAAACCACGTATGGTGGCCTTTCTAAAGTCTCTGGACAGTAGAGATTGGAAAGATGTCTTAAAAGAATGGAAACACCCTGTCAAATTGGGAGAAAATGGAGAACCTACTTCTGAGTTAAAACCAGAAGAAGATTGGTCTAAAGAAGAATATGAAATTGCTCTTAGAAATTCTAAAGCCTTGAATGCTATATTCAATGGAATTGACAAGAACATTTTTAGATTAGTAAACACATGTGAAGTAGCTAAGGATGAATGGGGAATTCTTCAATCTACTCATGAAGGCACATCCAAATTTAAAATGTCAAGACTTCAATTGCTTACCACAAAAATTTGAAAATCTGAGAATGAAGGATGATAAAAGTATTAATGACTTCCATATGAACATTCTTGAGATTTCTAATGCATCCAGTGCTTTAGGAGAGAAAATACCTAAAGAAAAATTGGTGAGAAAGATGTCCAGGTCTCTTTCCAAGAGATTTGATATGAAAGTGACTGCTATAGAAGAAGCTCAAGACATTGACAAAATGAAAGTGGATGAACTTGTTGGATCCCTTCTGACATTTGAATTAAGCATCAATGAAATATATGAAAAGAACAAAAGTATAACCTTTGTATCAAACTCTGAAGATGAAGAGGAGGACTGTGATCTGGATATAGATGGAGGAATATCAAATGCCGTATCTATGCTTGGAAGACAGTTTAACAAAGTGATAAAAAGAATGGATAGGAACCAAAGATCAAATGTCAAGAACATCTCATCTGACATCCATAAGTCAAATGAGTTTGGAAGAAAAAGGGATGAAGAAATATCCACTCAAGGGAAGCGAATACAATGTCATGAATGTGAAGGATTGGGTCACATTAGAGATAAATGTCCTACATATCTTAAGAAACAGAAGAAGAATCTATTTGTTACTTGGTTTGAAGAGGACTCAGAGAGTGATCTTGAAGAATCTGCCAAGTATGTTAAAGCATTAACAGACAAATATGTATCTGATGAAGAGACCGGTGATGGGGAACTAACCTTTGATGAGTTAGTTTCTTAATACAAAGAATTATGTCTCAAAAGTGCAGAAGTATGCCTACAAGGGGACAAACAGAAAGCACTCATAACCCAGATGAAGGCAGAAAGGAAAGAGTATATGAAAACTATTTCTAATCTGGAAAGTGAAGTGACTTCTCTGAATTCAAATCTTGATAGAGTGGTCAAATCTCTCAAGATGCTGAATAATGGATCTGACACATTAGATGAAATTCTTCAAGTGGGGAGAGTGACAGGAGACAAGAGTGGTCTAGGGTTTAATGAGAAAAAGAAAACTAATTCAGAAGAACCTTCATTAGATTCCACTCATGCCAAGTCTAAACCAAGGATGTCGAATAAATTATCTAAACATCATGTCAAGAAAGGACATCATGGCAAGAAAAAGTTTAATCACGCCAGAGAGAATTCCTAGCCCTGGAGATGGCATCACTGTGAAAGACTTGGTCATATAAGGCCTTTCTGTTTCAAGTTGTATGGGTATCCTAAAACTACTCCTCTTCCCAAAACTGATCAGATTCCCCAAAATAGAAAAAAGAAGAAACAGTGGGTTCTCAAGTCAAATGTTGCTAGTCTCATAGCTCATACCTCTCTCAGAGTATCAACCAAAGACGACCGGTACTTTGATAGTGGTTGTTCTAGACACATGAAAGGTGTCAAGAATCTATTGTAGATATCAAATCTCATTCCACCAGTTATGTGACTTTTGGTGATGGAGCCAAAGGTGAAATTAAAGGAGTTGGCAAGATGGAATGTTCAAGAATCCCTAAGCTTGATGATGTATTACTTTTTAAAGGGTTAACAGCTAAGCTGATAAGTATAGGCCAATTGTGTGATCAAGGATTCAAATTTAACTTCACCAAGGAAGAATGTCTTGTCTGCAATGAAAATAATAAAGTTATTATGAAAGGAATCAGATCTAAAGACAACTGTTATTTATGGGTTCCTCAAGAGTTGAACCTCTCCTCAACATGTGTTTTAGCCAAATAAAATGAAGTTAAACTATGGCATCAAAAATTGGGACACTTGCATCTGAAAGGAATGAAAAGAATTATATCTGAAGAAACTGTGAGAGGGATTCCTAAGCTTAAGATAGAAGAAGGAAGAGTATGTGGTGACTGCCAGATTGAAAAGCAAACTAAGATATCACATCAAAAGATCCAACATCTTACTACATCAAAAGTTTTGGAACTTCTTCACATGGACTTGATGGGACCTTTGCAGGTTGAAAGTCTTGGTAGAAAAAAATATGCATATGTTGTTGTAGATGACTTCTCTAGGTACACATGGATAAGCTTTGGAAAAATTAGAAACTTTTGAAGTGTTTAAAGATCTCTGTCAAAAACTTCAAAGGGAAAAAAATAGTCATGTCATTATAATCAGAAGTGATCATGGAAAGGAATTTGAGAATAATAAATTTGCTGAATTTTGCTCTACTGAAGGAATCAGTCATGAATTATGTTCTCTCGTTACTCCTCAACAAAATGGGATTGTGGAACGTAAAAACAAAACCCTTCAAGAATCTTCCAGAGCTATGATTCATGCTAATAAGTTACCCTACCACTTTTGGGTTGAAGCTATGAATACTGTGTGTTATATCCATAACAGAGTCACTCTAAGGAAAGGGACTTTATCCACCTTGTATGAAAAATGGAGGGGAAGAAAACCAACTATTAAATACTTTCATGTTTTTGGAAGTAAATGTTACATCTTAGCTGATCATGAACAAAGGAGGAAGATAGATCCCAAGAGTTATGGAGGAATATTCCTGGGTTACTCTACAAATAGCAGAGCTTACAGAGTCTTTAACACAAGAACTAAAGTTATGATGGAATCCATAAATGTTATTATTGATGATAGAGGATGGAATGATGAAGAAGATGTCTTATAAGATGTTGGAACATCTTTGTCTGATATTCCAACAGAATCAAATGACATAAGTATTGATTCTAATCCACCTCAAGAAGATCCTAAGCCTGGTCATCTAAATAAAGGGCCTTCAATTAGAACCCAGAGAGATCATCCTAAGGAGCTTATCATAGGAGATCTAAATAAAGGAGTTAATACCAGATCAAGAGAAGGGATATCAAACTCTTGCTTTGTGTCAAAAATTGAGCATAAGAATGCCAAAGAGGCCCTAACTGATGAGTTTTTTATTAATGCTATGCAGGAAGAGCTAGAACAATTCAGTAGAAATGAAGTTTGGGATCTAGTTCCAAGACTTGAAGAGACAAATGTGATTGGCACTAAATGGGTATACAAGAATAAATCTGATGAAAAAGGGGTGGTCACTAGAAATAAGGTAAGGTTAGTTGCACAAGGATACACTCAAATTGAAAGAGGTGAATTTGATGAAACATTTGCTCCTGTGGCCAGAATTGAATCAATTAAACTACTCTTGGGAATTGCATGCATACTAAAATTTAAATTGTTTCAAATGGATATAAAGAGTGCATTATTAAATAGCTATCTGAATGAAGTAGTCTACATGGAACAACCTAAGGGATTTGTTGATCCAAGTTTTCCTGAACATGTGTACAAACTAAAAAAAAGCTCTGTATGGATTAAAGAAGGCTCCAAGAGCTTGGTATGAGAGATTGACAGATTTTCTTGTTCGTGGGGTACATGTTTGATTTCTGCCCAATCAAACATCTTCATCCTTTCTTTGACTAGGTTTAGGTATTCGATGAGGCTATCGTTCTTGGCCTGATATTCTCCTCGTACTTGAGATGCGATGAGCTGGGGGTCCGTGAATATTTGTACTTCTCGGGCAACTAGGTCTTCGGCCAGCCTTAATCCTGCAAGCAAGGCCTTGTACTCGACCTGGTTGTTCGACATGGGAAACGATAGGGTGAGCGAATGTTTGATCACAATGCCCTCTTATTTTTTGAGGAGGATTCATGCTCCGCTTCCATTAGATTTAGATGCTCCATCCACAAAGATGGTCCACTTGTGTTTCCCGCTCGTAAGGGGTTCGTGGGTGGTCATCTCTGCAACAAAGTCAGACAACGTTTGGGCTTTAAGGGATTTCTTACTTTAATATAAAACATCGAACTCTAAAAGTTCAAGGGAACATTTCAGCATTCGACCGGCCATGTCTGGTCAACCTAAAAGATGTCTTACGGGTTGATCTATTCGTACGGTGACCGTGTGGACCGGGAAGTAATATCTGAGTATCCTCACCGATTTTATGAGTGCTAAGGATACCTTTTCGATTTGTTGATATTTTACCTCAGGGCCTAGCAACTCTTTGCAAGTAAAGTACACTGGTTTTTTCCCATCTAGTGCCTCGCCCTGTGAGGGTCGTAGTTACGGCCTCAGTGGAGACGGCCAAATAAAGATACAAAGTTTCCCTGTTCTCTGGCCATGATAACAGGGCAATTATGAAAGGGCTTTCTTGAGGTGAAGGAGGAATTGCTCATACGCCTCGGTCCACTAGAATGTCGCCTCTTTACGCAAGAGTTTGAAAATTGGGAGTGCGTGTTGTATGGACTTTGCCATGAAGCGGGAGAGCGAAGTGAGTATGTCGTTCAAGACTTGTATGGACTTTTTTGAGTTTGGAATGGGGAGCTCGGAGAACGCCATGCATTTGTTGGGGTTGCCTTTAATTCCTCGTTCGGTTAGATAGAAATCGAGGAATTTTCCCGTCTTAACTCCGAAGGTGCATTTCTCTAGGTTGAACCTCATACTGCACCGCCTTGCTTGGTCGAAAACCCTTTTCAGATGGGTCGCGTTGTCAGTTTCCGCTCGAGATTTATGATCATGTCATCCATGTATACCTCGAACATGTCCTCGATCTCACTGCAGAAGACTTTGTTCATCATCTGCTGGTATGTTGCGCCCATATTTTTTAGGCTGAAGGGCATTACGTTGTAGTAGTAATTTCCAAACCCACTCATGAAAGCAGTGTAATGTTTGTCGCTCATCGCCATGGGGATTTGATTATAGCCTGAACATGCGTCCATAAACGATAAAATTTTATAGTTGGCCGAGTTTACAACCAAAATGTCAATGTTAGGTAAAGGAAATGCATCTTTGGGGCATGCCTCATTGATATCAGTATAGCCAACACACATTCGCCATTTTCCATTATTTTTCTTAACAAGTACAACATTGGAGAACCAGGTTGAGTACTTGGCCTCGAAAATAAAATTTTCCTCTATGAGGTCTTTTACAACTTTTCAGCAGCCTCCACTTTTTCGAGATACTTCTTATGCCTATGTTGTACTACTGCCCTACCCGCGGGATCCACAACAAGTTGGTGACATACGATCTTCACACCTTTACTTGGGTCTTTGCCGAGGAGGGTGAACTCAAAGTCTCCTTCGGGGATGGGTCGAAGAGGATCTTGTTTTCCATTGGGGGCCTCAACTTCGTCTTTAGCAAAGCAGGTGTCGAGGTCAATGGAGTCGACCTTTAGTGGAGCTTGATGTTTGATTTAAGCAGGTCTGTCCACCGAGGGAGCTGCTATTATCGAGGAGGTCATTCTGCTGGCCAGTCGTACCCTAGTGTCAACTATGTTCTGTCCTTTGGAAGTCGCATTGAAACATCTTCTGGCAGCGGCGATGTCCCTATAGATGGTGGTGACGCGGGCCCTCTTGATATAGAACTTCATCTTCAAATGCACCATGGAGGGTACGGAGGTCAACTCGGCCAGTGTTGGTCTACCCAGGATGCAGTTGTAGAGAGAGGGGCAATCTATCACCAGAAAATGCACTTTGACCTGACGGGATACGGTTTCTTCCTTGAACATGACGAACAGCTCGACGTAACCCCATGGCTTGGAGTTTGAATTGTTGAATCCTTGTAGGTCAGACTCCACATATGGTGACAGGTGATAATTATCGAGTTGCAGGGTGCGGAAGAGGTGAGTGTACATCACGTCGAAGGAACTCCCTATTCAAACAGGATGTGATGTACTTCAAAGTTTGTCATCTTCGCCCTTACGAGCAGAGCCATGCTAGAGTTAGGGGTTCCACCAGGAAGCTCCTCGAGATAAAAGGTGATTGGCTCAGATTTTCCCTTAAAATTTTCAAGAGTTACAGCCTGGACTAGGGTTACATCTATCAGCTTGCTGAATTTCCTCTTCGCTGAATTCACTGACACGTCATTGAATCCCCCGCCAGATATGACGATGGCAGAGGGAAACTTCTCCCATATGTTGTGGGTGAACAAGGGCTCGTCGTCTTCGAGGCCATTAGGGATGCAGAAGTCCTTGGGTCTGGAGACGCAGAATGCGACCTATAGGGGGCCAGATTCATTGGATGGTCCAGCATCCTCTTCAATTTCTTTCACCTCAAGGGTATCCCGACGAGGTGCGTCGTTCCTTTTATACTTCTCGGGTCTCCCTGCCTTGATGAAAGTCTCGATGGCGTCCTTCAGGTGGATGTAGTTTTTGGTCAGATGACCATGGCTCCAAGGGCGCCTGAACCCTCCATCCTTGAATTGAACATTGGCGTACTCCACAAGGATATGCTTGCGGGAAGTTGTCAGCGGGGTGTATTCGGTGAATCTCCCAGCTAGTCCTTTATGCTCGCGGGAGTCACGAGGCTTCTCTTCCCTTCTCTTATCCCCCGATCAACGAGGAGGGCCTGCATCATTGTGTTGCGGGATGTTGATCTGTTCGCGGATCCTCAAATTGTGGGCATTGTTTGTAGTCTCCTTTTCCTCGTAGGCTATATAGGCTCGGGCTTTGTCTAGGGGTGCATCAAAAGACCTAGGAGGCTCGATGCCGACTTCCTTTCTGAACTCAGTGCCCAGGAAGAGTCCCCTCTTGAGCAGGTACCTCTTCATGTGATCAGTTCAGGGGACCTTAATGGCCTCGCGGTTGAACCGATCGATGTAACCCTTGAGAGTCTCATTAATCCTTTGGATGATTGCCTCGAGGGCGGCCTAAGTTTTAGGGAGTTGATGAGACGCTGTAAAGTTGTTGGCGAATTGGTTCTTCAGACTCTTCCATGAGGTAATCGACCCGAGGGGGAGGCTTTTATACCGGTCAATGGTTGTTTTCCTCAGTGTCATAGAGAATAGCATGCACTTTATAGGACCCGATGTTGGGATAATGGAGCATCACCTTGAAGCCGTTGAGGTGTTTGACAGGGTCTGTAACGCTATCATACTCATTCAGAGGGGGAGGCTTCTCCATCCCCTTAGGAATATAGGCGTTCATAATGTCCTGGGGTAATAGACTGCGTGGGTTGTCTTCGCTGCTCCATTTTGGGGAGTGTTATACCCCAAAATTTTCCCTCCCCTTTTTACAAGAAATCACAACCCCAGGGTTTTCTCTGATTTTCGAGATTGGCTCAAGAATCGGTCAAACAAACTTTTCTTTATCAGTCAATCCATAATTAGGGTTTTTCATTTGCATTTCTCAGAAAGAACTGACTCCTCTGATATTCAGTTAATCGTAACATTATTTTCATGCTTGTTCAAGATTGCTGGTTGTTCTCAAAGAACCTAAAGATCTGGGATAGGAGCTGAGGCTTTGTTTGAAACTGTGAGGCATTAGTTTGATCAGTGGAGTGAAAAGTGTATGGAACACTTGTTTGATTAACTGTATAAAGCATGGTTAATTGGAATGCCAGGCATCTGATGATTAATGCAGGATTGCGAGACTGCAAAAGTTTATTGATTGTTTATTTCATTTGGATTAAAGTCATTGGGATACATTCCCAGTTATTTTAATTTAAAGAGACTTAAATAATTAAATAAACAATGCAAAAGAAAGAATGAAATATTTGACCAAGACTTTTATTTATTTATTTCAAATATTGTTACAAATGATTATTCGAATATTGTAAATTCATAATTTACAGTGTTTACAATAATATTTTTACAATAAGTGAAAAAATAAATCTAAAGCCTAAATCTTGAAATCTTTGATCTTCTACTATTTCTTCCATTTATTCAACTGGTACCTACCTGAAAAAAGAAGAGAAAGAAAGTCAGTACAAGATTATTTTTAAATGAAAAGAAGAGAAAAAATCATCATTAAAATTGGCCGTCTAGAATCAGATTGCCTATTTTTCATCACGCTTTATTTTTCTCTCCGCAAATCACCAGAAGATCACTCTTCTCGGTTCACAGAGAGAAAAATAAAATATAAATGCAAGCATGTCAAACTCAATGCAAAAACATGGTTGAATTACAAAAAAGTTCCAAGTTGCATTGGCCAAGCAAACTAATCACAAAAGGTTCCATCTTGCAAACTGAAAAAAATTCCAAGCTGCAAACTGAGTTACCAAATTCAAAGTTACATTAACCAAACAAAATGTGTCACAAAGTTCAAAGAGGCAAACAGGCGCCAAAACTACCAGGGTGAGTCAAAACAAAGGCATAAGCTCAGCAGCAAATAAAGTCCCACATTCAGCTACAGTCCAAAATTGCTACAAGACAGATTGGATAAAAATGGTAATGAAGCATAAAAACAGCAATGCAGCAGACAAAAGGCAAGACAGCATGAAGCAGTTTATTTGACAAGTAAAAACTTGTCAAAGATGCTTTTTTTTCATCATTTCCTAGACAGCCCAATTTTTCAGAAATCAAATATAATTAAGCAATTTAAAATGCTTAAAGAGAGAGAGAGAGGAATGAGAGAACCTAGTGATAGGTTTTGCAGTTTGCAGTTTTGACAGGCTGTAAAGGAGAGATAAGAGGAACCAAAGAAATGATATAACAGCAGAAAAAACACAAAGGAAAAGAACAGATTGCATAACCCCTAAACTGCTATCAAAAATACCAACAAACCTTCAAGCCTGTTTTCTCCAAACAGATTGCATAACCCCCAAACTGCTATCAAAAATACCAACAAATCTTCAAGCCTGTTTTCTCCAAACAGATTGCATAACCTCCAAACTGCTATCAAAAATACCAACAAACCTTCAAGCCTGTTTTCTCCATACAGCCTCCATAACAAACAAGCCTTCAAACCAGTTAGACTGCATAACCTGCCTAAAACCATCCAAGCCAAAACTCAAGCAAGCCTGCCTTACCACACAAGCCTTCAAAACCTGTTAGACTGCATAACCTGCCTAAAACATTCAAGCCAAAACTCAGTGCCCTGCCTTTCCAAAACACCAAAATACTAAAACTTGTCCAAAAGCCCAAGCCTGGTTTCCCAAAGGCTAAAACAACAAACTTGTAAAACCAAAAGACAACAAGTTACCAAGCCTGCATAAGCCTGCTTCAAAAATCACAAGCATAGAAAGTCTCAAACCTGCCTTACCAAATAAACAAACTCAGACCTGTTGTCAAAAACACAAAGCTACTAACCTGCATAAACTGCAAACACCAAGAACCCTGCATAACTGCAACTTACTCAAATCTGTCCCAGCTATAGATTCAAGACAAGTTGGCCAAAACAAGGGTGAACCAATAAGTTTCAAGTCTAGCCTCATCAACCATCAAAAACAGTTCAAAACAAAAGCTTTCAGAATAAAGATTCATCATCAAACAATCTAACAAATTCAAAGCCAAATCAACAACAATGGCAACATCTCAGAAGAATTCATCATCATAATATTCAAAGAAGAGGGGGAAAAATCAGAAGTGAAGCTGACAACAAACAAACTTCAAAGTTCATCAAGCCAACAAAGAAGAACATATCAAAGGCAATGTTTTAGATTTGATCATCACTAACATAGCAAAGGAAAAGAAGAGAAGATTCAGAAGCAGATTGATAGAGTTTTCAGAACATACATCATCATCAAACGATTCAAAGAGAAAGGTACAGAAATACCAAAAGTGAGCTAGCATCATTGTTGTACCCCAAAATTTGCCCTCCCATATTCATCAAGAATTGCCAAGTCAAGGTCACAAAGTTCTCCAAAGGTTGTGCAGTACAAAGGACCCCTATGCAGTCAAAACTAGGGTTTGAATTCTGGTCAAGCAAATGAACCTTTCAAAGGCCCAATCAAGCCTCACATGCCTACAAAGATGGTCAAGTGTCTTCATGTCAAGTTTCAAGGCATTCAGCTCAAAATTGCACAGTCAAAACCCTAAATTGCACTACAGTCAACTGTAGGGGCAAAATGGTCATTTGACAGTCAAAAGTTCAAATTTTTGGTCAATATATCATTTTGAAGCCACAAACATCATTTGATCAATGCTTGATCATGATTCTCAAAATTTGGCTTAGAAATCATCAAAGATGCAAAAGTTGCTATATTTGGACAGCTGAAAAAGTCAACTGAAATTGACCAAGGCATAACTTTCACATGGATTATCAGAAAAATTCCATCCAAAGCTCATTTTGAAGAGAAAGACATTTCCTACAATTCATCTTCATGTTCCAAGCCCAAGAAATGCTCTCACAAAAAGTTATCAATTTCAACATTATAGGTCATTTTCAAAAGTCAACAAAAAGTGACTTTAAGTCAAAGGCCATAACTTGAGATTGGTAGATCAAAATGACATGGGACCAAAGGCATTGGTTAAAGGACTCAAAGACCTTTCCAAAATGTCCAAGAACATGTGGAAAGCTTAAAAATTGACCAAGTTATGCCTTGTGGAAGTTGGGAAATTTTTGGAAATTTTTGAAAGTCAACATTGATGCAAAAGGCCTAAAAATGCAAATGGGCCCATTTTTCTTCCAAATTTCCTCATGCCAAGCCTATGCACGACCATTAGGCCCAAAGGGAAGTATTCTCATATTTTTTAATTATTTATTTGAATTAATATTAATTTATATTCATTTAAATGATTTTAATATATGAAAAATATCAAACTAACCTAAAAAAATCTTTTCATGCACATTATAAGCTCAATATTTCGTGTAAGTCTTAAATAGGCAAATTTGGATGAGATTGGATCATGATTGAACAAAAACAACATGAAAAAGATATGAAAAAAGATTTTCCAAAATCAAATATTGAAATTCATCAATGCATAAGATTTTGTCCAATGTTTCTTGACCTAACCACTCCATATATGATCAGAATGAGAACCCTAATGCTACAAGACTGCAAGCTGCGCATAACACACCTTTGGCATATTGAAATTTTTGACAAAAACTCAAACACTGAAAACTAGCCTAGAGGTCGATTCAAGCTTCACTTTTTGTTTCATCAGCATCCTGAGACCTCATTGAACATCTCTCAATCATTAACATCAACTAAAGCACAAAGAATCGTTGGTTAGAACTCAAACTGCAAAGTGAATTTTCTGAAATCGCATAGCACGAATCATACATCTTTTGCATATTTTGTTTATGAATTATTGTTTCTCATGATGTTCTGAAGCTAATCATGCTAACTAATTTCATTTTTGAGCAATACACGTGATTCTGCCATGAGCGTTCTCTAGGGTTTGCAGGTTTCAAATTTGGGGGTTTTTGCCCAAGGAAAAATCAGGCTTCTAGACCAGTGCCAATGGTTTCAGCAGATTGAGACGAAGAGTATAGCACCCTCGCGCTCAATTTATGAGCCACGAGGGGCTATTCGCTATTTTTTTGTAGAGACCCTAAGGAAACAAATACAAAACCGTTGCCATATGCTTATGTTTCAAAAAAAATAAAAAAGGGATGAAGACGATGATGAGTTGTCAGCTGGTGGTTCGTTAGTTTAAATTTGCGCGCGTTTTAGTTAGTGGGCGTTGGTTTTGCTTTTTGATTATTTGTTTATAATAATATACCAATTGACACGTTTGGTTCAGTGGTTAAGTGTTGAGCTTGTGACCTCAAAGACCTGGGTTCAAGTCCCAGGTCTGGCAAAAGTTTCATATTATTTTTCCATTATAAATCCCATGCAGTTTCAGGAGCGCATACGTACCATGTTCCACTCTCATCCAAGCGTACACGCGTCCAATGGTCCCAGGTCAAGGGTTGAGATTGAAGGTCCACTGAGCCTAGGTCAACGCGTTGGTACACCAAATTGGAGAAGTCAATGAATCAACCCTTATTGGGCCAGGCTTTTCAGATTTATACCTCCAGTTTTGGGACAACACCCCACCCTGGTTTGCTTTCCTTATTTATTCATTTATTATTTTAATTATTGTGTGATTTATTTTTATTGCTATCAATTAATTTATTTTTTCTACAAAATATAAAAACACTAAAAATCAGAAAAAATACAAAAAAAATATAATATTTATTTTATAATAATTATTTTCATAAATAAATTAAAATGTAGATTATTTAGTGTAATTAGGTTTTCAACTTTAAATCCTTTTTAATAAAAATCCAAAAAAATGTAGAATTAGGTTAATTGCTATTTTTTATTCCTTTTAATATTTTTCCCCTTTTTTTTAGAATAATAATTATTATTTATTTATTTATTTTCCTATTTAAATTGTGCATAATGAATTAGGTTAATTTAGGTCATATTTTAATTCTTTCTTAATAAATAAAAAATATTAGAATTAGGGTTTGCCGTTTAATTTAAGTTTAATTAATTTCTTTTTTCATCAAATCTAAAAAACACGAAAATATCATTCTCATTTAATTTTAATTTTTAAATCCTTATTAATTTTAATTATTTGCAAAAAGGGTCCAACGCCCGTCATTAATCATTTAATTGCGCATTTATTTTATTATCGCTTACTATAATTTTGTAAATATCCCTAAGCCATGTAATTTACTTTTTCGCACTTTATTTCTTCGCATTATTTATTTTTCCGCTAAATCGGGTCCGGTTTAATTTTGGCGATGTGGACCCGCGCCGTTTGTAATAGTTTAGATTTATTTCCTCGCAACTTATAACTGTTAAATATGCATGCAAGAATGAATGGACAAATTAAAATCAAGCGTAGAACACGACAAACATGACAAGACAAATAACTGAAACATGACACACGATTCGCACACACCACCCCTAGGGTACGCCTCACTGTTGCCTTTCGAAAGGTGGTCGTCGAGTAGAGGATGTCTTAGTAAGTCCTCATGATCCGGGAACCTGGCATGAGGGTAGCTTCTAAGGTGTCTTCCCATTGCTCTGGTGATCACCATGTCCCTACAAACTCGAATTGACCCGAACACCTCCAACGGTGGTGCTACCTACCTCTCAATGGTGGGATGGCACTACTTTAAAGGACATTTACACAGACGAATTCTTTAGGGTAGGTAGGTTCTCGTGGATACTTGCTCTAAATTTCAAAACAAATCAAAATACTTTTCACACCAACACATTTTCAAAAAGCTTTCAAAGCAAACTTTTCAAACACTCTGACGTATGAGTCGATCTGAAATTTTTCAAAAGAAACTTTTAAACCCACACTGAAAAGCACACAAAACATTTTTGAAAACACAATGAGCAAGTATCTAAGAGCCCATGGATAACCATGGATAGAAAGGGTGCTAACACCTTCCCTTTCTATAACCTACCTCCCGAACCGAGAGCAATCTCTATAAGGAATTTTTCTGTGCTTTTGTCCTTTCCATTTGGAGAAAATAAAAGACGGTGGCGACTCTTGCTTCCGCGACATTTCGCGAACCAGCTTTAAACAGTCAGTTCCAGATCCACCGATCACAGAACTGGCGACTCTGCTGGGGAATTAAACTATAAAGTGAGGTGTACCTTAGGGCTAGTTCATAACTGTGTTTTCACTTGTATTGATTTGCTTGCTTTACTATTGTGGGTTGCATCGGAGATACATAGATCCTAACCCGGATCTGGGGATACCCTGTTTAGGTAGCATAAGCTGTGAGGGACCTGTCCGGCGTAGACCGACACAGGTGAAGCAGTGGCTACGTTGGTGTGGCACCTTAGTCTGTACCGATATCCCTTGTGTCGCAACGAGGAGAATATGGGTCTTCTAAGGAGTCATTAAGCACCAACAACCTTAGAACCTTAATTGACACAACTTGGCCTTTAGAACAGTAGCAGTATGCTACGCCCATTGAGGCTAAACTCTCGTGATGGTTCTGGCCGCAAGAAAAGATTGCGATGCTGGAGTTATGACCGATTGAGGGTAGTCAATGATATTGGGATCCTCTAAGAACCCGGTTACTTTGATAGGACAGGTATGAACCAACCAACTGAAAGAGGGTAACACCTAGACCTCATGCTGGCCTAAACTCTAAGGGTTTCTCTTGTGTGACTTGTGTGCCTTCGTACTTGACTAATTGCATGCATGTTATCTGACACATAAGCTACTTGCAGGTTTTGTTTATAGTCCTTAACTGGGACTCATAACAGGGTTTACTAGGTCTCTTGCAGGTTTTGTTTATAGTCCTTAATTGGAACTCATAACAAAGTATACTGAATTTCTTGCAGGGTTTGTCTATAGTCCTTAATTGGGACTCATAACAAAGTATACTGAATTTCTTGCAGGGTTTGTCTATAGCCCTTAATTGGGACTCATAACAGGGTTTACCTACATCACCTCATGCATAGCATGACATCATACCATTGCATACATCCTAACCCATTTCAAGGATCTCAAGGGCTTGTGATGCAGGTCATGATAAATCAAACATCTGGCAAGGGGCAAAGAGGATTTATTTTCCTCTAGCCAAGGTTGTCAGAGGCTATGACCCACTTGATATGGTGAGCTTTGACACTTGAAGAAGATTCCCCTAGCCAAGGTTGTCAGGGGCTATGACCCACTGGATATGGTGAGCCTTTGACCTTGAAGAAGGACTCTCAACAACATGCAGTTCCTTCAATCAAGCTACCGGATCCAAATGCTAACAAACTTTCTTGTTTACCCCGCGAGGTCATTGAAAACATTGCATGCATATCATACACATCATTGCATAGCAGGTATCCTTGTTGCAGGTCACTTACCCTTCTCGCTGTTTATTTCAGCAATGGCCTCACAACAAGATAACCAGGACCTTCACGCTCAAGAATCCCAGTTCAGGGAAATCTTCTTAGGTCTATCCAAGGGGCAGGAAGAGTTGAGGGCACTCCTCATGGGGAATCTGATCAGAAAAAGTCCTGAAGATGACAAGGACGAACAACTGAAACGTCTACAAGCTGAGGTAGACACATTGAAAACCCAGATGCTGGGGCAAAGAGCCCTCATTCAAGGTTTAGCTCAGGAGCAAGGAGAGCTGAGGGCCATGGTCAGTCAGCTTCATCAAGATATGAAGCAACCAGCCCAAGTCAGGGATCAAGTCTTTGATCAGCCACCAAGAGGACCAAAGTCTGGTATGGTGAAGAACGAACCTCTCCAAATTGCTACTACTTCACAAGCCCAGTATCAACGGGGTAATCGACGCAAGCGATACACGCCTGGAAGACATTTCACTGAGACTGGCATACCACCATCTCTAATGCTGGAACACTTGTTGGAGGTCAATCTGATTACTTTAAAGGGTCCTCCCCAGAATCCTGACATCTCTGCTCCTACTTATAACCCTGATAAAAGATGTGCTTACCATTCTGACAGTCCTGGACATGGCACCAATGACTGTTGGAGCTTGAAGAACAAGATCCAAGACTTGATCGACGGAAGGGTGCTGGAGTTCATGCCGGGTGGCCAAATGAAATACTTCTGTTGAGAATCTCCCATCTGAAGGGACTAAGTCAAACTAGAAAACTTTTGTTCATTCGAATGTTCAAGTTGCATTTTTCTTTGATTGTTTAAACATTTATTCATGTCAAACGTTGTTATTTCATTAATGCATCGCTTATGTCTGTTTTGAATCAATATATTCGCATTCACTATATGCAAACTATTTTCATATTTTTTCTGATGACAACTCTTGATCTTTAATCCTAAGCCTCTTAAGGGAGGATGACGAAAACGATACCGCGATCATTACAGTATGCTTTTGAACAAACCCCGCTGATGAGGTACAGGCATTGTTTCAATCCCTAAACACTGGAGTTATAAGGATGATAATCCCTCGTCAACCCATCAGAGCCAAAGAAGTAGGAGTTTTTATTTTCAAAAAAAATCAAAACCCTTAATCATAACCCGGGGCAGGGTAGTCTCTCAGTTGATCCAAGTGCATGACGAATGGCACCAAAGAGGTCCTTACAAAAAAAAGAAGACCGTGACGGTTCCGAATAATCAATAAAGAAAGGCAGTCATTATCTCAAAAAATGAAAAACCCAATAAGTCAAAACCCATGAAGGAGACTTACGAAACTGGGGCATCCCGCTGACTGTAATTCCAAAAAAGGAAACAGTTCAGGCAAAAAAAGAAAGGGATAACAAAAATCAGACGAGAAAGAGGTCTTACAAACCCTCAACAAAAAGGAATGACTGCCTATTCAAAATAAGTTATCAACATCCGAATCATCACCGGAAAATCAGAGCAAAGACTCAAATAAGGTCTAACGCACGATCAGCTGAGTTTAGGTTTGGAGAACATCACGAAGAGCGGGTGGGTACAAATAAAATTTGGGCCTTTATCCTTTGTTTCTTAAACCGTGAACCAGGCCACGTTATAACCCTTAAAAGTCCTAGCTGAAGCATGGGTTAGTTCGAAAGCATACTGTTACGAAAGGTATCCTGACTCCTGAAGGCCTACGGTAAATACGGAATTGACATCACGTTTTACAAACATTTACTTGTTTTATGAAAAATGCATTTTCAAAATCTTCAAGACAGACATAGGCTTTGCATTTTTAACATAACTTTGTTGCATATGACTTTTTGTTTGAACAGTAGGGAAATTCGCACGATGAATGCCTAGCGAACAAAAGCGCTTCCAATCAAGGGGCAGACAAGATCATTGTCCGTCATCTGGGGCAATCCAATCAAGAATCGGAGAATCTCTCAAAAGGCCAAAAGCCTGGGGCAAATCTCTGCCTAAGTCACTTGGGGCACTCCAGCAACGAATCTTGCACGATCAGACACCTTCTGGTAATATGGCAACACAAACAGCCAGAGGCAACTCCCTACATTCAGAGAGCATGGACATAGTCAAAAAAATACTACGCAAAATCAAAGACCCGCTAGGTTGACACACCTAGGCAAAAACAAGGGCTTCCCGGCGAACCAAAAGGGTTCGGGCAAAAATAAGGGATGAAATGAAAAAAATTGTACATCCGACAAGTCGAAAACCTGAAAAGGCGGCTTGGGCAAAAATGGGTATCCCGGTGGACTGAAAACCCGAAAGGGCGGTCCAGGAAAAAGTTAGGGATCAAAGCGTACGACTATGTCCTGTCATCTCGTCACCTGCCTACCAGAAGAAGGTTGACCCTCAACAATTATCAGCATCCCACATGTGCCTCCCCCATAGAAACAGGGGCAATAAAGAGCGGTCTAAGCAATCTAATTGTTCTATCCTCCAAGGTACCAGGGTAGGTTCAGCTAAAGAACACGACCAGATACCTTAATTCCCCAGAGAGCAGTTCAGTAAAACAATGCATGTCTCTCCGAGAGAATCATCAAACATCAAGGAAATTGAGTATCCTCCTGTGGATCTCAATACCTCCCCAGCAGCACGCATTCTTAACAAGCATCCCCGGCAGTCTTGGCCTAAAGATTGTTCCCCGGCGGCAGACCAGCATATCAAACTCCCCAGAAGAGTCCAATCCAGCTTCACCAACAAAGTTGGAAGTCATATCCCTCAAGCAATAAGCTTATCCCCAGTAGATTCTGGAAGCTTATCCCCTCGCAGAGCACGAACGCGTCGTCCCGGCTTAATTTAAAGAGTTATTTCCTTAACAGGATATAACTGGGTTATCCTCAGCCAAAAGCCACGGAAAGAGCGTCCTCGGCAAAATATCTTCCTACCCCCAGCGAAGTCTATCAACACTTCCAGCACAACAAGGATATCCCCAGCATAACTCATCAACGGTATCCCCAGCGGAGTTATCTTCATCAACTCAGCAAAGCATCGCTATCCCCACAGAGTAGCACTCCCCAGCATGATCGCTAGAGTATCTTCTCTCCCGCAGAATTATTTCGTTTGCCAAGTTTATTCCTCAACAGAGTTATCTTCTCCTACCGGTATTCTTGCAACAATCATCCATAGCGGAAGCAAAATCTCTTCCTCAACATCAGCCCAGGATATGATTTCCCGGCACCCGTCAAGGAGTTATTTTCCTAGACGAAAACATACATAAAACTTTACATACATCATCATAGCATGCATAACGCACTGCATCATATCATACGAATCTCATTTATGTTGAGAACATCATTGCTTGATCCATATCATACACCGCATATAACTGACCTTTACCTTTCAGGAAAGATGCAGTTGAGATTCTCAAACATATTTCAAGGACCTCCCTAGTCCAGTTAAATCGACTCCAAACAGATTTTTCTGATAAAGACTCAGTAGAAGTTCTCTTATGGTCCCCTCTCCAACGGCGTGTGAGGTGGTAATTCCTTCTTCAGATGTTCCCCTCTCCGGCATGAGCGTGAGGTGATATTCTCTTATGGTCCCCTCTCCAACGGCGTGTGAGGTGGTAATTCCTTCTTCAGATGTTCCCCTCTCCGGCATGAGCGTGAGGTGATATTCTCTTATGGTCCCCTCTCCAACGGCGTGTGAGGTGGTAATTCCTTCTTCAGATGTTCCCCTCTCCGGCATGAGCGTGAGGTGATATTCTCTTATGGTCCCCTCTCCAACGGCGTGTGAGGTGGTAATTCCTTCTTCAGATGTTCCCCTCTCCGGCATGAGCGTGAGGTGATATTCTCTTATGGTCCCCTCTCCAACGGCGTGTGAGGTGGTAATTCCTTCTTCAGATGTTCCCCTCTCCGGCATGAGCGTGAGGTGATATTCTCTTATGGTCCCCTCTCCAACGGCGTGTGAGGTGGTAATTCCTTCTTCAGATGTTTCCCTCTCCGGCATGAGCGTGAGGTGATATTCTCTTATGGTCCCCTCTCCAACGGCGTGTGAGGTGGTAATTCCTTCTTCAGATGTTTCCCTCTCCGGCATGAGCGTGAGGTGATATTCTCTTATGGTCCCCTCTCCAACGGCGTGTGAGGTGGTAATTCCTTTTTCAGATGTTTCCCTCTCCGGCATGAGCGTGAGGTGATATTCTCTTATGGTCCCCTCTCCAACGGCGTGTGAGGTGGTAATTCCCTTTCAAGATGTTTCCCTCTCCAACGGCGAGTGAGGTGATATTTCCTTTCAGATTATAATTTCCTATAGTTCCCTCTCCAACGGTGAGTGAGGTGACTCCCTTTGAGATTATAATGTCCTTCGGTTCTCTTCCTGACACTACGAAGATGGTAATTCTCACCAAGATTTTCTCAACGAGCGTTGTTGAGGTTGAAATCATTCAGGATTCTCTTACCATCCATGCTAAGGCAGTAACCATCCCTGGTTCATTCATCAACGTTTGAAGCTCCAGACCCAGCTCCTGTAACCAATCAGGACATATCTATATCAAACATCTAAAATCAGCTCCTGCGACGTGTCAGGTACTCATTTTTTCTGTTTTGCAGGTATGCAGGTTCTCGCTAAGGAATCTCCTACGCGATCAACGTCCAGATGGCATCTATAAGCCCATCATCCTATCCAGGCAACATCCAAATGGCATCTGTAAGCCCATTCCCTCATCATCACCGCTACTATGTGAGCGCAAATTTCTGGGCACTCTAGTGTTCAATCATCTTTTACCCTCGGATTACGAAAGGCACGTCAGCCAATCTGCATCCTCAGGTCTAAGAAGATTGAACAGGGGCAACTGTTGTACCCCAAAATTTGCCCTCCCATATTCATCAAGAATTGCCAAGTCAAGGTCACAAAGTTCTCCAAAGGTTGTGCAGTACAAAGGACCCCTATGCAGTCAAAACTAGGGTTTGAATTCTGGTCAAGCAAATGAACCTTTCAAAGGCCCAATCAAGCCTCACATGCCTACAAAGATGGTCAAGTGTCTTCATGTCAAGTTTCAAGGCATTCAGCTCAAAATTGCACAGTCAAAACCCTAAATTGCACTACAGTCAACTGTAGGGGCAAAATGGTCATTTGACAGTCAAAAGTTCAAATTTTTGGTCAATATATCATTTTGAAGCCACAAACATCATTTGATCAATGCTTGATCATGATTCTCAAAATTTGGCTTAGAAATCATCAAAGATGCAAAAGTTGCTATATTTGGACAGCTGAAAAAGTCAACTGAAATTGACCAAGGCATAACTTTCACATGGATTATCAGAAAAATTCCATCCAAAGCTCATTTTGAAGAGAAAGACATTTCCTACAATTCATCTTCATGTTCCAAGCCCAAGAAATGCTCTCACAAAAAGTTATCAATTTCAACATTATAGGTCATTTTCAAAAGTCAACAAAAAGTGACTTTAAGTCAAAGGCCATAACTTGAGATTGGTAGATCAAAATGACATGGGACCAAAGGCATTGGTTAAAGGACTCAAAGACCTTTCCAAAATGTCCAAGAACATGTGGAAAGCTTAAAAATTGACCAAGTTATGCCTTGTGGAAGTTGGGAAATTTTTGGAAATTTTTGAAAGTCAACATTGATGCAAAAGGCCTAAAAATGCAAATGGGCCCATTTTTCTTCCAAATTTCCTCATGCCAAGCCTATGCACGACCATTAGGCCCAAAGGGAAGTATTCTCATATTTTTTAATTATTTATTTGAATTAATATTAATTTATATTCATTTAAATGATTTTAATATATGAAAAATATCAAACTAACCTAAAAAAATCTTTTCATGCACATTATAAGCTCAATATTTCGTGTAAGTCTTAAATAGGCAAATTTGGATGAGATTGGATCATGATTGAACAAAAACAACATGAAAAAGATATGAAAAAAGATTTTCCAAAATCAAATATTGAAATTCATCAATGCATAAGATTTTGTCCAATGTTTCTTGACCTAACCACTCCATATATGATCAGAATGAGAACCCTAATGCTACAAGACTGCAAGATGCGCATAACACACCTTTGGCATATTGAAATTTTTGACAAAAACTCAAACACTGAAAACTAGCCTAGAGGTCGATTCAAGCTTCACTTTTTGTTTCATCAGCATCCTGAGACCTCATTGAACATCTCTCAATCATTAACATCAACTAAAGCACAAAGAATCGTTGGTTAGAACTCAAACTGCAAAGTGAATTTTCTGAAATCGCATAGCACGAATCATACATCTTTTGCATATTTTGTTTATGAATTATTGTTTCTCATGATGTTCTGAAGCTAATCATGCTAACTAATTTCATTTTTGAGCAATACACGTGATTCTGCCATGAGCGTTCTCTAGGGTGTGCAGGTTTCAAATTTGGGGGTTTTTGCCCAAGGAAAAATCAGGCTTCTAGACCAGTGCCAATGGTTTCAGCAGATTGAGACGAAGAGTATAGCACCCTCGCGCTCAATTTATGAGCCACGAGGGGCTATTCGCTATTTTTTTGTAGAGACCCTAAGGAAACAAATACAAAACCGTTGCCATATGCTTATGTTTCAAAAAAAATAAAAAAGGGATGAAGACGATGATGAGTTGTCAGCTGGTGGTTCGTTAGTTTAAATTTGCGCGCGTTTTAGTTAGTGGGCGTTGGTTTTGCTTTTTGATTATTTGTTTATAATAATATACCAATTGACACGTTTGGTTCAGTGGTTAAGTGTTGAGCTTGTGACCTCAAAGACCTGGGTTCAAGTCCCAGGTCTGGCAAAAGTTTCATATTATTTTTCCATTATAAATCCCATGCAGTTTCAGGAGCGCATACGTACCATGTTCCACTCTCATCCAAGCGTACACGCGTCCAATGGTCCCAGGTCAAGGGTTGAGATTGAAGGTCCACTGAGCCTAGGTCAACGCGTTGGTACACCAAATTGGAGAAGTCAATGAATCAACCCTTATTGGGCCAGGCTTTTCAGATTTATACCTCCAGTTTTGGGACAACACCCCACCCTGGTTTGCTTTCCTTATTTATTCATTTATTATTTTAATTATTGTGTGATTTATTTTTATTGCTATCAATTAATTTATTTTTTCTACAAAATATAAAAACACTAAAAATCAGAAAAAATACAAAAAAAATATAATATTTATTTTATAATAATTATTTTCATAAATAAATTAAAATGTAGATTATTTAGTGTAATTAGGTTTTCAACTTTAAATCCTTTTTAATAAAAATCCAAAAAAATGTAGAATTAGGTTAATTGCTATTTTTTATTCCTTTTAATATTTTTCCCCCTTTTTTTAGAATAATAATTATTATTTATTTATTTATTTTCCTATTTAAATTGTGCATAATGAATTAGGTTAATTTAGGTCATATTTTAATTCTTTCTTAATAAATAAAAAATATTAGAATTAGGGTTTGCCGTTTAATTTAAGTTTAATTAATTTCTTTTTTCATCAAATCTAAAAAACACGAAAATATCATTCTCATTTAATTTTAATTTTTAAATCCTTATTAATTTTAATTATTTGCAAAAAGGGTCCAACGCCCGTCATTAATCATTTAATTGCGCATTTATTTTATTATCGCTTACTATAATTTTGTAAATATCCCTAAGCCATGTAATTTACTTTTTCGCACTTTATTTCTTCGCATTATTTATTTTTCCGCTAAATCGGGTCCGGTTTAATTTTGGCGATGTGGACCCGCGCCGTTTGTAATAGTTTAGATTTATTTCCTCGCAACTTATAACTGTTAAATATGCATGCAAGAATGAATGGACAAATTAAAATCAAGCGTAGAACACGACAAACATGACAAGACAAATAACTGAAACATGACACACGATTCGCACACACCACCCCTAGGGTACGCCTCACTGTTGCCTTTCGAAAGGTGGTCGTCGAGTAGAGGATGTCTTAGTAAGTCCTCATGATCCGGGAACCTGGCATGAGGGTAGCTTCTAAGGTGTCTTCCCATTGCTCTGGTGATCACCATGTCCCTACAAACTCGAATTGACCCGAACACCTCCAACGGTGGTGCTACCTACCTCTCAATGGTGGGATGGCACTACTTTAAAGGACATTTACACAGACGAATTCTTTAGGGTAGGTAGGTTCTCGTGGATACTTGCTCTAAATTTCAAAACAAATCAAAATACTTTTCACACCAACACATTTTCAAAAAGCTTTCAAAGCAAACTTTTCAAACACTCTGACGTATGAGTCGATCTGAAATTTTTCAAAAGAAACTTTTAAACCCACACTGAAAAGCACACAAAACATTTTTGAAAACACAATGAGCAAGTATCTAAGAGCCCATGGATAACCATGGATAGAAAGGGTGCTAACACCTTCCCTTTCTATAACCTACCTCCCGAACCGAGAGCAATCTCTATAAGGAATTTTTCTGTGCTTTTGTCCTTTCCATTTGGAGAAAATAAAAGACGGTGGCGACTCTTGCTTCCGCGACATTTCGCGAACCAGCTTTAAACAGTCAGTTCCAGATCCACCGATCACAATCATCATCACGCTCCCTCCACCAGCCACCTGAGAGCGTCTTCGTTCCAACCCTCTGTCGCCTCTCCAGAAACAAAACCCCAAGGTATCAATTTCCCTCTTTCTTTTCCTACATCACCATATCATGAATATCAAAGTTTAAAGCTTAGTAAAACAATAACATGCAATAATCGAATCTAAAAAACTCGTCAAGACGAAAAAAATACCTTTTCCAACCACTGTCTCATGCCGTCGTGAAGAGGAGAGGGATGGAGGTAACACTCTGGTGGCTGGAGGGTGGAAGGATTAGTCATGGCTCCGTTTGAGAAAGACAAAGAGGATGAAGACGAGAGGAGAGGAGCGGCGCCGTTCACAAACTGCAAACCTATTTCTGGGAACATAAAACATGAACCCTAAAAAACTTTGTGCATTGCATTTGGGCCTTCGCCCCATAAACTGAACTAAAGCCCAAGTTGCTTTCAACGCTGCACCCCCCTTTTAGTCTATTGTTGCTTCTTTTATTTGGGCCAAATACATTCCTTAAGCCCACTTACCCTTTTCTTTTTTTTTATGTTTTGAAAACAATATTTTATCACCATATTTTCATTTTTTATAACCTAATTCTTTTTGTTAAATAAAAATGATATATTAATTTTTTGTATAAAATGTTCTTAATAGCTTTTTATATTTAATGCATTTAAAGGTATGTAATTAATAGATTTTTTAATAATTTTTCTTTGTTTTAAAACTCTTTGTTTAATTAATCTTTTATATAAAATTTCTATAAAAAAAACATTAGCAAAAATCCAAGAAAATAATAATTATACTTAATCCTTTTAGGTTAGAATTTTTATTTTGATCATTTGTAAATAAGTACACGCATATCATACTTCTTTGATTTTCATTATCTTACACTTTGTCATATTTTTATACTTGAATTGCGTCGATTCAATTTGGTTGTAACCCATAATATTTGGGACATTATTCTGATGAGACTCATCCCCATTTGTAAATAATTTGTACCCCCACCCCCGGATACTCTTTTGTAATAGCTTAGAATTTAATTCTCGCACTTTATGCTTTGTTAAATATGCCATGATTAGAGATTAGGGTTTGTATGAGAAAATCTAAAATTGATTGTTAGTTGACCTAATACAAAGACAAATGCATGAAAATCAATACACCATTCACACTTGCACCTCTAGGGTAACCTCGCCTGTTGCCTCGGAAATGCAATCATGTCCCTCGAGTACGAGACACTCTAGCAAATGCCCCTTCGATAAACAAAGATCGTAGTCCCTCGATGACCCACGATGTTGCCTTCGATAAAACGATCTCGTCCCTTACAAAATTGCTAGAGCGTCTCACAAGTTGCCTTCAATGATTGTATACGATGACCCGCGCCTGTCCCGTTTAACATCCTAGCGCAAGGTTGTTCACTAAATACAATGGTGAAACAACACTGTTAAAAGGGTTAAAACATAAGAAAGATCTTTGAGTAAAATAGGGTAGACAACTCTTAGTTACTTGATCAAAAATCTTGCAAAACATCCTTGCCATTTTTCAAACACACTTCACAACACAACTTCAAAACAACTTTCAAAACATTGAATTATCTTTTCAAAAAGACACACACCTTTATATATATTCAAACAAGAATCATTACAAAGGTTGCCTAGACAAGGCATCTTTTTTAAAAACATTTTCAAAACCACACACACAAAGCACCATTTCAAACAATTGAAAAGCAAAGACAAGTGATCTAAAAACAAGTAACTAAGAGCCCATGGATAACCATGGATGAAAAGGGTGCTAACAACTTCCCTTTTCATAATCTACCCCCCGAACCCACAAAAACATCTCAAAGGTCTTTCCTGTGCTTTTTGACCTTTCCTTAGGATAAAATAAAAAGTCGGTGGCAACTCTTGCTAAACTGAACAAGTGCAAAAACAAACGTAAATCACAAGTCAGTTCTCCCACCGTATCACAGAACTGGCGACTCTGCTGGGGAAAATTCTAAAAGTGGGGTTACCTTAGGGTTTCTATATCACCTTTGCATGATTATCTTGTTTGCCTTGATTGCTTTATAATTGGTTCTTTTGTTTGGGCTTGAATTCCTCTACTCAGATTTGGGGAAACATTCATAGGTAAATAGCAATACGTTGTGGAAACTGTGCGGGGTATACCGACACGGTTGAAGCAATAGCTATATTAGTGCGACATATTTGTGAGTACCGGTAGCCTTTGAGTCAATCAAAGAGAATATGGGGCTGCTGAGTGATGTCATGAAGCACTAATGAACTAGAACCGTACTTGACCATCTTGGCCTTTTATTAGGGGTAGTGAGATGACTGGCTTTGGTGCAGTCCGAAGTTGGTAGATACTCGATACTACACTCATTGGGGGTTGTTTTCTTGGAATATTTTGGTCGCTAGTTAAGTGGCTAAACCAAAACAATGAACATAGAAAACAATCCAATGATATTGAGCTCCTTAGAACCCAGTTACTATTTATAGGACAGGTTTTGAGCCAACTAAACTCAATAGGGTACTTACCTATGAAACCTCCTGCAAGCCTGAAACTAGGGTTTTGTGTGACTTGCCTGTACATGTGCTTGTGCATACATCATGAGCATCATAAAGCATCATATGCATCCACTAACCATTTCAAGGGTTTGGATTTTCATCTTTGTTCTTGTTTTGTAGGTCATGGAATCTCTTCGCAGGAAAACAATTCAAATCAACCTTGTGAGGATCCCTCCTCAACTCAAAGAGCTTGCTTACAGGATTCCAGAGAATTCTCTCTTCAGTGAAAGACATGGTAGACTCCTCAACTTAGTCAACACCAGCATTGAAGAAGACATGGTGAAAGTACTTTTCCAGTTCTTTGACCCCCTACACCACTGTTTCGCATTCTCTGATTATCAATTGGTGCCTACTTTGGAGGAATTTTCTCAACTCTTGAGAATTCCCATTCTTCATCAACTACCCTACAACGGTACAGAAAAAGAACCGAAACCTGAAGATGTTGCTCAAGCATTACACTTGCAACCATCTGACATCAAGGGGCATTGGGAAACCAGAAGTGGTGTTAAGGGCTTCTTGGCAAAATTTCTGTTTGAGAAGGCACAAGACTGTTGGAATTCTCTTGATCTACAAGCCTTTGAAGAGATTGTGGCACTCCTCATCTATGGGTTGGTCTTGTTCCCAAACCCTGATCAGCTTATAGATGTGAATGCTGTCAAGATTTTCATATCCAGGAATCCTATACCTACATTGCTTGGGGACATCCTACACTCATTTTACACACGAAAAATGAGGAAAAGAGGTGTTCTCATGTGTTGTACTCCTCTCCTAGCAAGGTGGTTTATTTCTCACCTTCCACAAGCAGTTTTGAAGAATGAGCAGGGTTTAAGGTGGTCACAACGATTGATGACCCTCACACATTCTGATGTACATTGGTGTTCTCGGTCCAGAGAAAATGTCATCCTCATCGATCATTGTGGGGAATTCCCTAATGTCCCATTACTTGGCATTAGGGGAGGAATTACCTACAACCCCTGTCTAGCTTTGAGACAATTTGGATATGCTCGGAGGGATGGCCCTCATGACATGCTGATCCCTGACCTAGTTTTTAACTTCGACAAGGATGCGCAAGGACTTCGACAAAGGTTCATCAGAGCTTGGAGGATGCCTAACAAGGTGGATAGTAAGACATTGGGACACAAGAATTCCATCCCCTTGAGCCTTACCTCAAGTGGGTACGAACCCGCTCCTAGAATCTTATGATGCCATATCCTTACATTCTCCCCTTGATCAAAGAGCCTGTTATGGAAGGAGAGGTTCCATACACCATCCTGCATCCTGACATGCCAACATCATGGGAGGAAATGCAAAAGAGTTGGATCCAACTCAAAGAAGAACGGGATACTTTTGAAGCCAGCTTCTATGCCAGTGAGAAGAAGGTTTTGGAGCTTACCCGCCGACTTCACGAGGAGGAGACTCTCAACACTTACATCGCACCAAAAAGGATGCGCAACGTCTTTTTACCTTAAGAAACTTTGTAATATTTGGCCCATGGGGCATTTATGTACTGACAAAATTTCTTCTTATTAATATGACGTGTGTTCTTTTGTCTGCAACAACTTTGAATTTCTAAATCCTTGAATGCATTACATGAATAAACATATCATTCATCATATGCATAAACAGGTCTTCACACCAGGTTTCCTTATCTTTATGCTGTTTATTTCAGCGAGATAGATATTGAGCAGACGGTCAAAGATCTGCAAGCACAAAATTCACAATTCCAACAACTCCTCATGACCTTGGCAAAGGGTCAGGAGGATCTTAAAACACTGTTAGAGAAGAAAGAGCAAGAAAAAGGAAAAAAGAAAAAGAAGAGAATTGGGGTAGCTACGCTGGGAAGAAGATTTGAGAATGAAGCTAGGAGAGTTATGGAGTTCCCCTCAACGTCTGACGAAGGGACCGACAAAGGAAAAGGAGCTGCAGTACCCTCTGAGTCTGAGGTTGAAGAGGAAGAGGTTGAAGAGGATGAAGATTATTCCGAGCAGCGGTACCCTCCTGCGGATGACAGGTATAAAAATCTGGAAGAACGGTTAGCAGCCATGGAAGTGCAAAAGGTTCCCGGACTGGATTTCAAAGAGTTGGGATTGATTGCTGGGATTGTTATCCCTCCCAAATTCAAGGTGCCGACATTCGCCAAGTACGATAGTCTGTCTTGCCCTAAGATGCACCTGAGGTCGTATGTCAGAAAAATCCAACCCCATTCATCCGATAAAAACCTCTGTGTACACTTTTCCAAGACAGTTTGTCCGGTACGCAGTTAATCATGTTTTATCAGCTCGAAAGATCAGAAGTTCACAATTGGGAAGACTTGGCAGCTGCTTTTTATCGTCAGTATCAATACAATGCTGATTTGGCGCCCACTCGTACTCAGTTACAAAGTATGGGGATGGCTTCCAATGAAGGGTTCAAGGAGTATGCCCAGAAGTGGCGTGATCTGGATGGAAGGGTGCAGCCACCGCTATCAGATAGGGAGTTAGTTGACATGTTTTTGGGGACCATGTCTGGCCCCTTCTTCAATCATTTGATCGGAAGTTCTTCCGCGGGATTTACTGAACTGATTTTGACCGGCGAAAGGGTTAAGGCCGGTATTAAAAGTGGAAAGATTCAAAAAGATGCCTCCGCGTCCACCGCCATGAAGAAGACTTTCTCGGCTAAAAAAGAGAGCTTTGCTGTTTACACCCAGAGAAATCGGGAAAGAGAGGAACATCGGCCAACAGTAGGGGCCGTATTAATTCAAAAGCCCGCATCAGACCGGCCTAGAAATAGTCAACCAAGGAATTATCAGCCCAGAACCTATCACCAAAGGCCACCACGGCAATATACTCCGATAAATATGACACCTGCTCAGATCCTCCCACATCTCCTGAAATTAAACCTTGCTAATTTGAGAGAGGCACCTAAGAATGCAAACACCACTTCCCCACATTATCATCCCAACGCAAAATGTGCCTACCATTCAGACAGTGCAGGGCATGACACCAACGACTGTTGGGCTCTCAAAAACAAAATCCAGGACTTAATCGACGCCAAGGAAGTAGAATTTGAGGCGCCTGAGAAACCCAACGTGATTTCGGCTCCGATGCCTAAGCACGGTAATAATGTTCATGCTGTTATGGAGGACTTCCATGTTATTGATGTTGTTGACCTGTTGACACCGTTACTTGTAATTAAAGAGAATTTGTTAAGAGCCGGGATCTTTCCTGGTTGTGGTAAAGATTGTTATTTTTGTGTGAACATACGAGGTGATTGTCCAATGTTGAAGTCGGGTGTCCAACGCCTAATGGATACTCAAGAGATACTTTTCCAGAAAACCCATGTTAACACTTTCAATCCGATTACTCCTGATACTTGTGATACTTCAACCAACGATATTGCTATCATAACCATTTCCGACAATCCTCCCAAGGCTTGCAAAAGGCCTGTCAGGATTACACCCAACTCCAAATGTGTACCTTTAAAGATCACCATGCCGGGACATGTCCCGTACCAATCAAGCAAAATGATACCGTGGAACTATGGGGGAGAAATCTTCTACCACAGCATCAAACAAATCGAAACCGTCCAAGAGATTTCTGAAGAAGACCCTGATATAGGGAACATCGCGGGTACAAGTAAGATAACCCGCAGTGGCCGGATTTTTTTCTCCGGAGATTGCTCCCCCTCGAGCAGTTTTCGGACCCTTAAAAGCCTTTACACCTGTTGGACCCTCTGTGCAAAGCCCAGTGATTGAAGAATTGGATACTCCTGAGGTAAGACCATCTGCCGATAATATCGACTGTTGTACCCCAAAATTTTCCCTCCCATATTCTTCAAGATTTGGCAAGATCAATCTCCAGATGATTCAAAATCCCTCAAGGGTTGCACAGTCCAATTGCCTCCTAACACAGTCAAAATTAGGGTTTTGGTTCTTGCAAAGAAATTGAGATTTTCAAGGGTCCAATCAAGTCTCATATGCCTATAAACATTGTCAAGCATCCATGTGTCAAGTTTCAAGACTCACAGCATCAAATTGCGCAGTCAAAAACCCTAATTGCTCCACAGTCAACTGCAGGGGTAAAATGGTCATTTGACAGTCAAAAGTCAAAAAATTTGGTCAACATCTTATTTTGAAGCCACAATCATCATTTGATCAATTCTTGATCATGATTCCACAAGCATGGCTCAAAAAGTCTCAAGATGCAAAAGTTTCTATTTCTGGACAGTTGAAAAGTCAATTGCAAATTGACCAAGGCATAACTTCTTCACGGTTTATCAAACAAATCCCATCCAATGCTCATTTTGAATGGGATGACATTTCCTACAACTCATCTTCACACTCCAAGTCCAAGAAATGCTCTCACAAAAAGTTATCAATTTCAACATTATAGGTCATTTTAAAAAGTCAACAAAAAGGCACTTTAAGTCAAAGACCATAACTTGAGATTGGTAAATCAAAATGACATGGGACCAAAGTCATTGGTTAGCGGACTTCAAGACCTTTCCAAAATGTCCAAGAACATGTTCATAGCTTCAAAATTGAGCAAGATATGCATTGGAGAAGTTGGGAAATTTTTGGGAACTTTCAAAAGTCAACTTTGCCTAAAAAACTTCAATTTTGCTAATGGGCCTCAAATTCTTTCTTGAATCATTACCCAAAGCCTATGCACGACCCATTGAGCTCAAAATAATTTATTTTCTTATTTTTAATTAATTAATTGAATTTTTATTATTATTAATTCATTTAATTGGTTTTAATTGTAGAAAAATATCAAAGAATGGTTGTCAAATCTTTTTATGCAGCAAATACACTCCATATATACTAAAGATTTCGTGCATCACTCAAGGGGACAAGATCTTCCATAATTGGCAAGGTTTTCATGGAAAAAGATTGAAAATCACATAATTGAAAATCAAATATTCAAGTCATTAATTCATGGACTTTTGGGCCAAGGTTTTGACCTAAATTCGTTCACATACAAAGGCATAAGCTAACCCTAGTGCAAGAACACACGTGAAAGCTGCTGAAACTCCATAATCACTTTGCAAAATTTCAATAAAAAACTTGAAACTGATTTCATACTTGCAGTGCCTTTCCACGCCTAAAAAGGATTCCAATACGTTGCATAAGTCTCCAGGAAGCGTTTGCAATCAAGAATCAATCCTAACACGCGAAGAATCAAAGAACATAGGCCACACGGTTTGCCCTATTTTTCAAACCTGTATATCATGTTTCACGTGCTTTTAATCTGTTTTCTTGTTTGATTTATGCTAATAGGTACCTTCTGAAGTGATTGGTATAAGTTAATTGTGCTAACGCTGCCTGAATAGAAATTCACCATGGATGAAACCTAGGGTTTCTGAAGCTTCAAATTAAGGCTTTAGGCATCAGGAAAAATTGGACTAAGCCATGACCATGGTTGAATTCGTCAAGGCCAGACGAACTCAACCAACCGATCGCGCCCTTTTTATGTTGATTCCTCTTCTATTCGCTATTTTTCACACTTTCACTTAGTGGGGGTTTAAAACCCCCGCTATCTTGTTTATAATTGCAGGAAGAACGAAGAAGAAGGATGAGTTGTCCAAGCGCTATTGGAACATTCAAACTTTAGCGCTCTTTTTTCATATCCCAGCATATTTGGAACTTTATGTATATTATAATTCTTTATTATATTGTTTACAAACGCGCTTGGTGGCTCAGTTGGTTGGGAACGTGGCTGGCAGGTATAGGGACCTGGGTTCGATTCCCAGGTCCCCCCATATAAATCTTGATTTTTGTTTTAAAGTGTTCTAATGCAGCTTTCATCAAATGTCCCACCATACGTACCCACGCCTAGGCTTGCCAAGTGGCTTTGAGGAGCAATCTGAAGGCCAGGAGATGAAGTCCATCATATGGTCCAGTCAATGAGCATCCACACGATCAGAAAAGTCAAAGATGGCCTTGTGCTAATGGGCCAGAATTCCTCAATCTCACCTCTACATGGGCCAGACACCCCCCTTTGTTTGTATATTTTCTTTTCTTTTCTTTTCTTTTTAATTCTTTTAATTGCTTTAATTATTTTTTATTAATTCACCATAAAATAGTTTTTCCTAATAAAAAAATCAGAAACAAAAAAATGTTTTATTTTTAATTATTTATTAAATTTACCATTAATTTATTTTTGTAAATAAATAACTAACAATTAACTTTAGTTTAATTTAGGTTTAAAATTCAATCTTTTTTTTCTTAATAAATAAAATTCTATAGAATTAGGTTTTTGATTCTTTTTTATCATTATTATTATCATTATTAATTACTATTATTTTTTTAAATAAACATGTAAATTAATTAATTAGTCTAAATTAGGTCAACTTTGACGTTTTATTAATAACTAAAATAATTTAGAATTAGGGTTTCCTTTTAATTTTAATTTTCTTTATTTTCATAAATACAAAAACATAAAAAAACACACTTTCTTTTCTTTAATTAAGTCCTAATTCAATTTAATTTCAAGCAAAGGGTGAAAACCCTCGAACGTCCTGATTTTAATTCTTTCGCACGTTATTCTTTTTTCTTATTGATTATTATGTAACTGTTCAAGGATGTAATAGTAATTAGGTTTATCGTTTTTCTTTTACTTTCCGCATCTTTTATCAAAAACGGGTCTTTGTATTTTGGCGATGTATAGACCCGCGCCTTGTAATAGCATAGCTTTTATCTTTCCGTCTTTTAACTTTCCGCACTCCTAAATTCTAAATTGCATGAAAGAATGTATGGTTAAAAACAACGCGTAGCTCACGATGCCCTGATCAAGATAAATATAAACTGAAAGCGACACACAATACACACACCACTTCTAGGGTACGCCTCACTCGTTGCCTTCGAAACGTGGTCGTTAAGTATAGGACGTTTTAGCGGTCGCTCTTATGTCCATGATCCAGTTGCCTCGAAACAGTTGCCTCGAAACGGTTGCCTCGGATTAAAAAATGATCTAGGACATAAGGGTAGCTTCTAAGGTGTCCTACTGTTGCTTCGGTGACCACACTGTCCCTACAATCGAATTGACCCGAACACCTCCAACGGTGGTGCTACCTACCTCTCAATGGTGGGATGGCACTACCTTAAGGACTTTTACACAGCCTAATTCCTTAGAGTAGGTAGATTTCTCCTAGGTACTTGCTCTCTTTCAAACAAACAAAACAACTTTTCGCACTTACACTTTCAAAAAGTTTTCAAACAAATTTTTCATACACTCTTGAGGACTGATACAAGAGTTACTTAGAAATTTTTCAAACGAAACTTTTGCAAAACCCACACACACTTGAAAAGCAAACAATTTTTGAAAACATAAGAGAAAGTACCTAAGAGCCCGTGGATAACCACGGATAGAAAGGGTGCTAACACCTTCCCTTTCTATAAATCTACCTCCCGAACCGAGAAACATTCTCAAAGAAGGAATTTTGCTGTGCTTTTGTCCTTTCCATGTTGGAGAAAATAAAAGACGGTGGCGACTCTTGCTTACCGCGACATTTCGTGAACCAGCATTCCAAAACAGTCAGTTCTATTTCCACCAATCACACCGACAAGGGTAAGGGGATGTTGGAAATGCCTGTTAGGACGAAGGCTCATGCTGTGGTTATCCCTGAAACCACTCAGAAAGAAATGGATGAAATCCTGAAAATAATCAGAAAAAGTGACTACGACGTTGTAGAACAGTTGGGGCAGACCCCTTCTAAGATTTCAATGTTAGCCCTCCTGCTCTGTTCAGAGTTCCATTCTAAGGCCCTGATTAAATTCTTGAAGACGACGCATGTACCCCAAGAGACTTCGGCAGACCAGTTTCAGGATTGTGTGTCCAGTCTTACTGCTGACAATGGCCTGGGCTTTTTTGACGCTGACTTAACTCCCAAAGGAAGGAGGCACAATGACGCGCTACACGTCTCAGTTGAATGCAGGGGAACTACCCTCGCCCATGTCTTGGTTGATACTGGTTCTTCCTTGAATGTGCTCCCAAAGAAGGCCTTAGACCGTTTGGATTGCGAAGGTTTGACCCTCAAACCTAGTAACATCGTTGTTAGGGCTTTTGATGGTTCCAAAAGAATGGTTCATGGAGAGGTTGATATCCCTATCAAAGTAGGCACGGAAGTTTTCAACTCCACCTTCTACGTGATGGACATCCGTCCGTCATATTCATGTTTGCTAGGAAGACCATGGATCCATTATGCCAGGGCAGTTACCTCCTCTTTGCACCAAATGCTGAAATATCCTATTAAGGGTAAGATTATAACGCTGCACGGCGAGGAAGAGTACATGATAAGCCACCTCAACTCCTTCCGTTATGTGGAGCTGGATGGCGAGTTCATCGAAACGCCTTTCCAGCATTTTGAGGAAGTTTCTCCCGAGGTAGCAGTTGCAAAGACTTGGGTTGAGGTGACAATCATTCCTGAGCATGTATCTAGGATGGCATCTCTCAAGGACGCAGAGGCGGTGATCAAAGAAGGGAAGAGTACAGCATGGGGGCAATTGCCTAATTTTCCCCATAAGACGGACAAATTTGGACTAGGGTTTACAGCTGCAGGAAGAAGGCTATGCGTTGTTCCAAGACTGGAGGGCCACCTATAAGGATCACTCATCATGGGATCAATGTTGTAGAAGATGAAGATGAAGAGAGCCACTTTGGAGATTGGATCTTTCTGACTGTCGAAGGGGGTTTGAGCAACTGGGAAGCAAAGGATTTTGTTCCCATCACCTTTATCAACCAATAATTTTATCTTTGAACAATTTCCCATTTTTATGGTCTGTAATAACTAAACAATTTGCACACTATTTTCACCTCATGCCTTTCCCGGGGCATGTAGGTCCATTTGTAAGGGGTTGATTTTCTTCATAATCATATGCCATGTTTTAATGAATCATTGGACGTTTTTCATCTATAAACTGTTGTGTTCATTTTCTTTCCTTTTGCATTTTTGTTTAAGGATGGCTATCCCTTACACACATCCACACTCACAAATGCAGGTACCCATCCACTCCGGATTCCATGGGTGACTATTCTGTTTTAGCCTTCGATAACTCTGAAGATTTGGTCAATCATGTTGAGTACGAAGTTGACGAAGATTGTGAAGTGTCGGGAGAGTTAGCCAGACTTCTACAACAAGAAGAGAGGGCCATTCTGCCTCATGAAGAGCTGTTAGAAACCATCAACTTGGGGACATAGGAAGACAGGAAGGAATTGAAAGTGGGTGCCAACCTAGAACCAAAGGTCAAAGAGCGCTTAGTGCAATTCTTGAACGAATATGTTGAAATCTTCGCCTGGTCTTATGAAGACATGCCAGGGTTAGACACAGATATCGTGGTTCACCGTCTCCCTACAAGAGAAAATTGTCCACCGATCAAGCAAAAGGTTCGTCGAATGAGGCCTGACATGTCTGAGAAGATTAAGGTTGAAGTAATGAAGCAATTCAACGCTGGATTTCTGGCTGTTACCTCCTACCCACAATGGGTTGCTAACATCGTGCTCGTGCCTAAGAAAGACAGCAAAGTCAGAATGTGTGTGGACTATCGGGATTTGAACAGGGCTAGCCCTAAAGATGATTTTCCACTGCCACACATCGACATCTTGGTTGACAACACAGCTCAACACAAGGTATTTTCCTTCATGGACGGATTCTCGGGATACAACCAGATCAAAATGGCCCCCGAGGACATGGAGATAACTACTTTTGTCACACAATGGGGTACCTTCTGCTACAAAGTGATGTCGTTCAGACTGAAGAACGCAGGGGCAACCTATCAACGTGCCATGGTGGCTTTGTTTCATGATATGATACATCATGAGATCGAAGTTTACGTAGACGACATGATAGCTCGATCACAGACAGAAGAAGAACACCTTGAACATTTGCAAAAGTTGTTTGCCAGGTTGAAGGAGTATAAGCTCAGATTGAACCCGAGCAAGTGTACTTTTGGGGTTAGATCTGGTAAACTCCTGGGATTTATTGTCAGCAACAAAGGCATTGAGGTTGACCCAGCTAATGTAAGGGCCATACAAGAAATTCCTGCTCCCCGTACTGAAAAGGAGGTTAGGGGATTCTTGGGACGCTTAAACTATATCGCAAGGTTCATCTCGCACCTAACATCTACCTATGAGCCAATTTTCAAATTGTTGAAGAAAGATCAGGTAGTTGAATGGAACAATGATTGTCAAGCTTCTTTTGATAAGATCAAGGAGTATTTACTAGAAACTCCTATTCTGATGCCACCCGTCGAAGGAAGGCCATTAATCATGTATCTGACTGTTTTGGACAACTCAATGGGGTGTGTGATGGGCCAACATAACGAGTCTGGCCGAAAAGAGCATGCCATTTATTACCTTAGCAAAACTTTTACTGACTGTGAGACTCGCTACTCACTGCTCGAGAAAACTTGTTGCGCTTTGGTATGGGCTGCTCGCCGGCTAAGGCAATACATGTTGACTCATACCACTTTGTTGATTTCCAAGATGGATCCGATCAAGTATATCTTCGAGAAGCCTGCTTTATCTGGAAGAATCGCTAGATGGAAAATGATCCTGACTGAGTATGATATCCAGTATACTACCCAAAAAGCTATAAAAGGGAGTGTACTAGCTGACCATCTAGCTCATCAAGCCGTCGAAGATTACCAATCTATGAGATTCAACTTCCCTGACGAGGACATCATGACATTGGACAACATCGAAGGTAACGGACTGTATGACGGACCTGAACAAGGATCCCAATGGACCCTGTAGTTTGATGGTACTTCAAATGCACTTGGAAACGGTATCGGTGCGGTACTCATCTCGCTGGAAGGTTTCCATACACCCTTCACTGCCCGACTTTGTTTCAACTGTACCAACAACAAGGCTGAGTATGAAGCTTGCATCTTTGGTCTTAAAGCTGCAATTAACTTAGGAATCAAATCTTTGGTGGTATTCGGAGACTCAGCTTTGGTTATCAGTCAAATCAAAGGAGAGTGGGACACTAAACATCCTAACCTCATCCGATACAAAGAACATGTCCTGACATTGTTACCTCATTTCGAGCAAATTATCTTTGAACACTTCCCGCGAGAGGAAAATCAGCTAGCAGATGCTTTGGCTACAATGTCTTCCATGTTTAAACTCAACTGGGATAATGAGGCTCCCCAAATCACCATCAGGAGAATGGACGAACCTGCGCACTATCATGAGATTAATACCGAAGAAGTAATGGAACAACCCTGGTTCTATGAAATCAAAAGGTATCTCCAAACTCAAGAGTACCCTGAAGGAGCTTCCGTCAATGACAAAAAGTTCCTAAGGAAATTTGCTGCCAAGTTTTTCCTAAGCAATGGTATCCTTTATAAGCGCAGCCATGATTGTGTTCTACTCCGTTGTGTAGACAAGGTTGAAGCAGAGTTAATCATGACCGAAATACATATTGGCACCTTTGGCACCCACTTAAGCGGACATACGATGGCTAAGAAGATTCTAAGGGCAGGATACTACTGGTCTACCATGGAAGCTGACTGTCATCAATATTCCTGTATGTTGTACCCCAAAATTTTCCCTCCCATATTCCTCAAGACATGTCAAGAATGATCTTCAAGTTGCTCAAGATGACTCAAGGGTTGGACAGTCAAATCACCTCCAAAGGCAAGCAAGTAAAAATTAGGGTTTTGTGTTGCATCAAGGTCCTTACATCCAAATGACCTCAAGTTCTGTCCAATGTCCTAATATGTTATCAAGTTCATCCATGTCAAATTTCAAGCCTTGCAGAGGAAGTTTGGTCAGTCAATTGCTCAAGAGGTCCAAAAATCGACTGTGCTAGGGCAAAAGCCAACTGTGTCCCAAATACAGTCAAACCTCGAGATTTTTTGTCAAAATTCTCATTTTTAAGGATAATTCATCATTTTATCAAGGTTTTATCATGATTCATCAAGGATTTCTCAAGATTCATCAAGATTCAAAAGTTGCTAAATTAGGGTTTTGTAGGAAAAGTCAACTCAACTTTGACCAAGCATAACTTTCTCATACTTTATGAGAAATGACCCATCCAAAGCTCATTTTGAAGAGGATGCAATTTCCTACAGTCCATATTCACACCCCAAGATCAATAAATGCTCTCACAAAAAGTTACAAATTTGGACATTATAGGTCATTTTTGAAAGTCAACAAAAACACCTTTTTTTGCCAAAGCTTATAACTTGAGTATGGAATATCAAAATGAGATGATACCAAAAGGGTTGATTAGAGGACATCTCAAGGTTTCTAAAAAGTCCAAGAAAACTTCCAAAAGTTCAAAATTGAGGAAGTTATGCATTGTTGAAGTTGGGCATTTTTCCAAATTGCCAAAAGTCAACTATCCCCAAAACTCCAATTTTTGACAAAAGGGCCCACTTTTTTCCACTTGATATGGTCTTGTCATGCCACACACGTATTCCATATTTAATTTCATGGCCATTCATTTATTTTTCTATTTTATTTAATTTTTATTGATTTAATTCATTTTAAATCAATATTAAATCAAATAAAATCTAAAAATTGATGTAAGGGGATTCTTGTGATCATTACAGCTTGCAATTATCATGTGATACTCAATCAAACTCATGCCAAGTCAAAACAAGTAAAAAATCTAAGATTTGATTCAAATATGGCAACTTGATTATGGTGATCAAAATCAAATCTTGATTCTTCAATGCTCATAGTTTAAGGCCCAAGCTTTGACCTAAATACATTCCATTATGTACACACAAGTGAGGCAGACCTAGAGCACGCACAAAACACTGCAGAAACGGCCATACAAAGTTTGGAAAAAAGCTTGAAAAGTGGGAGATCAAAAACAACATTGGAGCACGATTCAGTCCAAAAGCTTGACATAGTTCTCTTCCCTGACATCCAGTGAAGCGATACCAATCAAAATACAGCCTTCTCATTGCCTAAATTGCACTGTAAGTCATCACGAACCAACCTCTGAACATGGATTCCAAATCTCCAATTCTTGCATCTTTTCTTTAAAATCTTGGCATATTAATGTTTGTTGTTTGATTTGGAACGTTTTGGTACTATTCAATTGTATTTTTAGGACCTGTATCATGATGCTCGAACCTAGGGTTCTTGTTCTTGTTTTTTAGGTGTTTTTTATGCAGGTTAAATTGAGGCTAATGGTGGGTATAGGAATGATCAAGGGAGAGAGACGAATGTAGTGGTGGCCTCCATTGGCATTTATATGGCCTGTAGCATATGGTAGGATGATGCCATGGATTTAGTTGCAGAATAAAATCAGCAGGTAAATGAACCAGTCTTCGTTGAAGAAGACGAAGACGTGGCTTGCGTCCATTGGTTCATTTGAATCATTAGCGTGTTTTTATTTTTTTTGCCAGGCATAATTGATTGTTTGTCTTATATTATTTGTTTTCCATCCCATTAACAACTAAGCAGCATGGATGAGTTGGCCAAGGGAGCGTGTCAATGAGCATTGGGACCTGGGTTCGAATCCCAGGTCCCCCAAAACTTTGTTATAATTTTTCTTCAGGTACTCATGTGCAGCGCCCAAAGCGTGGACCACCATGTTTCTCTTCCCATCAAATGCCAAGTGGCTTCAGGCCAAGATCCAAGGGCCAGAGTTGCAGATCCACCATGGACTAAAGTCAACCAGCGCATATTGGAATGGGAAAGTCAAAGCAGGCTGATTGAATTTGGGCCTGGATATTGCTGATCATACTCCCTCTTCAGGCCCAAAACCCCCCATTTTGGTTTATTTCTTTTTCTCTCTATATTTATTTTATTTAATTATTATTATCAAAAATTAACCAATTAGTATTTTTTTTCTATAAAATCAGAAAACCCTAAAAAATAATATTTTTATTAATTTCACTATTTTATTATTTTTGTAAATAAACTTTAGTCAATTAATTTAGTTTTTTAATTAGGTACAATTTTAATATCTTTTGCATTAAATTAAAATTAATTTAGAATTGGGTTTTTAATATCTTTTAATCATTCTTATTTTATTTCCTTAATTAAAATAAAACCAAAAAATATTTTCATTTAATTAATTAATTCAATTATTAATTTAGACTAATTTTTAATTCAAAAATAACAAAAAAATATGCTTTATTTAATGAAAAAATGGTCAAAACCCTAAGACACTCCGATTCAATTTTTCTCGCGCGCATATTATTTTTGATCTGTATTTCAATATTGTAACTGCTTCAGGAATGTAATAGTTTTAACTTAGGACTTTATTTATTTATTTATCGCTTTTATTTACTTTTCGTAATTTAATTTTTAAGGGTTTGTCTTTGGCGATGTAAATACCCGACGCCTTGTAATAGCTTAGATTTATTTTCCGTAATTTACATTCCACAACTATTAACTGTTAGATATTTGATAGGCAATGCATGACAAGATTAATCTTTTAATTTAAAATCAACAATAGATCACCATTAACATGTACAAAGATAAATAACTGGAAAAAACAATACACTCGCACATGCGCACTCTTAGGGTACACCTCACTTGGTTGCCTCGAACGTGGTCATTGAGTATAGGAAGTTTTAGAGGTCGCCCTCTTGTCCAAAGATCACAGTTGCCTCCAAATGGTTTCCTCGGATAAAATGATCTAAGACATTAGGGTTATCGCTAAGGCATCCTAACATTGCTTTAGTGACCACACGTCCCTTAATCGAATTGACCCGAAAACTCCAACGACGGTGCTACCTACTCCTCAATAGTGGGATAGCATTGTCTAAAAGGACACTTGTACAGTTTAATTCCTTTTTGAGTAGGTAGATGCTCTTAAGTACTTGCTCCTTTTAAAACAAAACAAAACTTTTCGCACTTACACTCTCTTCAAAAACAAAACTCTTTTCAAACCCACAAACACAAAGAAAAGCAAACTTTTGGAAACATAATGAGCAAGTACCTAAGAGCCCGTGGATAACCACGGATAGAAAGGGTGCTAACACCTTCCCTTTCTATAATCTACCTCCCGAACACGAGAAATATCTCAAAAAAGGAATTTTTCTGTGCTTTTGTCCTTTCCTTGTTGGATAAAATAAAAGACGGTGGCGACTCTTGCTAAACTGAAACATTTGCAAAAACAAACGCAAAACGCGAACCAGCATATCCAAAACAGTCAGTTCTATTCCCACCGATCACACCGTACTTGCCACAAATGCCAAGTCTATGCCGACAAAGTACATATTCCTCCTGTTCCTCTCAACATTCTGACAGCTCCTTGGCCATTCGCAATGTGGGGCATTGACATGATTGGAGAGATCAAACCCATGGTGTCCAATGGATATCGCTTCATCTTGGTCGCTATTGATTATTTTACCAAGTGGGTCGAGGCAGCTTCCTATGCCTCAGTTACAAAGAATGTGGTTGCCCGCTTCATCAAGCAGAACCTCATATGCTGGTATGGTGTCCCCGACAGGATTATCACGGACAACGGTACAAATTTGAACAACACTATGATCACTGCTCTATGCGAACAGTTCAAGATTTATCATCACAATTCATCTCCCTATCGGCCGAAGATGAACGGTGTTGTTGAAGCCGCAAACAAAAATATCAAGAAGATCATTCAAAAGATGACAGTCACTTACAAGGATTGGCATGAGATGTTACCGTTTGCTCTACATGGGTACCGTACCACGGCACGAACATCAACTAGGGCAACACCTCTCTCTTTGGTATACGGCATGGAAGTTGTTTTACCTATAGAAGTTCAGATTCCTTCCTTAAGGATTATGAAGGATGCTGGTTTGAGTGAAGACGATTGGATTCAGACCCGGCTTGACCAACTTAATCTGATCGACGAGAAGCGACTTACTGCTGTTTGTCATGGTCAGACGTATCAAAAACGGATGATCAAGGCTTTCAACAAGAAAGTCATACGTCAAGTATATCAAGTCGGAGATCTTGTAATCAAGCGGATCATCTTACCGCAAAGTGATCCCAAGGGCAAGTGGACTCCTACTTACGAAGGACCATTTGTGGTCAAGAGCATCTTTTCTGGTGGGGCAATGATTCTGACCACCATGGACGGCGACGACCTGCTGCACCATCCGAACGCAGACATAGTCAAAAGATACTACGCATAAAAAACCCGACAAGTTGAAAACGCGAAAGGGCGACTTGGGCAAAAATGGGCATCCCGGTGAATCGAAAACCCGAAAGGGCGGTTCAGGCAAAAATTAGGGATAAACAAAACAAAAATCCGTATACCTGGCAAGTTGAAAACCCGAAAGGGCGACTTGGGAAAAAAAGGGTTTCCCGGTGGATCGAAAACCCGAAAGGGCGATCCAGGCAAAAGTTATGGAATTAAAGCGTATGACTATGTCTCGTCAGATCACTTTAAGAACAATCTCTTCACCAACAAGCTTCAAGTTTTTGATCAATCCAGTCATCGACGGACGAAGCAGCAAATGGACAAGATATTCAGAGTTGTGAAGGCCATAGCAGAATGGGAATCCCATGGAATTGATACACATAGCCATCTTTCTTTGTATAAACTTTTTCTCAGCTTTTGACAACATTCTCTTACTAGGATGTCTGTCCCCTTTGTACAAATACTTACACAAAGTTACTTCAAAGTACAGAAAACTGCCTGCCTTTTCTTTCTTTTTTATACTTATGCTTTATTTGAAAATGTCTAATGATTTATTAAAAGGGCATATGCATTTGAATGAAATCACTGCTTACAGATAAAACAAAATGAATGATTACTGATAAGATGGAAGTATAGGAAAGTGTCTTTAGGCTATTCCAAAAAAAGATCCCCTGCAAATGCCTCATCTGTTTCCTAAGCAGGGCTAAAACTTTGAAAGGCATATCCCCAACGGAGCTAAATCTCAAAGTCCCCATCGGAGTTAAAACTTCAAACTCCCAATCCCCAGCGGAGCAAAAATTTTGAACTACAAACCATCGGTGAGAATGAAACTTTCTTCCCCAAGCAGAGACAAAATCACCAACCTATGAACACCAGTGAAGATCATCCAGTTTCTTCCCTTCTCCCGAAAATGGATCTCGAACCAGACAATTCATCAGAAATTTACTTTTAAACTTTTTCCCAGTGAAGTCGCTAATCAAATCAGCACGTCACTAGGGCCCCCAACAGAGAGGAAAACTTTGAGCCATCAATCCCCAACGGAAATCATTCAGTTTTTCCCCGATATCCTTAACAAAATGGAGTTCCCCCCTTCTTGCTTCCCCAGTAAAGTGGCATACAACCTAAGACAAGATTAAGCTTTTCCTAGGATCCCGATCTTGCTCTCCAGCAGTATGGTTACCCCCTATAGAATTTCAGATTCCCGGTAGAGTTTTCAGACAATCCCCAGCGGAGTTCTCCTCAAATAGAAAAATAGGAATCCCCTAGTAGATTGGCATACAAACCAAACTCCTGACTTCTCCCGGCAGTATGATTTCTCTCCGCATAGGTTGTCAAAGGGCTGGAAGACACACATATTCCTCAACAGTGATCCTAGGACTTCTCGTTGTCGACAATCAAAAGATTCTCGATCCCCAGCAGCAGTCAAGGATTTATTTCTCCCCATCAGTAGTCAAGATTTTATTATCTCCAGCTATCCAGGATTCATTTTCTTCAGCAAGACAGCTCATCGGCTTACATATGCATACATTGCATTCATATATCATAAACATTGATATAACACATAAATTTCATCATACATTTCATGCAACATAACTGTGTGTTTCAGCTAATTTTGACCCTTTCCAAGGATAAGGTCATCAAGCTTCAATCAAGACTTCTGAAAACAGTTTATGGATTCTCCAAACACGGATGTTAATTTATCGCTTGTTCAGATTCAAATTCTGAAAACAGTTTATGGGTTCTCCAAACATGGATGTTGATCTATTGCTTATTCAACTTCAAGACTTCTGAAAACAGTTTACGGATTCTCCAAACACGGATGTTAATCTATCGCTTGTTCAGATTCAACTTTTGAAAACAGTTTACGGACGCTTCCCAACACGAATGCTGATCTATTGCTTATTCAACTTCAAGACTTCTGAAAACAGTTTACGGGTTCTCCAAATACGGATGTTAATTTATCGCTTGTTCAGATTCAAGACTTCTGAAAACAGTTTACGGATTCTCCAAACACAGATGTTAATCTATCGCTTGTTCAGATTCAACTTTTGAAACAATTTACGGACGCTTTCCAACATGGATGTTGGTCTATTGCTTATTCAACTTCAAGAATTCTGAAAACAGTTTACGGATTCTCCAAACACGGATGTTAATTTATCGCTTGTTCAGATTCAACTTTTGAAAACAGTTTACGGATGCTTCCCAACACGAATGCTGATCTATTGCTTATTCAACTTCAAGATTTCTGAAAACAGTTTACGGGTTCTCCAAATACGGATGTTAATCTATCGCTTGTTTAGATTCAACTTTTGAAAACAGTTTACGGATGCTGATCTATTGCTTATTCAACTTCAAGACCTCTGAAAACAGTTTACGGATGCTTCCCAACATGGGTGTCAATCTATTGCTTATTCAGACCCCCAGCTCAGATATGTTCCAAACATGGATACCTTTCTGATATTTACCCACTCACCTACATCATACAGGTCAACAAACATTCTTGGATGGCATCTTTAAGCCCATCTCCGACAAGATTCTGTCACATCTCCAAATGGCATCTTTAAGCCCATTCCCTCAACTATGCTTTGAAAAGTGCAAATTTTTGGGCACTCTAGTGTCCAATCATCTTTTACCTTCGAGTCGCGAAAGGCAAGCTCGCCAATCTAAATCTTCAGGTTCAAGAACATTGAACAGGGGGCAACTGTTATACCCCAAAATTTGTCCTCCCCTTTTTACAAGAAATCACAACCCCAGGGTTTTCTCTGATTTTCGAGATTGGCTCAAGAATCGGTCAAACAAACTTTTCTTTATCAGTCAATCCAGAATTTGGGTTTTTCATTTGCATTTCTCAGAAAGAACTGACTCCTCAGATATTCAGTTAATCATTACATTATTGTCATGCTTGTTCAAGATTGCTGGTTGTTATCAAAGAACCTAAAGATCTAGGATAGGAGGTGAGGCTTTGTTTGAAACTGTGAGGCATTGGTTTGATCAGTGGAGTGAAAAGTGTATGGAACACTTGTTTGATTAACTGTATAAAGCATGGTTAATTGGAATGCCAGGAGTCTGATGATTAATGCAGGAATGCGAGACTACAAAAGTTTATTGATTGTTTATTTCATTTGGATTAAAGTCATTGGGATACATTCCCAGTTATTTTAATTTAAAGAGACTTAAATAATTAAATAAACAATTCAAAGAAAAGAATGAAATATTTGACCAAGACTTTTATTTATTTATTTCAAATATTGTTACAAATGATTATTCGAATATTGTAAATTCATAATTTACAGTGTTTACAATAATATTTTTACAATAAGTGAAAAAATAAATCTAAAGCCTAAATCTTGAAATCTTTGATCTTCTACTATTTCTTCCATTTATTCAACTGGTACCTACCTGAAAAGAGAAAAGAAAGAAAGTCAGTACAAGATTATTTTTAAATGAAAAGAAGAGAAAAAATCATCATTAAATTGTCCGTCTAGAATCAGATTGCCTATTTTTCATCACGCTTTATTTTTCTCTTTGCAAATCACCAGAAGATCACTCTTCTCGGTTCACAGAGAGAAAAATAAAATATAAATGCAAGCATGTCAAACTCAATGCAAAAACATGGTTGAATTACAAAAAAGTTCCAAGTTGCATTGGCCAAGCAAACTAATCACAAAAGGTTCCATGTTGCAAACTGAAAAAAATTCCAAGCTGCAAACTGAGTTACCAAATTCAAAGTTACATTAACCAAATAAAATGTGTCACAAAGTTCAAAGAGGTAAACAGGCGCCAAAACTGCCAGGGTGAGTCAAAACAAAGGCATAAGCTCAGTAGCAAATAAAGTCCCACATTCAGCTACAGTCTAAAATTGCTACAAGACAGATTGGATAAAAATGGTAATGAAGCATAAAAACAGCAATGCAGCAGACAAAAGGCAAGACAGTAGGAAGCAGTTTATTTGACAAGTAAAAACTTGTCAAAGATGCTTTTTTTTCATCATTTCCTAGACAACCCAATTTTTCAGAAATCAAAGATAATTAAGCAATTTAAAATGCTTAAAGAGAGAGAGGAATGAGAGAACCTAGTGATAGGTTTTGTAGTTTGCAGTTTTGACAGGATGTAAAGGAGAGATAAGAGGAACCAAAGAAATGATATAACAGCAGAAAAAACACAAAGGAAAAGAACAGATTGCATAACCCCCAAACTGCTATCAAAAATACCAACAAACCTTCAAGCTTGTTTTCTCCAAACAGATTGCATAACCCCCAAACTGCTATCAAAAATACCAACAAACCTTCAAGCTTGTTTTCTCCAAACAGATTGCATAACCTCCAAACTGCTATCAAAAATACCAACAAACCTTCAAGCCTGTTTTCTCCATACAGCCTGCATAACAAACAAGCCTTTAAACCGGTTAGACTGCATAACCTGCCTAAAACCATCCAAGCCAAAACTCAAGCAAACCTGCCTTACCACACAAACCTTCAAAACCTGTTAGACTACATAACCTGCCTAAAACATTCAAGCCAAAACTCAGTACCCTCCCTTTACAAAACACCAAAATACTAAAACCTGTCCAAAAGCCCAAGCCTGGTTTCCCAAAGGCTAAAACAACAAACTTGTAAAACCAAAAGACAACAAGTTACCAAGCCTGCATAAGCCTGCTTCAAAAATCACAAGCATAGCAAGTCTCAAACCTGCTTTACCAAACAAACAAACTCAGACCTATTGTCAAAAACACAAAGTTACTAACCTGCATAAACTGCAAACACCAAGAACCCTGCATAACTGCAACTTACTCAAATCTGTCCCAGCTATAGATTCAAGACATGTTGGCCAAAACAAGGGTGAACCAACAAGTTTCAAGTCTAGCCTCATCAACCATCAAAAACAGTTTAAAACAAAAGCTTTCAGAATAAAGATTCATCATCAAACAATCTAACAAACTCAAATCCAAATCAACAACAATGGCATCATCTCAGAAGAATTCATCATCATAACATTCAAAGAAGAGGGAAACAATCAGAAGTGAAGCTGACAACAAACAAACTTTACAGTTCATCAAGCCAACAAAGAAGAACATATCAAAGGCAATGTTTCAGATTTGATCATCACTAACATAGCAAAGGAAAAGAAGAGAAGATTCCGAAGCAGATTGATAGAGTTTTCAGAACATACATCATCATCAAACAATTCAAAGAGAAAGGTACAGAAATACCAAAAGTGAGCTAGCATCATCATCACGCTCCCTCCACCAGCCACCTGAGAGCGCCGTCGTTCCAACCCTCTGTCGCCTCTCCAGAAACAAAACCCCAAGGTATCAATTTCCCTCTTTCTTTTCCTACATCACCATATCATGAATATCAAAGTTTAAAGCTTAGTAAAACAATAACATGCAATAATCGAATCTAAAAAACTCGTCAAGACGAAAACAATACCTTTTCCAACCACTGTCTCATGTCGTCGTGAAGAGGAGAGGGATGGAGGTAACACTCTGGCGGCTGGAGGGTGGAAGGATTAGTCATGGCTCCGTTTGAGAAAGACAAAGAGGATGAAGACGAGAGGAGAGGAGCGGCGCCGTTCACAAACTGCAAACCTAATTCTGGGAACATAAAACACGAACCCTAAAAAACTTTGTGCATTGCATTTGGGCCTTCGCCCCATAAACTGAACTAAAGCCCAAGTTGCTTTCAGCGCTGCACCCCCCTTTTAGTCTATTGCTGCGTCTTTTATTTGGGCCAAATACATTCCTTTAGCCCACTAACCCCTTTCTTTTTTTTTATGTTTTGAAAACAATATTTTATCACCATATTTTCATTTTTTATAACCTAATTCTTTTTGTTAAATAAAAATGATATATTAAATTTTTGTATAAAATGTTCTTAATAGCTTTTTATATTTAATGCATTTAAAGGTATGTAATTAATAGATTTTTTAATAATTTTTCTTTGTTTTAAAACTCTTTGTTTAATTAATCTTTTATATAAAATTTCTATAAAAAAAAAACATTAGCAAAAATCCAAGAAAATTATAATTATACTTAATCCTTTTAGGTTAGAATTTTTATTTTGATCATTTTTAAATAAGTACACGCATCTCATACTTCTTTGATTTCCATTATCTTACACTTTGTCATATTTTTATACTTGAATTGCATCGATTCAATTTGGTTGTAACCCATAATATTTGGGACATTATTCTGATGAGACTCATCCCCATTTGTAAATAATTTGTACCCCCACCCCCGGATACTCTTTTGTAATAGCTTAGAATTTAATTCTCGCACTTTATGCTTTGTTAAATATGCCATGATTAGATATTAGGGTTTGTATGCGAAAATCTAAAATCGATTGTTAGTTGACCTAATACAAAGACAAATGCATGAAAATTAATACACCATTCACACTTGCACCTCTAGGGTAACCTCGCTTGTTTCCTCGGAAATGCAATCATGTCCCTCGAGTATGAGACACTCTAGAAAATGCCCCTTCGATAAACAAATATCGTAGTCCCTCGATGACCCACGATGTTGCCTTTGATAAAACGATCTCGTCCCTTACAAAATTGCTAGAGCGTCTCACAAGTTGCCTTCAATGATTGTATATGATGACCCGCGCCTGTCCCGTTTAACATCCTAGCGCAAGGTTGTTCACTAAATACAATAGTGAAACAACACTGTTAAAAGGGTTAAAACATAAGAAAGATCTTTGAGTAAAATAGGCTAGACAACTCTTAGTTACTTGATCAAAAATCTTGCAAAACATCCTTGCCATTTTTCAAACACACTTCACAACACAACTTCAAAACAACTTTCAAAACATTGAATTATCTTTTCAAAAAGACACACACCTTTGTATATATTCAAACAAGAATCATTACAAAGGTTGCCTAGACAAGGCATCTTTTTTCAAAACATTTTCAAAACCACACACACAAAGCACCATTTCAAACAATTGAAAAGCAAAGGCAAGTGATCTAAATACAAGTAACTAAGAGCCCATGGATAACCATGGATGAAAAGGGTGCTAGCACCTTCCCTTTTCATAATCTACCCCCCGAACCCACGAAAACATCTCAAAGGTCTTTCCTGTGCTTTTTGACCTTTCCTTAGGATAAAATAAAAAGTCGGTGGCGACTCTTGCTAAACCGAACAAGTGCGAAAACAAACGCAAATCACAAGTCAGTTCTCCCACCGTATCACAGGGAGCAAGAGGGAGACCAGTTGTAGTAGCGGTCTTTGTGTCGGTCTTAGATACAGGGAGGATTCCGCGATCGAGTCTTCTTTTCTTTGTCACCCCTGTTCCTTTTATGTTCAGGGGATCTTCGTTCCTTGCGTGGGGGAGTGTGATCGTGCTTCTTGACAGCTTCGGGTTGGGTCCTCTCCATTGCAGGACCTTGCCTAGTACGGAGGGAAGAAGGGCTTCGAAAATCGTCCCGTCTGTCTCTCCTCGAGGGAGATCGGGAGTGTTCCTCATGTCGTCGGGGAGGAGGAGTTCGTGAATCAGATCTTCGGTGATTTTTGGGGGACCGATGGGTCTGTTCAAGCATCATCAGGCGTTCACCCTGCACGAAAATCATATAGTTTGTTTGGTTGATTGCTGTGAACAATGCCTTGGTCGTAGAATCAACATTCTCAAGAATGGGGATCTCCTAATATACTGCGGGATCATAGTCTTTTTGAGGAGGATTATCGCGAGGTTGCGAGCTGGTAGAGGAAGACGCGACTATCCCGTCCCCGAGGTCCTGCTCAGGGGCGGAAGCATTGTTATTATTGTCAGCATCAAAAAAGTGAACATTTTGATCATCGTTGTTAGCTTAGTCGGCCATGATGATCAGAAGGTTGAGAAAGTTGCTTTGATCTTAGGTAAATGAAAGACATGGAAGTTGGATTTGCACAGAAGGTGCCACTGATCGTACCTGATCATAAGGAAATGTCACAGGCCCACGAGCTTGAGTTGAACGGTAGTTCTTAAGTGATGTGGAAGAGAGTGTACCTACAAGGCACTCCGATGCCAAAGTAAGAACAAGAGAAATCAGAGCGCAAGTACTATAGTGAGAGAGCGAGTGAATGAATACTTGACTCTCTCATGTGAGAGGGTATTATATCCCTCATCGTTGTGCCAAGATCTTCAGTGTTGGGTCATGATAAGGCCCAATAATGAAGACTTACGGGGTTACGTGTGTATGGAGTCCAAATGTGGCCCCCTCCCTGGATAACTGCCTCGAGAAAATAAGGAAGATGGAGGTTATGGTCCCAATAATCTGTCATCTCTCTTTATTTTCTCTATTTTGACTAAAACATGTTGAAATATTAAATTAGATTTATTAAAATATTATATTAGATTAGATTTGATTATATTTAATATTTAAATATAATCCAAGTTGTGTAGACCCAAGCCCAATTAGGGTTGTATATAAAGATTCCTAGTCTGTATCATTATTTGTACAATTCACTAATATAAATTATTATTTCCTTTATTATTCCATCTTTTTCTCCTCACTAAAGTACCTCACACACTAACAAATTGGTATCAGAGCTTCCGGTTATTGTTCTTGATTAAGTTTTCAAGAATTTCACGTCAGAGATCGTGTTTCTAGGGCAAGTGAATCAACCGCTGTAAAGATGGCTAGTGATAAGGGAATTTTGAATTCTCTTCCAATGCTTGAGACAGGAATTGGATCCGATGGAAAAAACAGATGCAATCCTTGTTTGGCTTCCATGAAACCCTAGAAGTGTTACCGACGGTGTTCTTGCGTTGGATACAAATGTAACCGAAGAATAGAAAAAAGCCCACAACGAAATCAAGAAGAAAGATTGCAAGGTTGCTTATTACATTCAGACGACGGACGATGCTGCTAATTTTGACAGATTCTCTCATGCTGAAATAGCGAAAGAGGCATGGGATATTGTAGTGAAGTATTACAAAGGAGGTGAGAAAGTCAAGGTTGTCAAGTTACAAACCTTGCGTCAGTAGTATGAGTTGTTGTCGATGGGAGAAGATGAAAAAGTTGCAGAATATGTGTCGAAGGTTCAAACACTCGTCCATCTCTTGAAGGATTATGGTGAAACTGTAACTGATAAGATGATAGTTGAGAAGGTAATGAGAATGTTGACCTCTCACTTTGATCATGTTATCGTATCTATTCAAGAATTTAACAATCTTGAAACCACTAAAGTGGAAGATTTGGTTGGTTCGTTGGAGGCGCATGAGATGAGGATTGTCGAAAGCAAAGGAGTGCAAGACTTGATATAGGCTCTGCAAGCTCAGTCATGGAAAAAGGATGGTGGTTCCAACAAATTCAAAGGCAAGTTCGATAAGACTCAAGGCAAGAATTCTTGGTCGAAATCTCATAAATATCAAGTCGAAGATGAAGCTTCTAAATTCTCGAAAGGAGGAGGAGGTAACTATCGAAAGGGAAAAGTGGAGAAAAAAATGTGTGCAATGCTATAACTGTGAAAAGTGGGGTCATGTAACCATGAATTGTTGGTGCAAAAAATACAGGGGATCGACAAGCAAGGACGAAGGAGCGAACCTTGCACGCCAAGATTCAGACAATCCTGAAGATGATATGGTGGTTATGGCTGAAGTTGTAGATAACCATGTCAAATCCAAAATCTGGTTTCTTGACACAAGCTGCTCAAACCACATGAATGGTCGAAAGGAGTGGTTGGAATATTTTGACAAGTAAAAGAAGAGCAAGGTAAAACTTGTTGATGATAGTTCATTGCAAGCAGAAGGTAATGGAAATATAGTCTTTCAAATGATTAATGGAGGGAAAGTGAAACTTGCTAAGTGTTGGAGAACTATTCGAAAAAGGTTTCTCAATTGTCATGAGAGATGGTGTTTTGAAATTGTTCGAAACCAAGAACAATTTGGTCTTAAAATCTCTGTTTTCGAAGAACATGACATTTAAGAATATGATCAGTTCGACTGAAGTTCAATGTTTGAAAACTATTGTTGACCACAATGTCGATGAAGAAACTAATGAAGTAGAGGTGGAAGGAATTATTGAGAATCCAGTCAAATTCGAAGAAGAAGCATTTGCTGACATTCCCAGCACAGTCAAATTCGAAGAGGATGTGGCTGAAACAAGCCAAAGACCTTAAAGAAATAAAGTTCATCCAACATGACTTCGTGATTATAAAGTGGTGGGTGATGATGGAGTCACGTCGGGTGGAGAATTAGTTTATAGTGAAGCTTTGAAGACTAAACAGTGGAAGTTAGCTATCGTTTAAGAGTTACAGGAAATCAAAAGAAACAACACATGGAAGTTAGTCGAATTGCCAGCACATACAAAAGTTATCAAAGTAAAGTGGGTATTCAAGTTGAAACATAATGTTAATGGCTTGATAGCAAGACATAAAGTAAGATTAGTAGCTCGAGGGTTTCTTCAAAGAGAAGGACTCGACTACTCTGAATTTTTTCTCCAGTAGCAATATTGGAGATTGTTCGACTAGTGGTTTCATTGGCATGCAACCAAGGCTAGTCGACATTTCATTTAGATGTGAAATCAGCATTTCTGAATGGTCCTTTAGAAGAAGAGGTCTATGTCACACAACCTCCAGGGTTTGTGATTCAGAAGGAAGCAAGTAAAGTATATAAGTTGTACAAAACACTATATGGCCTTAAGCAAACACCTAGGGTATGAAATAAGAAGATCGACTTATACTTAGTCGAATTGAGATTTGTCAAATGCAAATCTGAGTATGGTGTCTATGTTCAGGTTATAGCATAAGTTATAACAATCATTTTCTTATATGTCGATGACTTACTAGTAACTAGAAATATCTTGGAGAACTTATTGAAGCTCAAAGAGCTAATGATGAAGGAATTTTAAATGTTTGATCTGGGAAAATTGTTTTATTTCTTAGGTATGGAATTTCAAATGTTGAAGCAAGGTATGATGCTACATCAAATGAAGTATGTTAAAGAAATACTCAAGAGATTCAGAATGGATGATTCAAATCATGCATCCTCACTTGTCGAACCAAATGTAAAATCAAAGAAGAATGTAGAGGAAGACAAAGTCGATGTAACTTTGTTCAAGCAAATTGTGGGATCTCTGAGGTATATGTGCAATAGTCGACCTGGTATAGGTTTCGTTGTAGGATTAGTAAGAAGATTATGAGTGAACCAAGAGTGTCACATATGAAGGCTGCAAGAAGAATCCTGAGATATTTGAAGGGTTTGATAAACTGTGGAATACTATTTCAACGAGACTCTGAAGACAAAGAAGCAATAGTTAATTGTTTTTCAGATGATGGTTGGTATGGAGATAAGGAAGATCGAAAAAGCACAATTAGATATTTCTTTCAAGTATTTGGTGTCACAATCTCATGGTATTCGAAGAAACAACCTGTGGTGGCATTATCTTCTTGTGAAGCCGAATATATAGCAAGATCCTATGCTGCATGTCAAGCAATTTAAATCAGATCTGTACTTGAAGAAATTAAGGTCGAAGTGAAGAAACCTCTTATATTGCAAATTGACAACAAGTCAGCCATAAATCTGGTGAAGAATCCAATTCTGCATCGAAGAAGTAAACATATTGAAGCAAGGTTTCACTTCTTGAGGGAAAAGGTAAATCAATGTGAACTTGAAGTAAGACATTGCTCGAGTGAAGCACAGTTGGCCGATATTTTCACCAAAGGATTGAAGATTGACAAATTCCTGTATTTGAGAAAGAAATTAGGAATAGTTCAGATTGATTATTTTTTAGGATGTTCGACAACTTGGATTATGGGGTTGTGTTGAAATATTAAATTAGATTTGTTAAAATATTATATTAGATTAGATTTGATTAGATTTAATATTTAAATATAATTCAAGTTGTGTAGACTTAAGCCCAATTAGAGTTGTATATAAATAGTCCTAGTTTGGATCATTATTTGTACAATTCAATAATATAAACTCTTATTTCCTTTATTATTTCATCTTTCTCTCCTCACTAAAGTGCTTCACGCACTAACATAACAAAACAAAGTAAGATAATAAGAATAGTAGTAATAAAAAAGAAAGTGTTTGTAACATCAATATCTATTTTGACTAAAAAACAAAATAACATAATAATAATAATAATAATAATAATAATAATAATAATAATAATAAAAGAAATTGTTAATAACATTATTGATGATAATAATAATAAAATAAAGAAAAAGGAAAATTATTTATAATAATAACAACTAAAAAAGAACACTTAAGAAAAGAGAATTTTATCATGAAACTTTTTTTAATTAAAATAAATAAAAGAGAAAAATAATTAAAAGCATAAAAATGTATTACATATAAAAAGTGAAGAGGACTCATGTCTTACATATTTTTTGAGATTTTTAAAAAAAAAAAAGTGATACAAAATATATAAATTTAAACAAAACTAATAAAAGTCCATATTTTTTAATATTTTTTCCATATAAAATATATAGAAAAATGTCATTTCTATAAAATATATAAATTTAAACAAAACTAATAAAATATGTCATTTCTATATAAAATATTTTTTCTATATATAATTCACTTCCAATACACAAGCTCTCAAAAGATCCTCAAGCAACGGAATCATCCTCTCAGTCTGACCATCTGTTTGCGGATGATAAGCAAAACTCAAACTCAAATTTATACCCAAAGAATTTTGTAAACCTTCCCAAAATCTCGAGGTAAATCTTGTATCCCAATCTGACACAGTGTTAGACGGAATACCAAGCAAACTGACAATCTTCCCAATGTCCACAATAACCCAAATAGCTTCACAAGTACTCGGTGTTCTAGGTAAATGATCAGAAAAATAGCAAGTGTACTATTTTGCCTCTTGTAATAACACAGAAAATTCCCTGAATGTCGATCTCAAGGACTGCACGAAATTACCTAGTTTAATACGAGGTTCAATTATATAAAACTCAATGTGGGATTTTGATTTGGTAATTGTACTTAACAATAATTAAAAATATGGAAGTTAAATTATGACTTTTTTACTAGTGTGAATACTATGTTAGAGGTGAGTGTGTGGTTTTCCCTATAATGACCTTCACTATTGATCTCTTCTACAAGTTCATTACCTTCAACTACCGGCCCTTTAGATTATTTTCCCCTAAGTCCTTAGTGAGAAAACCTTTAACCATCCATCCTAAATCTTAAGTCCATAGAAATATCTGATGGAGTCAAGTTTATCTTATCAAGGGTTAAATCTGGTGACGATGGGGTACCCTAGTGCTAGGTAATATCTACTATAGCCTAATCGTAAAAAATCTTAACAATCGCGGTCTAGATAGTTGTTAACCGTAACTCAATCCTAATTGGTCCGATCAGGAAAGCATTAGAACCCTTGAACGATTAAATTGAAAGGAAACTACTGTATTAAAAATTAATAATTCATAGTCAATACATTTGTAAATCAGGGACACCCCCTAGCATTTGGGGGTTTAGCCGTACATAATATTCAAAGAGATTTCAATAAAATCAAAGATAGACATTACACAAATTGATGGTGAACTCTAATCTTCAATTGCTTCTGCTCGTGAAAGGTCTTTGTTCTCCCAAAACTTGCATAGACTTCAATCTTCTATAGTGAAATTATTCTTTGTTCCCAAAGTCACTTTCTTCTTCTCACAAACAGTTTTTTATAGCATTAGGTCATCCTTCAGCAATACAAAATGTCCAAAGTACCCTTAATGATCCAAGAATACAGCAAAATCTCAAAATTGGAATGTTAAGCGCCTAGGCTGACACGGGTCGTGTCACCGGACACGGGCACCCATGTTAGCATCTATGATCTGCTCCTTTCAACCTTTTGGCCCAGCTGAATTGACACGGGTCGTGTCGTGTGACACGGGAACCCGTGTCAGCGCCTATGATCCTTCCTCCAAAAACACACGCTTCAGCTGACTAGACCCGGGTCGTGTCGTGTTGACACATGTTCCCATGTAAGCTTCTGCCTTGCTCCAATATTCATTTTTTTTTCAAATTCTCCCCCTGACATGGCACGTGTCAGGCGACGTGGCCACCCGTGTCAGGGCTCCTGAAGCACTTCTTTCTGAACTTCTAAATTTTGCACTTTTCTGCCCTAATTTGTCCTGTTTTATTATTTTAAACCTGAAAACACAAAAATACCAAACCACAACATAAAATGCGGTAAAATGCAATAAAACACCAGTCAATTAAAAGAAAAGATGACCCAAATAAAGGCATAATCCTTGTGTAAAAACCACTAATCAGTAAACCAGAAACAAAATGCATATAAGTACAATCCCATTTCCATTCAGGAATATATAACAATTGTAATAAACCAGATGGATTATGATGTTCAATCTTCGACTTCTGACAAGTCAAACAAGAATACACCAATTCCGCAATCTCTTTCTTCATACCTACGAACCAAAATAATTTCCTTAAATCTTGATACATCTTAGTGGCTCCTGGATGAATACTCAATCCACTACGGTGCCCTTCCTCAAGAATCCTCTTCTTCAAATCAGCTATATTCAGAACACAAACTCTATCACGGTGTTTCATGATACCATTCTCATCAATCTTAAAATCGCCACCTCGACCTTGGTTGTCAACGTCAACTTACCCACCAAAATCAAATCATATTTCTGACATTCTCGAATCTCATCAAGAATTCCACTAGTAAGCTTCAGCATACCAATCTTAACATCCATAAGAAGTCTCTTCACAAGCCAAACTCATGTCTAGAAATTGCTCAAGTAATTACAACTCTTGCGCCATAAACATCGACATATGTAAAGACTTCCTACTTAATGCACCAGCTACAACATTCGCTTTACGAGGATGGTAATTCAAACCAAAATCATAATCCTGCAAGAATTCCAACCATATTCTTTGCCTCATATTCAACTCTTTCTGATCAACAAATACTTTAAACTCTTGTGATCACTGAATATATCAAATCTCGATCCAAACAAATAATGCCTCCAAAGTTTCAATACAAACACGACAGTAGATAACTCAAAATTATGAGTCGGATAATTCCTTTCATGTACTTTAAGTTTCCTTGAAGCATAATCTACAACTTGTCGATTATGCATCAATAAAATCATAGCAGCCTATTACTCATATGTGAGACATCCGTTCAAATTGATCAAAAATTAGTTCGTATGATGATCACATGACACGAAGAGTTTCTTTAAGAATCTTTAGAGTTTCCTCTTCAGATACATCTCTAACTATGCTTTGTACTTAAGTCTCTTTTTCGATTTTCCTCCTTTTTCATTCGGACAGTCAAATTAAGGCAATGATGTTTATTGATGATCATCATATGCGCAAGACTGATCAAGAGATATTTTTGCTCAGGAACCAAATAAGAGCTTTTGCTCCTTTATAAATTCAGATGAAATTTTCAAAACTTTTCAGTTTATATATTGTCCTTTATGGACGACGTTTGGGGATCAACCCCCTTTGGACTAAATAACCTGGTGAGGGCTACCCAACTTAGCGAGCCAGTTTCCTTTTACCTTCTTTTCATCATTTGGTTCCAAATTTATTTCTTTCTCCTTCAATCATATATGCATGTGAATCTATGTTATGCTAGACTGTGAGGATAAACTACCTTAGGAGTACTTCTCAAGATTCAAGCACTATGGTACAAATCTACATGTTAGACTCGTATCCCTGTCACGTTATTCTCAGCTTCCTACCCTCGAACAACCATCTGTTTGTCTCTATATACTATTCCCTAACTCTATGAGACTCAAGTTCTTGATCAAAACAAAAATTTCTGTCCAACTTGAAGGACTTCAACTCGTGGATTTACACAGCAATTCGCAGAGCACTAACAAATAATTCGAAAAGAAGAAAAGAAATAAAACCCCCCCAAACTTGAACTAAACATTGACCCTAATGTTTTGGAACAAGCTCGAGAAGGTGACTCACAGAGGGTAATGCAACACATGAGCCTCCTACCTCTCACTAGTAAGACTCCCTTTTTATTACCTACAAATAAAACAAAAAGAAAAACTAAGTTATTAAAAGCGTGGTTTGCCTCCCACGAAGCGTTGCGTTTAACGTCACATGGCTCGATGTGTCATCCCCTTATGGGGGGTACTTCATCTTCCACACCTTGTTACTTGTTTCATTCGCAATCCAGATCTCATTCAGATCAAAAGTTTCAACCCATTTGTGCTTCCAGCCACTTCAAACTTCCATCTTTTCAGCTTGGTGTTCCTTCTTCTTTCTCTTCTTTCCTTGTTGACTGCAATTATGAATTTTTATTGATGCCACCTGAGAGATTTTTCCTGAGACTTCTTCTGGTTGAGATTTTGAATTGTTGCCTTCTCCTTCTGTTTTGATCATTCCGGCCGAAGATTTATCCTTTCCATCTGCACCTTGCTTCTTGATTTCTAACACCTTTAAGATTATCTCCTCATCAAATGATTTCAGGGTCAGATTACCTGTCTCGATATCAAAATAGCATCAACTAGTCAGCATAAATGGTCAACCAATAATGATAGGAGTCTCTTCATCTTCAGGTATGTCCATGATCTGAAAATCAATTGGGAAAAAATTTTGTCAATTTCCACTAATACATCTTCAGCTATCCCATATGATTTCTTGATGGTGTGATATGCAAATTTCAATTTTGTTCCACTCCCTCTTATATTCTCAATACCGAGCTTCTTGAAAATTGATAATGGCATCAAACTCAAACTAGAGCCAGAATCAACTAGAACCCTCTTGAAAGCTCCATCTTTTATTGTGCATGGTATTGCAACTGACCCCGGATTCCTCTTCTTGACATGTATTTTCTCTCGGGCGCAATTTTACACAATTTCTCATCAATGGGTATCTGTCCATCTTCTGTTGATTTCTTTTTTGAAAGTACCTCCTTCATGAATTTTTGGTACAATGGCATTTTCTCGAGGGCTTCAAAGAATGATATGTGGATTTCTAGCTTTTTGAAATTTGACAAATTTCTCAAAATCTTTTTCTTTTGTGTCCTTCTTTTCCACTCGAGATGGATACGACAACTTAGTTTTTGGTTTAGTCTTTTCTTCAACTGGCTTTACAGGTGATGCCACTTCTTCCTTTTTTTTTCTTGTTCTCTCTCACTTCCAGCTCTACTTCTATGGTATTGTCATCAAACCTCGCCTTATCTTCTTTTTCTCTAGCGGAATTCTCACTCCTTATTTTGATAGCATTCACATTCTCATGACTTTTCTTATTTTCTTGTGCTTGCAGCGCTACCTGTTGTGCAATCTGCCCCATTTGAACTTCCAAATATTTTATTGCAGTTGTGATACTTCTATAATTACTCTTTGTCTCTTCTTGAAACTGAGAGGTCTGGGCAGCCATCTTTTCAATAGCCACCTCCCACTCTTCCTTCTGAGGAGCTTGTTGTTGTTGATCTTTCTAGAAGAAATTAGGATGATTCTTTCACCCAGGATTATAGGTGTTAGAATATGGGTTGTTTTTCCTCAAGAATTTTATCCCCTCAATTTGTTATGGTTTTGCAAGACATTTCATAGTACTATGCGGTCCACTACAAATTTCACAAGCTACCTTATGTACCTGTTGAACCTGAGCTACCTGTTGAGTACCCATGTTTATTGCTTTCAGCTTTTTCTCTACTTCTGCAGCAATGGCTTCGTCAATTTTTAGTTGCTTATTAATTTCCAACTTAAACTTAATCACTCCCTCTGGTTTGCTTGCAACTCTATCATATAGCTCCAAATGCTCATTTGCAGCAATTGCTTCAATAATTTTCTTCACACCAGTGGTTGTTGCAAAGTTGGATGAGCCACCAGTTGTTGTATCAATAAGCTGCTTTGTTTTCATTCGGAGGCCATTTACAAACATCTGTATTTGCTCAGTTTGACTCATGTTGTGCGTGGGACAGGATACCAGTAACCTCTTGTAAGTATGACCTAATGATTCTCCTTCTTTCTGCTTAAAATTCACAATTTCATATCTTTTGCTAATGTAAACAGCAGTAAGAAAGTATTCATCAAGAAAAATCTTCTCCATCTATTCCCAAGTGGTGATACTTCCAACAGGCAATGAGTAAAAACACTCTTCAGCGTCTTCAGATAGCGTGAACGGGAACATCCTTAATTTCTTGGCTTCTTCATAGTGCCCCTTGTAGCGGTAGAAATGTTGAGACTAAGCCATTGGATTGACTTAACTCGTACATATCAAAATAAAAATCGCCACCACACTTTATTGTTTCCAAAGGAATGCGAAAAGAGTGAATAACCCAACAAGGAAGGGGAGAGAATCTAAGGTACGGGGGTTGCTTATGCAAAGGGAAGGTATTATCACCCTAAACATTTATGGTACTCCGCAAGAACCTCTTTGAAAATTTGTATATTTTGGCTATAAATGTTGTATACAAAAACATATGGTGGAGATGAGAAGAGAAGTATTTCTTACAATTTTTTCAGCCGTTGCAGTTGCGAACCTTTGGTGCCTACATACCACCTTCCATGCAATAGGGGATCAGGGTACTCGTAGTTCACCTTTAAAAATTTTAAAACACATGTGTGTTGGTTAACTTTAAGAGATGAGGCATCATCATCTTATCTGAGTTGAAGAACATACTTACTACCCACGATTATGAGAAAGAAGAATTTGCATCATCTCAAAGTGGAGGATATGGCTTGGATTTTAAAATCAACAAAGCCTCGCTCAACATCCAAGTGGAAAACATCTCACTTCACTACATATCGTAGAAGTATAGTAGCTCGCATCACTATAAGGATTGACAAGAGTCTAATATTTTGAGAAAATTTTAAAGTAAAAAGCCAAAGCGGAAAAATGGTTTGAATAAGATTGATTGACTATTAGTCTTCTCACAAAAAATGTCAAAGTATGATTATGTTGGTTAAAGTTTGATTAAGAAAATATTTTTTTGAAAATGCATGGACCTAAGTCTAAGTTTATTATGAAATATGTTCAAGTTTAGGAAACAAGAATAGTTTTGAAAGGAGGGAGAATATTTTTGAAATTAAAGAAGATGGGAGGAGATGAAGGGACTATCCTAAAGCATAAAGTATAAGCTAGGGAAAAGAACCATCTAACCAACAAGAAGCCAACACTTGATACAATGAGTCAATGTAGAATTCTCATGCTTTAGATTTGAAACCAAACAAGAAAAGGTAATAAACCTCTTAAGAATACCAAGCTTCATATGCATTAAGTCTTCACAAAAATTAGGCAGAGTAACGACTGTATACAGATGAATTCCCAATCACAGACAAAGCCTATAATCAAAATAACTTGCACACAAAGAAAACAAACAACCCAATGTCTCGAGGTAAACCCCAAGAACTCTATACAAAACAACAATAGAAGTCAGAAGGTCTCAAGGTAGGTCGAGGTCTCTACTCCTAAGTTCAAGAAGTCCATAACTCCCAAAATGCCAAGGATAGTAACCAAGTAGTCCAAGTAACATTAAAGGTTTTTATTGTTCAAGTTGATTATTAGGTATCTTCAAAAAGAAAATGAAATTCTCAAGTGAGCAAAACAAAATTACATAAAGATAAATGCTCAAGTGAGCAAAGAGGAAAATTGCATGAAATGTAAATGCTAAGATAAATGGTGCATAATAGTAAAGGCGTAAAGTAAAAACATAATATAAAAGTCAATTGTTAATGAGTTAAAAATTAGAGGTTAGTTGAATGACCATCTTGAATCTTACATTTGAAAACTCATTAGAAGATTGATAAAATCAGAGCCTCTCAATAACAAGTTTCATTTGCTTTTTGTCAAGTATATCATTCATTTCCAAATCTCAAGGCAACAACAAATGATCAACGATGTTTAAATGATTCACTTAGTCCAAAATTTATGAAAGTCCAATAGAGGATTGAAAAGAACAGAGCCTCCTAACAATGAACCTCAAGGTTATTGGATCAAAGGTTTCAAGTTAAACATATTTGGGCTTGCAAACATAGGTTTGGGTCACGGATGATCATTTCTCGAATCGGGACAAAATTTAGCTATGTTAAGCAATCGTAAGTGGACTTATGTAGAAGTCGCACCTATTTTGAGGACGGTCAATAGCAATCTATGTGTCATATTTTTGGAGTGATGATATATAAATCATCCTCTAACAACATATAGCACAAAAGAGAAGGGGATAAGATGAAGAGGGAGGGGATATATTTGAATCAAAAAATTTAATCAAACTATCATTAAAATCATCCATCCATTTTAGTGGAGTTAAACTCAACACTCAAGATCCAATAATATTAATGAAGTTTATGATCAACAATCACATAGCCAGAATATATTAAAAAAATAAATTGCAATTAATGAATAAAATAAAAAGAAAAATGACTTTTAAATTGTTTTTAAAATGAAAATAAAAGGTAAAATAGCAAACTATATTCAAAGTATCAAAGAAAAAATTAAAGAGAGCATAGAAAAATCAAAAATGACCTCAAATATTTTTATAAATTTTTTGGTAATTTTTTAAAACAGAAAATTATTTTTAAACTAATTAAAATCACTCAAATAATTGAAAAAAGGATCAAAAATAGTAGAAGTCAAAATAAAATTCTATAAAAATTTCAGAAGGTCGAAAATAAGGAAAATTATGTTTATAAAAAAAATAGAATTTAAAAGTATCAAAAAGCAACTTTAAATAATTAAAAACAAGTTAAATTAAAGGAAAAATTATAAAAAATATCAAATATGAAAATAAAATCATGAAAAAATAAAAATTAGAAAGAGAATATTTGAAAATATTTTTGTGAATTTTTTCATAATTGTTTAGTCAAAAATGAATTTTCTATGATTTTTTGAAGTATAATTCAATTAAAATCAAAAAATAAAAATAAAACTAAAAAAGATAGACCATTGGATGAATGTCAAAACGCGTTAGTAATCAGATCCAAGGGACCTGGTGCCCTGTACATAACATGGTCCTTAGTGAATAAATTATTGGATCAATTATTAAATAAGATTTTTGAAAAAAACAAGTGGCGCATTATCATTGGTTGAGAGTTGACACGCTAGTCATCTTCAACCTCTAGCCACACAAATTGCAGGTTTCTCATACTGTAAAATCAGGAGCTCAGACCTATGTCATTCGCTTCGTCTCATCAAGACAAAAGCAATCGTACCCTTGTAAAAAATTTATTTAAGGTGTAGCGTAGTCGATTTGCAAAAAACCAGAAGGAAAAATTTGAATAGGTATTTGAAAATTCATGGCCAAAACTCACTTCCAGTTGAAAAAAATGTTGCGAATAGTATCAGAATGATGAGAGCTTAATTATAGTAACAAATTTTGAGGGAATTGATGAAGGAATCTACCTATTGAAGTTCAAATTCAGAGCTCTGAAACTTGACTTGACAAGCACGAATTAGGATGCTTTAGGTCTTGGTTCTTCTTCTGTTAGCTTCAGTGAAGTTCAAGGATGAAGAATTGACAAATAAAATGGATTGAGGAAGTCTGTAAAACCAAATTTAAAGTTGTAGAAAAGTGGGTTATGGAAAGAGTTTGGCAGGGTGATTCTGGTTGTTCAAGCTTGAGAAAATGAATGCAATATGTCCCTCTATTTATAGGACAATGAATGGTGAAAAGAATTATAAGCAAAAGTGAAGTTTGGAGGGAAAACAAAGGAAGCTCGAAAATGAGAAAGTGTGACTTGATTTTGATAAAAACTTAGGTAATTCTTGCGTTTTTATCCTTAATTCAACTTTGGGAACTTGGTTAAGCATGGTTAAATCAAAAACGCGTGCTAATTTGGTGTTTAGAAGCCACATTATGAATTTCAAATTCTGACTTTGGGGAAAATTTCAGTTTCAAGGTACCATCTTTGAATCCATGGTGTTCATAGCTCAAGGGGTCTTAGGGCATGATTCTTGAAGCTTTTGAAAGATAATTTCACAATATTTTCAATCTGCCAATAATGAGATCAAATGGATGCTTGAGCCATAAGTTGTGATGAATCAAAGTTGAGAAAAAGATGTTGACTTTTTGTACTTGGAAAAATTCTAAGTTTTTTCTTCAAAAGTGACCTATAATGTTTTGATTCCAAACAAGGCCTTGCTTCAAAATTGAGCTTTGATTAATGATGCTAGCTTGAAGTAGACTTCCCAATGAGCATTGTGAAACTTGAATCACTCAAAAATACCAAGTATTGAAAAAGTAATGGCCTTGTAAAATTGGTGAAAAATCATGAGGTGACCCATAATCTTTTGGGTTCTTAGGGAATATTTCCCTCATTTTCAAGATTTGCACATAAAATAAGAGTTAAATTTAATATCATTAAGATAATTGTAGAAAAATAATGGGCTCAAGGAGATAAAAATTGACCAAGTTATGATCTTTTGAAATTACATAAGAAAATTTGATGGCCTATCTAGAAGACTTGTAATATTTCTTCATCATTAGGCATCTTCCACACCAGATTTTCTTGAAACTCTTGAAGTGATTAGTTGATAACCCTTTAAAGAGAAGCGTTTATTTGGAATTACTCAAAAATCTTAAAAGATGAGCAAGATATAGTCCTCAAAAGTTCAAAACCATATCTCTTCAAGCACCAAAATGACTTGGAAACCCTTTTCAAATTTGACAAACTTTCTTGCACAATAACTTTTTCCATGTGAATAAAGGTTGTTTTGGATGATAACAAGAACTCATAGCAACAATAACCACCTCCAAATATTAAATATTGAGAGAGTTATATACTTGTGATCAAAGAATCAAGAATTTGTCCAATTAGGTCAAACTTCTTCAATCAATCCTTGCATCTTTTGAATTTATTTGTTAAATTGAGGGATGATGAATCATACTAGACCTTGTCATGATATTACTTTAAAGCATATTCAATGATGGAGCTTGAATCTCAATGAAGCTTTGTTTGAGAAGGCATGGAAATAAACTCATGAACCTATTAATCAACTTGATGAAATGTGTTGTGCCATCACCTATAATATCATCAATTAGAGCAAAAATTCATTGTATTTAATAGTTAAAATTTAATTAATACAAAACACAAATGATCACAATATACAAATCAAGGTGCTTGGTGATTCCTCATGAGCGAACCTATAGATAGGGAGAAGAACCAAACCCTAGTGTGATCTTGTTGTGATTGAGTTGATATGAGATGATAGAGGAATCTTAGGGGGGGAAATTGGGATACAACACCCCTCAATCTTCAAATTAGTGCTCACGGTGAGAAATCTCTATAAATTCTTATTGGCAACTTCATTGATCTTTCTGGTGAAAGATCTGTTCTCGAGCTGGCATATAGTTGAAGGATACAGTTGAAAATTTGCAACATTGACCGGTTGATTCACAATAGTCAACCGACCTACTGGAGCATTGGCTCCTCCATAATCCCTAAGAAGTCTCTCAGGTGGTGGTGGGTCTTCAGCCATTGGTTTTTTCTCTTCAGGCTCTGAACCGGAATGATCTGATGAACCTTCGGACTCATGTCTAACTAACCGAGCTTATATGCGCCTTGCGTGAAAAGTTCTTTCTAATTCTATGTCAAAAGGAAATTCAGTTGATGACTTTCCTTGCATGCAAAGGTTAGGAAAAATCAGTAAAAACAAAAATATGGAAATAACAGAAAATAAAATGTTAGTTGCGGAGCAACAAAATTTTAATTGAACTAAAATTAAAGTCAATGATTAGGCAGTCCTCGGCAACGACACCAAAAACTTGATCGGAAAAATAGCAAGTGTACTATTTTTCCTCTTGTAATAATATGGAAAATTCTCCGAATGTCATCTCAAGGATTGCACAGAATTACCGAGTTTAATGCAATGTTCAATTAAGTAAAACTTAATGTGGAGTTTTGGTTTGGTAATTGTACTTAACAATAATTAACAATATGGAAGTTAAATTATGACTTTTTTACTAGTGTGAATACTATGTTAGGTGTAAGTGTGTGGTTTACCCTGTAATCACCTTCACTATTGATCTCTTCTACAAGTTCATTACAATTAACTACCGGCCCTTTAGATTATTTTTCCCTAAGTTCTTAGTGAGAAAACCTTTAACCATCCATCCTAAATCCTAAGTCCTTAGAAATATCTGATGGAGTCAAGCTTTATCTTATCAAGGGTTAAATCTGATGACTATAAGGTATCCCTAGTCCTAGGTAATATCTACTATATCCTAATCGTACAAAAACATTAACAACCGCAGTCCAACTGGTTGTTAACAATAACTCAATCCTAATTGGTCCGATCAGGAAAGCATTAGAAACCTTGAACGATTAAATTGAAAGGAAACTAATGTATTAAAAATCAATAATTCATAGTCAATACATTTGCAAATCAGGGACACCCCCTAGCATTTGGGGGTTTAGCTCGACATAATATTCAAATAGATTTCAATAAAGATAGACATTACACAAATTGATGGTGAACTCTGATCTTCAATTTCTTCCACTGATGAAAGGTCTTCGTTATCCCAAAACTTGCATAGACTTCAATCTTCTATCGTGAAATTATTCTTCATTTCCAAAGTACCTTTATTCTTCTCACAAATAGGTTTTTATAGCGTTAGGTCATCTTTCAACAATACAAAATGTTCAAAGTAACCTTAGTGATCCAAGAACACAACAAAATCTCAAAATTGGAATGTTAAGCGCCTAGGCTGATACGGGTCGTGTCACCAGACATGGCCACCCGTGTCAGCGTCTATGATCTGCTCCTTTCAACCTTTTGTCCCAGCAGAATTGAAACGGTCCATGTCATGTGACACGGGAACCCATGTCAGTGCATGTGATCCTTCCTCCAAAAACGCAAGCTTCAGCTGACTTGACACAGATTGTATCGTGTTGACACAGGCACCCGTGTCTCCTTTTGCCTTACTCCAATCTTCATTTTTTTCGCAATTCTTCCCCCGACACAGCCCGTGTCAGGCGACATGGCCCCCGTGTTAGTTCTCCTGAAGCACTTCTTTCTGAACTTCAGAATTGTGCACTTTTCTACCCCGATTTGTCCTGTTTTATTATTTTAAATCTGAAAACAGTAAAATACAATAAAACACCAGTCAATTAAAAGAAATGATGACTAAAATAAATGCATAATTCATGTGTAAAAACCATTAATCAGTAAACCAGAAACAAAATCCATAGAAGTACTATCCCATTTCCATTCAGGAATAGATAACAGTTGCAATAAACGAGACGGCTTATGATGTTCAATATTTAACTTCTGACAAGTCAAATAAGAATACACCAATTCCGCAATCTCTTTCTTCATACCTACCCACCAAAATAATTTCCTTAAATCTTGATACATCTTAGTGGCTCCTGGATGAATACTCAATCCACTATGGTTCCCTTCCTCAAGAATCCTCTTCTTCAAATCAACTATATTTGGAACACAAACTTTATCACGACATTTCATGATACCATTCTCATCAATCTGAAAATCGCCACCTCGACCTTGGTTGATCAATGTCAACTTATCCACCAAAATCAAATCAGATTTCTGACATTCTCGAATCTCATCAAGAATGCCACTAGTAAGCTTGAACATACCAAGCTTAACTTCATAAGAAGTCTCTTCTAAAACCAAACTCATGTCTAGAAATTTCTCAAGTAATTCCAACTCTTGCGCCATCAACATCAACATATGCAAAGACTTCCTACTTAATGCATCAGCCACAACATTCGCTTTACCAAGATGGTAATTCAAACCAAAATCATAATCCTTCAAGAATTTCAACCATCTTCTTTGCCTCATATTCAACTCTTTCTGATCAACAAATACTTTAAAATCTTGTGATCACTGAATACATCAAATCTTGATCCAAATAAATAATGCCTCCAAAGTTTCAATACAAACACAATAGCAGTTAACTCCATATCATGAGTCGAATGATTCCTTTCATGTACTTTAAGTTGTCTTGAAGCATAAGCTATAACTTGTCGATTATGCATCAATACACCTCCTCAACCCATAAATGAAGCGTCAAAATACACAACAAATGGTTCTTCCCGGTCAGGCAAAATCAAAATAGGAGCGGTTGTCAAACTTCTCTTAAGCTCTTGAAAACCAGCTTCACACTGTGCAGTCCAAATAAAATTTTAACCCTTCCTAGTCAATTGCGTCAAAGGCAAGGCTAACTTGGTAAATCCTTTAATAAACTTTCGATAATAACTTGCTAAACCAAGAAAACTTCTAATCTTAGAAACAGATTTCAGAGCTTCTCTTTGAGACACAACCTCAATCTTCGACGGATCAACAACAATACATCCTTTGGATATCACATGACCAAGGAAACTCACTTCCTTCAACCAAAACTCACACTCAAAAAACTTAGCATACAACTTCTCTCTTTCAACACAGATAACACAATCCTCGGATGCTCGACATGATCTTCTTCACTCTTCGAATAAATCAAAATATTTTCAATGAACACAATAATAAACTTACTCAAATACTGATGAAAATTCTTGTTCATGTATTCCATAAATACACCATTTGCATTGGTCACACCCAACAACATCACTGAATACTCATAATGACCATATCTTGTTATTAAAGCAATCTTTTAAATATCTTCAGCTTTCACACGAATCTGATGATACCTAACCCTCAAATCTATCTTACTAAACACACTTGCACCAACCAACTGATCCATCAAATCATTAATACTCGGAAGTGGATACTTATTCTTGATATTCACCTTGTTCAATTGTATATAATACACACATAACCTCATAGAGCCTTCTTTCTTCTTGTTGTACCCCAAAATTTTCCCTCTCATTTTACTCAATACATACTCCTAGAGATCCTTAATTTGCTCAAGTTTGCCAAGAGTTAACCAGACAGACTCTCTCCTAAGGCAGTATGTCTCAAATTAGGGTTTCCATTTTCATCAAGATAGGTGAACTCCAAAGAATTCATATGCTCTCCATGGTCCTAATATGTTCTCAAGACCCTCTGTGTCAAATTTCAAGCAATGCACAAGAAGTTTGCTCAGTCAACTACTCAGATGCTTGAGAACGACTGTATTAGGTCAAAAGTCAACTATGGCCCACATACAGTCAAACTTCAAGATTTTGGGTCAACATCAACATTTTAAAGTGATATCCATCATTTTATCAAGGGTTGATCATGATTCTTCAAGGAATTCCCTAAATTCATCAAAACCCAAAAGTTGCTAAATTAGGGTTTCTCAGGAAAAGTCAACCAAACTTTGACCAAGCATAACTTCTTCATACTTTATCAGAAATTTCCCATCCAAGGCTCATTTTGAAGAGGATGAAATTCCCTAAAATTCATCTTCATCCCACAAGTTTAAAATATTCACTCATAAAAAGATAATAATTTCCACAATATAGGTCCTTTTGAAAAGTCAACAAAAACACTTTTTGGGTCAAAGCTCCTTACATGAACATGGAAGACCCAATTGAAATGAGACCAAAAGTGTTTCCTAGGGGACATCCTAAGATTTCTAAAAAGTCCAAGAACACCTCTCTAGGTTTAAAATTGGAGGAGATATGCCTTGTCAAAGTTGACCCTTTTTGCAAAATTGCCAAAAGTCAAATATGCTCAAAAATGCATTTTATTTACCAAATGGGCCTAGCATCTCATGATTGCACCTCACTTGTAGTATGGTCCACGACCCAGATATCTATCCACATGTTATTTGCTTCATTTTCCATTTTATTTTGATTTTTTATTAATTAAAATTTCAATTAAATCAAATAATTGGTAAATAATAGCAAAGATATGTTTTGATTTGATTTTTGGACAGGGTCTCAATCAAAATATGCTGAGATATCAAGACCAAAACGAATCAAGCATGATTGGTACAAAAATGGGATGATTTGGCTCAATTTAGCAAGTTTGTATATGGCCTGAAAATCAAATCAAATCTTCAAAACTTTCAAAGATACCAATCAATTTTATAACCCTAATTCGTTCTAGGATATATATTGAACATGTATAAGGCATAAAACAAGGGCTAGCAGTCGTGGAAGAGGAAGGAAAAACTCCAAATTTTCAAAGAAAAGTGTGAATCGATTTCAGTCCTACAGGCCATTTCAAGCCATCCTAGCATTGCCAATCAATTGTCGGACGTCTCAGGAAGCTATCTCAATCAATATCAAGCCCTCTTACGCCCAGAATCCGCCTGCAGGCCTCACACGGTTTGCCATATTTTTCAGATTCGATTATCACGATTTATACATTATGAGCATGTTTTAATAGCATATATGTGTTTGTTGTCATGTTTGCAAGCTGACTGAATAGTTTAATTGTATTTTTGAAGCCTATACGCGTATCTGCCATTGCTAGGGTTCACCTTGCATTTTTTGGGTTTTTGTATGCAGGTAAAATTAGACCACAAACAAGGTACCATGATGACCGTGACATCATAACCAGTGGAACCCTGGTCTTCAATTTCATTTATATTGCATTTTGTAAGTTTTTGAGTTGAGCGGGGTTATAGAAACGGAAAGTGTCTGTAGGTAAAAGGCCATTATCTAATACGACGGTTCCCTGGAGAAGACAGTGGTGTGGCAATCAACCATTGGGTCATTTGAATCTCGCGCGCATTTTTTCAGGTAACCACATTTTTTTATATTATGTTTTATTCTTATATTGTTAACAGACAAGCCAGTTGACCCAGTGGTGAGGCGCGTTGGTGGTGAACATAAGGACCTGGGTTCGATCCCAGGTCCCAGCAACATTGTTTTCTAGTTTTCCATTTACAGATCATATTCAGTTCTCATCCAAAGGCCTACTGTGTGCTTCCAGTAGCCAACCCGTGGATCCATCATTCAGCCAGATGTACGCCTCAGCACTAAAAGACCATGATGCACCCTCAAGTCAACGCCCCATGGGATCAGGCGCGTTGACTGGGCTCAGCAACCTTTGGGCCTGGGAATTTCAACTTTGCACCCCCTCCTTCAGCAATGCAAACAGGCCCATTTTTAATTAATTTTTTTATTTCTTTTATTTTAATTAATTTTTTTAATTATTTTTCAGCAAAAATTAATTATCTTTTTTATTAATCATGATATCAATAAATCACAAAATCACAAAAAGATCATTTTTTTTCATAAAATATTTATTTTAATTTAATTAGAAAATTAAATTAATTTAATTTCTTTTTTTCATAATTAAAAACAATTAGAAATTAGGGTTTAAGTAATTTGCAATTAAATTGTTTTCTTAAATAAAAATGCACAAAAAAATATTTTCTCTCTCAATTAGGGTTTTAGGTTATTTTAACATCTTCGCGTTTAATTCTCCACGCGTTTTAATTATGTCTCTTTTTATTATTTTGTAACTGCCAAGGGTTTGTAATAGCTTTAAACTAGGGTTTTATTTACTGTTCAATCCCCGATTTTTGGTTATGTAATTAATCCCCCTGGGTTGTAACTGCCAAGGGTTTGTAATAGCTAGGTTTATTTTCTCGCACTTTAAATTTCTGCAATCTTTAACTGTTAGATGCATGGTTAATAGGATTGTATGCGAAGAATGCTTGAAAATTAAAACGGTAGATCACCTAATGTGCAAAGACTAATTAACTGAAAAAATTCACATGCACATATTCACTCCTAGGGTTTACCTCACTTCGGTTGTCTTCGGTAAAATAGTCATTTAAGCATAGGGGATTTTAGTGGTTGCCCTCCTGTCTAAAAGATCAAATGTCCCATTCGAATGTCGCCTCAGAAATGTTGCCTCAAAAATGTTGCCTCAAAAATGTTTCCTCGAAAAGATCTTAAGACTTTAGGGTTACTACAAAAGTTTTCTAACCATTGCTTTAGTGATTGTACTTGTCCCTTTCGAATGTCCCTTACAAACTCCAACAACGGGGCTACCTACTCCTTAATAGTAGGATAGTGTTGTCTAAAGGAAATGAGAACGAACAATCTTTTTTCGAGTAGGTAGAATATTAAGTACTTGCTCAACAAAACTTTTCACACAAACACCTTTCAAAACCAATTTTCAAAACAAACTTCGTCACACCCTTGAGGACTGATACAAGGGTTATCACGAAGTAAAACCTTTTTCAAACAAACACATACACAAGCAATTTTAAAAATATGAGCAAGTACCTAAGAGCCCATGGAAAACCATGGATAGAAAGGGTGCTAACACCTTCCCTTTCTATAATCTACTCCCCATAGTCAGAAATATATCGAAAAAAGGTTTTTTCTGTTCTTTTTCCTTTTCCATGATTGGATGAAATAAAATCCGGTGGCGACTCTTGCTTACTGCGACATTTTGCAAACAAAAAATGCAAAACGCAAACCAGTATAACAGTTGGTTCTGCCACTGTATCACAGGACTAGCGACTCTGTTGAGGAAGAAAATAAAGTGGGGTTTACCTTAGGATCTAGGTCATTTCAAATTGCTTTCTTGTTTGTTTGCTTTATTCTTAAAGGGTTATTTCTTAGGTTACTATAGATCCTACACCCGGATCTGGGGGGAACTCATTAGATAAACAACAATAGATCGTAGAGACTGTACGGCATAGACCAATATGATTTAAGCGATGGTTGTGTTGGTGTGGCACTTTGGTTGGTACCGGTATCCTTTGTGGGGAAACGAGGAGAATACGGGGCCGCCGCGTGGTGTCGTGAAGCACTAACGGACCTTAGAACCTTAGTTGAATAAACTTTGCCATTAGAAAGTAGTGAGATAGCCAACCTCGGTATAGAGCTGAGGATTGGTTGATACTCGATGCTACGCTCATTGAGATCAGACTTTCGAGATATTTTGACCGCAAGAAAAGATTGCTTGAGCTGAGACAATGCCTGATAAAGGATGGTCAGTGATATTGAGATCCCTTAGAACCCGGTTACTTTTTAAGACAGGTTTGAAACCAACTAAACTTCAAGAGGGTGTGACCTTTAACCTCATGTAGGCCTTAAACCTAAGGACTTTGTGTGATTTGTCTGTGTTTGTTATACTTGTGGTTTATCATGACATCATGCATCATAACATAACATCCATTCTTATTGCACTAACCATTTCAAAGACCAAGGGGATTTATCTTTGTTCTGTTTTGCAGATCATGGCTTTCGTTCGTAGAAACACTATCTGAATCAGCTTTGTGAAGATACCTTCCCAACTCAAAGAGCTAGTATCAAGGGTTTCTGAAACTCCTGCGTTCACTAAGAGACATGGTCAACTTCTCAACCTGGTTACTTCAAACTTTGATGAAAATATAATGAGTGTACTCTTTCAGTTCTTTGATCCCAAGCACCACTACTTCACCTTTCCAGACTTTCAGTTGGTGCCTACCTTGGAAGAATTCTCTCAGTTGTTGGATATACACATTCTTGAACAATTGCCCTTCACAGGTCTAGAAGAAGCTCCTAAACTAGAAGTCATTGCCTCATCTTTGCATCTGAAACGGGCTGACGTGGTATCCAATTGGGAAACAAGAAGCGGAGTCAAGGTTTTTCTGGCTAAGTTTCTGATAGACAAGGCCCAGCTGTTTTGGGATGATATGGATTTTCAGGCTTTTGAGGAGGTTTTGGCTCTTCTAATCTATGGGTTAGTCTTATTCCCTAATCCGGACTCATTCGTAGATGTGAATGCTATCAAGATCTTCCTCTCCCGCAACCTTGTGCCTACCTTGCTCGGAGATATTTCGCACACTTTCCATACTCGTACCATGAAGAGAAGAGGGGTTCTTATGTGTTGCATGCCATTGTTGTCGAGGTGGTTTATTTCTCACCTCCCTAAGTCCGTACTGAAGAATGAAGAAGGTTTGGGTTGGTCACAAAGGATAATATCACTCGCTCACATGGATATTCTCTGGTGTTCCCGAGCTATGGAAAACACTACTATTATTGACCGCTGGGGGAGTACCCTAATGTCCCATTACTTGGTATCAGAGGGGGTATAACCTACAATCCTTGTTTAGCTCTGCGACAATTTGGTTACGCTCGAAGAGATGGTCCCCACGAGTTACTTATTGAGTGCATTGTATTCAGCTATGAGGATGATGTTCACGAGTATCGTCGGAGGTTCATACGAGCTTGGGGCATGGTAAATAGATCTGGCGCCAAGGCTTTGGGGTCAAAGGCTTCCATTCCTATGGAACCTTACCTCCAACAGGTACGAGCTCGCACCCAGAAGCTTATGATGCCCTATATGGCCGTTTTACCAGTGATCGTGGAACCCACTACTGAAGGGGGTATTCCTTATACGGTTCTCTATCCTTATATGCCCACTGATCTTGGGGAATTATAGAGGTCTTGAATTCAGTTGATGAAGGAGCGGGATACTTACAGGGATCAGTTCCATGCTCAGGAGAGGAAGGTTTTAGAGCTCACAAAGCAGCTCCAGGAAGAAAGAGGACTCAATGATTATCTCGGCACAAAGAGGAAGCATCCATGGGAATTTTGATTTCTTTTCTAGTTTTAGATTTATTTTTAATTGTAACGCCTAAAAGGCATTTGAACTTTGAATTCAGCTAATAAAATCTTTGTTTATTTTGGTTTGCAAATTTAAATTATCCAAAGTCTTTGAAATCATTTCATGCGCATCCCATTCATAACATTGCATGTATAGTTACCATTACAGGTTTCTCATCTTCTTCGTTGTTTATTTCAGCACGAAATGTCTTCCGATCAGAGCATCAAGGACCTTCAGGCACAAAATGCCCAGTTCCAACAAATGTTCATAAGCTTGGCAAAAGGGCAGGAGGATCTGAAAGCCCTCATCCTGAAAGAGAAAAAGAAAAAGAAGAAGGCTACCGGTATTCTGAATATGGGCAAAAGGTTTGGAGAGCAGTTGAAGCGACAAGTCAATCTGACCTCTTCATCCAAGGAAGGGGAGAATCAAGAAGAAGAAAAGGATTCCAGTCCTACATTTTCTGACAATGATGCTGACTACAATGATGAGAAGTATCCTCCCACTGAGGATAGATAAAAGCAGTTGGAAGATCGCTTGAGTGCTATGGAGGTCCAAAGGATACCTGGGTTGGATTTTGAAGAATTGGGATTGGTGTCGGGAGTGGTCATCCCGCAGAAGTTCAAAGCTCTAATTTTTGCAAAGTATGATGGGGTGTCCTACCATAAACTCCATCTTCGCTCTTATGTCAGAAAGATCCAGCCCCACACCGCTGATAGAAATTTGTGGGTTCATATCTTTCAAGATAGCCTGTCAGGGACTCAACTTGAATGGTTCTACCAGCTGGAGGGAGCCAATGTCCGAAATTGGGAAGATTTGGCTGTTGCTTTCTACAAGCAGCATCAATACAATGCCGACCTTGATCCTACTCGTACTCAACTCCAGAGTATGTCCATGGGTGCAAGTGAAGGCTTTAAAGACTATGCACAGAAATGGAGAGACTTGGCTGAAAGAGTTCAACCCCCGTTGTCTGATAGGGAGTTGGTTGATATGTTTCTGGGGACGCTATCTGGTCCATTTTTCAATCATTTGATCGGCAGCTCGTCAGCTGGTTTCACCGAGCTGATTCTAACTGGAGAAAGAGTAGAAGCTGGGATTCGGAGTGGCAAGATACAGAAGTACACCTCTTCGAGTTCGGTAAAGAAGCCTTTTTCTTGTAAGAAGGAAGCCAGTGCCATCTATAGTCCGAGAAGCCAAAATAGGGCTAAACATCGTCAGACAGTAAGTGCCGTAATGATACCTAGGCCTGCATTTTCTCCACAACGCAACAATCAACAAAGGGTGGAAAGACCACAACAGAATTTTACCCGAATCAACATGATATTGGCTTAAGTTCTACCTCATCTGCGGAGATCCAACTTGGCAACCTTGAAAGAGGCTCCCAAGAATCCAAATACTACATCTCCCCGATATAATCTAAATGCTCGGTGTGCCTATCATTCTGAGAGTCTGGGCCACGATACAAATGACTACTGGGCTCTGAGAAACAAAGTACAAGACTTGATTGAAGTCAAGGAAATAGAGTTTGATGCTCCAGAGAGGCCAAATGTCTAATTGCTCCCATGCCTAAGCACGGTCATGGAATTAATGCTATTGATACCGACTTGTTTGTGACCTTGGTGGATGAAGTTTCTACTCCTCTCATGACTGTGAAGAAGAATTTGTTGTTGGTCGGTTTATTTCCGGGTTGTGGTGAAGGTTTCTACATGTGTTCGTTTCTACCTTCTGGTTGCCATTTGTTGAAGTCAGGTGTTCAATGCCTGATGGACAGTAAAGAAATTTTGTTCAAGAAAACTTTGGTTCCCGTTGTCCCATCTGAAGACATTTCCATTATAACCATTTCTGCCAATCCTTCCAAGGTCTCCTCGAGAAGACCTGTTAGGATTACATCTGCTCCGATAATTGCTCCGCTGATAATCGTTGTTCCTGGTCCTGTCCCGTATGTCTCGGACAAAGCTGTCCCCTAGCATTATGGTGTCGATGTGTACTATCATGGCATCAAACAAGATTTGAAAGATGAAGAGTGTGATACGGTGGGAGAACTGACTTGAGGTTTTGCGTTTGTATTCGCACTTGTGCGGTTGAGCAAGAGTCGCCACCGACTTTTTATTTTATCCTAAAGGAAAGGTTGAAAAAGCACAGCAAAAACCTTTTGAGATATTTCGTGGGTTCGGGGGGTAGATTATGAAAAGGGAAGGTATTAGCACCCTTTTCATCCATGGTTATCCATGGGCTCTTAGTTACTTGGTTTTTTTAGATCACTTGCCTTGATTTTCGATTGCTTGAAATTGTGGTGTGTGTATGTGTTTTGAAAATGTTTTTGAAGAGATGCCTTGTCTTAGGCGACCAATATATTTGACTCGTGTTTGAGTGTTTTACAAAAGTGTGGATCTTTTCGAAAAGATGTTTCAAATGTTTTTTAGAGTTTGTTTGAAAGTATTGTGGATTGTGGTTTTTGAAAAGAAGGCAAGTGTTTTTGCAAGTTGATCTCAAGTAACTAAGAGTTTTGCCTACCCTATTGTACTCAAATGTTTTCTCTATGTTTTCAACCCTTTTTAACAATTTTGTTCCACCATTGAATTTGGTGGACAATCTTGCGTTTAGGATGTTTAATCGGGACGGGCGCGGGTCATCGTATGGACCACGAATGCAATGGTGCCAAGTGTCTTTGGCAATTTGCTTTGAAGGGACTATGATCATTCCGTTTTAGGCAACATTCGAAAGCGTCATCGAGGGACTTACGATCATTTGAATTTGTTTTGCCAAAGATACTCGACGTGCAAGCATGGCCCATTTTGGAAGGCAACATGTGGGATTACCCTAGAGGGTGCAAGTGTGATTGTGTATGGATTTCATGTATTTGTCTTGTATTAGGTTATCTAGCGTTTGATTTTATGTACATGCAAACCTTAGGTCTAACCATGGTATAATTGAAAGCAGTAAATTGCGAAAATGTAAAGTCTACGCTATTACAAAATAGTATCCGGGAGTGGGGGTACATGTGTATGAATGGGGATGAGACTTATAGTATCCAATAAGTTACAACCAAATCGAATTTGCGATCAAATGTAAATAAGGAATATCAATGTATAAGATAAACAAATGTGTATAGGGGCAATGTGTATAGGGGCAATGTGAATGTATTTGTAAGCGTGAGATGTATTGTGTAAGTATGTGATTATTTACAGGTGCGGAATGTGAAATTGAACATGTATTAAGTATTGTTTTAATTAGTCTTGTATTTTGTATTTAGATATGTATGAAAAGAAAGTTTTAATGAAAAGAAAATGTTTTCAATTATGTATCAAAATGTATTTGTTTATTATATACAAAAAGTAAAATAAAAAATCAAGGATTAAATTATGTATAAAAAAGTATTTTAATTAAATGTTCAAGAACTTAAATTATGCAAAAATGTATTTATCCACTATGTACAAATAAAATTTAAATTAGATATTTTAGATAAAAAGTGTTTTTATATGTTTTAGTATTAATGTATTAGTATTATTTTTATGTTTTAGAAACAAAATTTATTTGATTTAGAAAAGGAAAAAAAAAGGAAAAAAAGAAATAGTCAAATTAAAAGGATTTAAAATGACAAAAAGAAAATAAAGGGATGCTGAATGAATGGGCCAAGGGTTTACTGGCCCAAACAGAACGTACGCATGGGGAGGGGTGTTAACTGGAATTAGCTTGGGCTTAGGTGGGATTGAAACGCGTTAGGCCCATTTGTTACAAACATTTTTAGGGTTTGAAGTTTTGTGTTCAGTTGGACAACGCTTAGGGTTTGTGTGGAAACGGCGCCATTCGTTCGCTTTCATGTTCTTCCTCGTTCATCTTTGCAAGCTTCTGAGTTCGTCTCCTCACTTAAGCCACCAGCATTTCCTTTGCCTCCTTTCCCTCTTCATGGTTCAGTGAAGCGCGTATCGTGGTAATCCTCTTTCTTTGGCTTTTCGCGTTTAGGGTTTTACTTGCGTTTTCATTTGGGAACATGTTTTCTTCTTGATTAACTGTTTGATTAGATTAAGTGTTGACTTTGATTTGCATGTTGTGTTTATTTTTGATTTCGTTGGAGATACACGAGAATGGATGAAAGAACGTGCATTACCTTTACTGAAGAGGGGGAGGAATGGCGGAGGTGTTTGGAGGGCTTTTGACGATGGAGGGACGGTGAAGGGTGCTGATGTATTCTAGTATTTCTGTACTACCCTTTTTTAGGCTTTATGATGATCTAAACTGAAAGCTTGATACACGTCTTTTTTTCTTCTTCTCTTTTTGCCTTGAGCTTGCCTTTGAAACTGTTGAGCTTGTTGCCTTGAGCTTGCCTTTGAAACTTGTTGCCTCGAATGTTTATTGCTTTGATACTTTGCCCTATGATGATGCAAATCTGAGGGCTTGCCTTTAATGTACTTCTTGTTCCCTTCTCCCTTTGCCTTGAATGTTTGCCCTTAATGCTTGAGGCTTGAAGGCTTCAAACAGGTTTTTGGCCTATGCTGAGTTGGTTGGCTTGGCCGGTTAACTTATTTTGAAACTGGCTTTTAGTTGGAAGTATTAGGCTTGAAGCTGGACAGGCCTTTTGGTGAGTTTCTTCTGCAGATTTGTATATTGGTTTAGGCCATGTTAGGCTTGTGATGCAGTAGGCAGGTTTGGCCTTGACAGGTTAGGCTTAAACAGGTTTTTTGCTTAATGTTCTGCTGGCTTTTAGAGGTAGGGCTAATGCAGGTTGTGTGTTTGAGGTTATGCTGATTATTGCTTGATGGTTGGTTTGCAAATTATGCTTGCAGACCTGAGCTTTAACAGGTTCTCAGTTTGGAGGTGTTTTCTGTTTGATATATTTCTCTCTCTTTTCTTCTACTGTGTTTTTGCTTTCTTTTGTATCTGCTTCTTCCTGCCTAAAAGCCTAAAAACCTGCTCCTTATCTCTCCACTCTTCTCTCTTAGTACAGCTTAAAAAATGTTAAAATACGTTTGTGCTGTACCTTTTTCTGAAAGTGGCCACCTTTATCTTGGGAAATGATGAAAAATGTTTTGCTTGCATAATAGTTTTGCTCTGCATCCTTGTCTCTTTTCTTTGACAGCTTTTGTACTTTGTGAACTTTCCATATCTTTGCCAAATCTTCTTTTCTTTGACAGCTTGGGTAACCCTTTTGGCATTTGACAGCAAGTTGTACCTTTTTTTGGATTTTGACAGAAAGTAGGAATTTGGATTTTTAGTTGGGTTTGAACTTGCTTCTGAACTATGCAGTTTGACATTTTATGCATTTTGACACTTTGCATTTTTTCTCAACTTTGCATTCATGATTAAATAAAATTCTTCCCTCTTTGTGAACCGGGAGAAATCCCGTGATTTGCAGAGAGGGTTAACTGATCCCAATCAGTGGCCCTTAATGATGAACTCTTTTTATCTGTCTTTTTATTATTTATCAGTTACTGACTTTTCTCCTTTTCTTTTTGCAGATGAATATTTGGATGGAGAGGAGCAAAGTGAAGAATGAAGAATTAGGGACTTAGAAAATATTTAGAAAAATAGGATAGTTTTATATTTAATTTAATCATTGTAAACTATTATTATTTTAAATACTTCGTAAATGCATACTTGTATCTAAATAATAATTGTAACAAATGTTTAAATATGAAATAAAAATTCTATTGATCCATTTAATTCTTTTTATCCCTTCTCAATTATTTACTTATTATTTATAGTTCCTTAAATTAAAACAAATGAAAATTAAATTCCAGATATTTAATTCTTAGAATAATAAATAATCAACTAAACATTGATTCTTCGATGATCAAAATAAATGAACTTGGCGCCTCCATCATCTAAAGCAACGCACAGTCAAACGCAATAACTGATCAGACGCATTCCTTTCTTACTGATTTCTTACCAAGCACTGTAAATCTAATACTGCATATTTCTTTTGACTGGCTCAAACAAACCAATGTGAATTCAAACCAACTGTCTCTTTTACTGATTAAATCAAAACAATGCAAATTCAAACCGAATCTCGGAATAACTCGCAAAGTGATGTGGAATTTAAATCCTTCTGAGAATGCGCGCACAAACCCTAATTCCTGATTAAATGCCAAAGAGCATTCGCCTGATCAAAATTGAGCCAGAATCAACCAAAACCCTAAGCCAACTTGTGTGAAACATTCCGGAGCCCTGAAAATCAATAAAACCCTAATTTTTGTCTGACTGACGAGAAAAGTCCGTTTGTCCGATTCTTGAGCCAGTTTGAAAAATCAGGAAATGCCTGGAGCTGAGATTTCTTGTGAAAAAATGCGAGGGCAAATTTTGGGGTACAACAGTTGCCCCTGTTCAATCTTCTTGGACCTGAAGAGTTAGATTGGCAAGTTTGCCTTTCGCGACTTGAAGGTAAAAGAAGATTGGACACTAAAGTGCCCAGAAAATTTGCACTCGGCGATGTGATGGTAGAGGTGAATGGGCTTACAGATGCCATTTGGTGATGGGCTTAAAGATGCCACCTGGTACGATAGAGTCTTGTCGGGGGATGGGCTTAGAGATGCCATCTGAGAATGGGCTTAAAGATGCCATCGGGTGACTGCTGGTAGGAGGATGGGCTTATAGATGCCATCTGGTTATGTTGAACTGTATGTCAATGGTGAGTGGACAAGTATCAGAAAGCCACCCATGTTTTGGAACATCTCTGAATCGGGGGTCCGAATAAGCAATAGATTGACATCCATGTCTCGGAGAATCCGTAAACTATTTTCAGGAGTTGAGATTGAATAAGCAATAGAGCAGCATCCGTTGTTGGGAAGCGTCCGTAAACTGTTTTCAAAAGTTGAGAAGAATCTGAACAAGTGATAGGTTAACATCCGTTGTAGGGAAGAATCTGTAAACTGTTTTCAGAAATTGCGTCTGAACAAGTTGGTAGATTGACATCCGTTGTTTGGAGAACCCGTGAACTGTTTTCAGAAGTCTTGAAGTTGAATAAGCAATAGAGCAGCATCCGTTGTTGGGACGCGTCCGTAAACTGTTTTCAAAAATTACACCTGAACAAGTTGGTAGATTGACATCCGTTGTTGGGAAGAATCTGTAAACTGTTTTCAGAAGTCTTGAAGTTGAATAAGCAATAGAGCATCATCCGTTGTTGGGACGCGTCCGTAAACTGTTTTCAAAAGTTGCACCTGAACAAGTTGGTAGATTGACATTCGTTGTTGGGAAGAATCTGTAAATTGTTTTCAGACGTCTTGAAGTTGAATAAGCAATAGAGCAGCATCCGTTGTTGGGACGCGTCCGTAAACTGTTTTCAACGGTTGAGAAGAGTCTGAACAAGTTGGTAGATTGACATCCGTTGTTGGGAAGAATCCGTAAACTGTTTTCAGACGTCTTGAAGAGGAACCGGTGTAGGGTTTCCTGATGATGAGCTCGTGTAAAGATGTATTTGGATGAATCTGGAATAAGTATCAGAATGTCGCCGTGTCCGGGTCACATCTGAGTAAACTTGGAAGATGATCTTTGTCTGCCGACTGATCTTACCTGAAAAGGTAAAGGGTTAGTTGTATGCAATGTCATGATGCATGATGCAATGTATGTGACATCAATGTTTATGACATGAATGTGATGAATGCGCATGTAAGTTGATGAGCTATCTTGCTGAGGATAGATGAATCTTGACTACTGCAGATAAAAGAATCTTGATTGCTGCCGGGGAAAATAAATCCTTGGCTGCTGCTGTGGAGGGCAAGAGTCTTCAATTGTTGAAAATGAGAGGTCTTGGGACCACTGTTGGGAGAATCAGAAGCTTGGGTTGTATGCCAAACTACTGGGGTCTTCCTGTTTTGAGGAGATCTGTGTAGGATATCCTGACGATGAGTCTGTGTAAAACTGCATCGGGTTTTTGAACACTTTTGACATTTGAATGCCCCAAGTGGTGATGTAGATAAATTCCTGGCTTGTTACAGGTGTTGGTCTACAATCGGTCGTTCACAGATGTTTTCCTGGCTTGTTACAGGTGTTGATCTGGAATTCTTCAAACGTGCCCTGGCTGGATACAGGAGTCGAGTCTGGAAATGTGGTCAACAGATATGCCCTGGCTGGATACAGGAATCGAATCTGGAGTTGTGATAGTTGATAGATATGCCCTGGCTGGATACAGGAATCGAATCTTCAAACTCTTCAGACGTGCCCTGGCTAGATACAGGAATCGAGTCTGGAAATGTGGTCAACAGATATGCCCTGGCTGGATACAGGAATCGAATCTTTGAACTCTTCAGACGTGCCCTGGCTAGATACAGGAATCGAGTCTGGAAACGTGGTCAACAGATATGCCCTGGCTGGATACAGGAATCGAATCTGGAAATGTTGCAGTTAATAGATGTGCTCTGGCTGGATACAGGAATCGAATCTTCGAACTCTTCAGACGTGCCCTGGCTAGATACAGGAATCGAGTCTGGAAATGTGATCAACAGATATGCCCTGGCTGGATACAGGAATCGAATCTGGAAATGTTGTAGTTGATAGATGTGCCCTGGCTGGATACAGGAATCGAATCTTCGAACTCTTCAGACGTGCCCTGGCTAGATACAGGAATCGAGTCTGGAAATGTGATAGTTGATTTGTTGAACACTTTTGACATTCGAATGCCCCAAGTGGTGATGAAGGAATCTTGAATTGGATTACTCTGCATATTGAGAGATTTCTTGAAATCTTGACTGGACTGCCCCAGGTTAACTGAACTCTGAAAGATCTGTTGGACCTTGACTGGACTGCCCCAGGTTAATTGAATTGTGACATGTCATGTCCCTTGCGGATAGGAGATTGGTAAAGGAAGTGTCGTCCCTTTGAAGTGATTTTGCTCACTGAGAGAGTTTTCGTTCCTCCGAACATTCGCTGTATGAATTTCTTCGCTGTCAAACAAAAAGCCAAATGCAGACAGTGATATTCAAACAATGCAAAGTTTATGTTTGTCTCGAAGTTTTGAAAAATGCGTTTTTAGCAGAAAACTTTTCATAAGACTAGTCAACACAAGATTTAGAGTAAAGCCTTACAGGAGTCAGGATACCTTTTGTAACAGTACGCTTTCGAACTAACCCGTGCTTCAATTAGGACTTTTGAAGGGTTGTAACGTGGCCTGGTTCACGGTTTAAGAAACAAAGGATAAAGGCTCAAAGTATATTTGTACCCACCCGCTCTTCGTGATATTCTTCAGCCTAAGCTCAGCTAATTGTGCGTCACTCTCTGTTTTGAGTTTTGAACGACTTTCGGGCGATGGTTCACCAGTTTGAATTTGGGGAGACAGTCATCATCTCCTTTTTTCTTTTTTTCAACATTTTTCATGTTGTTGAGGATTTTGTAATGACCTCACTATTTTGATTTTGATTTGTTATCCCTAACTTTTGCCTGACTGTTACCGTTTTCCGAGATTACTGTCAGCGAGATGCCCCAGCTTTCTTAAGCCTCCTTTATAGGTTTTGGCTTATTGGGCTTTTTCTCTTTTGAGAGATTGACTGTCTATGTGATAGGGAACCACCCTTGTCTTTCGATTCCAACGGAATGCTTTCTCTTTTTTTTGACATCGTTCGTTGTATTACGAACTAAGAGTTTACGACTTCAATGTGCATTTTCTTTTGAATTAACTGAGATACTACCCTGCCCCAGGTTTATATCAAAGGTTTTGATTGTTTAGAACAGAAAACTCCTACTTCTTTGGCTCGAAGGGGTTGACTAGGGATTAACTTCCTTATAACTCCAGTGTTTGGGAATTGAAAGAAATGCATGTACATCGTCAGCAAGGTCTGTTCAAAAGCATACTGTATAAGATCATGGTATTGTTTCGTCATCCTCCCTCTAAAGGCTTACAGCTTTTTATCAAGAGTCAAATATCATAAAGAAAAGCATAAGAGTAGTGAAACGAATGGATGAATTCAAGACAAACACATGCAATGCATTAATGAAAACAGAGTTTAACATCAATAGATAATTGTTTGACAGCAAAAGAAATTACAACTTTGAAAATTCAAAAAGAAGCAAAAGTCTTTCAGCTTGAGCTTCGTCACTTCAAGCGGAGAACCCTTTAACGGAAGATTTTCATCTCGCCGTCTGGCATGAATTCCAGCACCCCAATGTCGATCAGATCTTGAATCTTGTTCTTCAAGGCCCAACAGTCGTTGGTGTCGTGTCCCGGGCTGTAGGAGTGGTAAACACAAAATGCGTCGGGATGATAGTTAGGAGAGGAGGTATTGAGCTTCTGAGAAGGGTCCTTTACGGTAAGCAAGTTGACCTCCAACAGGCGCTTCAGTATGAAAAATGATGGTATTTCAGTCTCCGTGAACTGTCTTCCCGACGTTTCTTGCTTACGCCGATTGCCCCGTGGACGCTGGCGAGGTTGTTGATGGGCTTGTGACCCTGAAGCAAGCAAAGGAACTTTCCCTTTGTCCTCTTGAGTGGATGGAGGCTGAGCGGTGACTTGCTCTTCGATCTCAGCTGTTTGCCCCAGTTGGTTGTTTGGAAGCAGTTGGCGGACAAGAACTCTGAGTTCCTCTTGTCTTTGGGATAGGTCTTGGATGAGAGCCATCTGGCCCACCAACTGTCCCATCATTTGAGTCCTCAAGGTTGTCAGATCGAACTGCAGCTCCGCAAGCTGGTCACTCCTGGCATTGTTGGAATTCTCCATGCCCTTGGTGAGGAGAGCTCTCATCTCTTCTTGCCCCAGAGACAAGTTCAGGAACATCTCCTGCAGCTGAGCAGTCTGGTCTTGGATGTCTTTGACAGACCTTTCTAGAGCCATCTCTTGCTGAAATAAACAGCAGGAGAGTAAGGAAACCTGAAAAAAGGAAAGACTGTCAAAATGCGATGCATGATATGTGGATGCATGCTTTCAAGGATCTCTTGGGGTAAACACAAGAAAATGTTAGAGGTTGAACTTTGCTCTTGGATTGGAGATCTCTGCACCGGTGGACGTCCTTCCACGAGAATCAAGCTCACCATGTCAAGTGGGTCATAGCCACTGATTCAAGTTGTTGCACTTGATCTTTGATTGGAGAGCTTTGTATCGGTGGATGTCTTTCCACGAGAATCAAGCTCACCATGTCGAGTGGGTCATAGCCACTGATTCAAGTTGTTGTACTTGATCTTTGATGGAATTGGTTAGAGGAGAAACCCCTTTGCCCCTTGATAGACGTATGGTTCAACGTGACCCTGCATCAAAAGAACCCTCGAGATCCTTGAAATGGTTACTGAAAATGCTATGGTATGATGTTATGATGTTATGTACATGTATGCACAAGCAAGTGAGTGTATATACAGGCAAACATATTCACACAAAGCAAACAAGTCCTTAGGTTTAGGCTTGCATGAGGTTCAGGTACTACCCTCTTTCAGTTCGTTGGTTAAAACCTGTCCTATCAAAAGTAACCGGGTTCTAGAGGATCTCAAATCATTGGCTACCCTCAATCGGTCATAACTCCAGCATCGCAATCTTTTCTCGCGGCAGGAACCATCGCGAGAGTTTAGCCTCAATGAGCGTAGCATACTGCTACTGTTCTAATGGCCAAGTTGGGTCAATTTAGGGTTCTAAGGTCGGTTGGTGCTTAATGACTCCTTGGAAGACCCATATTCTCCCCGTTTCAACACGAGGGATATCGGTACAGACCAAGGCGCCACACCAATGTAACCACTGCTTCACCCATGTCGGTATACGCCGGACAGGTCCCTCGCAGATTATGCTACCTAAAAGGGTATTCCCCAGATCCGGGTTAGGATCTATGAAACTCCGATACAAATCCCACAAATGTAAAAGCAAACAAAGCAATCAATTGAAAATAAAGGTGATCTAAACCCTAAGGTAACCCCACTTTAAAATTCTCCCCAGCAGAGTCGCCAGTTCTGTGATACGGTGGGAGAACTGACTTGAGGTTTTGCGTTTATATTCGCACTTGTGCGGTTGAGCAAGAGTCGCCACCGACTTTTTATTTTATCCTAAAGGAAAGGTTGAAAAAGCACAGCAAAAACCTTTTGAGATATTTCGTGGGTTCGGGGGGTAGATTATGAAAAGGGAAGGTATTAGCACCCTTTTCATCCATGGTTATCCATGGGCTGTTAGTTACTTGGTTTTTTTAGATCACTTGCCTTGATTTTCGATTGCTTGAAATTGTGGTGTGTGTATGTGTTTTGAAAATGTTTTTGAAGAGATGCCTTGTCTTAGGCGACCAATATATTTGACTCGTGTTTGAGTGTTTTACAAAAGTGTGGATCTTTTCGAAAAGATGTTTCAAATGATTTTTAGAGTTTGTTTGAAAGTATTGTGGATTGTGGTTTTTGAAAAGAAGGAAAGTGTTTTTGCAAGTTGATCTCAAGTAACTAAGAGTTTTGTCTACCCTATTGTACTCAAGGGTTTTCTCTATGTTTTCAACCCTTTTTAACAATTTTGTTCCACCATTGAATTTGGTGGACAATCTTGCGTTTAGGATGTTTATTCGGGACGGGCGCGGGTCATCGTATGGACCACGAATGCAATGGTGCCAAGTGTCTTTGGCAATTTGCTTTGAAGGGACTATGATCATTCCGTTTTAGGCAACATTCGAAAGCGTCATCGAGGGACTTACGATCATTTGAATTTTTTTTTCCAAAGATACTCGACGTGCAAGCATGGCCCATTTTGGAAGGCAACATGTGGGATTACCCTAGAGGGTGCAAGTGTGATTGTGTATGGATTTCATGTATTTGTCTTGTATTAGGTTATCTAGCGTTTGATTTTATGTACATGCAAACCTTAGGTCTAACCATGGTATAATTGAAAGCGGTAAATTGCGAAAATGTAAAGTCTACGCTATTACAAAATAGTATCCGGGAGTGGGGGTACATGTGTATGAATGGGGATGAGACTTATAGTATCCAATAAGTTACAACCAAATCGAATTTGCGATCAAATGTAAATAAGGAATATCAATGTATAAGATAAACAAATGTGTATAGGGGCAATGTGAATGTATTTGTAAGCGTGAGATGTATTGTGTAAGTATGTGATTATTTACAGGTGCGGAATGTGAAATTGAACATGTATTAAGTATTGTTTTAATTAGTCTTGTATTTTGTATTTAGATATGTATGAAAAGAAAGTTTTAATGAAAAGAAAATGTTTTCAATTATGTATCAAAATGTATTTGTTTATTATATACAAAAAGTAAAATAAAAAATCAAGGATTAAATTATGTATAAAAAAGTATTTTAATTAAATGTTCAAGAACTTAAATTATGCAAAAATGTATTTATCCACTATGTACAAATAAAATTTAAATTAGATATTTTAGATAAAAAGTGTTTTTATATGTTTTAGTATTAATGTATTAGTATTATTTTTATGTTTTAGAAACAAAATTTATTTGATTTAGAAAAGGAAAAAAAAGGAAAAAAAGAAATAGTCAAATTAAAAGGATTTAAAATGACAAAAAGAAAATAAAGGGATGTTGAATGAATGGGCCAAGGGTTTACTGGCCCAAACAGAACGTACGCATGGGGAGGGGTGTTAACTGGAATTAGCTTGGGCTTAGGTGGGATTGAAACGCGTTAGGCCCATTTGTTACAAACATTTTTAGGGTTTGAAGTTTTGTGTTCAGTTGGACAACGCTTAGGGTTTGTGTGGAAACGGCGCCATTCGTTCGCTTTCATGTTCTTCCTCGTTCATCTTTGCAAGCTTCTGAGTTCGTCTCCTCACTTAAGCCACCAGCATTTCCTTTGCCTCCTTTCCCTCTTCATGGTTCAGTGAAGCGCGTATCGTGGTAATCCTCTTTCTTTGGCTTTTCGCGTTTAGGGTTTTACTTGCGTTTTCATTTGGGAACATGTTTTCTTCTTGATTAACTGTTTGATTAGATTAAGTGTTGACTTTGATTTGCATGTTGTTTTTATTTTTGATTTCGTTGGAGATACACGAGAATGGATGAAAGAACGTGCATTACCTTTACTGAAGAGGGGGAGGAATGGCGGAGGTGTTTGGAGGGATTTTGACGATGGAGGGACGGTGAAGGGTGCTGATGTATTCTGGTATTTCTGTACTACCCTTTTTTAGGCTTTATGATGATCTGAACTGAAAGCTTGATACACGTCTTTTTTTCTTCTTCTCTTTTTGCCTTGAGCTTGCCTTTGAAACTGTTGAGCTTGTTGCCTTGAGCTTTCCTTTGAAACTTGTTGCCTCGAATGTTTATTTCTTTGATACTTTGCCCTATGATGATGCAAATCTGAGAGCTCGCCTTTAATGTACTTCTTGTTCCCTTCTCCCTTTGCCTTGAATGTTTGCCCTTAATGCTTGAGGCTTGAAGGCTTCAAACAGGTTTTTGGCCTATGCTGAGTTGGTTGGCTTGGCCGGTTAACTTATTTTGAAACTGGCTTTTAGTTGGAAGTATTAGGCTTGAAGCTGGACAGGCCTTTTGGTGAGTTTCTTCTGCAGATTTGTATATTGGTTTAGGCCATGTTAGGCTTGTGATGCAGTAGGCAGGTTTGGCCTTGACAGGTTAGGCTTAAACAGGTTTTTTGCTTAATGTTCTGCTGGCTTTTAGAGGTAGGGCTAATGCAGGTTGTGTGTTTGAGGTTATGCTGATTATTGCTTGATGGTTGGTTTGCAAATTATGCTTGCAGACCTGAGCTTTAACAGGTTCTCAGTTTGGAGGTGTTTTCTGTTTGATATATTTCTCTCTCTTTTCTTCTACTGTGTTTTTGCTTTCTTTTGTATCTGCTTCTTCCTGCCTAAAAGCCTAAAAACCTGCTCCTTATCTCTCCACTCTTCTCTCTTAGTACAGCTTAAAAAATGTTAAAATACGTTTGTGCTGTACCTTTTTCTGAAAGTGGCCACCTTTATCTTGGGAAATGATGAAAAATGTTTTGCTTGCATAATAGTTTTGCTCTGCATCCTTGTCTCTTTTCTTTGACAGCTTTTGTACTTTGTGAACATTCCATATCTTTGCCAAATCTTCTTTTCTTTGACAGCTTGGGTAACCCTTTTGGCATTTGACAGCAAGTTGTACCTTTTTTTGGATTTTGACAGAAAGTAGGAATTTGGATTTTTAGTTGGGTTTGAACTTGCTTCTGAACTATGCAGTTTGACATTTTATGCATTTTGACACTTTGCATTTTTTCTCAACTTTGCATTCATGATTAAATAAAATTCTTCCCTCTTTGTGAACCGGGAGAAATCCCGTGATTTGCATAGAGGGTTAACTGATCCCAATCAGTGGCCCTTAATGATGAACTCTTTTTATCTGTCTTTTTATTATTTATCAGTTACTGACTTTTCTCCTTTTCTTTTTGCAGATGAATATTTGGATGGAGAGGAGCAAAGTGAAGAATGAAGAATTAGGGACTTAGAAAATATTTTGAAAAATAGGATACTTTTATTTTTAATTTAATCATTGTAAACTATTATTATTTTAAATACTTCGTAAATGCATACTTGTATCTAAATAATAATTGTAACAAATGTTTAAATATGAAATAAAAATTCTATTGATCCATTTAATTCTTTTTATCCCTTCTCAATTATTTACTTATTATTTATAGTTCCTTAAATTAAAACAAATGAAAATTAAATTCCAGATATTTAATTCTTAGAATAATAAATAATCAACTAAACATTGATTCTTCGCTGATCAAAATAAATGAACTTGGCGCCTCCATCATCTAAAGCAACGCACAGTCAAACGCAATAACTGATCAGACGCATTCCTTTCTTACTGATTTCTTACCAAGCACTGTAAATCCAATACTGCATATTTCTTTTGACTGGCTCAAACAAACCAACGTGAATTCAAACCAACTGTCTCTTTTACTGATTAAATCAAAACAATGCGAATTCAAATCGAATCTCGGAATAACTCGCAAAGTGCTGTGGAATTTAAATCCTTCTGAGAATGCGCGCACAAACCCTAATTCCTGATTAAATGCCAAAGAGCATTCGCCTGATCAAAATTGAGCCAGAATCAACCAAAACCCTAAGCCAACTTGTGTGAAACATTCCGGAGCCCTGAAAATCAATAAAACCCTAATTTTTGTCTGACTGGCGAGAAAAGTCCGTTTGTCCGATTCTTGAGCCAGTTTGAAAAATCAGGAAATGCCTGGAGCTGAGATTTCTTGTGAAAAAATGCGAGGGAAAATTTTGGGGTACAACAGTTGCCCCTGTTCAATCTTCTTGGACCTGAAGAGTTAGATTGGCAAGTTTGCCTTTCGCGACTTGAAGGTAAAAGAAGATTGGACACTAAAGTGCCCAGAAAATTTGCACTCGGCGATGTGATGGTAGAGGTGAATGGGCTTACAGATGCCATTTGGTGATGGGCTTAAAGATGCCACCTGGTACGATAGAGTCTTGTCGGGGGATAGGCTTAGAGATGCCATCTGAGAATGGGCTTAAAGATGCCATCGGGTGACTGCTGGTAGGAGGATGGGCTTATAGATGCCATCTGGTTATGTTGAACTGTATGTCAATGGTGAGTGGACAAGTATCAGAAAGCCACCCATGTTTTGGAACATCTCTGAATCGGGGGTCCGAATGAGCAATAGATTGACATCCATGTCTCGGAGAATCCGTAAACTATTTTCAGGAGTTGAGATTGAATAAGCAATAGAGCAGCATCCGTTGTTGGGAAGCGTCCGTAAACTGTTTTCAAAAGTTGAGAAGAATCTGAACAAGTGATAGGTTAACATCCGTTGTAGGGAAGAATCTGTAAACTGTTTTCAGAAATTGCGTCTGAACAAGTTGGTAGATTGACATCCGTTGTTTGGAGAACCCGTGAACTGTTTTCAGAAGTCTTGAAGTTGAATAAGCAATAGAGCAGCATCCGTTGTTGGGACGCATCCGTAAACTGTTTTCAAAAATTGCACCTGAACAAGTTGGTAGATTGACATCCGTTGTTGGGAAGAATCTGTAAACTGTTTTCAGAAGTCTTGAAGTTGAATAAGCAATAGAGCATCATCCGTTGTTGGGACGCGTCCGTAAACTGTTTTCAAAAGTTGCACCTGAACAAGTTGGTAGATTGACATCCGTTGTTGGGAAGAATCTGTAAACTGTTTTCAGACGTCTTGAAGTTGAATAAGCAATAGAGCAGCATCCGTTGTTGGGACGCGTGCGTAAACTGTTTTCAACGGTTGAGAAGAGTCTGAACAAGTTGGTAGATTGACATCCGTTGTTGGGAAGAATCCGTAAACTGTTTTCAGACGTCTTGAAGAGGAACCGGTGTAGGGTTTCCCGATGATGAGCTCGTGTAAAGCTGTATTTGGATGAATCTGGAATAAGTATCAGAATGTCGCCGTGTCCGGGTCACATCTGAGTAAACTTGGAAGATGATCTTTGTCTGCCGACTGATCTTACCTGAAAAGGTAAAGGGTTAGTTGTATGCAATGTCATGATGCATGATGCAATGTATGTGACATCAATGTTTATGACATGAATGTGATGAATGCGCATGTAAGCTGATGAGCTATCTTGCTGAGGATAGATGAATCTTGACTGCTGCAGATAAAAGAATCTTGATTGCTGTCGGGGAAAATAAATCCTTGGCTGCTGCTGTGGAGGGCAAGAATCTTCAATTGTTGAAAATGAGAGGTCTTGGGACCACTGTTGGGAGAATCAGAAGCTTGGGTTGTATGCCAAACTACTGGGGTCTTCCTGTTTTGAGGAGATCTGTGTAGGATATCCTGACGATGAGTCTGTGTAAAACTGCATCGGGTTTTTGAACACTTTTGACATTCGATTGCCCCAAGTGGTGATGTAGATAAATTTCTGGCTTGTTACAGGTGTTGGTCTACAATCGGTCGTTCACAGATGTTTTCCTGGCTTGTTACAGGTGTTGATCTGGAATTCTTCAGACGTGCCCTGGCTGGATACAGGAGTCGAGTCTGGAAATGTGGTCGACAGATATGCCCTGGCTGGATACAGGAATCGAATCTGGAGTTGTGATAGTTGATAGATATGCCCTGGCTGGATACAGGAATCGAATCTTCAAACTCTTCAGACGTGCCCTGGCTAGATACAGGAATCGAGTCTGGAAATATGGTCAACAAATATGCCCTGGCTGGATACAGGAATCGAATCTTTGAACTCTTCAGACGTGCCCTGGCTAGATACAGGAATCGAGTCTGGAAATATGGTCAACAGATATGCCCTGGCTGGATACAGGAATCGAATCTGGAAATGTTGCATTTGATAGATGTGCCCTGGCTGGATACAGGAATCGAATCTTTGAACTCTTCAGACGTGCCCTGGCTAGATACAGGAATCGAGTCTGGAAATGTGATCAACAGATATGCCCTGTCTGGATACAGGAATCGAATCTGGAAATGTTGTAGTTGATAGATGTGCCCTGGCTGGATACAGGAATCGAATCTTCGAACTCTTCAGACGTGCCCTGGCTAGATACAGGAATCGAGTCTGGAAATGTGATAGTTGATTTGTTGAACACTTTTGACATTCAAATGCCCCAAGTGGTGATGAAGGAATCTTGAATTGGATTACTCTGCATATTGAGAGATTTCTTGAAATCTTGACTGGACTGCCCCAGGTTAACTGAACTCTGAAAGATCTGTTGGACCTTGACTGGACTGCCCCAGGTTAATTGAATTGTGACATGTCATGTCCCTTGCGGATAGGAGATTGGTAAAGGAAGTGTCGTCCCTTTGAAGTGATTTTGCTCACTGAGAGAGTTTTCGTTCCTCCGAACATTCGCTGTATGAATTTCTTCACTGTCAAATAAAAAGCCAAATGCAGACAGTGATATTCAAACAATGCAAAGTTTATGTTTGTCTCGAAGTTTTGAAAAATGCGTTTTTAGCAGAAAACTTTTCATAAGACTAGTCAACACAAGATTTAGAGTAAAGCCTTACAGGAGTCAGGATACCTTTTGTAACAGTACGCTTTCGAACTAACCCGTGCTTCAATTAGGACTTTTGAAGGGTTGTAACGTGGCCTGGTTCACGGTTTAAGAAACAAAGGATAAAGGCTCAAAGTATATTTGTACCCACCCGCTCTTCGTGATATTCTTCAGCCTAAGCTCAGTTAATTGTGCGTCACTCTCTGTTTTGAGTTTTGAACGACTTTCGGGCGATGGTTCACCAGTTTGAATTTGGGGAGACAGTCATCATCTCCTTTTTTCTTTTTTTCAACATTTTTCATGTTGTTGAGGATTTTGTAATGACCTCACTATTTTGATTTTGATTTGTTATCCCTAACTTTTGCCTGACTGTTACCGTTTTCCGGGATTACTGTCAGCGAGATGCCCCAGCTTTCTTAAGCCTCCTTTATAGGTTTTGGCTTATTGGGCTTTTTCTCTTTTGAGAGATTGACTGTCTATGTGATAGGGAACCACCCTTGTCTTTCGATTCCAACGGAATGCTTTCTCTTTTTTTTGACATCGTTCGTTGTATTACGAACTAAGAGTTTGCGACTTCAATGTGCATTTTCTTTTGAATTAACTGAGATACTACCCTGCCCCAGGTTTATATCAAAGGTTTTGATTGTTTAGAACAGAAAACTCCTACTTCTTTGGCTCGAAGGGGTTGACTAGGGATTAACTTCCTTATAACTCCAGTGTTTGGGAATTGAAAGAAATGCATGTACATCATCAGCAAGGTCTGTTCAAAAGCATATTGTATAAGATCATGGTATTGTTTCGTCATCCTCCCTCTAAAGGCTTACAGCTTTTTATCAAGATTCAAATATCATAAAGAAAAGCATAAGAGTAGTGAAACGAATGGATGAATTCAAGACAAACACATGCAATGCATTAATGAAAACAGAGTTTAACATCAATAGATAATTGTTTGACAGCAAAAGAAATTACAACTTTGAAAATTCAAAAAGAAGCAAAAGTCTTTCAGCTTGAGCTTTGTCACTTCAAGCGGAGAACCCTTTAACGGAAGATTTTCATCTCGCCGTCTGGCATGAACTCCAGCACCCCAATGTCGATCAGATCTTGAATCTTGTTCTTCAAGGCCCAATAGTCGTTGGTGTCGTGTCCCGGGCTGTAGGAGTGGTAAACACAAAATGCGTCGGGATGATAGTTAGGAGAGGAGGTATTGAGCTTCTGAGGAGGGTCCTTTACGGTAAGCAAGTTGACCTCCAACAGGCGCTTTATAATGAAAAATGATGGTATTTCAGTCTCCGTGAACTGTCTTCTCGACGTTTCTTGCTTACGCCGATTGCCCCGTGGACGCTGGCGAGGTTGTTGATGGGCTTGTGACCCTGAAGCAAGCAAAGGAACTTTCCCTTTGTCCTCTTGAGTGGATGGAGGCTGAGCGGTGACTTGCTCTTCGATCTCAGCTGTTTGCCCCAGTTGGTTGTTTGGAAGTAGTTGGCGGACAAGAACTCTGAGTTCCTCTTGTCTTTGGGATAGGTCTTGGATGAGAGCCATCTGGCCCACCAACTGTCCCATCATTTGAGTCCTCAAGGTTGTCATATCGAACTGCAGCTCCGCAAGCTGGTCACTCCTGGCATTGTTGGAATTCTCCATGCCCTTGGTGAGGAGAGCTTTCATCTCTTATTGCCCCAGAGACAAGTTCAGGAACATCTCCTGCAGCTGAGCAGTCTGGTCTTGGATGTCTTTGACAGACCTTTCTAGAGCCATCTCTTGCTGAAATAAACAGCAGGAGAGTAAGGAAACCTGAAAAAAGGAAAGACTGTCAAAATGCGATGCATGATATGTGGATGCATGCTTTCAAGGATCTATTGGGGTAAACACAAGAAAATGTTAGAGGTTGAACTTTGCTCTTGGATTGGAGATCTCTACACCGGTGGACGTCCTTCCACGAGAATCAAGTTCACCATGTCAAGTGGGTCATAGCCACTGATTCAAGTTGTTGCACTTGATCTTTGATTGGAGAGCTTTGTATCGGTGGATGTCTTTCCACGAGAATCAAGCTCACCATGTCGAGTGGGTCATAGCCACTGATTCAAGTTGTTGTACTTGATCTTTGATGGCATTGGTTAGAGGAGAAACCCCTTTGCCCCTTGATAGACGTCTGGTTCAACGTGACCCTGCATCAAAAGAACCCTCGAGATCCTTGAAATGGTTACTGAAAATGCTATGGTATGATGTTATGATGTTATGTACATGTATGCACAAGCAAGTGAGTGTATATACAGGAAAACATATTCACACAAAGCAAACAAGTCCTTAGGTTTAGGCTTGCATGAGGTTCAGGTACTACCCTCTTTCAGTTCGTTGGTTAAAACCTGTCCTATCAAAAGTAACCGGGTTCTAGAGGATCTCAAATCATTGGCTACCCTCAATCGGTCATAACTCCAGCATCGCAATCTTTTCTCGCGGCGGGAACCATCGCGAGAGTTTAGCCTCAATGAGCGTAGCATACTGCTACTGTTCTAATGGCCAAGTTGGGTCAATTTAGGGTTTTAAGGTCGGTTGGTGCTTAATGACTCCTTGGAAGACCCATATTCTCCCCGTTTCAACATGAGGGATATCGGTACAGACTAAGGCGCCACACCAACGTAACCACTTCTTCACCCATGTCGGTATACGCCGGACAGGTCCCTCGCAGATTATGCTACCTAAAAGGGTATTCCCCAGATCCGGGTTAGGATCTATGAAACTCCGATACAAAGCCCACAAATGTAAAAGCAAACAAAGCAATCAATTGAAAATAAAGGTGATCTAAACCCTAAGGTAACCCCACTTTAAAATTCTCCCCAGCAGAGTCGCCAGTTCTGTGATACGGTGGGAGAACTGACTTGAGGTTTTGCGTTTGTATTCGCACTTGTGCGGTTGAGCAAGAGTCGCCACCGACTTTTTATTTTATCCTAAAGGAAAGGTTGAAAAAGCACAGCAAAAACCTTTTGAGATATTTCGTGGGTTCGGGGAGTAGATTATGAAAAGGGAAGGTATTAGCACCCTTTTCATCCATGGTTATCCATGGGCTCTTAGTTACTTGGTTTTTTTAGATCACTTGCCTTGATTTTCGATTGCTTGAAATTGTGGTGTGTGTATGTGTTTTGAAAATGTTTTTAAAGAGATGCCTTGTCTTAGGCGACCAATGTATTTGACTCGTGTTTGAGTGTTTTACAAAAGTGTGGATCTTTTCGAAAAGATGTTTCAAATGTTTTTTAGAGTTTGTTTGAAAGTATTGTGGATTGTGGTTTTTGAAAAGAAGGCAAGTTTTTTTGCAAGTTGATCTCAAGTAACTAAGAGTTTTGTCTACCCTATTGTACTCAAAGGTTTTCTCTATGTTTTCAACTCTTTTTAACAATTTTGTTCCACCATTGAATTTGGTGGACAATCTTGCGTTTAGGATGTTTATTCGGGACGGGCGCGGGTCATCGTATGGACCACGAATGCAATGGTGCCAAGTGTCTTTGGCAATTTTCTTTGAAGGGACTATGATCATTCCTTTTTAGGCAACATTCGAAAGCGTCATCGAGGGACTTACGATCATTTGAATTTGTTTTGCCAAAGATACTCGACGTGCAAGCATGGCCCATTTTGGAAGGCAACATGTGGGATTACCCTAGAGGATGCAAGTGTGATTGTGTATGGATTTCATGTATTTGTCTTGTATTAGGTTATCTAGCGTTTGATTTTATGTACATGCAAACCTTAGGTCTAACCATGGTATAATTGAAAGCGGTAAATTGCGAAAATGTAAAGTCTACGCTATTACAAAATAGTATCCGGGAGTGGGGGTACATGTGTATGAATGGGGATGAGACTTATAGTATCCAATAAGTTACAACCAAATCGAATTTGCGATCAAATGTAAATAAGGAATATCAATGTATAAGATAAACAAATGTGTATAGGGGCAATGTGAATGTATTTGTAAGCGTGAGATGTATTGTGTAAGTATGTGATTATTTACAGGTGCGGAATGTGAAATTGAACATGTATTAAGTATTGTTTTAATTAGTCTTGTATTTTGTATTTAGATATGTATGAAAAGAAAGTTTTAATGAAAAGAAAATGTTTTCAATTATGTATCAAAATGTATTTGTTTATTATATACAAAAAGTAAAATAAAAAATCAAGGATTAAATTATGTATAAAAAAGTATTTTAATTAAATGTTCAAGAACTTAAATTATGCAAAAATGTATTTATCCACTATGTACAAATAAAATTTAAATTAGATATTTTAGATAAAAAGTGTTTTTATATGTTTTAGTATTAATGTATTAGTATTATTTTTATGTTTTAGAAACAAAATTTATTTGATTTAGAAAAGGAAAAAAAAAGGAAAAAAAGAAATAGTCAAATTAAAAGGATTTAAAATGACAAAAAGAAAATAAAGGGATGCTGAATGAATGGGCCAAGGGTTTACTGGCCCAAACAGAACGTACGCATGGGGAGGGGTGTTAACTGGAATTAGCTTGGGCTTAGGTGGGATTGAAACGCGTTAGGCCCATTTGTTACAAACATTTTTAGGGTTTGAAGTTTTGTGTTCAGTTGGACAACGCTTAGGGTTTGTGTGGAAACGGCGCCATTCGTTTGCTTTCATGTTCTTCCTCGTTCATCTTTGCAAGCTTCTGATTTCGTCTCCTCATTTAAGCCACCAGCATTTCCTTTGCCTCCTTTCCCTCTTCATGGTTCAGTGAAGCGCGTATCGTGGTAATCCTCTTTCTTTGGCTTTTCGCGTTTAGGGTTTTACTTGCGTTTTCATTTGGGAACATGTTTTCTTCTTGATAAACTGTTTGATTAGATTAAGTGTTGACTTTGATTTGCATGTTGTGTTTATTTTTGATTTCGTTGGAGATACACGAGAATGGATGAAAGAACGTGCATTACCTTTACTGAAGAGGGGGAGGAATGGCGGAGGTGTTTGGAGGGCTTTTGACGATGGAGGGACGGTGAAGGGTGCTGATGTATTCTGGTATTTCTGTACTACCCTTTTTTAGGCTTTATGATGATCTGAACTGAAAGCTTGATACACGTCTTTTTTTCTTCTTCTCTTTTTGCCTTGAGCTTGCCTTTGAAACTGTTGAGCTTGTTGCCTTGAGCTTGCCTTTGAAACTTGCTGCCTCGAATGTTTATTGCTTTGATACTTTGCCCTATGATGATGCAAATCTGAGGGCTCGCCTTTAATGTACTTCTTGTTCCCTTCTCCCTTTGCCTTGAATGTTTGCCCTTAATGCTTGAGGCTTGAAGGCTTCAAACAGGTTTTTGGCCTATGCTGAGTTGGTTGGCTTGGCCGGTTAACTTATTTTGAAACTGGCTTTTAGTTGGAAGTATTAGGCTTGAAGCTGGATAGGCCTTTTGGTGAGTTTCTTCTGCAGATTTGTATATTGGTTTAGGCCATGTTAGGCTTGTGATGCAGTAGGCAGGTTTGGCCTTGACAGGTTAGGCTTAAACAGGTTTTTTGCTTAAGGTTCTGCTGGCTTTTAGAGGTATGGCTAATGCAGGTTGTGTGTTTGAGGTTATGTTGATTATTGCTTGATGGTTGGTTTGCAAATTATGCTTGCAGACCTAAGCTTTAACAGGTTCTCAGTTTGGAGGTGTTTTCTGTTTGATATATTTCTCTCTCTTTTCTTCTACTGTGTTTTTGCTTTCTTTTGTATCTGCTTCTTCCTGCCTAAAAGCCTAAAAACCTGCTCCTTATCTCTCCACTCTTCTCTCTTAGTACAGCTTAAAAAATGTTAAAATACGTTTGTGCTGTACCTTTTTCTGAAAGTGGCCACCTTTATCTTGGGAAATGATGAAAAATGTTTTGCTTGCATAATAGTTTTGCTCTGCATCCTTGTCTCTTTTCTTTGACAGCTTTTGTACTTTGTGAACTTTCCATATCTTTGCCAAATCTTCTTTTCTTTGACAGCTTGGGTAACCCTTTTGGCATTTGACAGCAAGTTGTACCTTTTTTTGGATTTTGACAGAAAGTAGGAATTTGGATTTTTAGTTGGGTTTGAACTTGCTTCTGAACTATGCAGTTTGACATTTTATGCATTTTGACACTTTGCATTTTTTCTCAACTTTGCATTCATGATTAAATAAAATTCTTCCCTCTTTGTGAACCGGGAGAAATCCCGTGATTTGCAGAGAGGGTTAACTGATCCCAATCAGTGGCCCTTAATGATGAACTCTTTTTATCTGTCTTTTTATTATTTATCAGTTACTGACTTTTCTCCTTTTCTTTTTGCAGATGAATATTTGGATGGAGAGGAGCAAAGTGAAGAATGAAGAATTAGGGACTTAGAAAATATTTAGAAAAATAGGATAGTTTTATTTTTAATTTAATCATTGTAAACTATTATTATTTTAAATACTTCGTAAATGCATACTTGTATCTAAATAATAATTGTAACAAATGTTTAAATATGAAATAAAAATTCTATTGATCCATTTAATTCTTTTTATCCCTTCTCAATTATTTACTTATTATTTATAGTTCCTTAAATTAAAACAAATGAAAATTAAATTCCAGATATTTAATTCTTAAAATAATAAATAATCAACTAAACATTGATTCTTCGCTGATCAAAATAAATGAACTTGGCGCCTCCATCATCTAACGCAACGCACAGTCAAACGCAATAACTGATCAGACGCATTCCTTTCTTACTGATTTCTTACCAAGCACTGTAAATCCAATACTGCATATTTCTTTTGACTGGCTCAAACAAACCAACGTGAATTCAAACCAACTGTGTCTTTTACTGATTAAATCAAAACAATGCAAATTCAAACCGAATCTCGGAATAACTCGCAAAGTGATGTGGAATTTAAATCCTTCTGAGAATGCGCGCACAAACCCTAATTCCTGATTAAATGCCAAAGAGCATTCGCCTGATCAAAATTGAGCCAGAATCAACCAAAACCCTAAGCCAACTTGTGTGAAACATTCCGGAGCCCTGAAAATCAATAAAACCCTAATTTTTGTCTGACTGACGAGAAAAGTCCGTTTGTCCGATTCTTGAGCCAGTTTGAAAAATCAGGAAATGCCTGGAGCTGAGATTTCTTGTGAAAAAATGCGAGGGCAAATTTTGGGGTACAACAGTTTCCCCTGTTCAATCTTCTTGGACCTGAAGAGTTAGATTGGCAAGTTTGCCTTTCGCGACTTGAAGGTAAAAGAAGATTGGACACTAAAATGCCCAGAAAATTTGCACTCGGCGATGTGATGGTAGAGGTGAATGGACTTACAGATGCCATTTGGTGATGGGCTTAAAGATGCCACCTGGTACGATAGAGTCTTGTCGGGGGATGGGCTTAGAGATGCCATCTGGGAATGGGCTTAAAGATGCCATCGGGTGACTGCTGGTAGGAGGATTGGCTTATAGATGCCATCTGGTTATGTTGAACTGTATGTCAATGGTGAGTGGACAAGTATCAGAAAGCCACCCATGTTTTGGAACATCTCTGAATCGGGGGTCCGAATGAGCAATAGATTGACATCCATGTCTCGGAGAATCCGTAAACTATTTTCAGGAGTTGAGATTGAATAAGCAATAGAGCAGCATCCGTTGTTGGGAAGCGTCCGTAAACTGTTTTCAAAAGTTGAGAAGAATCTGAACAAGTGATAGGTTAACATTCGTTGTAGGGAAGAATCTGTAAACTGTTTTCAGAAATTGCGTCTGAACAAGTTGGTAGATTGACATCCGTTGTTTGGAGAACCCGTGAACTGTTTTCAGAAGTCTTGAAGTTGAATAAGCAATAGAGCAGCATCCGTTGTTGGGACGCGTCCGTAAACTGTTTTCAAAAATTGCACCTGAACAAGTTGGTAGATTGACATCCGTTGTTGGGAAGAATCTGTAAACTGTTTTCAGAAGTCTTGAAGTTGAATAAGCAATAGAGCATCATCCGTTGTTGGGACGCGTCCGTAAACTGTTTTCAAAAGTTGCACCTGAACAAGTTGGTAGATTGACATCCGTTGTTGGGAAGAATCTGTAAACTGTTTTCAGACGTCTTGAAGTTGAATAAGCAATAGAGCAGCATCCGTTGTTGGGACGCGTGCGTAAACTGTTTTCAACGGTTGAGAAGAGTCTGAACAAGTTGGTAGATTGACATCCGTTGTTGGGAAGAATCCGTAAACTGTTTTCAGACGTCTTGAAGAGGAACCGGTGTAGGGTTTCCCGATGATGAGCTCGTGTAAATCTGTATTTGGATGAATCTGGAATAAGTATCAGAATGTCGCCGTGTCCGGGTCACATCTGAGTAAACTTGGAAGATGATCTTTGTCTGCCGACTGATCTTACCTGAAAAGGTAAAGGGTTAGTTGTATGCAATGTCATGATGCATGATGCAATGTATGTGACATCAATGTTTATGACATGAATGTGATGAATGCGCATGTAAGCTGATGAGCTATCTTGCTGAGGATAGATGAATCTTAACTGCTGCAGATAAAAGAATCTTGATTGCTGCCGGGGGAAATAAATCCTTGGCTGCTGCTGTGGAGGGCAAGAGTCTTCAATTGTTGAAAATGAGAGGTCTTGGGACCACTGTTGGGAGAATCAGAAGCTTGGGTTGTATGCCAAACTACTGGGGTCTTCCTGTTTTGAGGAGATCTGTGTAGGATATCCTGATGATGAGTCTGTGTAAAACTGCATCGGGTTTTTGAACACTTTTGACATTCGAATGCCCCAAGTGGTGATGTAGATAAATTCCTGGCTTGTTACAGGTGTTGGTCTACAATCGGTCGTTCACAGATGTTTTCCTGGTTTGTTACAGGTGTTGATCTGGAATTCTTCAGACGTGCCCTGGCTGGATACAGGAGTCGAGTCTGGAAATGTGGTCAACAGATATGCCCTGGCTGGATATAGGAATCGAATCTGGAGTTGTGATAGTTGATAGATATGCCCTGGCTGGATACAGGAATCGAATCTTCAAACTCTTCACACGTGCCCTGGCTAGATACAGGAATCGAGTCTGGAAATGTGGTCAACAGATATGCCCTGGCTGGATATAGGAATCGAATCTGGAAATGTTGCAGTTGATAGATGTGCCCTGGCTGGATACAGGAATCGAATCTTCGAACTCTTCAGACGTGCCCTGGCTAGATACAGGAATCGAGTCTGGAAATGTGATCAACAGATATGCCCTGGCTGGATACAGGAATCGAATCTGGAAATGTTGTAGTTGATAGATGTGCCCTGGCTGGATACAGGAATCGAATCTTCGAACTCTTCAGACATGCCCTGGCTAGATACAGGAATCGAGTCTGGAAATGTGATAGTTGATTTGTTGAACACTTTTGACATTCGAATGCCCCAAGTGGTGATGAAGGAATCTTGAATTGGATTACTCTGCATATTGAGAGATTTCTTGAAATCTTGACTGGACTGCCCCAGGTTAACTGAACTCTGAAAGATCTGTTGGACCTTGACTGGACTGCCCCAGGTTAATTGAATTGTGACATGTCATGTCCCTTGCGGATAGGAGATTGGTAAAGGAAGTGTCGTCCCTTTGAAGTGATTTTGCTCACTGAGAGAGTTTTCGTTCCTCCGAACATTCGCTGTATGAATTTCTTCGCTGTCAAACAAAAAGCCAAATGCAGACAGTGATATTCAAACAATGCAAAGTTTATGTTTGTCTCGAAGTTTTGAAAAATGCGTTTTTAGCAGAAAACTTTTCATAAGACTAGTCAACACAAGATTTAGAGTAAAGCCTTACAGGAGTCAGGATACCTTTTGTAACAGTACGCTTTCGAACTAACCTGTGCTTCAATTAGGACTTTTGAAGGGTTGTAACGTGGCCTGGTTCACGGTTTAAGAAACAAAGGATAAAGGCTCAAAGTATATTTGTACCCACCCGCTCTTGGTGATATTCTTCAGCCTAAGCTCAGTTAATTGTGCGTCACTCTCTGTTTTGAGTTTTGAACGACTTTCGGGCGATGGTTCACCAGTTTGAATTTGGGGAGACAGTCATCATCTCCTTTTTTCTTTTTTTCAACATTTTTCATGTTGTTGAGGATTTTGTAATGACCTCACTATTTTGATTTTTATTTGTTATCCCTAACTTTTGCCTGACTGTTACCGTTTTCCGGGATTACTGTCAGCGGGATGCCCCAGCTTTCTTAAGCCTCCTTTATAGATTTTGGCTTATTGGGCTTTTTCTCTTTTGAGAGATTGATTGTTTATGTGATAGGGAACCACCCTTGTCTTTCGATTCCAACGGAATGCTTTCTCTTTTTTTTGACATCGTTCGTTGTATTACGAACTAAGAGTTTGCGACTTCAATGTGCATTTTCTTTTGAATTAACTGAGATACTACCCTGCCCCAGGTTTATATCAAAGGTTTTGATTGTTTAGAACAGAAAACTCCTACTTCTTTGGCTCGAAGGGGTTGACTAGGGATTAACTTCCTTATAACTCCAGTGTTTGGGAATTGAAAGAAATGCCTGTACATCGTCAGCAAGGTCTGTTCAAAAGCATACTGTATAAGATCATGGTATTGTTTCGTCATCCTCCCTCTAAAGGCTTACAGCTTTTTATCAAGAGTCAAATATCATAAAGAAAAGCATAAGAGTAGTGAAACGAATGGATGAATTCAAGACAAACACATGCAATGCATTAATGAAAACAGAGTTTAACATCAATAGATAATTGTTTGACAGCAAAAGAAATTACAACTTTGAAAATTCAAAAAGAAGCAAAAGTCTTTCAGCTTGAGCTTCGTCACTTCAAGCAGAGAACCCTTTAACAGAAGATTTTCATCTCGCCGTCTGGCATGAATTCCAGCACCCCAATGTCGATCAGATCTTGAATCTTGTTCTTCAAGGCCCAACTGTCGTTGGTGTCGTGTCCCGGGCTGTAGGAGTGGTAAACACAAAATGCGTCGGGATGATAGTTAGGAGAGGAGGTATTGAGCTTTTGAGGAGGGTCCTTTACGGTAAGCAAGTTGACCTCCAACAGGCGCTTCAGTATGAAAAATGATGGTATTTCAGTCTCCGTGAACTGTCTTCCCAATGTTTCTTGCTTACGCCGATTGCCCCGTGGACGCTTGCGAGGTTGTTGATGGGCTTGTGACCCTGAAGCAAGCAAAGGAACTTTCCCTTTCTCCTCTTGAGTGGATGGAGGATGAGCGGTGACTTGCTCTTCGATCTTAGCTGTTTGCCCCAGTTGGTTGTTTGGAAGCAGTTGGCGGACAAGAACTCTGAGTTCCTCTTGTCTTTGGGATAGGTCTTGGATGAGAGCCATCTGGCCCACCAACTGTCCCATCATTTGAGTCCTCAAGGTTGTCAGATCGAACTGCAGCTCCGCAAGCTGGTCACTCCTGGCATTGTTGGAATTCTCCATGCCCTTGGTGAGGAGAGCTTTCATATCTTCTTGCCCCAGAGACAAGTTCAGGAACATCTCCTGCAGCTGAGCAGTCTGGTCTTGGATGTCTTTGACAGACCTTTCTAGAGCCATCTCTTGCTGAAATAAACAGCAGGAGAGTAAGGAAACCTGAAAAAAGGAAAGACTGTCAAAATGCGATGCATGATATGTGGATGCTTGCTTTCAAGGATCTCTTGGGGTAAACACAAGAAAATGTTAGAGGTTGAACTTTGCTCTTGGATTGGAGATCTCTGCATCGGTGGACGTCCTTCCACGAGAATCAAGCTCACCATGTCAAGTGGGTCATAGCCACTGATTCAAGTTGTTGCACTTGATCTTTGATTGGAGAGCTTTGTATCGGTGGATGTCTTTCCACGAGAATCAAGCTCACCATGTCGAGTGGGTCATAGCCACTGATTCAAGTTGTTGTACTTGATCTTTGATGGCATTGGTTAAAGGAGAAACCCCTTTGCCCCTTGATAGACGTCTGGTTCAACGTGACCCTGCATCAAAAGAACCCTCGAGATCCTTGAAATGGTTACTGAAAATGCTATGGTATGATGTTATGATGTTATGTACATGTATGCACAAGCAAGTGAGTGTATATACAGGCAAACATATTCACACAAAGCAAACAAGTCCTTAGTTTTAGGCTTGCATGAGGTTCAGGTACTACCCTCTTTCAGTTTGTTGGTTAAAACCTGTCCTATCAAAAGTAACCGGGTTCTAGAGGATCTCAAATCATTGGCTACCCTCAATCGGTCATAACTCCAGCATCGCAATCTTTTCTCGCGGCCGGAACCATCGCGAGAGTTTAGCCTCAATGAGCGTAGCATACTGCTACTGTTCTAATGGCCAAGTTGGGTCAATTTAGGGTTCTAAGGTCGGTTGGTGCTTAATGACTCCTTGGAAGACCCATATTCTCCCCGTTTCAACACGAGGGATATCGGTACAGACCAAGGCGCCACACCAACGTAACCACTGCTTCACCCATGTCGGTATACGCCGGACAGGTCCCTCGCAGATTATGCTACCTAAAAGGGTATTCCCCATATCCAGGTTAGGATCTATGAAACTCCGATACAAAGCCCACAAATGTAAAAGCAAACAAAGCAATCAATTGAAAATAAAGGTGATCTAAACCCTAAGGTAACCCCACTTTAAAATTCTCCCCAGCAGAGTCGCCAGTTCTGTGATACGGTGGGAGAACTGACTTGAGGTTTTGCGTTTGTATTCGCACTTGTGCGGTTGAGCAAGAGTCGCCACCGACTTTTTATTTTATCCTAAAGGAAAGGTTGAAAAAGCACAGCAAAAACCTTTTGAGATATTTCGTGGGTTCGGGGGGTAGATTATGAAAAGGGAAGGTATTAGCACCCTTTTCATCCATGGTTATCCATGGGCTCTTAGTTACTTGGTTTTTTTAGATCACTTGCCTTGATTTTCGATTGCTTGAAATTGTGGTGTGTGTATGTGTTTTGAAAATGTTTTTGAAGAGATGCCTTGTCTTAGGCGACCAATGTATTTGATTCGTGTTTGAGTGTTTTACAAAAGTGTGGATCTTTTCGAAAAGATGTTTCAAATGTTTTTTAGAGTTTGTTTGAAAGTATTGTGGATTGTGGTTTTTGAAAAGAAGGCAAGTGTTTTTGCAAGTTGATCTCAAGTAACTAAGAGTTTTGTCTACCCTATTGTACTCAAAGGTTTTCTCTATGTTTTCAACCCTTTTTAACAATTTTGTTCCACCATTGAATTTGGTGGACAATCTTGCGTTTAGGATGTTTATTCGGGACGGGCGCGGGTCATCGTATGGACCACGAATGCAATGGTGCCAAGTGTCTTTGGAAATTTGCTTTGAAGGGACTATGATCATTCCGTTTTAGGCAACATTCGAAAGCGTCATCGAGGTACTTACGATCATTTGAATTTGTTTTGCCAAAGATACTCGACGTGCAAGCATGGCCCATTTTGGAAGGCAACATGTGGGATTACCCTAGAGGGTGCAAGTGTGATTGTGTATGGATTTCATGTATTTGTCTTGTATTAGGTTATCTAGCGTTTGATTTTATGTACATGCAAACCTTAGGTCTAACCATGGTATAATTGAAAGCGGTAAATTGCGAAAATGTAAAGTCTACGCTATTACAAAATAGTATCCGGGAGTGGGGGTACATGTGTATGAATGGGGATGAGACTTATAGTATCCAATAAGTTACAACCAAATCGAATTTGCGATCAAATGTAAATAAGGAATATCAATGTATAAGATAAACAAATGTGTATAGGGGCGATGTGAATGTATTTGTAAGCGTGAGATGTATTGTGTAAGTATGTGATTATTTACAGGTGCGGAATGTGAAATTGAACATGTATTAAGTATTGTTTTAATTAGTCTTGTATTTTGTATTTAGATATGTATGAAAAGAAAGTTTTAATGAAAAGAAAATGTTTTCAATTATGTATCAAAATGTATTTGTTTATTATATACAAAAAGTAAAATAAAAAATCAAGGATTAAATTATGTATAAAAAAGTATTTTAATTAAATGTTCAAGAACTTAAATTATGCAAAAATGTATTTATCCACTATGTACAAATAAAATTTAAATTAGATATTTTAGATAAAAAGTGTTTTTATATGTTTTAGTATTAATGTATTAGTATTATTTTTATGTTTTAGAAACAAAATTTATTTGATTTAGAAAAGGAAAAAAAAAGGAAAAAAAGAAATAGTCAAATTAAAAGGATTTAAAATGACAAAAAGAAAATAAAGGGATGCTGAATGAATGGGCCAAGGGTTTACTGGCCCAAACAGAACGTATGCATGGGGAGGGGTGTTAACTGGAATTAGCTTGGGCTTAGGTGGGATTGAAACGCGTTAGGCCCATTTGTTACAAACATTTTTAGGGTTTGAAGTTTTGTGTTCAGTTGGACAACGCTTAGGGTTTGTGTGGAAACGGCGCCATTCGTTCGCTTTCATGTTCTTCCTCGTTCATCTTTGCAAGCTTCTGAGTTCGTCTCCTCACTTAAGCCACCAGCATTTCCTTTGCCTCCTTTCCCTCTTCATGGTTCAGTGAAGCGCGTATCGTGGTAATCCTCTTTCTTTGGCTTTTCGCGTTTAGGGTTTTACTTGCGTTTTCATTTGGGAACATGTTTTCTTCTTGATTAATTGTTTGATTAGATTAAGTGTTGACTTTGATTTGCATGTTGTGTTTATTTTTGATTTCGCTGGAGATACACGAGAATGGATGAAAGAACGTGAATTACCTTTACTGAAGAGGGGGAGGAATGGCGGAGGTGTTTGGAGGGCTTTTGATGATGGAGGGACGGTGAAGGGTGCTGATGTATTCTGGTATTTCTGTACTACCCTTTTTTAGGCTTTATGATGATCTGAACTGAAAGCTTGATACACGTCTTTTTTTCTTCTTCTCTTTTTGCCTTGAGCTTGCCTTTGAAACTGTTGAGCTTGTTGCCTTGAGCTTGCCTTTGAAACTTGCTGCCTCGAATGTTTATTGCTTTGATACTTTGCCCTATGATGATGCAAATCTGAGGGCTCGCCTTTAATGTACTTCTTGTTCCCTTCTCCCTTTGCCTTGAATGTTTGCCCTTAATGCTTGAGGCTTGAAGGCTTCAAACAGGTTTTTGGCCTATGCTGAGTTGGTTGGCTTGGCCGATTAACTTATTTTGAAACTGGCTTTTAGTTGGAAGTATTAGGCTTGAAGCTGGATAGGCCTTTTGGTGAGTTTCTTCTGCAGATTTGTATATTGGTTTAGGCCATGTTAGGCTTGTGATGCAGTAGGCAGGTTTGGCCTTGACAGGTTAGGCTTAAACAGGTTTTTTGCTTAAGGTTCTGCTGGCTTTTAGAGGTAGGGCTAATGCAGGTTGTGTGTTTGAGGTTATGCTGATTATTGCTTGATGGTTGGTTTGCAAATTATGCTTGCAGACCTAAGCTTTAACAGGTTCTCAGTTTGGAGGTGTTTTATGTTTGATATATTTCTCTCTCTTTTCTTCTACTGTGTTTTTGCTTTCTTTTGTATCTGCTTCTTCCTGCCTAAAAGCCTAAAAACCTGCTCCTTATCTCTCCACTCTTCTCTCTTAGTACAGCTTAAAAAATGTTAAAATACGTTTGTGCTGTACCTTTTTCTGAAAGTGGCCACCTTTATCTTGGGAAATGATGAAAAATGTTTTGCTTGCATAATAGTTTTGCTCTGCATCCTTGTCTCTTTTCTTTGACAGCTTTTGTACTTTGTGAACTTTCCATATCTTTGCCAAATCTTCTTTACTTTGACAGCTTGGGTAACCCTTTTGGCATTTGACAGCAAGTTGTACCTTTTTTTGGATTTTGACAGAAAGTAGGAATTTGGATTTTTAGTTGGGTTTGAACTTGCTTCTGAACTATGCAGTTTGACATTTTATGCATTTTGACACTTTGCATTTTTTCTCAACTTTTCATTCATGATTAAATAAAATTCTTCCCTCTTTGTGAACCGGGAGAAATCCCGTGATTTGTAGAGAGGGTTAACTGATCCCAATCAGTGGCCCTTAATGATGAACTCTTTTTATCTGTCTTTTTATTATTTATCAGTTACTGACTTTTCTCATTTTCTTTTTGCAGATGAATATTTGGATGGAGAGGAGCAAAGTGAAGAATGAAGAATTAGGGACTTAGAAAATACTTTGAAAAATAGGATAGTTTTATTTTTAATTTAATCATTGTAAACTATTATTATTTTAAATACTTCGTAAATGCATACTTGTATCTAAATAATAATTGTAACAAATGTTTAAATATGAAATAAAAATTCTATTGATCCATTTAATTCTTTTTATCCCTTCTCAATTATTTACTTATTATTTATAGTTCCTTAAATTAAAACAAATGAAAATTAAATTCCAGATATTTAATTCTTAGAATAATAAATAATCAACTAAACATTGATTCTTCGCTGATCAAAATAAATGAACTTGGCGCCTCCATCATCTAAAGCAACGCACAGTCAAACGCAATAATTGATCAGACGCATTCCTTTCTTACTGATTTCTTACCAAGCACTGTAAATCCAATACTGCATATTTCTTTTGACTGGCTCAAACAAACCAACGTGAATTCAAACCAACTGTCTCTTTTACTGATTAAATCAAAACAATGTGAATTCAAACCGAATCTCAGAATAACTCGCAAAGTGATGTGGAATTTAAATCCTTCTGAGAATGCGCGCACAAACCCTAATTCCTGATTAAATGCCAAAGAGCATTCGCCTGATCAAAATTGAGCCAGAATCAACCAAAACCCTAAGCCAACTTGTGTGAAACATTTCGGAGCCCTGAAAATCAATAAAACCCTAATTTTTGTCTGACTGACGAGAAAAGTCCGTTTGTCTGATTCTTGAGCCAGTTTGAAAAATCAGGAAATGCCTGGAGCTGAGATTTCTTGTGAAAAAATGCGACGGCAAATTTTGGGGTACAACAAAGAGGTTGATCCTGATATTGGTAACATTGTCGGAACCAGTAAAGTCACCAGAAGTGGAAGGGTCTTCTCTCCCAAGATTTCCCCTAAGACTGTCAATAAGCCTATTGTCATTCCATCTATTGTTCCTTCTAGTACATCAACTATTGCTCCTGTTCTTACTCCAGTTATTATCCCCATCGGCGAATCTTCTGATACCCGCAACAAAGAAATTATAGGTGAGCCTGCCCGGACGGAGGCGCCTAGGAAAATTGTTGTGGAAGCTTCTAAGCAAGAGATAGAGGAAATACTGAAAATAATTAAGAAGAGCAACTACAATATGGTCGAGCAGTTGGGGCAGACCCCATCAAAGATATCCATGTTGTCTTTGTTGTTGTGTTCCGAAGCCCATGCGAAGGCTTTGATTGCATTCCTCAAGATTGTGCATGTGCCGCAGGAAACTTCAGCTGATCAGTTCAAAGATTGTGTGGCCAGCTTGACTGTTGATAATGGGTTGGGTTTTTCAGATGCAGACTTAACACCGAAGGGAAAGAAGCATAACGATGCTCTGCATGTCTCGATTGAATGCAGGGGCACCACTATGGCTCATGTGTTGGTAGATATTGGGTCTTCGCTGAATGTTCTGCCGAAGAAGGCGTTAGACCGGTTGGATTGCGAGGGTTTGACTCTAAAGCCTAGTAACATTGTGGTAAGGGATTTTGACGGGTCGAAGAGAATGGGGCACGGGGAGGTGGACATCCCTGTCAAAGTGGGTTCTCAGACTTTTGGGTCCACCTTCTATGTGATCGATATCAGGCCTTCGTATTCTTGTTTGTTGGGTCGTCCTTGGATCCACGAGGCTGGGGTAGTTACTTCCACACTCCACCAAATGCTGAAGTATCCGGTGAAAGGGAAGATTGTCACTGTGCGGGGTGAAGAGGAGTATATGGTGAGCCACCTCAATTCCTTCCGCTACGTAGAGATGGACGGGGAATTCATAGAAACTCCTTGTCAGAATTTCGAAGAGGTCCCTCAGATCTTGGCATCGACTGAAACTACTACCAACAGCAAACCACCTCTGAATATGGCTTCCCTCAAGGATGCCAGGGCCGTGGTTGAAGAAGTTGGGTGTGCCAATTTGGATCAGCTCCCTGATTTCACTCACAAAACTGACAAATTTGGTTTGGGCTTTACTACAGGGGCTCAAAGGGCTGTTCGACACGCTCGGAATGGAAGACCTCCCCTACACATTGATAGTTGGATCTACCAGACTACCAACGGTGGACCGAGTAACTGGACGGTTAGGGACTTTATACCAGTTTCTTTTATTCCGCAGTAATTGTCTTACTTTGTTTTGAGATTTGTAATAAACAATTTAAAACTTTACGGCCTTATTCCTTTCCCGAGGCACATTGGCTTTTCTTGTGAGGGTTTTTATTTGTCATTTCATATATCATTAGTAAAGCATTGGACGTTTCTTGCATACAAATTTTGCGCTCTCTATTTTTCTTTTCTATTTTTCGCTTTATCGAAACAACTATTCTCTTACACACACTCACGTATCATAATGCAGATCCATATCCACTCTGGATCCCATTGATAACAGCTCTGCTATTGCTAATTAAGACTTTGAAATTTCGATCAACCAAGCCGAAGACGAAGGTGAGGATGATTGTGAGGTGCCTGGAGAACTTGCTAGACTATTACAGTAGGAAGAAAGGGCCATACAGCAACATGAAGAGCCGATTGAGACAGTGAATTTGGGTACTGAGACAGACAAAAAAGAGGTTAAAATAAGTGCAAATCTGGAGCTTAGCATCAAACAGAAGTTGATACATATGTTGCACGACTATGTTGAGATCTTCGCCTGGTCCTATGAAGACATTCCTGGTTTGGACACTGATATCGTGGTGCACCGCCTTCCGACTAAAGAAGATTGTCCTCCAGTTAAACAGAAGGTATGTCGTTTGCATCCCGAAATGTCAGAGAAGATCAAGGCAGAGGTCATGAAATAGTTCGACGCAGGATTCTTAACTGTCACTTCTTATCCACAGTGGGTTGCTAATGTCGTTCTGGTACCTAAGAAGGACGGTAAGGTACGGATGTGTATGGATTACAGAGATTTGAACAAGGCAAGCCCCAAAGATGACTTCCCACTTCCTCACATTGACGTTCTGGTCGACAACACTGCACAACATAAAATCTTCTCCTTCATGGATAGTTTCTCTGGCTACAACCAGATCAAGATGGCTCCTGAAGACATGGAGAAGACGACCTTCGTTACACAGTGGGGCACCTTCTGTTACAAGGCGATGCCTTTTAGGTTGAAGAATGTTGTGGCAACTTATCAGCACGCCATGGTTGCCTTGTTCCACGATATGATTCACCACGAGATCGAAGTCTATGTTGATGACATGATAGTCATGTCTCAAACTAAGGAAGAGCACCTTAATCATCTACAAAAGTTGTTCGACAGGTTGAAGATATATAAGCTGAGGTTGAATCCGAACAAGTGTACCTTCGGAGTAAGGTCTGGTAAACTTCTGGGTTTTATTGTCAGTGACAAAGGCATCCAAGTAGATCCTACAAAGGTAAAAGCTATACAAGAAATGCTAGTTCCCCATACAGAGAAGGAAGTTAGAGGTTTCTTGGGACGCCTGAATTATATCGCCAGGTTCATTTCACATCTGAGAACTACCTGTGAGCCAATCTTCAAGCTTTTGAAGAAAGATCAAGTGGTAAAGTGGAATGATGAATGCCAGACCACTTTTGAAAGAATCAAGGAATACCTTCAAGAACCACCAATTCTGATGCCTCCAGTTGAAGGAAGACCTTTGATATTATACTTGACAGTGCTAGACAATTCAATAGGGTGTGTGCTGGGTCAGCATGACGAGTCTGGTCGAAAAGAGCATGCAATATACTACCTTAGCAAAACGTTTACCGACTGTGAGACACGATACTTATTGCTCGAGAAAACTTACGGCGCTTTGGCATGGGCTGCTCGCCGGCTGAGACAGTATATGTTGACTCACACTACCTTGTTGATATCAAAGATGGATCCGATCAAGTACGTTTTCGAGAAGCCCGCACTCTCCGGAAGGATAGCAAGGTGGCAAATGATCTTAACTGAGTACGACATACAATATACAACCCAAAAAGCAATCAAGGGAAGTGTATTGGCTGATCATTTGGCTCACCAGGCCGTGGATGACTACCAGTCCATGAATTTTGAGTTCCCGATGAGAATATTATGTTGGTGACTAACTACGAAGAACCTGGACCGGATGAAGGACCTGAGGAGGGATCCCGATGGTCTCTGTATTTTGATGGAGCCTCAAACGCACTGGGTAACGGCATTGGCGTGGTAATCATATCTCCCGAGGGTTGTCATACTCTGTTCACTTCCTGATTATGTTTTAACTGCACCAACAACATGGCGGAGTATGAAGCATGTATTATGGGTCTTCGAGCTGCTATTGATTTAAGGATCAAGTTCTTGAGTGTATTCGAGGATTCCTCTTTGTTGATAAGTCAGATCAAAGGTGGGTGGGATACGAAGCACCCGAACCTTATTCCTTATAAAGAGTATGTAATGACATTGCTCCCACGCTTTGAGGAGGTAGCCTTTAAACATTTCCCACGAGAGGAGAACCAATTAGCGGATGCGCTAGCTACCATGTCTTCTATGTTCAAGGTTAGGTGGGACAATAAAGCTCCCCAAATTACCTTTGAGCGTTTGGATGAACCAGCACACTACTGTGAAATCAATACCAAAGAAGTGGCAGACAAACCCTGGTTTCACGAAGTCAAAAGGTATCTCGAGGCTCAAGAGTATCTCGAAGGGACATCTGTCAATGATAAGAAGTTTCTGAGAAGGTTCGCTGCAAAGTTCTTCCTTAGTAATGGAATCCTCTATAAACGCAACCATGACTCCACACTACTACGGTGTATAGACAAGAGCGAAGCAGAGAGGATCATGACAGATCTACATGAAGGAACCTTCGGAACCCATTCCAGTGGACACACCATGGCTAAGAAGATCCTACGGGCAGGATATTACTGGTCCACTATGGAAGCCGATTGTTATCAACACTCTCGAACTTGTCATAAGTGCCAAATCTACGCTGATAAGGTGCATGTGCCTCCGGTCCCCTTAAACGTCTTAACAGCTCCGTGGCCCTTTGCAATGTGGGGCATCAACATGATCGGAGAAATCAGGCCCACCGCTTCCAATGGACATCACTTCATCTTAGTAGCCATTGATTACTTCACGAAGTGGGTTAAGGAAGCTTCCTTTGCTACAGTAACCAAGAACGTCATGGCGCAGTTTATCCGACATAATCTGATATGTCGATATGGTGTGCCAGAGAGAATTACCACTGACAATGGTAGGAATCACAACAACACAATGATCACCGAGCTCTATAAACAATTCAAGATACAGCATCATAATTCTTCTCCCTACCGGCCGAAGATGAATGGCGTTGTTAAAGCAGCTAACAAGAACATCAAGAAGATTGTACAGAAGATGATGGTGACATTATAAAGACTGGCATGAGATGTTACCATTCGCTCTTCATGGGTACGGTACCTCAGCACGAACGTTGACAGGGGCGACACCCTACTCTCTGGTATATGGCATGGAGGCAATCCTACCCATCAAAGTCCAGATACCTTCTCTCAGGATTATGAAGGATGCGGGTTTGAACGAGGACGAATGGATCCAAACCCGACTTGATCAGTTAAATCTAATCGATGAAAAGAGACTTATTAATATCTGCCATGGTCAGACGTATCAAAAGTGAATGATCAAGGCTTTTAACAAGAAAGTTAGACGCCAATAATATCAAGTCGGGGATCTAGTGATCAAACGCATCATACATCCGCAAGGTGATCCCAGGGGCAAATGGACCCCCACGTACGAAGGGCCATTTGTGGTTAAGAACATTTTCTCGGGAGGAGCTATGATTCTAACCACCATGGACGGTGACGACCTTCATCGCCCTGTCAATGCATACATGGTGAAAAGATATTACGCCTAACTAAAAGATCCGCTAGGTTGACTGGCCTAGGAAAAAATAAGGGCTTCCCGATGAACCAAAAGGGTTTGGGCAAAAGTAAGGGATGAAAATGCAAAAAAATATGTACACCCGGCAAGTCGAAAACCCGAAAGGGAGGCTTGGGCAAAAAGGGGTATCCCGGTGGAATGAAAACCCGAAAGGGTGGTCCAGGAAAAAGTTAGGGATATAAAGCGTATCACTATGTCTCATTGGATCATCTTGCAAACAGACTTCGACATCGACTATCAAGCTCAGACGACACCAATCAATCTGATCAACTTTCGGCCAAGAAGCAAAGTGATGAGACGCTTGAAGATATAAAGGCAATAGCAGAGTTGGAACCCAATGGGGTTGTTTCACATAGCTTTTTTTTCTATCTTTTATAAAAATTGTATGATTTCTATATTTCGCGGCGTTCTCTTACTAAAGCGTCATCCTCCTTGTACAAAAACGCCTATTACAGGCCAACTTCAAAAAATCAATACAAAATTATTTTCACTTCGAATTTGTTTTTTCTATTTTGTTTTGCAAGAACGTCCAATGACTTATTTTTTATATATGCATTTGAAAATGATTGCTGCTCATAAATATTTACATAAGAAACAAAAGACAATTACTCGAATTCCAAAAACAGGGGCAAAAATAAGAAGTGCCAAACCCGACAGTTACTCCGCCCAGCAGGTACCGGGATAGAGCCAGCTTGGGAACATAATTATTGGTACATACACTCCCCGCATAATAAGAGTATCCGAAGGCATTGATGTCAGCTTTCCCGAAACATGATGTAACCACCCCAGCCGAGGTTCATAGTCGTGGGCGAGTCAGTAAATTTCATCCCCCAAGCAGAGTTTATTTCTCCAGAAATAGAGGATCAATCCCCAACAGAGTTCAACACTTCAGCTACAAAAAATACATTTTCTAAGTTCATTCCACGCAGGGTTTATTCTCAAGCAGCATCTCCTCCCGACAGAATATTTACAGATCTCCAACAACTGTCAGGGATTTATTTTCCCAGACGCGGGCATACCCTGATAGCATTTCATGAATATACACCATGACATACCCATACATATCATATACAGCATAATCTCATTTATTTTTAGAACATCATCTCACCCTGAATTTCATGCATCACATATAACTAACCCTGATATCTTTTCAGGAAAAGACGTTTAGCTTCAACAAATCCAGCAGTTATGCAAGTCACATCTGCAGACGACTAATGGAAACTCAGTTCCTGAAACCAAACGGGTCAACTAATCTACACTATTGCTTTGAAGTAACCTTACCATCCAGGTTCCTTCCCACAAGCCCTATTATCCAGAGTTTCATATCGAAGTAACCCTACCATCCAGGTTCCTTCCCACAAGCCCCATTATCCAGGCTTTCATATCAAAGAAACCCTACGACCCAGGTTCCTTCTTAGAGCCCTACTATCCAGGCTTTCATATCGAAGAAACCCTACGACCCAGGTTCCTTCTCACAACCCTACTACCCAGGCTTTCATATCGAAGTAACCCTACGACCTAGGTTCCTTCTCCCAGTCCTACTATCCAGGCTTTCATATCGAAGAAACCCTACGACCCAGGTTCCTTCTCACAGCCCTACTATCCAGGCTTTCATATCGAAGAAACCCTACGACCCAGGTTCCTTCTCATAGCCCTACTATCCAGGCTTTCATATCGAAGAATCCCTACGACCCAGGTTCCTTCTCACAGCCCTACTATTCAGGCTTTCATATCAAAGAAACCCTACGACCCAGGTTCCTTCTCATAGCCCTACTATCCAGGCTTTCATATCGAAGTAACCCTACGACCCAGGTTCCTTCTCACAGCCCTACTATCTAGGCTTTCATATCGAAGAAACCCTACGACCCAGGTTCCTTCTCACAGCCCTACTATCCAGGCTTTCATATCGAAGTAACCTCACGGACCAGGCTCCTTCTCACAGCCCTACTATCCAGGCTTTCATATCGAAGAAACCCTACAACCCAGGTTCCTTCTCACAACCCTACTATCCAGGATTTCATATCAAAGTAACCCTACGACCCAGGTTCCTTCTCAGAGCCCTACTATCCAGGCTTTCATATCGAAGTAACCCTACTATCCAGGTTCCTTCTCATAGCCCTACTATCCAGGCTTTCATATCGAAGTAACCCTACTATCCATGTTCCTTCTCACAACCCTATTATCCAGACTTTCATATCGAAGTAACCCTACTATCCAGGTTCCTTCTCATAACCTTACCATCCAGGTTTCTTTTCTCTTACCTCCAAACAGCAGTCCATAACACTGTAAGACCTGGACCTGATCAAACACGATTAGTTTCGCATTTCCCCAGTAAGTTGCGGTGCAGCTTGTACACTGACCAGATATGTAGTTCACCTCCGGAGTTAATTCCCCAGTAGAGTAACGGACAACTGAAGCTCCTAAAATTCTATTTTTTCCAAGACACATACCAACATTCCTCAGCAGATTCCTCCTCAATAACAGGAGCAGGGACTGTCATCAAAGGAATATCTCAGGAAATCAACATCCTCTAGATGGCATCTTTAAGCCCATCTCCGACGGTACTCCATCACATATTGGATGGCATCTTTAAGCCCATCTCCGACAATTCTATAGAAACTTTCAAATGGCATCTATAAGCCCATTCCCGATATCACAAATCAAGTATCACTTCATGTGAGTGTAAATTTCTGGGCACTCTAATGTTCAATCATCTTCCACCTTCAGATCACGAAAGGCAGACGAGCCAATCTACATCCCCAGGTTTAAGAAGATTGAACAGGGGCAGCTATTGTACCCCAAAATTTTCTCTCTCATTTTACTCAATACCTACTCCTAGAGATCCTCAATTTGCTCAAGTTTTCCAAGAGTTGACCAGACAAACTCTCTCCTAAGGCAGTGTGTCTCAAATTAGGGTTTCCATTTTCATCAATATAGGTGAACTCCAAAGACTTCATATGCTATCCATGGTCCTAATATGTTCTCAAGACCCTCCATGTCAAATTTCAAGCAATGCACAAGAATTTTGCTCAATCAACTGCTCAGATGCTTGAGAATCGACTGTATTAGGTCAAAAGTCAACTATGGCCCACATACAGTCAAACTTCAAGATTTTGGGTCAACATAAACATTTTGAAGTGATATTCATCATTTTATCAAGGGTTGATCATGATTCTTCAAGGAATGCCCTAAATTCATCAAAACCCAACAGTTGCTAAATTAGGGTTTCTCAAGAAAAGTCAACCAAACTTTGACCAATAATAACTTCTTCATACTTTATCAGAAATTTCCCACCCAAGGCTCACTTTGAAAAGGATGCAATTCCCTACAATTCATCTTCAGCCCACAAGTTCAAAATATGCACTCACAAAAAGATATGAATTTCCACATTATAGGTCCTTTTGAAAAGTCAACAAAAACACTTTTTGGGTCAAAGCTCCTTAATAAACATGGAAGACCCAATTGAAATGAGACAAAAAGGGTTTCCTAGGGGGCATCCTAAGATTTCTAAAAGTCCAAGAACGCCTCTCTAGGGTTAAAATTGGAGGAGATATGTCTTGTCAAAGTTGACCCTTTTCGCAATATTGCCAAAAGTCAAATATGCTCAAAAATGCTTTTTTTTATACCAAATGGGCCTAGCATCTCATGATTGCACCTCACTTGTAGCATGGTCCACGATCCAAATATCCATCCACATGTTATTTGCTTCATTTTCTATTTTATTTTGATTTTTTATTAATTAAAATTTCAATTAAATCAAATAATTGGTAAATAATAGCAAAGATATGTTTTGATTTGATTTTTGGACAGGATCTCAATCAAAATATGCTGAGATATCAAGACCAAAACGAATCAAACATGATTGGTACAAAAATGGGATGATTTGGCTTAATTTAGCAAGTTTGTATATGGCATGAAAATCAAATCAAATCTTCAAAACTTTCAAAGATACCAATCAGTTTTATAACCCTAATTCGTTCTAGGATATATATTGAACTTGTACAAGGCATAAGACAAGGGCTAGCAGTCGTGGAAGAGGAAGGAAAAACTCCAAATTTTCAAAGAAAAGTATGAATCGGTTTCAGTCCTACAGGCCATCTTAAGCCATCCTAGTGTTGCCAATCAATTGCTGGACGTCTCAGAAAGCTATCTCAATCAATAGCAAGCCCTCTTACGCCCAGAATCCGACTCCAGGCCTCACACGGTTTGCCATATTTTTCAAATTCGATTATCACGATTTATACATTATGAGCATGTTTTAATGGCATATATGTGTTTGTTATCATGTTTGCAAGCTGACTAAATAGTTTAATTTTATTTTTGAAGCCTATACGCGTATCTGCCATTGCTAGGGTTCACCTTGCATTTTTAGGGTTTTGTATACAGGTAAAATTAGACCACAAACAAGGTACCATGATGATCGTGACATCATAACCAGTGGAACCCTAATCTTCAATTTCATTTATATTGCGTTTTGTGAATTTTTGAGTTGCGCAAGGTTATAGCAACGGAAAGTGTCTATAGGTAAAAGGCCATTATCTAATATGACGGTTCCCTGGAGAAGACAGTGGCGTGGCAATCTACCATTGGGTCATTTGAATCTCGCGCGCATTTTTTTCAGTTAACCACGTTTTTGTATATTATGTTTTATTCTTATATTATTAACAAACAAGCCAATTGGCCCAGTGGTGAGGCGCGTTGGTGGTGAACATAAGGACCTGGGTTTGATCCCAGGTCCCAGCAACATTGTTTTCTATTTTTCCATTAACAGATCATATGCAGTTCTCACCCAAAGGCCTACTGTGCGCTTCCAGTAGCCAACCAGTGGATCCATCATTCAATCAGATGTACGCCTCAGCACTGAAAGACCATGATGCACCCTCAAGTCAACGCCCCATGGGATCAGGCGCGTTGACTGGGCTCAGCAACCTTTGGGCCTGGGAATTTCAACTTCGCACCCCTTCCTTCACCAATGCAAACAGGCCCATTTTTAATTCATTTTTTTTATTTCTTTTATTTTAATTAATTTGTTTAATTATTTTCACCAAAAATTAATTACCTTTTTTATTAATCATAAAATCAATAAATCACAAAATCACAAAAAGATCATTTTTTTCTTAAATATGTATTTTAATTTAATTAGAAAATTAGGTTACTTTAATTTCTTTTTTTCATAATTAAAAACAATTAGAAATTAGGGTTTAATTAATTTGCAATTAAATTGTTTTCTTAAATAAAAAATGCACAAAAAATATTTTCTCTCTCAATTAGGGTTTTAAGTTATTTTAACGTCCTCGCATTTAATTCTCCGCGCGTTTTAATTATGTCTCTTTTTATTATTTTGTAACTGCCAAGGGTTTGTAATAGCTTTAAACTACGGTTTTATTTACTATTTAATCCCCGATTTTCGATTATGTAATTAATCCCCCTCCCCGAAGCCTTGTAATAGCTAGGTTTATTTTTTCGCACTTTAAATTCCCGCAATCTTTAACTGTTAGATGCATGGTTAATAGGATTGTATGGAAAGAATGCTTGAAGACTAAAATGGTAGATCACCTAATGTGCAAAGACTAATTAACTGAAAAATTCACATGCACATATTCACTCCTAGGGTTTGCCTCACTTCGGTTGTCTTCGGTAAAACAATCATCAAGCACGGGAGATTTTAGTGGTTGCCCTGCTGTCTAAAAGATCAAATGTCCCATTCGAATGTTGCCTCAGAAATGTTGCCTCAAAAATGTTGCCTCAGAAAGATCTGTAATTGCAAGCTTCTACAATCATATTTAAAGCATGTGTTTTGATGAAGACAACATGGACATCAACATTCAAAGGATGTGCAAAAAGCTTATCAACATCATATAAGATTATTGAAGAATTATTGAAGAATCATCAAATGTCAATTGGTATAAATAATTCTTAATCTTGAATATAGATGTTCACAAAAAATATGCATTCATAATCATATACATATCCAACATGTTCTCACTTAAGAAAAACTTTGTTTAAAATCTTTTTCAAAAAGAATTTTTGAAAATTAACTTTCAGGAACCGGTTCCTCCCTAACAGGGAACCGGGTTCCAAACCTTGTTCAAAAACATGTCCCTGGAATTTGTACCAGGAACCGGGTTGTACCAATAGGGGAACCGGTTCCTGCGTGATATCTTTTGAAATCTAACTTATAAGGTTCACTAAGAACCGGGTTCTGTTAGTGTCGGAACCGGTTCCTAGCGAACCAGTGTAGCTTTTCTTTTGTTTTTTAAACATTTTTCAAGTGGTATCTTTTCATGAATGCATTGCAACTTTTCATATGAATTGGCATGAATGAAGAGGTTCTTATGACTTTATAAAATGCTGCAGATTTTCTTATTTCAAAAAACAATGCTTCAATTTTCAAATTAACAATTATACTTCTTCAATAAACAATTTTTCATCATTCACATTTGAATTCATATTTTCATGTGTTCATAATTTTGTGAAACTTGCCATATACACTTTCATTATCATTACAAGTTTCATACATACATTGTGAACATTTATATACATTGTTTGAAAATTGTTTATATCTTGAAGAAGAAGATCAATTGAAGATTGATAAAGCTCTCCATATACTTCAAATAAATCATTGTATTACTTAAAGAAATTATTCCCTTACTATCCAGGATTGTTGGAAGTAAGTGTTGTGATTTGAAGAGGATTGTTCTTCATTCACATTAGTGTTTGTTTGGTCTTAAAGGTGTTAAGAACCTTTGATCACCCTATAGGTTAGATAGTAAGCATAGGCTGTACAATCATTCTAACTATAGTGAAATCTCTTTCGTGTTGGAAAGGGGACTGGAGTACTCTCGGATTGTGAGGGGAACCAGGATATATCACTATAGTGCAGAACCAGTTCCCAGCATGCAGACCGGTCACACGCCCTTTTTTGTGCTTAAGTGCTTTTTAATGTGTTTTATGTCATAGTCAACATTCATCTCTCATTCCAACTTCATATTCCTCCTCTCAAACCCTTCCACCTCCATTGACACACCTCATAAAAGCTCCAACATCTCTTTTTCTTCACCAACTTTTTAATACCCACTACTCCAAATCACTATATAATCCCAATCTCTCACCTATTCCGAAAATCCCAAATCAAAACCCCAACTTTCAGATTTATCACAAAATCTCCATGGGTCCTAAGAGAGCTACCAGATCCAGCAAGGAAAAGGCTCAGGTTGAAGAAGAGACTTCCAACATTCATCCTCAGACCATCAAATCCAGAAGGCTCACCTTCAAATCTCATAATCGGAAGGTTCTTAAAGCTAATTTTTGTAGGCTTCATACCTTTCCTACTCATAGCTTTTTATTTCCTGCTCAGTTGGCCTCTGCTGGAATTGCCAGGTTTGTAGGTAACAATGGTGAAGTGTTTCTTGACCTTGTTAGAGAATTTTATCACAACTTAAAACTTATCCCTGATGAATTTGGTGATATTACTCTAACCTCTCATGTTCTGTCAAAGAGTATCTGTTTAACTGTTGAGGAATTTGGTGAATTGTTGGGTGTTCCGCATGAAGGTTTGGTTCTTGTTAATGGTGTTATTCCACATGATTGGCTACCATACAATAAGGTAGAAATTTTTATTAACATGTGTAGGCCAAATCAGCAAAATACCGTTCGTCAACAACTTCTCTCGTCATCAAATTTGTTTGGCTCAAATCTCTCTGTAAATGACAGAATGCTCCACCTTATTATTGCATATATCCTCTTTCCAAAGAATTCTAACCACTCGCGTATCAATGAGTTTGAATTAATGGTCCTTAATGCATTGAGACGCTGTTGTTCGGTTAATTGGGCACTTTCTATTAAGTACCATATGCAACTTATGGAATCTCTTGATGGTGGTTTACCATATGCTCGAGCCATTTCTCACATTTTGGAAAATGCAAATGTTAACCTTCAACAGGAAGTTACAAGAATTCAAGGAGATAAGGAGGAAATTACAGATGCAACCGCCCTTAAGAACACAAGAATCATTCTAGATGCAAGAGGTCACTTTCACTACAAAGAGGACTTCGAACCAACTCTCCAATATGTTGCTCAACCTCCCGAAGGCGGCTACACCTTAGACATGTTGTTTAATCAGATGACAATCTTCCAAAGACATGTGGATGATCGCTTTGATGTGCTCCAACAAGAAAATGCTTCAGCACGGCGACAACTACGAAATGTCCAAAGAACTCAAAAGCTTATTCTTGATCACTTTGATAGAAAAGAAGTTCTAGAGGAAGAGGTATCCGGAAGTGGTAGTGGAAGTGATGAAGATGATGATGAGATGAATGAAGATGAAGATTAAAAGACTAAATTTTTTTTTTTAATTTCTATGTCATTTCTTTTTAATGTGTTTTACTTTGTAATGTTTAGACAATGTTCCATCTCTTGCTTCGTGATGTTTAGGCATTTTTTGTTTTATTGTTATTTAATGTAATCGTACAATTCGTTGTTCGTATTTTAGTATGTTTAAAATCGTACAATTCTTTTATATGTTTTTATCGTCTTAAATTTTATATGTATTTATTTCACTCTTTTTCCCCATCCTTTTTTATGTTAACAAAGGGGGAGAAGAATATGCATATGTGTTGTTTTGTTTCAACGAAATTGCAGGCCCAAATATCTATTATACTCACTCCAAAATTCAAGGAATCATGGACTTAGGGGGAGCATACAATTTAGGGGGAGCCTTGCATTTGCTCAACATGTTTGCTATACAAAACAACATAAACATTTCAAGAAATCGTTTTCAAGACTTGGTTGTCATCATCAAAAAGGGGGAGAATGTAATTGCAAGCTTCTCAAGTCATATTTAAAGCATGTGTTTTGATGAAGACAACATGGACATCAACATTCAAAGGATGTGCAAAAAGCTTATCAACATCATATAAGATTATTGAAGAATTATTGAAGAATCATCAAATGTCAAATGGTATAAATAATTCTTAATCTTGAATATAGATGTTCATAAAAAATATGCATTCATAATCATATACATATCCAACATGTTCTCACTTAAGAAAAACTTTGTTTAAAATCTTTTTCAAAAAGAATTTTTGAAAATTAACTTTCAGGAACCGGTTCCTCCCTAACAGGGAACCGGGTTCCAAACCTTGTTCAAAAACATGTCCCTGGAATTTGTACCAGGAACCGGGTTGTACCAATAGGGGAACCGGTTCCTGCGTGATATTTTTTGAAATCTAACTTATAACGTTCACTAAGAACCGGGTTCTGTCAGTGTCGGAACCGGTTCCTAGCGAACCAGTGCAGCTTTTCTTTTGTTTTTTAAACATTTTTCAAGTGGTATCTTTTCATGAATGCATTGCAACTTTTCATATGAATTGGTATGAATGAAGAGGTTCTTATGACTTTATAAAATGCTGCAGATTTTCTTATTTCAAAAAACAATGCTTCAATTTTCAAATTAACAATTATACTTCTTCAATAAACAATTTTTCATCATTCACATTTGAATTCATATTTTCATGTGTTCATAATTTTGTGAAACTTGCCATATACACTTTCATTATCATTACAAGTTTCATACATACATTGTGAACATTTATATACATTGTTTGAAAATTGTTTATATCTTGAAGAAGAAGATCAATTGAAGATTGATAAAGCTCTCCATATACTTCAAATGAATCATTGTATTACTTAAAGAAATTATTCCCTTACTATCCAGGATTGTTGGAAGTAAGTGTTGTGATTTGAAGAGGATTGTTCTTTATTCACATTAGTGTTTGTTTGGTCTTAAAGGTGTTAAGAACCTTTGATCACCCTATAGGTTAGATAGTAAGCATAGGTTGTACAATCATTCTAACTATAGTGAAATCTCTTTCGTGTTGGAAAGGGGACTGGAGTACTCTCGGATTGTGAGGGGAACCAGGATATATCACCGTGTTCTTTACTTTTCCGCATTTATCGCTTTCATCACCATAATCAGGAAAAGATAAAGATATAATCAAAACCTTCAAACACTTAACCAAAAATTACTACCAAGCATTCTCATAAAACCGAATAAATTTTTATAAGACCTAATTCACCCCCCCCCCCCCCCCCCCCGTCTTAGGCACTCTGAGACTTACAATTGGCATCAGAGCAAGTTATAGGTAACTTGTTCCTAAAGATCCAGAATGGCTTCCGCAAATCATCAACCAGTTTTCAGAGATGGTGGTAGTAACAACAAGCCTCCTCTATTATGTGGTGAATATTTTGACTTCTGGAAAATACGCATGAAGGCGCATTTAGAAGCGCAAGGAGAGGAAGTATGGGATGTTATTGAAAATGGTCCATTTATCCCAATATCAATAATCAATGGCATTGGTTCTGCAAAGCCCAAAACTGCATGGGAAGATAATGAGATAAGTTCTTCATCTGATTCGGAAAGCGACGAATATGCAAATCTAGCATTAATGGCTTCACATCACTCCGACGATGAAGAAGAGGTTAGTAATGAATTTAATCTTTTTGATGATGATGTTCAAGATGCTATTGATGAACTCTTGAAAGAATGCAAAAGTTTATACAAAAAGGTGTCAAATCAAGAAAAAGAACTTCTAATTTGTTTAGAAAAAATTGACACCATGACTAAAGATTTTGATCTTCAAAAACAAAATTTTATTAAAGAAAAAGAAAACTTTGCATGCTCCAAGTGTGAATCAAATGTCTTTCAAATTGTTCAATTGAAAAGAGTCATTGAACGATATGAAAAAGGACAAATAGGATTGGAAGGATTACTAAGCCAACAACGTTATCTAAATGATAAAAGGGGTCTTGGTTATGTGAATTCTAAGAAACCAAGTAACAATCCCACTATTTTTGTAAAGGCTAGTAATAGTTCTAATCCCAAGAAAGTAGAAAAGAAGCAAGTTGTTCATAATCATCAAAAGAAAAAGGCTAATGTATCGAAAAAGAAAACATTTCCTAAGAAGAAATCTTATCCTTCTAGATATAGAAGTAACTTTGAACCTACTTGTTTTTATTGTGGTATTAAAGGCCATACACCTAATGCTTGCTATGTTAGAAACTTTAGTATAGCAAATGGACATTATGTATGGGTGAAAAAGGGAACTAACTATGAAGGACCCAAGGCAACTTGGGTACCTAACAAAGAATAATTTGTTTGTGTAGGTATGCTTGAAATCCACATCAAATGTTTGGTATCTTGATAGTGGATGTTCAAAGCATATGACAGGAGATGTACACCAATTTTCATATCTAGTACATAAAGCCAAAGGGTATGTCACCTATGGAGACAACACCAAAGGAAAGATTCTTGGCGTTGGAATAGTTGGCACACCTCCATCCATTCAAATTGAGGATGTTCTCTATGTTGAAGGATTAAAGCACAACCTTCTTAGCATAAGTCAACTTTGTGATAGAGGGTTCAAGATTAAATTCAACAAATAAGAATGTCTTATTATGGATGAGGCAACCAATGAGGTAAAACTCAAAGGTATAAGAACTAACAATATTTTTATGATTACTTTAGATGATTTGTCTCTGAAGGTACAATGTCTTATGGTAAACAACAATGACGCTTGGTTATGGCACAAGAGGATTGCTCACATTCACATGGAGCACTTGAACAAATTGATTAAGCATGACTTAGTTATTGGTCTGCCAAAGATGAAGTTCATCAAAGACAAATTATGTAATGCATGCCAAAAGGGCAAACAGACCAAAACAACTTTCAAATCTAAGAATGTGGTGTCTACTACAAGGCCACTACAATTGTTTCACATGGATCTCTTTGGTCCATCAAGAACAAAAAGCTTCGAAAAGAACTTGGTATTTTGGATGAAGGTGATCACTAAATGTTTCTCATAAGGTGCACTCCTTCTTTTATATATGTTTTTTTTATAAAATATGTGTGTATATATTGTTTATAAAAAACTTTTCCTTTCATAACAATTTTTTCAAGTTTTTGGCAATATTTGCATGTGGAACTCGGTTCCCATAATGGTAGGAACCGGTTCCTGGTTCATTTTCCAGAAATGTTATTTTTTCAAAAGCCAGGAACCGGGTTCACTATAGTGCAGAACCAGTTCCCAGCATGCAGACCGGTCACACGCCCTTTTTTGTGCTTAAGTGCTTTTTAATGTGTTTTATGTCATAGTCAACATTCATCTCTCATTCCAACTTCATATTCCTCCTCTCAAACCCTTCCACCTCCATTGACACACCTCATAAAAGCTCCAACATCTCTTTTTCTTCACCAACTTTTTAATACCCACTACTCCAAATCACTATATAATCCCAATCTCTCACCTATTCCGAAAATCCCAAATCAAAACCCCAACTTTCAGATTTATCACAAAATCTCCATGGGTCCTAAGAGAGCTACCAGATCCAGCAAGGAAAAGGCTCAGGTTGAAGAAGAGACTTCCAACATTCATCCTCAGACCATCAAATCCAGAAGGCTCACCTTCAAATCTCATAATCGGAAGGTTCTTAAAGCTAATTTTTGTAGGCTTCATACCTTTCCTACTCATAGCTTTTTATTTCCTGCTCAGTTGGCCTCTGCTGGAATTGCCAGGTTTGTAGGTAACAATGGTGAAGTGTTTCTTGACCTTGTTAGAGAATTTTATCACAACTTAAAACTTATCCCTGATGAATTTGGTGATATTACTCTAACCTCTCATGTTCTGTCAAAGAGTATCTGTTTAACTGTTGAGGAATTTGGTGAATTGTTGGGTGTTCCGCATGAAGGTTTGGTTCTTGTTAATGGTGTTATTCCACATGATTGGCTACCATACAATAAGGTAGAAATTTTTATTAACATGTGTAGGCCAAATCAGCAAAATACCGTTCGTCAACAACTTCTCTCGTCATCAAATTTGTTTGGCTCAAATCTCTCTGTAAATGACAGAATGCTCCACCTTATTATTGCATATATCCTCTTTCCAAATAATTCTAACCACTCGCGTATCAATGAGTTTGAATTAATGGTCCTTAATGCATTGAGACGCCGTTGTTCGGTTAATTGGGCACTTTCTATTATGTACCATATGCAACTTATGGAATCTCTTAATGGTGGTTTACCATATGCTCGAGCCATTTCTCACATTTTGGAAAATGCAAATGTTAACCTTCAATGGGAAGTTACAAGAATTCAAGGAGATAAGGAGGAAATTACAGATGCAACCGCCCTTAAGAACACAAGAATCATTTTAGATGCAAGAGGTCACTTTCACTACAAAGAGGACTTCGAACCAACTCTCCAATATGTTGCTCAACCTCCCGAAGGCGGCTACACCTTAGACATGTTGTTTAATCAGATGACAATCTTCCAAAGACATGTGGATGATCGCTTTGATGTGCTCCAACAAGAAAATGCTTCAGTACGGCGACAACTACGAAATGTCCAAAGAACTCAAAAGCTTATTCTTGATCACTTTGATAGAAAAGAAGTTCTAGAGGAAGAGGTATCCGGAAGTGGTAGTTGAAGTGATGAAGATGATGATGAGATGAATGAAGATGAAGATTAAAAGACTAAATTTTTTTTTTTATTTCTATGTCATTTCTTTTTAATGTGTTTTACTTTGTAATGTTTAGACAATGTTCCATCTCTTGCTTTGTGATGTTTAGGCATTTTTTGTTTTATTGTTATTTAATGTAATCGTACAATTCGTTGTTCGTATTTTAGTATGTTTAAAATCGTACAATTCTTGTATATGTTTTTATCGTCTTAAATTTTATATGTATTTATTTCACTCTTTTTCCCCATCCTTTTTTATGTTAACAAAGGGGGAGAAGAATATTCATATGTGTTGTTTTGTTTCAACGAAATTGCAGGCCCAAATATCTATTATACTCACTCCAAAATTCAAGGAATCATGGACTTAGGGGGAGCATACAATTTAGGGGGAGCCTTGCATTTGCTCAACATGTTTGCTATACAAAACAACATAAACATTTCAAGAAATCGTTTTCAAGACTTGGTTGTCATCATCAAAAAGGGGGAGAATGTAATTGCAAGCTTCTCAAGTCATATTTAAAGCATGTGTTTTGATGAAGACAACATGGACATCAACATTCAAAGGATGTGCAAAAAGCTTATCAACATCATATAAGATTATTGAAGAATTATTGAAGAATCATCAAATGTCAAATGGTATAAATAATTCTTAATCTTGAATATAGATGTTCACAAAAAATATGCATTCATAATCATATACATATCCAACATGTTCTCACTTAAGAAAAACTTTGTTTAAAATCTTTTTCAAAAAGAATTTTTGAAAATTAACTTTCAGGAACCGGTTCCTCCCTAACAGGGAACCGGGTTCCAAACCTTGTTCAAAAACATGTCCCTGGAATTTTTACCAGGAACTGGGTTGTACCAATAGGGGAACCGGTTCCTGCGTGATATTTTTTGAAATCTAACTTATAACGTTCACTAAGAACCGGGTTCTGTAACACCCTCTAAAACCCCACATAAATTTTCGCGATTTTAAATAAAACATACTTTCAGAGTACATGTATTAACGAGGATGCCACAATTCTCTTTTTAATAAAAACAAAGTTCCTGTCATGCATAACATAGAAGCAACTCATACATGTTTACACAGCGGAATAATTCAATTAACAAAACCAATGTTATAATATTTTCAAAATCATCAGGGATTAACACCTGGAATATATCAACATCATATTATAACAAACATAAGGAAATAAACGAGTCTGACTAAAGCAGCTCGACAAACAAACGTTCCCAGAGTTACAACTATCAGAGCATGACCCAGACAATACTTAAACAGAAATAAACTAGAAACGACAAGCCTTCGCCAAGCACCTGAACGAAGCTCCTCAATCTGAAATGTTCAACAGTAAGGGTGAGCATCTCAACTATACATTTGATTATACGTTCATAACAATCAATTCAGAAAAACCATAAGCATCACCCAAACAGTTAGCATGTTTCATAGTTTACGATAACCTTTACAATTCATATATTCATAATCTATTACTTTTCATACTTATAATTTACATCAGACATCATTAACAATTCAGCAACAATACATGCATACAATCAATTAAATACAACATTGGAAAATCATCCATTCATGTTATATTCAATATAATGTAACACACCCATGCATGTGGTACCATTTTACCGCCCCATTAAATCTCGGGTCACGGATAACTCACCGTTCCATTATATCGCGGACACGGCTACCACCTCAACGTTCCATTAAATCGCGGACACGTATATTGGCCACCATGTTAATTCCACACAATGGGAATTAACAAATGCAACATGATATGTAAAGTATGTAACACTCAGCATACTATTAACATCAATCAACATATCATGCAACATCAACAACATCAATCATAACAGGATATGGATAGCATGTAATCACTCAGCATACTATTAAACATCAATCATATCAAGTTATATCATAATTCATGCTTGATAACATCATCTAAAAGCATGACAATAACATCCACGTAGTGTTGGTATCATAACATACAAACATTATTCGGTACAAACGTCAAACAACACTAGGGAATCAATAAGCAGCATATTCAAAACATATCAAACACTGCACATCAAAACAGGATCAATCCCGTACATAACAGCATGCACAGAAAACAAAATTCAGAAACCAACACAGGAGGTTCAACACGGGTACCCGTGTGAATCAACACTGCCCGTGTGGAAATGTGTCCAGAAACACGTTATTTTGCCAATACAGTGGATCAACACGGGTGCCCGTGTGAATCAACACGGCCCGTGTTGAAATGTGTCTGGAAACACATTTTTTTTACCCATCCAGTAGATCAACACGGGTGCCCGTGTGAATCAACACGGCCCGTGTTGATGAGCGCGAGCCCGGAAATTCCTGTACCTGCAGCAGCTCATATGCCAACATATTTGCACGAAAATACCTTTCTACAGCAGTGCAATGCAGTACAAAAACATCCAAATACACATCAAGTTTCCAAAACATCAATTTCCTATGCCTCTGACTTATGTTCATCGATTTCCCACAAATTGAATAACTCAAATCCTTCAAGGTTATCCTTAGAACACCTAAGGTAAACTCACGATCATACAATTTCGATCTAAATCAACAATAGGGATTAATTTCTTAATCGATTCACAACCTTTAGGGAACCTAATCTTTTCTAACAAAATTCGACCCTAAAGTTATCAATCACTAAGAACATCAGAGAAAATGGGGTTATCCTACGATTACCCAACTAATTGGATCTAAACCCATAAGCAAATATAAATTGAGTAGTAGCCCCCCTTACCTTATCAAATTGCAGCTTCGAACTCTTGAGCGATTGTTCGTCGTTCTTCAGAGCTCCAATCCCAAATATCTCCAAACACTTCACTAAAATACATAACAATCAAACTCACTTATAAACATAAACACTTTCTCCAATAATCACTTATTAAAATAAGCTCTTAAAGCTACTTAATTCCTCATAATCATATAGAAAATTTCACTAGCTTTCCAACGCATCAAACGGCGCCTAAATCGGAGTTACGGTTCAAAAGTTATGGCCGAAATGATTTTTGGGAAAAACCTACCCGAGCATCAACACAGAAGATCAACACGGGTGCCCGTGTGAATCAACACGGCCCGTGTTGATGACTCTACAACATCATATTTCACGTTTTTATGCTTCCCAAAATCACCCCAACCCATTCCTAATCATCCCCAAACATCCTAAAACCATCAAAATCGAATTCCTACCATATAGCAATAACAATTAGAATCATTCTAAAGTATTAACTAATACCTATAACTATGGGAACATGCAATACTACCTATGTTCATTTGAGCTCTAAGCTCCGGGGATAACAATGGTGTCTAATCCAAAAATCTGTAAAACTCAGAGAAATCACCCAATACCCAAAACTCATGTTAAATTTGTTCCTACCCATGAATAAGTACAAGGAACCCCACCCTTACCTGGTGTAATTCACGAATTCGGCAAAGCTTCGCTTCTTTCTTCCTCTTCCAAGCACTCTAGGGCAGCTTCTCCCTTTTCTCCTTTCTCTGCTTTTCTCTCTATTATTCACGATAACTGAGTTTCTACTCACTTCCCTTTTCTTTCCCTTTTTTATTCTTTCTATTCTTTTTCTTTCCTTTAGTCGGGCCCTATTGGCACCCCCTCTCTACTAACACTACACAAGGCCCACTAACCTTATCTTATTTCTTATATCACTTAATTAATTAATTTAAATCATATACTAACCAATTAAATAAATACTACTAATATATTATATTATTCTAGTGACCTCACACTAACCCGATCAATTAGGGACACATACCCTACACCGACCCCACAAACACATATAAGGCCACAAACCAATAATATTCATTTTATTCACAACAAGGCACATAAATATGTTATAAACACATAACAAATCACTTAAATTAATTAAAAAGCGAACAATCGAAATTGGGGTATTACAACTCTCCCCCACTTAAAAGATTTTCGTCCTCGAAAATTCTCTAACCAAAACCAATCCAAAATCACGAAACACGAATTCATACAGCGTGGTAACAACAGTCACATGCAATCATCCCAAAACATAATAAGACATCTTACATAATTCAGTTCCTCAACTTTCCTCTGTCCATTCTCAACTGGAACCTTAGTCATTACCACCAGTAATCAGAACACCTCTCACAACATACCTGCATTACACTGCCGTTATCAATTCCACGAACTCAAGTGGTTCCTTGCCAGTTGACTTACTCGACTATATCCAATTCATTACTAATTACTCTTTAAACGAATCCAACGATCACATACTATTTGCAAATCTGAGTCTCGTCTTCGACTCACACCAATTTACACCAGTCATTATACACAAATCCGCACTTCGCTTTCGCTGCGCCACCCTGATCTTTTCCTTAGAGATCCTCTGCTCGATTAACACGGCAACTTCGTTACTCAAATTTACGATACCAGCCTATACTCCACACAAATCTTTGAATCCTTTTTATCCCGATACAACACTGACTTCCGTACAATGCTCTGCAAGTCCTTGTGATTAACACACTTCTCTTAATACACTTCTTCCATAAGAACAAATCAACCCAAATCTCGTTCTCTAATTAAAATTGAAACCAACTCAGTACTCCCTTGCTAACTCTTCCAAAGTTAATAATCACTTTATCCGACATTATTACGACACCTCAAATTCTTAAACCAAGAGTTAAGACCTTCGCATCCTTAATTACTCGCGCAATCACGACTAGCACCTTCTCTAGGATGATCCAAATTTCTCCTTTTGCAATTTACCTTCACCAAGAGATACGATTCTAACACCTCAGATCCATAAATCATAGAGAAGTAATCCATTCTGGTCTGCTACAGCACGCCGCGCGACATCTAGTTCGCGGCACGATGACAGGAAAAGTGCAGTTCGCGGTGCCAACTAGGGGACGCGGCGCGAACTGTGCGGGACATAAACTCCCACTTAAGTGCTCAGTTCAGCATATGGCGATTTGCCTCCGAACCCAAATCAAATCCTTATCAAGTCCATAATCCAGCTTCCCCTTATTCACTTACAATCAATCCACGAATATTCTAGCGTTCCAGCTTCGCACTCAATGACCGAAATCCTTCTAATTACAATTCCCACTCATATCTTGTAACATGAGCTACTCTTGCCTGAGTACTTGCAACCTTGACTATCCGTATCTGGAACCGCCTTCATCTTACTCTTACCAATAATGGTTACCAACCAAAATCCATAAACACTTTGATTTCTTGCCCAAGGTTACCCTCAGTATCCACTTACGCTGACCAACTAAATCATAAAATCCTCCTTAATTATTCTTGATAGAATTCTTATCCAAATTCGTCTGGTCCAACCCAAACCTTTACCCATCTGTTACTCACTCTACGATCCAATCCTAAAATGAAGACAATTCTTCCAATTAAATTTCATCCATAAATCCCTCTCACATACTAGTCCATAAGTTCATTCATCTCTTGTCCATTACATTCCAATTATCCGAATCGACAATCTTAGTCTTACTAATTCATGTCTCAACTCATCCGGTGATCACACTTTCCTGGGTTGTCACTTCAGCGTAATCACTCGACACGACATCAAGAATCCTCACTCAAAACAAGACTTAGTGAAACCTCCACATCCGTTATTCCAATACAGTTCTTAACGACTATGCTTAGACATCTTCTGAACATCCATAATTTACCATGACTTCGAAAGTATTACCTTTACATTACCTGAACCGAAATTCCAAAAGTCCTCTTCTCCGATCATAAAACGAATACTTACTTCTGAGTTCCTATTAGATTCAAATCCATGCATCCGAGATTCGCCCAATTTCCAGATGATGCCTTGACACCTTCACTTATAGTATGACACTAGCTTCACAACGATACCCATTTCTGTTTAACCACAACACTCCAAGTCTACTCTTCATGTTACCTTGAGTAAAACTACTACCAATCATCCTGGGGTTACGCATTCCTCTGATTCGTTCACCACTTCTGATTCCATAACGAGTATCCAACTCCAGCACCTTTGTCCAACACACATACTAAATAGTCGGAAACAATACATCTATTCATCTCTTTCAATTCCACTACTATCGACAACACATCAAGGGTGATCAAGTCCTTAATTTGCCAAAGAATAGTCGAAACCAAAACAAATGTATAAATAATCATTACACGACCACCTTAGTATCTCAAGTACTATTCTAACCTTTAAACATTCTCCCAGAGTCAAACCAATCCCTCTTCGTCGCATCGCAGAGAAGCGTCAGCTTCTCCCCCACTTATTTTAGCCTTGCCTCTGGAAGAACAACAACAATTGCAGCACCGCTCCTTCCAGCCGATCAATTCCAACAGCTACAATCACAACAAAACAAGAAAACACTGACAGTATACACTGTCGGACCGACTGACTCAATAACACTGGCCGGACGGACCGAACTGCTCTGATACCACTATTGTAACACCCTCTAAAACCCCACATAAATTTTCGCGATTTTAAATAAAACATACTTTCAGAGTACATGTATTAACGAGGATGCCACAATTCTCTTTTTAATAAAAACAAAGTTCCTGTCATGCATAACATAGAAGCAACTCATACATGTTTACACAGCGGAATAATTCAATTAACAAAACCAACGTTATAATATTTTCAAAATCATCAGGGATTAACACCTGGAATATATCAACATCATATTATAACAAACATAAGGAAATAAACGAGTCTGACTAAAGCAGCTCGACAAACAAACGTTCCCGGAGTTACAACTATCAGAGCATGACCCAGACAATACTTAAACAGAAATAAACTAGAAACGACAAGCCTTCGCCAAGCACCTGAACGAAGCTCCTCAATCTGAAATGTTCAACAGTAAGGGTGAGCATCTCAACTATACATTTGATTATACGTTCATAACAATCAATTCAGAAAAACCATAAGCATCACCCAAACAATTAGCATGTTTCATAGTTTACGAAAACCTTTACAATTCATATATTCATAATCTATTACTTTTCATACTTATAATTAACATCAGACATCATTAATAATTCAGCAACAATACATGCATACAATCAATTAAATACAACATTGGAAAATCATCCATTCATGTTATATTCAATATAATGCAACACACCCATGCATGTGGTACCATTTTACCGCCCCATTAAATCTCGGGTCACGGATAACTCACCGTTCCATTATATCGCAGACACGGCTACCACCTCAACGTTCCATTAAATCGCGGACACGTATATTGGCCACCATGTTATTTCCACACAATGGGAATTAACAAATGCAACATGATATGTAAAGTATGTAACACTCAGCATACTATTAACATCAATCAACATATCATGCAACATCAACAACATCAATCATAACAGGATATGGATAGCATGTAATCACTCAGCATACTATTAAACATCAATCATATCAAGTTATATCATAATTCATGCTTGATAACATCATCTAAAAGCATGACAATAACATCCACGTAGTGTTGGTATCATAACATACAAACATTATTCGGTACAAACGTCAAACAACACTAGGGAATCAATAAGCAGCATATTCAAAACATATCAAACACTGCACATCAAAACAGGATCAATCCCGTACATAACAGCATGCACAGAAAACAAAATTCAGAAACCAACACAGGAGGTTCAACACGGGTACCCGTGTGAATCAACACTGCCCGTGTGGAAATGTGTCCAGAAACACGTTATTTTGCCAATACAGTGGATCAACACGGGTGCCCGTGTGAATCAACACGGCCCGTGTTGAAATGTGTCTGGAAACACTTTTTTTTTACCCATCCAGTAGATCAACACGGGTGCCCGTGTGAATCAACATGGCCCGTGTTGATGAGCGCGAGCCCGGAAATTCCTGTACCTGCAGCAGCTCATATGCCAACATATTTGCACGAAAATACCTTTCTACAGCAGTGCAATGCAGTACAAAAACATCCAAATACACATCAAGTTTCCAAAACATCAATTTCCTATGCCTCTGACTTATGTTCATCGATTTCCCACAAATTGAATAACTCAAATCCTTCAAGGTTATCCTTAGAACACCTAAGGTAAACTCACGATCATACAATTTCGATCTAAATCAACAATAGGGATTAATTTCTTAATCAATTCACAACCTTTAGGGAACCTAATCTTTTCTAACAAAATTCGACCCTAAAGTTATCAATCACTAAGAACATCAGAGAAAATGGGGTTATCCTACGATTACCCAACCAATTGCATCTAAACCCATAAGCAAATATAAATTGAGTAGTAGCCCCCCTTACCTTATCAAATTGCAGCTTCGAACTCTTGAGCGATTGTTCGTCGTTCTTCAGAGCTCCAATCCCAAATATCTCCAAACACTTCACTAAAATACATAACAATCAAACTCACTTATAAACATAAACACTTTCTCCAATAATCACTTATTAAAATAAGCTCTTAAAGCTACTTAATTCCTCATAATCATATAGAAAATTTCACTAGCTTTCCAACGCATCAAACGGCGCCTAAATCGGAGTTACGGTTCAAAAGTTATGGCCGAAATGATTTTTGGGAAAAACCTACCCGAGCATCAACACAGAAGATCAACACGGGTGCCCGTGTGAATCAACACGGCCCGTGTTGATGACTCTACAACACCATATTTCACGTTTTTATGCTTCCCAAAATCACCCCAACCCATTCCTAATCATCCCCAAACATCCTAAAACCATCAAAATCGAATTCCTACCATATAGCAATAGCAATTAGAATCATTCTAAAGTATTAACTAATACCTATAACTATGGGAACATGCAATACTACCTATGTTCATTTGAGCTCTAAGCTCCGGGGATAACAATGGTGTCTAATCCAAAAATCTGTAAAACTCAGAGAAATCACCCAATACCCAAAACTCATGTTAAATTTGTTCCTACCCATGAATAAGTACAAGGAACCCCACCCTTACCTGGTGTAATTCACGAATTCGGCAAAGCTTCGCTTCTTTCTTCCTCTTCCAAGCACTCTAGGGCAGCTTCTCCCTTTTCTCCTTTCTCTGCTTTTCTCTCTATTATTCACGATAACTGAGTTTCTACTCACTTCCCTTTTCTTTCCCTTTTTTATTCTTTCTATTCTTTTTCTTTCCTTTAGTCGGGCCCTATTGGCACCCCCTCTCTACTAACACTACACAAGGCCCACTAACCTTATCTTATTTCTTATATCACTTAATTAATTAATTTAAATCATATACTAACCAATTAAATAAATACTACTAATATATTATATTATTCTAGTGACCTCACACTAACCCGATCAATTAGGGACACATACCCTACACCGACCCCACAAACACATATAAGGCCACAAACCAATAATATTCATTTTATTCACAACAAGGCACATAAATATGTTATAAACACATAACAAATCACTTAAATTAATTAAAAAGCGAACAATCGAAATTGGGGCATTACAGGTTCTGTCAGTGTCGGAACCGGTTCCTAGCGAACCAGTGCAGCTTTTCTTTTGTTTTTTAAACATTTTTCAAGTGGTATCTTTTCATGAATGCATTGCAACTTTTCATATGAATTGGCATGAATGAAGAGGTTCTTATGACTTTATAAAATGCTGCAGATTTTCTTATTTCAAAAAACAATGCTTCAATTTTCAAATTAACAATTATACTTCTTCAATAAACAATTTTTCATCATTCACATTTGAATTCATATTTTCATGTGTTCATAATTTTGTGAAACTTGCCATATACACTTTCATTATCATTACAAGTTTCATACATACATTGTGAACATTTATATACATTGTTTGAAAATTGTTTATATCTTGAAGAAGAAGATCAATTGAAGATTGATAAAGCTCTCCATATACTTCAAATAAATCATTGTATTACTTAAAGAAATTATTCCCTTACTATCCAGGATTGTTGGAAGTAAGTGTTGTGATTTGAAGAGGATTGTTCTTCATTCACATTAGTGTTTGTTTGGTCTTAGAGGTGTTAAGAACCTTTGATCACCCTATAGGTTAGATAGTAAGCATAGGTTGTACAATCATTCTAACTATAGTGAAATCTCTTTCGTGTTGGAAAGGGGACTGGAGTACTCTCGGATTGTGAGGGGAACCAGGATATATCACCGTGTTCTTTACTTTTCCGCATTTATCGCTTTCATCACCATGATCACGAAAAGATAAAGATATAATCAAAACCTTCAAACACTTAACCAAAAATTACTACCAAGCATTCTCATAAAACCGAATAAATTTTTATAAGACCTAATTCACCCCCCCCCCCCCTCCTCTTAGGCACTCTGAGACTTACAAGATCTTAAGACTCTAGGGTTACTACTAAAGTTTCCAACCCATTACTTTGGTGACTGTACTTATCCCTTTCGAACGTCCCTTACAAACTCCAACGAAGGGGCTACCTACTCCTTAATAGTAGGATAGCACTGTCTAAAGGAAACGAGAACGAACAATCTTTTTTCGAGTGGGTAGAATCTTAAGTACTTGCTCAACAAAACTTTTCACACAAACACCTTTCAAAACAATTTTCAAAACAACTTCGTCACACCCTTGAGGACTGATGCAAGAGTTATCATGAAGTAAAACTTTTCTAAACAAGCACACACACAAGAAATTTTAAAAAGATGAGCAAGTACTTAAGAGCCCATGGAAAACTATGGATAGAAAGGGTGCTAACAACTTCCCTTTCTATAATCTACCCCTCGTACTCAAAAATCTCGAAAAAAGGTTTTTTTTGTTCTTTTTCCTTTTCCATGATTGGATGAAATAAAAGTCGGTGGCGACTCTTGCTTACCGCGACATTTTGCAAACAAAAAATGCAAAACGCAAACTAGTATAACAGTCGGTTCTGCAACCGTATCACACTTCTTAACCAACAAAATTGGTGCATCCCACAATGACACACTAGGACGAATAAATCTCTTCTTAAGCAAATCCTGAAGTTAACCTTTTTAACTCTTTCAATTCAGATGCTGACATCCGATATGGAGCCATCGATACCGAACTAGTTCCAGGAACTAAGTCGATCGTAAACTCCACCTCATGCTCTGGAGGTAAATCACTTACATCTTCAGGAAATACCTCAGGAAAATCAAGAACTATTGCTAATTCACCAATCATTCGTTTCCCACCAATATCCAGTGTTGCCATCAATGTTAACAACATAACGGTATCCTGCACTGACTTATTCACTTTACATAATATCATGCTGGAAAAACAAGTTTATCTCATCCAATACGATCAAGTCTACTATCAACAAGAGATTAAGGGTGATTAGTTCCTCAATTTTTTAATAGGTAGCTGACAACCATGATAGTGGCATACACCACAGTTACCCAACTACAATAGCTTCATATATCTTAAGCTCAAAATTACCTAAGCATCATGGTCTAACTCTTCAAACTATAAACATCTCATGGAAACAAAGCTTTTCCCCCACTTATTTTAAACTCACTCCTGCAATCAAGTGGTTAGAAAATCAAGCAAGTACCAACAGTGTTTCACACACATGTCGCGTACTAAGGAGCAAACAATATTAGACAACCTGGGCAGATGGACTGACCATGCTCTGATACCACTAATGTAACACCCCCTTAACCCCACGAAAATAATATAGCATAATCAGAGTAAATTAACATGCACATCTCAAGAGAATGTCACATGTATTTCAAAAACCAATAAAATTACACTAGTCATGCTCATAAAAGGCATTTAAAAGCATGTTTCATATACTAACACATATGCATCTCAGAGCGGAAATAATTCTTTTTTATAGTAATATTAATGATTGAAATCCCATACTAACTATCATATCATAAAATATTAGGCACTAAAGACCACTCATCGCATAATCTCAATACATCATAAATAAAAGAGAGTATAACAAACATCTCTCAAAACAAACATGAATTCTAATGTTTCCCGTGTTACATAGACCAGAGCATGACCCACTACCTAGATAAGCGGATAAACAAGAAAGTATGTCCTCCAATTAATCCTCGTGAGAAGCTCCACTATTTCCGGTACCTGAGCGATGTCGTATAAAATATCATTCTAACAGAAGGGTGAGAATCCACATCATTATAGAAATATATAATAATAAGTAATGCATCACATATAAACAACAATTGAATTCAACACACTTCACATATTCATGTATTCAATATTTTCCAACTCACTTCACATATTCTCATATACAACATTGCTCAACGATTCATGATTCAAAGATAATCAATTACAAATAACACAAATGTAACATTCTCACCAATATCACATATTGCACACCAAATCAATATTTCACATCGACACATGTGATTCAAATGTAACTCAATACAATATGCATGCGGTACCAATTTTTATCCTTACCGGTATCACCAGGTCCACATCTCCAAGCCGAATAACCACAAAAATAAAGCCCATTTCTCAAGCTTTCAAACCACATCTCCAAATTTGAGACAAGTCACTAAATCTCGCAAAAGCTAACAAACATTTCCTCTGTACAACTCGTGTTGTGTGTGCAATCTTAACATATATATGCAATTAAGACCATCTCCATATCTTAATCATATAAGCATATTTCACATAATTCAACGTATTTGAATTATCTTCACCAAATTGCATAACATTCATACATCATGTCTCACATACAATGCATACTCATAGCATTTATCAACTCAACACATCACAATAACATATAGCAACAATGTCAAACCATGTTATTCACATTCATCATCAATTCGCAACATACATATACACAAAATCAAGTGTTATGTTTCTCATCAAAAGTCATCCAAAACCAATCTAAAACACATCGAATAAATTATTAAAATTCATAGAAATTCTTTATAAATCATAGGCAACCCAGAACCCTTAATCATTCAAACAAAATATAAAACTTTCAGTCCCATGGTGCACTAAGCGGCCTCCACCGCACTAAGCGGTCTCTACTGAACACGGAAAAATTCAGCGAAGACAGCTTCTGCCCCCTACGAATTGGATCACTAAAACCCACCCATCAGTCATTTTTTATCATTTAAATATATGATAACTTATATCTAACATATAACATCAAATACAAACATCAAAACATGATTTTCAACATCAATTTCATGATTCTCATTCCAACATAAACATGGCAAAACCTAGAAATTGAAGAGCAAAATTCCTAAATCATGCTACTATCTATTACATGTTATTATCTAATCTCATAACCATGTGAAAAACTCACTCTTACCTTGGATGTAGATTCTCTAGGGTTCTATCTTCTCTTCTTCTTTTTTTCTCTTTTTTCTTCTCTTCTCTTGTTTCCTTATTTCTAATTCTATTTCTCTTTGTTTTACAACAACCCTTACTAACTCTTGTTTTCTCTAAAGGGTTTATCTCATTCTCACACTAAACCACCACCAAGGTCCAATTATTCAATAATTCTATTCTCACACTTGCCAACCCAAAACACATATAACACATATATGAAATTAATTCAAATAATCCATATATTCACTAAATCACACAATTTAATTAATTACTATATCACATAATAATTAATAAAGTAAATAACTAATAAAAACTAATAAATAAAATTGGGGTGTTAATTCATAAACAGATGGACCGAAATCCAACTCTAACGCACGCATAAACTCAAGCCATAATTGAAAAGGATTAGATCGTTGCATCATTTAATACCATGGTACCACGTCCTTATCAAGATGTACCGATGAAATAGTTAAACGTTATGAATCCGGAGTATCGTAGTAGTCAAAAAATTGTTCCACGCGGAAGATCCATTCATGTACGTTCGTACCATCAAATCGAGGGAATTCGAGTTTCACGTTTCTTGATGAGTCCAGCACCATGGTTGGTTTTGGATGGAGTTTGTTGGATCAAAATGTCAAACACATAATGAATTTGAGCAAACTTGACCTCATAACTCATCTGCATCGCCTCCATACGATCAAATCTGGAAGAGTTTCCAGCTTCTAACCTTTCGAACCACTCGAACATCACCTCCTGAAACTGCTTGAGGTCCTCTGCATTGCGCTTGATCTCAGCTTGCATTTCCTTTGTTTTTGTGTCGGCCATGGTGTAATGAAAGAACCAATGTAACAGTGAAGTAAAATGATGGGAAAAAGAAGGGAATTATGTATTTGTTTAACAACATAACCAAAGTTCATACAAGAGTTATGGAGAGAGAAATAGCAAAATGATCACTGCTCACATGCCTCACAATATTCTCATTACAAGCATTAAATAAATCTCATGTTTTCACGTATCCCTTGAGCCCGATGCTTTCCTTGCGTACTCTATCACTTCTACGTGCTTCCGCAACTTCCAGTTTGTTAGTAACAGAATTATTCTCTCCATTTACTACATGTGGGTCCAGCTGTGTAATTAGTGACTCATTGGTTTCCAGAAGCTTTGTCATATTTGTTTTCATTACAAAGAACATGGAAATATTTAACATTATAATGGATTACACAATGAGTTCCATAATCTTGAAGAAATATTTAACATTTCTTTCTATTGTAGCAATCTTAGGTTGAAAATTGCAATACATAATTTGTTTAACAGATACCTTAAATAACTTATCAGATGGAACTTATAAACAAATAATTTGTTGTAGTATATAGTGTGGCCACTTGGTACTGAATCCAGGCAGGCATGATGAAAATAAAATATCATAAAGATGGATTGTTTAAAGATTACTTAAAATCTAACCATTAAAAGAAAAATAGGGATGAACTATTTAAGTATAACCTGTCTTTGTGAAATCACATGATATTGGGAAATGGTAACACAACTTTAATTGAGTTCTTAAAATTTTAGCAATGATGTCTTAACCTCCCATTGTATCACCTACAAGCCTTTATTTCTTTGAGTAGTTTGAGATATTGACTTTTCAACACCAAATGCTGTGCTTGTGTTGTGTGAACGTTCTACGTTTACCACGCAACTGACAAACAGACCCATATTGACAAAAACAGAATCTCTCTAGTTCAAAAGCCATTGTTAGATATCAATGTGATAACGCACGACAATGGCTTATTTTACCTTTAGGAGGAGTATGAGAACTCAAACCACTTAAATGACCACTTCTGTTACCAACTGAATTGATGTCTAAACCCAAAGAACGAACTGCATTGCCCTCTTCAAGCACTTTGAGGATCTACAATCATGTTACAAAAAGAGATATTTTTCAATATATTGTATTTAAACATGAAGTAAATTAGTATAACAAACCAAGTTACATAAAAGAAGATAAATAATTCATACCTTTGATATTGGGGGTCTGGAATCAGGGTCCAGAAGTAGACACAGTGACACAGCTCGTGTCATGGCTTGAAATTGAAGATTAAATTCTAGTGACCCTTCAGAATCCAACCATGGGTTGAGAGATCCAACATTTTGTAAGATATGATTGGGGTCCAACATGTGTGAGGGGTGAAACCATCCAGAAAGATGCGAGTGTTTATTGAACTGTTCCAACTCACGAATTCTTTGACCAGTTATTAACTCTAATAAAACAATTCCAAATGCATATACATCTACTTTACACGTACGAATTCCAGCAACAAGATACTCCGGTGCAATGTACCTAGGTAAGGTTCATGCATGGTAAGCTTGATTGGAATCAAAAATTTAATTTGTATACTGTGTCTTGACTGATTAACCTGCATCAAAAAATTACCCTGAAGTTCCCACAACACGATCTTCTGTATTTATGTTCCATTCTGATTGCCATCTAGCAAGCCCGAAATCAGCCACCTAAATGAATGGTAAATGATTTAATTTTAACACTTATTATTTGTATTTGATCAGTCATGCATCATAAAATTGAAGTAAGCATTTCGCCGAGGCTCAGTAAGTTACCAGAGGTTCATAGTCATGAGTTAAGAGGATATTTTTGGGGCAAATGTCTCTGTGCACTATACAACCAACTCTACAATCTTCATGGAGATAGCGCAAGCCTCGTGCAACTCCAATTGCGATCTTTAAGCGTGAGTTCCAGTCCAAAGGTATACTCTTGTTGCCTGTTAAATATACAACAAACGATAAAGTCTGAATGTGATCAGGATTTTTGCAAAGAACATTGAAATGCAAACATCAAAGTATTACTATTAATAGAGAGATATAAAAGGCCTAAGAATTATTATATATATATATAAAAGGGAACATGGAAACAAATGTAAAAAGTTAGTAAATACCATACCATGTAAGCAGAGGTCTAAGGATCCATTACATATGTACTCATAGACTAATATCCTCGCATTGATTTCTGTGCAAAATCCTATCAGTAATACAACATTCCTATGTTGTGCACAACTCAAAACCCGAACTTCCCTGCTGAAATCAATATCTGCATGAGAGCCACTAAAATTTAATTGTTTAACTGCAACAACCTGGCCATCTTTCAGTATTCCTTTGTGAACCACACCAAATCCACCTTCAGCCAAAAAATTTAAATCTGAGAACATGTCTGTAGCTTCTTCTATCTCTCTGTAAGAAAACCGTCTAGGAGGGTTTCCAAATACAGGCGCTATATTCTGACAGTGTGAGCACAAGGGGGGAGGTATAGAGGAATTTCTACCCAACGGAATAGGGCTATCTCGAATGCTTGAGATGGTAACACAACTTACACTTTGAGTTTTGTTAAACTCAAGTTCATTTGTTCTCTTCTCTTGATCCGAGTGTAAAAAAGTCTCAAGTAAAGTTTTAGAATTTGGAGATTTAGTTCTTTGATTCATTCTGTTTTCAGCTCTTTGAAGCTTCTGGTTGTTAATGTGGTTCTGTGAGATCCAAATTTCAGTGTCGTTATCATTAGCCACAGATGATGTTGGGAGTTTCTTTGAAGGGGGTGGGCTATCTCTTTCCAAATTAAAGTACAATGGTGGCTGGAAGTTGAAACCTTTTGGCTTGTTGATTGGTTTGCTTGTTCTTTTGTGTGGTCCCTGGCCATTATACAGCGGGTTTTCTTTATATACCAGGAAAGGAGAAGTCATTGAGTCTGAGCTTGACACTGAATCTAATCCAATATTGGTTGTAACAGAAGAGCCTGCTAATTCAGGGCTACCCACTGGGGTGGAATGCTTCAATCTGCGCCTATTTAGCTTTCCAATTTCTACTGGTGAAGAGGAAGTAGAGAAAAATGGTGTTTGGAGTTCATCGGAGGGTCCTCCTAAATTAAGTCTGAGGACTTTAGGCTGTGATCCATTCATCACCACAATGCTACAGTTAAGTTCATCCATGCAATGTTTTACCTCTTGCTTTAGTTTCCTGTTTCAGTAACGTTAGGGACTTCACTAACAAATATTTCACTGATAGGGCATGCAGCACCGAAATGTTGTACCTATTATTTCTAATTGAAAGTTATGTCATGCAGTTAATCAAACAAATCCTATTAACTAACAAATAATTGCCTATATCAATTGAATGATTAACCTTAGCAAGCTGCAGTTATTCAAACAAGGTAATATTAGTTTCTTAAGTATAGCTAATATGTTGAAGCCTCTAATAAAAATCATAATGCAAATATGCTGCAAAATAATATATTTGCATTAACTTTTGACACAAACTAATGTAGCTCAGAAAAAAGAAATACTTTTTGATGTTTAATTACTTGTCCAGTATGACCCAAGAGGAACCACTCCATCTAGCTTCAGCTGCCACAGCACCACTGGGAGATCCCGTGACAACCTTAATCTTCACCCTAACCTGCAGTTATAAAAACTACAACATAAGCCAATTTCAACAAATATACAATGCTATACCAAAATATGATAGTGTAAGAATTTGAATGGAGAAAGTTTACTTCCAACACTATGAGTTACTGCATGCCTAATTTATGAGCATTATCCACACTCAAAATATGAAGGGATCAGTGGTTAGTATTATTTGAAATTTATTACTTCATGACATTCTCATCCATAATCATAAGATTTTAGAAATAACAACTTCAAACATACTTAACCATACAATTCAATCTAGATAAGTCATGAGAAAGATCTTTAAAAAAACGTGCACCATAAATCAAGAGGTCTTGATACGGCCAAAGTATTCTTAAGGTAAGACATTACAAAGAAGACTAATCCACCCCCTTATCATTTTAATATTTGTTCTTTTGCCATTAGATTCAAGTGTGTTGAAGCAAGTTTTCTTCCACTAGTTCCAACTTACAAGCACAGCATTGTTTGCTGTGTATTGACATGACCTGTGGAATGGTTTGTAACTGTACAAATATAAGGCCCGGTGGGGGAACACTTGTATGTCTTTACATAGAATGGGAGGCAGCACAAGGACAAAAAAATATAACTTGCACCAATAGAATGCGCTTAATCATTGTAACAGATTTATCTACTATTCCCTCACTCTCACAATATAAAGTAGAGAAAGAAATTGAGAGTGATGTGAAATAAAAAATAGAAAATTAAAGAGAAATGGCTAAAATATATAAGAGAAGTGATTACTAAGGAATAAAAAAATAAATTAGTATTATTTATTTATTTATTTTTTGTTACAAGGTGACTAGTACCTAAAATTGGTCAAAACATCAATTACTGAATACATACAAAGACTATCACTCCTTGTAACTTATTTTATAGTAGAAGCTTCGTGCATGTGTAGTTATTGATGCATCATAATCAAGACAAAAACTAATAATAATTTTACAAAAAGAAAGACTAGACTAATGAAGCACATGGGGACTAAAATAATGAAGCACATGGGAATCGAATACAATACAGTTAAGGAAGTACAGATCAGAAACTTCCTAAACTCTTTTACGTTAGAAAATGCATTATATATACTAGTATATTTTTTGGAACAATGAAAATGCATGATATTAAAAAGACCAAAAGTTGCTGATGAAACTATTGAGTTGAATATGATTAATAATACATGGCCTACACTAAAATTTCGACGCATTCAATCATTGTGGATAGTCACTTTTTTTTTATCCCATTTTTTAAGTCTAAAATTGTTTTTTAAAAGAATAAAATCAGTATTCAACTTTAAACCATTTGATTTCAAGATTTTAAGTTGTAAAGATCTTATCCATTTGTTTGAAATTGATTTTAAAAAACCGTTCGTGACCGCAAAAACGGCCACGACAATACCGACACCGCGGAAACAGATCACCTGCAGCCCTTTCTGTTCTGCCGTCTCTCCTGCCTTCATCTAATGGTTCAAAATTAATAAAAAATAAATGATTGGAAATTTGTTGTTTTGAAAAGAGATAAAAATGTAGATGAATGGTTGAGATGCGAGCTGGATGAACAGCAGCAGCAAAAGAGCTGGAGAGGATCCAGATCCCCACCGCTGTTTATCTTTTTTTTTGTTAAAGAAGAAATTGTAGTATGAGTAGTGGTTAATTCATACCGCGATCGCAATTCGTGTTGCAACACCAATACCAATTGAAATTGCGAAAGTCTTTGAGTCGTAATACAGACCGAATTTATAAAAGTATTTACTACTGCAATCATTTTTTTAAACATTGTTGAACATTTTAAAATTTAAACTCAATTTGACACATTAAAATATTATCAACCGTTGATTTGATATCAGACTGTGCATATTGTAACAGTAGAAAATCTAATTCCTCAAAAAGACTAGTGAGACTGAGACGAAAACGACAGCGCATATCCAAAACGGAACTCACAGGGAAATTCTTCAGGTACGATAAGTCGATAACCGTTTCATATACAACCGTGATTATTTAACGCGGTAAATAATAAAAAAACGCGGTAAATTTCAAAGTTACCTCAATGTGATTGTGCAACTGAAAAACCATCTGAGCACAAGACTCAGAGATATCAGAAATCTGCTCCGGCGACTTTCCCGCGCGTCCATTCGAACAATCTCCGGCAAGTCTCGAGAAATTCCAGAAACGTCTTCCTAAAAAATCCAAATCAAGCTTAATCAGTTCAATCGTAATCAATTCAATCGTAATCAATTCAATCGTAATCAAATGGAAAACAGTTTACACAGTTTGATGAATGATTAAAACTGAATTCAGTTAAACAGGATTACGATTTCATCGTCTTCGATTTACCAGTATTTTCAGTAGAATAAACGGCGAGAAGAGTGATCGAGTCACTGGAATGAACGATGTGAGTGAGCGCCCATGCTAACGCGGTGTTGGAGATCACCTTGTCCGCTTTAACCGCCACGAGAACTTTATTAGATACGGTGGCGGTGGTGGCGGTGTGCCTCGCGCTTTTGGAACCGACGATTTCGTCTCTCAGCATTGAGTTCAGGATTGGGTTTGGATCGCGCGTGTGTGTGTGTGAATATTGATTTCGCATGCATTCAGTTTTGTGAGCTTGATCGTTAGTTTAATTATTTTGATTTAACGCTCTATGTTTCCAACTGGCATTTTTGGAATCATGGTTAGTTAACTTAACCATGGTTAAGTTAGTAGTCTTGTTAGTTGTTGGTAGTTATATGGTGCGGGTACGGTCTAATTGCTTAATTTGTCTCACTAGGTGTAAAAATTGAAACCTGAATTTATAATGTTGATTTTAGAAGAAACAAATTCTTTAAGAAGTCTTGATTGAAAAGTGTGACTTGTTGCTCAATTATTGATTTTTTTCTTTACATTAATTAAGATTGTGACTAGCTACTTTGGATTAAGTTTTATTTTAATAAATTGAATTAGCATATATAAACTTATAATTAGTACTCATTTATAAAGAATTTTTTACCAAGATAACCAACATTTTGAAAAAAAATTCAAAATAATTCACATTTTAGAAAAATTCTTAATCTATGTCTATCCTATTTTCAAATAAAAAAATTAGAAGTGAATTGGCGCCTGCACCTATAATTTAAGAGATGGCGCGTCAATTGGATTAGCGCCTGTAATTAGTGTTGTCAATCCAATTGGCACCTAAATGTTAGCTTTCAAATGAGACACTAATTCAATTGGCACCATTGTATGTTGTATTTTTTATTAATTATTATCAGTTTGTATAAAATTCAGAATCAAAAAAATTAATATTAAATTTAGGTTACATTTACGTACGGAAAAAAACACTAATGTTATTGACCGGGTTGGTCATATACACCACCAGTTTCACACGCCTTAGCTACCCTAACTCGTTTCCCTCGCACACGTTGTTGATTCACCCCATGTGTTTTAGAATTTGAGGTCTCCGGAACATCACCATCACCAGATTCTCTAATAAGTTCTTACATTTCTAAGAAGTCTTGTGTATGGAATGACGCACTGCCATGACTGAGTTTGTGACCCATGCCAGAGCAATTGGGGTGTGTTTGAGTTATTGGTGTGCAGCCGAGACGATTGAAGGGCGACATTGGTGTGAATAATTCGTTGGAGAAATATTGAAATGGTTGTTGCGATGTTTGATAGCCATATTGCATGTTTCGGTTTTGTGATGTTTAGGCTTGTTGGCTATGGTAGGAGGAATGGTTGGTATTATATGATTGCTAGGTGTTTTGGCTATGTCGGTTATGATAGGATGATGTGTTGGGGGCATATGGATGTTAGGTGTCTTGATAATGACCATCTTGTTGACGATGGTGTGTGGTATGTTCTTGGTATTGTGGTTGGGTGTTTGGCATGTTAAGGTCGTGAGTTTGTCTATTTATGGGTCAGTAATTTTGTTAGGTAGAGGTTATGAGTAACATGTCTGATAATTTTATAGGGGATTATATGTTGAAGCTTCTTGTGTGAAAGTGACTTGGAAATCTACCAATAACAGCGGGGCAAAAGATGGATGTAGTGTTAAGGTCGGGGCAATTATTCAATGAAAGTGATGAAATAGGAAACTATCAAAGCTAGCACACATGCAGTTACAATCTTTAAGTGTCATAGACACACTTTTAGTGTACATGAAATAATGGACCACAATGAGTGAAGGCCAAATTTATCCTATGTTGTCAAACTAAATAGAAGTTAGTGCGACTTGTGGCATGTTTTAGGACTTCTGCATTCTTTGTTGTCATGTCATTGTGACATGTGCATATACTCGCTAGGACGCTTACAAACATATATTCGAGGCTTACAAGGCCACTAACATTATGAATGTTTACAACGACAACTTCTCGGTGGTAGCAGTGGAGGAATACTTGCATACATATCAATAGGACATAGTTTAGCACAACGATGAGATGTGAAGGAAGAAAAAAGGTCACCCAACAACATATGTATTAGAACAGAAATAGATATAGTTGATAAAATGATAATATTATGTAGTATATGCCGTCAGCCTGGACACAATTAAAGAAATTGTCCCAATATCAGAGCAACCTCTACATCATAATTTATTTTTTCCTTTCATTTTATGTAGCCTTGGTATCTAATATATACATATATAATAATTTTTTGTTACAATAAAATTAACATATCAAACATCACAAAAACTTAAACACGCTTAAAAACAACAACAGAAACAACAAAATATAAGACTTACGATATAACACCACAACGTGTCTAAGATAACAATAATAAAAACAATATCATTTGATGCAGACATCATATCCATAAGATCATTGCCATCTTTAACTCGCACCCACATATACTGCATAACATCATTATCATTTACAAGTGAGATGTATGAAACAAGTCTCTCGATTCTTCTAATTCTTTATTCATCATTAATCTCTTCGTCTAACCAACTTTTCAAACTCTTTTCAAGATGATTGAAACTTTGGTTGTTCCAAAAATGCATTTTCATCAGAGGATTCATTTCCGAATAACAGACATGTCAATCTTCTTTAATAATCATGATAGAGCTAATGAAGAAAAGAAAATAATATTATGAAAAGAGGTGTGGAGTTGAAAAGGTAGGAGACACCTCTATTTATACTAAAAAAACACAACATACACGGGTGTCAATTGAATTGGCACCTTGTTTGAAAGTTAACACATAGGCATCATTTGGGTTGGCAACACTAAGTGCAGGCACCAATCCAATTGGCGCCGCCTCTTAAACTATATGTGAAGGTGTCAATTCACTTAGCACCAGTGTTGCGTCCTTTTTTTTAAAAGTAGGGTAGATTGGGAGTTTTTCTAAAATGTGAGTTATTTTGGAAAAAAATTAAAATATAGGTCATCATGGTAAAATATTCGTTTATAAACTAATGATCAATAAAAAATAAGTTAGTAGTGTTCGATAATTTGATTTTGTTCAATAGTATTACTGAAAAAATTATTATGATGTAAAGTATTTTTTCCTTACAGAATACCAGAACAATTTTAATCTTTTATGAATAACTAGTAAAATGTATGTGTTATTCCATGTGTTCCGTTTGGTTGATATAATGAGCATTGTGATTTTTCTTTGATCGTATTTAATTTTTCAGCTGTAAAATTGTATTATTGATCATAGACATTCAAAAGATCACAAATATAGACTAACAATATGCTTAATGCATGATATATTAATCCAAGTATTAATTTCAAAGACAATGGAAATATAGCTAAACATAATGAATGATGTAATAATTTTAAACTTAGAAAATCCAATTACAATATTAAAAAAGTCATTTGGAAGAATCCAAAACACTATGTTTGTCATTCATTATATTCATAACTATTTTCTCCTAGGCACTTCATGAAAGCAATCTACAAGTTCTACATTTCAAATGCAAGTTTCATTTAAGCTTTCACCCTTCATATGTACATGGCCTTATATGCATTTATAGACTCAAATAATCATATTTAGATGTTCTTTTTCTTCTCTTTCAATATAGTATAAGATTAAAATATTAAAACATTAGTAACAGGATATACTTACAGAATAGTTATATGCATAAATGAACATTATTTAACATTTTGCACCAGGAGTTAAGTCTAATACATAATGGTTGATTTTGTCTGGAATTTCAATGGTTGAAGTCAGAATAGCTCTGTATTGTAATAACTCTTCATATTGGTTAATGTAGTGAACTAAAGCGGTTATCGATCATATTTTATAATTAAAAGCATTTCTAGCTTGACCTTCTCTTCTGGAGTTGTTATCCCATAGATATGCTTCACATCTAGCCATTCAAAAATTACTTTAAGCATAATAAAAAATTTCCCATTTAATGAAAAATTACCATAACTAAAATCCAACATTTTACACATAGATTTGGTCTTCATATTTTTCTCGTTAGATATCCAAATTGATTTGAAGAAAAAATGGATTGAAGAATAATGATGATGATAAATGAAGAAGAAAAATGATTAGAAGAGAAGAACATGAGAAAGAGAGAGAGGATGGAAAAAAAAAGGAAAAGGAAGAAGAAAATAAATGAGGAAGAACGGAAGAAGTCAGGGAGTAAAAGGGAGGATCAGAAAGAGAGAGAATATGAGAATAATAGAAAATCAACGCATTTAACGAATTTCCTTTTTCTCGTAGTTGCATTAACAAACTTTCTTTTTCCCCATGTGACCTTTATGCTTCAATTTCATTGAGCGTTAAGAAATTGATTTCCAATATTAAGTTAATTAAGTGTAGTTAGTCTAAAATAACCTTGATTATTAATAAATTGCAACAATTGTAAATGTTTTGTAACTCAACCAATTTTATTTTTACAAATGATTTGTTATTTAAATTATTCAAACTTCAAATTTTACCACTTAGAAATTTTTAAAAGTCACTAATGAAAACTATTCAATTGATTTGTTAATAATATGATCTTTACATCTTATAGTTCACCATGTGTGTTTTTTTTTATGATAATGTTGACAAAGTTAGATTGTAACAGAGAAATATCATTAAAATGAGAATAATTCAACTTATAAAAGCATTCATTCTTCTACTTATCAATGTTATCATGGTAAATAGGGAAAAAAACATCAAAAGGATATGTTTGAAATAAGTAAATAGTTACACAAAGGTAAGTTACGTTTCTTGTGCACAAGATTGAAACTTAAGAAAAAGTCAAATGATATTGTCATTCATAACAATGATTCAATGTCTTCCCTTAATGACTTAACACCCCGTAATTGATTTATATGCTTAATACTTTCCCCCTATGTTTCCTTCCCCTGGCACAAAAAAAATTGTAAATTACTATATTTTAGCAGAGAAATCGGTATTAGAAACAAAAGTATGTTGTTTTATTTTGTCTTGAATTTCAAAAACTTAAACATTATATGGTGATATCATTCCAAAGGTAACTTTCTTTCATGTCCTCACAAACTCTGCAAAATAAATACTGAATATTGTAATCCTCATATATACTTTTGAATTAACAATCCCCATCTATACTATCTCTTTTTTTTGTATTAACATAAAACATTAAAAATATTACTACTTAATAGTTCTTATAAATATTAATTAGCTACAAAATAAAACAAAACAAGACAAATGAAGCACTTATCTTGATTTCTTAAAATAGATTCTGTGGGATTTTGGATCGAACTCTAGCATGATCGAAGTACATGCTGTAGTCGAAGCATGTATTTGTCGAAGAATGCTTGTTAAATTAGGTTTTAGTGTTTAAACCCTAATTTGTTAAGTTAGCTTGATTATTAAGTTAGCTTGTATAATGGGCCTTGTGGAAAAAGCCCATTAGTTAGTATGTTAGGTTTTATTATAAATAGCATACTAGTCTCTCATCATTGCAACACAGCAAATCCTAATTTAGGGTGAGAGGGTTATTTGTTATTCTTGTAAACTTGTAATCTTGTTTTCTAAGAGAAAGTAAAGAATAGAAGTTATAACCAATTATTGTGTTCTTCTCATTCCTTGTTCTTTATTCTTCCCTTATTCTATACTTTGTTATTGGCATTGAATTCACAACAAATTGGTGCGGTGAGCGTGGAGAAGATGCCTTCAACAAAGTATGAGATTGAAAAGTTCACCGGAGTGAATGATTTCGGTCTATGGCGCTTAAAGATGAAAGCCCTACTGGTTCAGCAGGGTTGTTTGGAAGCGTTGAAGGGAGCGACGGCAATGGACGCTGCGTTAACAGAAAGAGAGAAGACGGCCATGATCGAGAAAGCACACAGCGCAATTATGTTGAGCCTTGGTGATAAGGTTCTTCGACAGGTATCAAAGGAGACGACGGCATCAGGGTTATGGGTGAAACTTGAAAGTTTGTATATGACCAAATCTCTGGTAAATCGACTCTACCTGAAGCAAGCTTTGTATTCATTCAAGATGATTGAAGACAAAGTGTTGGCTGAGCAGTTGGACATGTTCAACAAACTGATTCTTGATCTTGAAAATATTGATGTAAAGATTGATGATGAAGATCAAGCGCTGTTATTATTGTGCGCTTTGCCCAGATCACATGCTCACTTCAAAGAAACCCTCTTATATGGAAGAGAGTCCCTGACCTTTGAAGAAGTTCAATCAGCTTTGTACTCTAAGGACTTGAACGAACGTAAGGAGCATAAACCTTCGACGGTTGGTGAAGGTTTGGCTGTTAAAGGAAAATTCGACAAGAGGAAAGGTAAACATCAGTCGAAGTCTTATAGTGGTGACGCATCTGGTATTAGATGCTATCACTGTAAGAAAGTAGGTCACACAAGAAAGGTGTGCCCTGAACGCCTGAAAGATCATGGAGGTAAGGATAATGGCAATGCAGCTATTGTCCAAGATGATTTCGAATCATCTGATGTTCTTGTGGTTTCAAGCAACAACTCGTCGAAGGAGTGGATTATGGATTCTGGATGCACTTGGCACATGACTCCAAACAAAGACTTGTTCGAGGAATTATGTGATCAAGATGGTGGATCTGTATTGCTGGGAAACAACAAAGCTTGCAAGATTGCAGGCGTTGGATCTGTGAGATTCAAGCTCCATGATGAGTCAATAAGATTGTTGACTGAAGTCAGGTATGTACCTGATTTGAAGAGAAATTTGATTTCCCTTGGTGAATTCGACAAGAAAGGATATGTGTTTCAAGGAGAGAAAAGTATCCTGAGAGTCATGAAAGGGTCGAAGGAAGTCTTGAGAGGCGTGAAGAAACAAGGCTTGTATACCCTTGAGGCTGAAGTTGTAAGTGGTTCGACAAATGTTGCATCCACGAAACCTTTGTCGAAGACAGAAATTTGGCACATGAGATTGGGCCATGTCAGTGAAAGGGGTCTGGTTGAATTAGGGAAACAAAATCTGCTTGGTGGAGATAAAGTCGAAAAGCTGAAGTTTTGTGAACCCTGTGTACTTGGAAAGTCCTGTAGAATGAAGTTCAACAAAGGCAAACAAAGAACACATGGATCCCTTGATTACATCCATGCTGATCTTTGGGGGCCTGCAAGGTGTCCATCACATTCAGGAGCAAAGTATTTTCTATCCATAGTAGATGACTATTCCAGAAAGTTATGGGTATTCATCCAGAAGACTAAGGATGAAACTTTTGAGAATTTCAAAAGTTGGAAGACTCTTGTCGAAAATCAAACTGGCAGAAAGGTAAAAAGGTTGAGAACCGACAATGGCCTTGAGTTTTGCAATGAGGCGTTCGACAGTTTTTGTGTTGCCTCTGGTATTGCAAGGCACAGAACTACCGCAGGTACTCCACAACAAAATGGTTTGGCTGAAAGGTTTAATCGAACTATTTTGGAGAGAGTTAGATGCATGTTGACTAGTGCGGGATTAAAGAAGGTGTTTTGGGCTGAGGCTGTTTCGACAGCAGCATATCTGATAAACAGATGTCCTTCGACAGCGTTAGATATGAAGACACCTGAAGAAGTTTGGTCGGGACATCCACCAGATCTCGACAAACTAAGAGTATTTGGCTGTGTAGCCTATGCTCACATTAGGCAAGACAAGGTCGAACCTAGAGCTCTGAAATGCATGTTTATGGGATACCCTGAAGGAGTGAAAGCTTATAGGCTATGGTGCCTAGAGCCAGGTCACAGGAGGTGTATCACCAGTCGAGATGTAGTTTTCAATGAAACTGAAATGGCTTTTAAGAAAACTGATGATGTTGACGAAGAGCTGGAACAGGTAGAGATTCCTGTTGAGGTGGAGCATGTTGATGCTGAAATGCGTATCCCAGATGAAGTCGAAGAAGAAACAGAAGATTCTGATAATGTTGAGGAAACTGTTGATGACTACTGTTGTACCCCAAAATTTGCCCTCGCGCTTTTCCACAAGAAATCTCAGCTTCAAACATTTCCTGACTTTTCAAACTGGCTCAAGAATCGGACAAACGGACTTTTCTTGACAGTCAAGCAAAATTAGGGTTTTTACTGATTTTCAGAGCTCTGAATTATTTCATACAGTGGGCTTAGGGTTTAGTTGATTTTTGGTTCAATTTTGATCAAGCGAGCGGGATTTGGCATTTAATCGGGAATTAGGGTTTTATGGGCATATTCTCAGAAGAATTTAAATTCCACGGCACTTTGCGGTTTATTTCAAGATTCGGATTAAAATTCGCGTTATCTTGGTTTAATCAGTAAAAGAGACAGTGGTTTGAATTCAGTACGTTTTGATTGGGCCAGTCATATAGAAGGGGTGCAGTGTTGGATTCACAGTGTTTATGCGTTTGATCAGTCCATTTGGGTTAATTGCTGCTTTGCTCTGGATGTTGAATAAGACAGACTTAATTGATCAATGTTGTTTTATTTTAGTTATTTATTATTCTGAAATTGAATGATTGAATTTATTTTTCAATTGTTTTAATTCTAAGAATTTTAAATAAATAAATAAGCAATAAAGAAAATTAGAACCAATTGGATAATTTGGATTTTTATTGACATTTGAATTATTTGTACAAATTGTTGTTACAGACAATAATTTACATTTAATTTAAATATTACATAGAATGAAAAAACTATCCTATTTTCTAAATATTCTTCGTTCTTCACTCCGCTCCGGTATTCCATTTTTTTCATCTGCAAAAAGAAACAAGAAAAGTCAGAAAGCATTAAATTGGAAGAGACAGATAAAAAGTGCTCATCATTAGGGGCCACTGACTGGGATCAGTTGCCCTCTCTGCAAATCACGGGATTTCTCCCGGTTCACAGAGAGGGAAGATTATTTTATTTCATGAATGCAAATGCAAATGCATAAGTCATAAATTTCAAGCTGCATAGAAATCCAAAATCCAAACTAAACTGAAAAGTTCAATCTCAACTTTCTATCCAAAGTATCAAAGACACTAACTGTCAAAATGCCCAAAGTCCACTCAAAGAAAATCAAGAAAAGCTCAAAAGCTGTCATGAAAAGATTTGGCCAAGATATCAAGGAAAAGAAAAAAGCACACAAACTGTCAAAAGAGAGATAAAGGAAATGCAGAAAACGTATTATGCAAGCTAATCATCATTTCCCAGTATAAATAGAGCCCCTTCAGAGCAAGTACAATAATAACATATAAAATTCTAAATTGTACTGTAAAGTGAGGAGAGAAGAAAAAAGAGATAAAGCAAGCCTAGTTCAGGTTCAGCATAGGCAGAGTTCAGCAGGCATAGACAGCAGGCAGCAAGACAAAAAAGATATACAAATCCACAAGCAAAACTCAGTTCAGCTTAGAATAGGGAGAGAGATACAAACTCTAAAAGTCTAAAGCCACTACTGTCCACAAACTTCACAACTCTGCATAATACAAAGAGGCCAAGCCAATAAAACAGTACAGAAGGGAGGTTAGAGAAAAAGAAAGAAATATACCACTCAGTGGAGCCTAAGCAAAAGGAGATACAAAAATCAGAAAATAACAAAACTGAGTTGAGCAGCAAGCACAGTTCAGAAGTGAAGAGAGGCAGAAGCAAAATAACACAGGGCAAAGGCAAGCATAGCAGGTTAGGGAGAAGAAACAAAAGTGAGAACCAAAATCTATCAAACCAAAACCTTGTCCAAAACCACCAGAACCTGTCAAGGCCTCAACCTCCAAGCACACATTCTAAAACACAAACATACTGAGCCTATCAAAACTGAAGCAAACCATAACCATCAAACATAACCTCAAATTTCAAACATACAAAAAACCTGCTAAGCCAAACATCACACAAAGACCATCAAACCTGCATCAGGCCTCAACCTTCAAACACTATCTAACCAATGTCATAACCAGAATCACACCAACACCAAGCCTCAGAAGTGGATTCATCATAGGCAACAATTCAAAGGCAACCCAATCTCAAGCATAATCAAAGCACACAAAAGTTCCAGGCCCTCAGTATAACATCATTGGGCAAAAGCTTTAGGTATCTCAGAAGGCCATTCAAGGCAACATCAAGGTAGCAATGTTCTAAACACTCAAGGCAATAATTGTTCAAAAATCATTCAAGGCATCAGGGGCTCAGAGGAAAACAAAGATTCGAAGGCAACCTAGACCCTCAGACCTTTGAGGTCATCACAGGGCGATACAAGAAAGTATACAGTGCTCAAGAGAAAAGAAAGAGGTGAACTCAGTGAAACACATCATGGGGTAAGCTCAGGGCAGCATCTCAGGCAACATACAAATCCAAAGGGCAACACATAGTGGAAGAAGAAGATAAAAAGAGTGAATTTTAAGAAGGGTTTTCAGGCAAATCCAGCATACATCATCAAACCCTAAAGATAGCAAAGAACGAAGTTACCAGGAAGGCATCAAAAGCAAGCATCTAGCTTCGTCATAGAAACGCCGCTCCGGCCTCCTAAGCATCACACTCCTCCGCCTCTCCTCCATCTCCAAAAATCAGGTAGCAACCTTCTTCCCCTTCACCTCATAAAAAACGAAAAAATAAAGAGCTCAGAATAAATTCCACGCGAATCAGAAAAGATAAAGACATAAAACGATTAGAACCAACCTTGTTTCAAGAAGATGTGGAGACCGTGCTAGGGAGGGAAGAAAGGTACGGAGGCTGATGCTGGTGGCCGGAAAGAGAAGCATTGATCAGAAGAAACGAAGACGACGAACTCAGTGAACACGGCGCCGTCTCAAAACCCTAACTGTCGTTCTGAACAAAAAAAACGCCTAACCCTAAAATTCATTTCAGAATTGATATGGGCCTGACCCGTTTCACCCCCCTAGAGCCCATCAAAAATGCTTTTCTTCTTTTTTCTTTACAACATTAAAAACTAATCTTTTTTTCATATATAAACAATACTTATTTCATTTTTATAAAACACTAATCCCTTTTATTTTACAAACAATATTTATTTTCTAACTAAATATAGTTTTAATAAATATAACATTCTTAATTAACTTAACCATTTTTAAAAAACACTAACCCTCTTTTATCTTATAAAAAATGTTCACTTTTTTTATTTTGTAAAATACTAACCTAAATAATAAAATACTTTTATCATGTAATTGAATTTGAAAGCATTTTCTTTTAATTAATACACTTTTGTATATAATAATAACAAAATATTTTTTGTACATAAAAATAACCAAATACTTTTATACATAATTAAATTGAAAATACCTTTTTTAATTAAAATACATATTCGTACATAGTATCTTTTCTTTTTCATACATAATACATTTCCTAATTAAAACTTTTCCTTTTGTGTATATTATACATTTTCATACATAATTAAAATTAAACTCTTTTTTAGTTAACATTCTTTTTGTACATCATAATTCAATACATCTTTTAATATTGAAATTCACAAACATTTGGACTAAAATACTCTTCAATTAAAAACTTAACATTTAAACAAAACACTTCATTTCTCTTTGTACAATTAACATATAAATCAAAAATACATTTAAAAACATGTATCTAGGTCAAAACCCTAATACGCTTCAACTTCACATTTCGCACTTGTACATAATTACACAATTCACATACATATACACTTGTACACTTACACAAATACATTCACATTACCCTATACACATGTTTATCTTACATTTATATTTGATATTCATTTGATTGCGACATTCGATTTGGTTGTAAATTATTGGGTACTATAAGTCTCATCCCCTTGTACATTTATATCCCCACTCCCGGACACTATTTTGTAATAGCGTAGATTTACATTCCGCAATTTACAGTTTTTTCAATTATACCATGGTTAGACCTAGGGTTTGTATGTACATAAAATCAGACGCTAGATAACCTAATACAAAACAAATGCATGTAATCAATACACAATCACACTTGCACCCCCTAGGGTAATCCCACATGTTGCCTTCCAAAATGGGCCATGCTTGCACGTCGAGTATCTTTGGCAAAACAAATAAAATGATCATAAGTCTCAAAGTGTTGCCTAAACGGAATGATCATAGTCCCTTCAAAACAAATTGCCAAAGACACTTGGCATCATTGCATTCATGGTCCATACGATGACCCGCGCCCGTCCCGAGTAAACTTCCTAAACGCAAGATTGTCCATCAATTTCAATGATGGAACAAAATTGTTAAAAGGGGTTAAAACATGACAAAAACCTTTGAGTACAATAGGGTAGACAAAACTCTTAGTTACTTGAGATCAAACTTGCAAAAACACTTGCCTTCTTTTCAAAAACCACAATCCATAACACTTTCAAACAAACTCTTAAAAACATTTGAAAACATCTTTTCGAAAAGATTCACACTTTTGTAAAACACTCAAACACGAGTCAAATACATTAGTTGCCTAAGACAAGGCATCTTTTTCCAAAACATTTTCAAAAAGCACCCACACACGCACCATTTTCAAAGCAATCGAAAAACAAGGCAAGTGATCTAAAAAACCAAGTAACTAAGAGCCCATGGATAACCATGGATGAAAAGGGTGCTAACACCTTCCCTTTTCATAATCTACCCCCCGAACCCACGAAATATCTCAAAAGGTTTTTGCTGTGCTTTTTTAACCTTTCCTTTAGGATAAAATAAAAAGTCGGTGGCGACTCTTGCTAACCGCACAAGTGCGAATACAAATGCAAAACCTCAAGTCAGTTCTCCCACCGTATCACAGAATTGGCGACTCTGCTGGGGAAACTTTTAAAGTGGAGTAACCTTAGGGTTTAGATCACCTTTGTTTTCAATTGATTGTCTTGTTTGCTTTTACATTTGTGGGCTTTGTATCGGAGTTTTATAGATCCTAACCCGGATCTGGGAAATACCCTTTTTAGGTAGCATAATCTGTGAGGGACCTGTCCGGCGTAGACCGACATGGGTGAAACAGTGGCTACGTTGGTGTGGCGTCTTAGTCTGTACCTATATCCCTTGTGTTGCAACGGGGAGAATATAGGTCTTCTAAGGGGTCATTAAGCACCAACCGACCTTAGAACCCTAATTGACCAACTTGGCCATTAGAACAGTAGTAGTATGCTACACTCATTGAGGCTAAACTCTCGAGATGGTTCTGGCCGCGAGAAAAGATTGCGATGCTGGAGTTATGACCGATTGAGGGTAGCCAATGATATGAGATCCTCTAGAACCCGGTTACTTTTGATAAGACAGGTTTTAACCAACAAACTGAAAGAGGGTAGTACCTGAACCTCATGCAAGCCTAAACCTAAGGCCTTGTGTGCTTTGTGTGAATATTGTTTGCCTGTATATACACTTACTTGCTTGTACATACATGAACATGACATCATGACATCATACCATAGCATTTTAGCATTTTCAATAACCATTTCAAGGATCTCGAGGGTTCTTTTGATGCAGGGTTACGTTGAACCAGACATCTATCAAGGGGCAAGAGGTTTCTCCTCTAACCAATCCAGTCAAAATTCAAGTACAACAACTTGAATCAGTGGCTATGACCCACTTGACATGGTGAGCTTGATTCTCGTGGAAAGACATCCACCGACACAAAGCTCTCCAAACAAAATTCAAGTACAACAACTTGAATCAGTGGCTATGACCCACTCGACATGGTGAGCTTGATTCTCGTGGAAGGACATCCACCAACACAAAGCTCTCCAAACAAAGATCGAGAACAACAACTTGAATCAGTGGCTATGACCCACTCGACATGGTGAGCTTGATTCTCGTGGAAGGACGTCCACCGGTACAGAGATCTCCAATCCAAGAGCAGAGTTCAACCTCTAACATTTTCTTGTGTTTACCCCAAGAGATCCTTGAAAACATGCATCCACATATCATGCATTGCATTTTGACGACCTTTCCTTTTTCAGGTTTCCTTACTCTCCTGCTGTTTATTTCAGCAAGAGATGGCTCTAGAACGGTCTGTCAAAGACATCCAAGACCAGACTGCTCAACTGCAGGAGATGTTCCTGAACTTGTCTCTGGGGCAAGAAGAGATGAAAGCTCTCCTCACCAAAGACTTGGGGAGTTCCAACAATGCCAGAAGTGATCAGATTGCGGAGCTGCAGTTTGATCTGACAACACTGAGGACTCAAATGATGGGACAGTTGGTGGGCCAGATGGCTCTCATTCAAGACTTATCTCAAAGACAAGAGGAACTCAGAGTTCTTGTCCGCCAACTGCTTCCAAACAACCAACTGGGGCAAACATCTGAGGTCGAAGAGCAAGTCACCGCTCAGCCTCCATCCACTCAAGAAGACAAGGGGAAAGCTCCTTTGCTTGCTTCAGGGTCACAAACCCATCAACAACCTCGCCAGCGTCAGCGGGGTAATCGGCGTAAGCAAGAAAAGCCGGGAAGACAGTTTACGGAGACTGACATACCGTCATCTCTAATTCTGGAGCGCTTGTTGGAGGTTAATCTGACTGCTTTGAGGGATCCTATCCGGAACCCAAATACCTCCGCTCCTGGCTATCATCCCGATGCATTTTGTGTTTACCACTCCTATAGCCCAGGACATGACACCGATAGCTGTTGGGCCTTGAAGAACAAGATTCAAGATCTGATTGACATTGGAGTGCTGAGGTTCACGCTGGACGGCGAGATGAAGATATTCCGTTAAAGGGTTCTCCGCTTGAAGTGACGAAGCTCGAAACTGAAAGACTTTTGCTTCTTTTTGAATTTTCAAAGTTGTAATTTCTTTTGCTGTCAAACAATTATCTGTTGATGTTAAACTCTGTTTTCATTAATGCATTGCATATGTTTGTCTTGAATTCATCCATTCGTTTCACTACTCTTATGCTTTTCTTTATGATATTTGACTCTTGATAAAAAGCTGCAAGCCTTTAGAGGGAGGATGACGAAACAATACCATAATCTTATACAGTATGCTTTTGAACAGACCTTGCTGATGATGTACAGGCATTTCTTTCAATTCCCAAACACTGGAGTTATAAGGAAGTTAATCCCTAGTCAACCCCTTCGAGCCAAAGAAGTAGGAGTTTCCTGTTCTAAACAATCGAAACCTTTGACATAAACCCGGGGCAGGGTAGTATCTCAGTTAATTCAAAAGAAAACGCGCATTGAAGTCGCAAACTCTCAGTTCGTAATACAACGAACGACGTCGAAAAGAAAAAAAAGCATTCCTTCGGAATCAAAAGACAAGGGTGGTTCCCTATCACATAGACAGTCAATCTCTCAAAAGAGAAAAGCCCACCAAGCCAAAACCTATAAAGGAGGCTTAAGAAAGCTGGGGCATCCCGCTGACAGTAATCCCGAAAACGGTAACAGTCAGGCAAAAGTTAGGGATAACAAATCAAAATCAAAATAGTGAGGTCTTTACAAAACCCTCAACAACATGAAAAGTGTTGGAAAAGAAAAAGGAGATGATGACTGTCCCCCAAAATTCAAACTGGTGAACCATCGCCCAAAAGTCGTTCCAAACTCAAAACAGAGCGCGACGCACAATTGACTGAGCTTAGGTTGAAGGACATCACGAAGAGCGGGTGGGTACAAATATACTTTGAGCCTTTATCCTTTGTTTCTTAAACCGTGAACCAGGCCACATTACAACCCTCCAAAAGTCCTAATTAAAGCATGGGTTAGTTCGAAAGCATACTGTTACAAAAGGTATCCTGACTCCTGTAGGGCTTTGCTCTAAATCTTGTGTTAACTTGTCTTGTGAAAAGTTTTCTGCTAAAAAACGCATTTTCCAAAACTTCGAGACAAACATAAACTTTGCATTGCTTGAATATCACTGTCTGCATTTAACCCCTTTTGTTTGATAGCGAATGTTCGGAGGAACGAAAACTCTCTCAGTGAGTCAAAATCACTTTAAGAGGATAACACTTCCATCAAATCTCCTATCAACAAGGGGGATGACATGTCAAAATCCAATTAACCTGGGGCAGTCCAGTCAAGGTCCAACAGATCTTTCAAAGTTCAGTTAACCTGGGGCAGTCCAGTCAAGGTCCAACAGATCTTTCAAAGTTCAGTTAACCTGGGGCAGTCCAGTCAAGGTCCAACAGATCTTTCAAAGTTCAGTTAACCTGGGGCAGTCCAGTCAAGATTTCAAGAAATCTCTCAATATGCAGAGTAACCTGATTCAAGACTCCTTCATCACCACTTGGGGCATTCGAATGTCAAAAGTGTTCAACAAATCAACTACAACATTTCCAGACTCGATTCCTGTATCTAGCCAGGGCACGTCTGAAGAGTTCGAAGATTCGATTCCTGTATCCAGCCAGGGCATATCTGTTGACGACTATTTCCAGATTCGATTCCTGTATCCAGCCAGGGCATATCTGTTGACCATTTCCAGACTCGACTCCTGTATCTAGCCAGGGCACGTCTGAAGAGTTCGAGGATTCGACTCCTGTATCCAGCCAGGGCATATCTGTTGACGACTATTTCCAGATTCGACTCCTGTATCCAGCCAGGGCATATCTGTTGACTACATTTCCAGATTCGATTCCTGTATCTAGCCAGGGCATGTCTGAAGAGTTTGAAGATTCGACTCCTGTATCCAGCCAGGGCATATCTATTAACTATCACCTTTCCAGATTCGACTCCTGTATCCAGCCAGGGCATGTCTGAAGAATTCCAGATCAACACCTGCAACAACCCAGGAAACATCTGTGAACGACCGATTGTAGACCAACACCTGTAATAAACCAGGATTTTATCTACATCACCACTTGGGGCATTCGAATGTCAAAAGCGTTCAAAACCGATGCAGTTTTTACACAAGCTCATCATCAGGAAACCCTACACCGGTTCCCCTTCAAGACTTCTGAAACAAGTTTACGGATTCTTCCCTACAACGGACGCCAATCTACCGACTTGTTCAGATTCTTATCCCAACTTCTGAAACAAGTTTACGGATTCTTCCCTACAACGGACGCCAATCTACCGACTTGTTCAGATTCTTATCCCAACTTCTGAAACAAGTTTACGGATTCTTCCCTACAACGGACGCCAATCTACCGACTTGTTCAGATTCTTATCCCAACTTCTGAAACAAGTTTACGGATTCTTCCCTACAACGGACGCCAATCTACCGACTTGTTCAGATTCTTATCAAGACTTCTGAAAACAGTTCATGGATTCATCCCAACAACGGATGTTAATCTATCAACTTGTTCAGATGCAACCTTTGAATTTAGTTTACGGACGCTTCCCAACAACGGATGTTGTTCTATTGCTGATTCAACTTCAAGATTTCTGAAAATAGTTCACGGGTTCTCCAAGTCAACGGATGTTAACCTATCGCTTGTTCAGATTCTTCTCAAAGCTAACCGCCACGGAAGATCGCGCTCGCCAAAATTCTCCCTATCCCCAGCGGAGTTCCTTCAATCCCCAGCGGAGTCAGACTTTCAAACCTTCTCCCCACAGAGTTTTAAGAAGGCAAATCTTGAGTTCCCCAGTGAAGTCTCAGGGGTTACTTCCCATCAAACCGAAGGTTCTCAATCTGGTCTCCCCGGCATGAGTCTGCTAGTTTGGGACTCCCCAGTAGAGGTCCTCAGGAATTCTCTTCCCCAGCGACAGCCAAGGATTTATTCTCCCCGGCAGCAGTCAAGATGCTTTTATCTTCAGCCATCTCGGAATCATGTATCCTTGGCAAGATTAGCTCATCAGCTTACATGCGCATTCATTACATTCATATCATAAACATTGATGTCACATACATTGCATCATGCATCATAACATTGCATACAAATAACCCTTTGCCTTTTCAGGTAAGATCAGTCGACAGACACAGATCATCTACTGAGATTCATCCAAAAAAAAATAAATTCAGATGTGACCCGGACACGGCAACATTTTGATACTTATTCCAGATTCATTCAGACGCATCAGCACAAACCTTACACCGGTTCCTCTTCAACTTCTCAACTTCTGAAACAAGTTTACGGATTCTTCCCTACAACGGATGTCAATCTACCGATTTGTTCGGACTCTTCTCAAACTTCTGAAGACAGTTTACGGATTCTTCCCTACAACGGATGTCAATCTACCAACTGATTCAGACTCTCCTCAATGTTTGAAAATAAGTTACGGACGCTTCCCAACAACGGATGCTGCTCCATTGCTTGTTCAGTCCCAACTTCTGAGGATAGTTTACAGATTCTCCAGACACGGACGTCAATCTGTTGCTTGTTCAGACCCCAATTCAGAGATATTCCAAAACATGGATGCCCTTCTGATACTTGTCCACTCACCATTGACCTACAGTTCAACATCACCATATGGCACCTGTAAGCCTATCCTCCTACCAGCAGTCGCCGAATGGCATCCTTAAGCCCATTCTCAGATGGCATCTCTAAGCCCATCCCCCGACAAAATTCTCTCGCACCAGATGGAATCTTTAAGCCCATCACCAAATGGCATCTTTAAGCCCATTCACCTCCACCGTCACATCGACGAGCGCAAATTTTCTGGGCACATTAGTGTCCAATCTCCTTTTACCTTCAAGTCGCGAAAGGCAAACTTGCCAGTCTAACTCTTCAGGTCAAAGAAGATTGGACAGGGGCAACTGTTGTACCCCAAAATTTGCCCTCGCGCTTTTCCACAAGAAATCTCAGCTTCAAACATTTCCTGACTTTTCAAACTGGCTCAAGAATCGGACAAACGGACTTTTCTTGACAGTCAAGCAAAATTAGGGTTTTTACTGATTTTCAGAGCTCTGAATTATTTCATACAGTGGGCTTAGGGTTTAGTTGATTTTTGGTTCAATTTTGATCAAGCGAGCGGGATTTGGCATTTAATCGGGAATTAGGGTTTTATGGGCATATTCTCAGAAGAATTTAAATTCCACGGCACTTTGCGGTTTATTTCAAGATTCGGATTAAAATTCACGTTATCTTGGTTTAATCAGTAAAAGAGACAGTGGTTTGAATTCAGTACGTTTTGATTGGGCCAGTCATATAGAAGGGGTGCAGTGTTGGATTCACAGTGTTTATGCGTTTGATCAGTCCATTTGGGTTAATTGCTGCTTTGCTCTGGATGTTGAATAAGACAGACTTAATTGATCAATGTTGTTTTATTTTAGTTATTTATTATTCTGAAATTGAATGATCGAATTTATTTTTCAATTGTTTTAATTCTAAGAATTTTAAATAAATAAATAAGCAATAAATAAAATTAGAACCAATTGGATAATTTGGATTTTTATTGACATTTGAATTATTTGTACAAATTGTTGTTACAGACAATAATTTACATTTAATTTAAATATTACATAGAATGAAAAAACTATCCTATTTTCTAAATATTCTTCGTTCTTCACTCCGCTCCGGTATTCCATTTTTTTCATCTGCAAAAAGAAACAAGAAAAGTCAGAAAGCATTAAATTGGAAGAGACAGATAAAAAGTGCTCATCATTAGGGGCCACTGACTGGGATCAGTTGCCCTCTCTGCAAATCACGGGATTTCTCCCGGTTCACAGAGAGGGAAGATTATTTTATTTCATGAATGCAAATGCAAATGCATAAGTCATAAATTTCAAGCTGCATAGAAATCCAAAATCCAAACTAAACTGAAAAGTTCAATCTCAACTTTCTATCCAAAGTATCAAAGACACTAACTGTCAAAATGCCCAAAGTCCACTCAAAGAAAATCAAGAAAAGCTCAAAAGCTGTCATGAAAAGATTTGGCCAAGATATCAAGGAAAAGAAAAAAGCACACAAACTGTCAAAAGAGAGATAAAGGAAATGCAGAAAACGTATTATGCAAGCTAATCATCATTTCCCAGTATAAATAGAGCCCCTTCAGAGCAAGTACAATAATAACATATAAAATTCTAAATTGTACTGTAAAGTGAGGAGAGAAGAAAAAAGAGATAAAGCAAGCCTAGTTCAGGTTCAGCATAGGCAGAGTTCAGCAGGCATAGACAGCAGGCAGCAAGACAAAAAAGATATACAAATCCACAAGCAAAACTCAGTTCAGCTTAGAATAGGGAGAGAGATACAAACTCTAAAAGTCTAAAGCCACTACTGTCCACAAACTTCATAACTCTGCATAATACAAAGAGGCCAAGCCAATAAAACAGTACAGAAGGGAGGTTAGAGAAAAAGAAAGAAATATACCACTCAGTGGAGCCTAAGCAAAAGGAGATACAAAAATCAGAAAATAACAAAACTGAGTTGAGCAGCAAGCACAGTTCAGAAGTGAAGAGAGGCAGAAGCAAAATAACACAGGGCAAAGGCAAGCATAGCAGGTTAGGGAGAAGAAACAAAAGTGAGAACCAAAATCTATCAAACCAAAACCTTGTCCAAAACCACCAGAACCTGTCAAGGCCTCAACCTCCAAGCACACATTCTAAAACACAAACATACTGAGCCTATCAAAACTGAAGCAAACCATAACCATCAAACATAACCTCAAATTTCAAACATACAAAAAACCTGCTAAGCCAAACATCACACAAAGACCATCAAACCTGCATCAGGCCTCAACCTTCAAACACTATCTAACCAATGTCATAACCAGAATCACACCAACACCAAGCCTCAGAAGTGGATTCATCATAGGCAACAATTCAAAGGCAACCCAATCTCAAGCATAATCAAAGCACACAAAAGTTCCAGGCCCTCAGTATAACATCATTGGGCAAAAGCTTTAGGTATCTCAGAAGGCCATTCAAGGCAACATCAAGGTAGCAATGTTCTAAACACTCAAGGCAATAATTGTTCAAAAATCATTCAAGGCATCAGGGGCTCAGAGGAAAACAAAGATTCGAAGGCAACCTAGACCCTCAGACCTTTGAGGTCATCACAGGGCGATACAAGAAAGTATACAGTGCTCAAGAGAAAAGAAAGAGGTGAACTCAGTGAAACACATCATGGGGTAAGCTCAGGGCAGCATCTCAGGCAACATACAAATCCAAAGGGCAACACATAGTGGAAGAAGAAGATAAAAAGAGTGAATTTTAAGAAGGGTTTTCAGGCAAATCCAGCATACATCATCAAACCCTAAAGATAGCAAAGAACGAAGTTACCAGGAAGGCATCAAAAGCAAGCATCTAGCTTCGTCATAGAAACGCCGCTCCGGCCTCCTAAGCATCACACTCCTCCGCCTCTCCTCCATCTCCCAAAATCAGGTAGCAACCTTCTTCCCCTTCACCTCATAAAAAACGAAAAAATAAAGAGCTCAGAATAAATTCCACGCGAATCAGAAAAGATAAAGACATAAAACGATTAGAACCAACCTTGTTTCAAGAAGATGTGGAGACCGTGCTAGGGAGGGAAGAAAGGTAAGGAGGCTGATGCTGGTGGCCGGAAAGAGAAGCATTGATCAGAAGAAACGAAGACGACGAACTCAGTGAACACGGCGCCGTCTCAAAACCCTAACTGTCGTTCTGAACAAAAAAAACGCCTAACCCTAAAATTCATTTCAGAATTGATATGGGCCTGACCCGTTTCACCCCCCTAGAGCCCATCAAAAATGCTTTTCTTCTTTTTTCTTTACAACATTAAAAACTAATCTTTTTTTTCATATATAAACAATACTTATTTCATTTTTATAAAACACTAATCCCTTTTATTTTACAAACAATATTTATTTTCTAACTAAATATAGTTTTAATAAATATAACATTCTTAATTAACTTAACCATTTTTAAAAAACACTAACCCTCTTTTATCTTATAAAAAATGTTCACTTTTTTTATTTTGTAAAATACTAACCTAAATAATAAAATACTTTTATCATGTAATTGAATTTGAAAGCATTTTCTTTTAATTAATACACTTTTGTATATAATAATAACAAAATATTTTTTGTACATAAAAATAACCAAATACTTTTATACATAATTAAATTGAAAATACCTTTTTTAATTAAAATACATATTCGTACATAGTATCTTTTCTTTTTCATACATAATACATTTCCTAATTAAAACTTTTCCTTTTGTGTATATTATACATTTTCATACATAATTAAAATTAAACTCTTTTTTAGTTAACATTCTTTTTGTACATCATAATTCAATACATCTTTTAATATTGAAATTCACAAACATTTGGACTAAAATACTCTTCAATTAAAAACTTAACATTTAAACAAAACACTTCATTTCTCTTTGTACAATTAACATATAAATCAAAAATACATTTAAAAACATGTATCTAGGTCAAAACCCTAATACGCTTCAACTTCACATTTCGCACTTGTACATAATTACACAATTCACATACATATACACTTGTACACTTACACAAATACATTCACATTACCCTATACACATGTTTATCTTACATTTATATTTGATATTCATTTGATTGCGACATTCGATTTGGTTGTAAATTATTGGGTACTATAAGTCTCATCCCCTTGTACATTTATATCCCCACTCCCGGACACTATTTTGTAATAGCGTAGATTTACATTCCGCAATTTACAGTTTTTTCAATTATACCATGGTTAGACCTAGGGTTTGTATGTACATAAAATCAGACGCTAGATAACCTAATACAAAACAAATGCATGTAATCAATACACAATCACACTTGCACCCCCTAGGGTAATCCCACATGTTGCCTTCCAAAATGGGCCATGCTTGCACGTCGAGTATCTTTGGCAAAACAAATCAAATGATCATAAGTCTCAAAGTGTTGCCTAAACGGAATGATCATAGTCCCTTCAAAACAAATTGCCAAAGACACTTGGCATCATTGCATTCATGGTCCATACGATGACCCGCGCCCGTCCCGAATAAACTTCCTAAACGCAAGATTGTCCATCAATTTCAATGATGGAACAAAATTGTTAAAAGGGGTTAAAACATGACAAAAACCTTTGAGTACAATAGGGTAGACAAAACTCTTAGTTACTTGAGATCAAACTTGCAAAAACACTTGCCTTCTTTTCAAAAACCACAATCCATAACACTTTCAAACAAACTCTTAAAAACATTTGAAAACATCTTTTCGAAAAGATTCACACTTTTGTAAAACACTCAAACACGAGTCAAATACATTAGTTGCCTAAGACAAGGCATCTTTTTCCAAAACATTTTCAAAAAGCACCCACACACGCACCATTTTCAAAGCAATCGAAAAACAAGGCAAGTGATCTAAAAAACCAAGTAACTAAGAGCCCATGGATAACCATGGATGAAAAGGGTGCTAACACCTTCCCTTTTCATAATCTACCCCCCGAACCCACGAAATATCTCAAAAGGTTTTTGCTGTGCTTTTTTAACCTTTCCTTTAGGATAAAATAAAAAGTCGGTGGCGACTCTTGCTAACCGCACAAGTGCGAATACAAACGCAAAACCTCAAGTCAGTTCTCCCACCGTATCACAACTACCTATTGTCGAGAGATAGGCAAAGAAGAGTCATAAAACCACCTCAGAGACTTGGATATGCAGATCTTGTAGCTTATGCCTTAATCTCTGCAAGTGAAGTTCTAGACGAAGAACCTAGAGATTATAAGGAAGTTATAAGGAGTCGAATGAAGACCGAATGGCTAAAGGCCATGCATGATGAGATGAAATCTCTTCATGATAATCACACTTGGGAACTAATCAAGAAACCTGTTGGGGCAAGGTTAGTCAGCTGTAAGTGGATTTTCAAAGTTAAGGAAGGAATTGAAGGAGTAATGTCGAAGAGGTACAAGGCAAGATTAGTCGCAAGGGGTTTCACTCAGAAAGAAGGTGTCGACTTCAATGATGTATTTTCCCCTGTTGTGAAGCACAGATCCATCCGAATGTTGCTTGCCATGGTGGCTCAGTTCGACCTTGAACTGGAACAAATGGATGTGAAGACTGCGTTCTTGTATGGTGACTTAGATGAAACAATCCTGATGAGGCAACCTGAAGGGTATGTCGAAAAGGGGAAAGAAGATTATGTGTGCAAACTGAAGAGATCTTTATATGGACTTAAACAATCTCCTCGACAGTGGAATAAGAGATTCGACAAGTTCATGGAACACATAGGTTTCATTAGAAGTCAGTTCGACCATTGTGTTTACTCCAGATTTCGACCTGAAAATTCATTTGTAATTTTGTTGCTTTATGTTGATGATATTCTGATAGCAAGCAACAATGTCGAAGATGTAATGAGGGTGAAGGCTGAACTCAATAAAGAGTTTGACATGAAGGATCTGGGAGCTGCATCTAGGATTCTTGGAATTGACATTCGAAGAGATAGAAAGCAGTCGAAATTATGCTTATCTCAAGAGGCATACCTACGAAAGATTCTTGACAAGTTTGGTATGTCGAATTCAAAGCCTGTTGTGACTCCAACAAACCCTCAATTCAAGCTGAGCATTGATCAATGTCCCAGTACTGATGTTGAAAGAACATATATGAACAGCATCCCATATGCTAATATAGTTGGTTCTTTGATGTATGCTATGGTCTGTACTAGACCCGACATAGCATATGCAGTAAGTCTTGTAAGCAGGTACATGGCGAATCCTGGAAAGGCTCACTGGCAAGCGTTAAAGTGGATTCTAAGGTACATAAATGGGTCTCTGAACAGAGTCTTAATTTATGGTGGAGCCTTGGGTGAAGATAGTAAAGCAGCTGTCGAAGGCTATGTTGACTCTGATTATGCAGGCTGTATGGATTCTAGAAAATCTATTTCTGGATATGTTTTCACTATGTTTGGTACAACAATTAGTTGGAAAGCAACTCTTCAGAAGGTTGTTGCCTTATCAACTACTGAAGCAGAATATATTGCCCTAACTGAAGCTGTGAAAGAAGCATTGTGGCTTGAAGGTTTTGCAAAGGAGCTGAAACTTCAAGGTCAAGGTATCACTGTTAAATGTGATAGTCAAAGTGCAATACACCTGTCGAAGAACTCAGCCTATCATGAGCGAACCAAACACATAGATGTGAGGCTGCATTTCGTCAGAGGGGTAATCGAGCATGGAGAAGTCCAAGTGCTGAAGGTCTCGACAGATCACAATGCCGCTGATATGATCACCAAAACATTGCCAAGTTGCAAGTTTTTCCACTGTATGCAGTTGATAAAGCTGCATGAAGAAAGCTAGTTAGTGTCTCTTGATGCTGTAGAGTTAGGTCCAAGGTGGAGATTTGTGGGATTTTGGATCGAACTCTAGCATGATCGAAGTACATGCTGTAGTCGAAGCATGTATTTGTCGAAGAATGCTTGTTAAATTAGGTTTTAGTGTTTAAACCCTAATTTGTTAAGTTAGCTTGATTATTAAGTTAGCTTGTATAATGGGCCTTGTGGAAAAAGCCCATTAGTTAGTATGTTAGGTTTTATTATAAATAGCATACTAGTCTCTCATCATTGCAACACAGCAAATCCTAATTTAGGGTGAGAGGGTTATTTGTTATTCTTGTAAACTTGTAATCTTGTTTTCTAAGAGAAAGTAAAGAATAGCAGTTATAACCAATTCTTGTGTTCTTCTCATTCCTTGTTCTTTATTCTTCCCTTATTCTATACTTTGTTATTGGCATTGAATTCACAACAGATTCAAACTTCTTTTGAAAGCTTCATATCTTTCCTATAATCAAGCAAACCCTTCTTGACCTTTTGGATGATTTCACTTGTTGTTTATGCTGCTCATTTTGCATCATCAAACAAAGTTGATTTGCTTGTTCTTATGATTTTTAAAAAAGATTCTTTCCTTTTCTCACTTGTTGTTTTTGCTACTGATTTTGCAGCATCACACAAAGTTGATTTGCTTGTTTTTATGCTTTTTTAAAAACTTTCTTTCACTTTCTTCCCTACTCCAATACTATATGTCATCACTTCTTGAACCTCACACTACAATAAATAACGTTTTTAATCTTAGAAACAAAATACATTTTACCTCAACTAAAGTAGTGAGGTAGCGAATGGCGTCATGAAAAGTTTTCACTTAACACCTCAGTGATTAAAAAATCAAAGGGTATAGTTATATGCACATGGTTTGAACCCCAACAACTTCACTTTTATTATTTTCAAAACTAACATATCTTTTATCTTGGTTTATTCAAAAAAATAAGGGGTGTGATTTTTTTTAAAAGTTGTTACATTGTTTATCCAAGATATTACATTGTTTACCCAGAATATTACATTGCTTACACAAAATATTAATATTAAAATAAAAGTCAAATTCACTAGAGTTCAAGATAAAAATCAGATTCTTTAGGGATCTAGATAACAATCAAATTCCCTCAATATTTAGACTTTAGATCTTTGAATTATTGAATCTTGGGGAAGATCTTCTGTTAGATCTTACATGCAATTGTTTTTGATGAAAAAAAGGGTAATCTAATTAATAAAAAAATTAAATTATTTTCGGTTCAAATAAATATTTAATAAAACAAACCTTGAACACATAAAATTTTCTTCTCTTGCAATTCATCATAGGGAACTTTTTTAAACGTCCTTAGGTTTCAAGTGCTTCATATGTTTCATTTAGGTTGGATTTTCAATATTTCAACATGCTTTTATAGTGGATGTCCCTTAAACTTCATGTGGATCACTAATAGCAGCATCTTGAGCATTTATAATCATTACATGGACGATAAAGATTAGTTAATACCGATGTATATAGTATAGAAAATATAGTTTAACTATCACCTCGGTCATGAAAAATCACCGAGGTGAATTCACATTTTATATTTTTTAATTACATTATTTTCACATAATATTAAAAATACGTTGTATGCAATAAATATTCGATGATATCAAGATTTAGATGCTAGAGGTCTCATGCTAGATGCTAGAGATTTATTTCCAGGGCCAATGAGAATTTTTATTTTCTGCACTTACAATTCATCCTAGAGATATGTTGTGGCGGTGGTAAATATTTCCTCTCTTTGGGGCAGCTTCATATTATTAAGGATTAGGGTAAAATTTGTTTAACGAGTGTTTTTATAATAAAATATGATTATTATTGTATCCATAAGATTAACCATAAAGCCGAGGTAAACTATCATCTCCTTTAAACTATCACCTCGATTTTGGATTAAAACCAAGGTGAATAATTTTTTAAATTATAAATATGACATTATTTACAAAGAATATTAAGATAAGTTGTGTACAACGAATCTTTTCAAAGGTTAAGCTCCATTATTAGGGTAAGTTGAAGCTCTCTTCTCTATTTAAGTTCCAACTTCTAAAAGAATGATGTTTGAATGTTATAACTTTGCATTCAAAGTTACCATTTTTTAACAGTCTGTTTGTTTGAAGATAGAGGAGTACAAAAGAAATGTCGTACTATTTGTTGGTTAGAAATGTACAACAAATCTTTGAAACAAGATTGATTTTATGCACTTGCAATCTATTAAATGAGGAAAAATATCACAAAAACAACAACATCAACACAATCATGTGAGATAGATTGCAAGATCAAGAAAAAAGTTTTGTTCTAGATAGAAGAACATTAAAGATTTTTCTGTCTTGCAATTCATCCCAAATAATGATGCATACAAGTTTGGGACGACTTCATATAAGTAAGAATTAAGTTAAAATATGTTTGACAGGTGCATTTATAGAAAGAGAAATTGATTTCAATGGGCATTGCTGATGTGATTGCATGCACTCTAATCAAAATATTTTGATGAAGACCACCATACATAAAGTTAAAGAAATATCAAGGCTGTGGAAAAGAAGATGTTCAAGATTATATAATATTTCAAGATCATGTAAGTATAAGAGTGCGTCTAAGAGGGGGGTGAATTAGGTACTTTAAAAGTTTTACCGTTTTAGTGATGATGGATATTATTTTTCTGGTTTAGTGCATGAGTTTACAAATGTGTTCCTTTCTTTTCTGGTTTATAACTAGTGATAAAAGCGGTAGATGCGAAAAAGTAAAGAACACAAATATGTATCCTGGTTCTCCTCATAGTCCGAGAGTACTCCAGTCCCCTTTCAACATGAAAGAGGTTTCCTTATTGTTAGATCTCTAGACAAGACACCCTAGTCCTTCTAAACAAGACTCTAACCAATAAAACCACCAAGAACAATCCTCTTGGACCAAGAACAATCCTCTTGGATTTTCACTATGTCAACAATGAGAACAATTCTCTCAATGTGACCTTACTTGTATCCAACAGTCCTGGAAAAACAAGATTTCAAAATCACTTGAACTTATTTTCAACAATCCTGAAAAATAAGCAAGTATATAGCAATATTTGATTTGAATGAGTTTGTAGTGTAATAATCACTATGAGTGATTTTATCAATGAATTGATCTTCTCTTCTAATGACAATAGTATACAATGACTCAAGATATATAATGCTCAAAGTTTTCTGGTTAACAATATGTGAAAGTGTGCAGAAAAACTTTGTGTATGAAAGTGAAGAAAAGCTTGAGTTTGATATTTGAAAATTCAGAAAATATAATTGGAAGAGGTGTTTAAATGATTTTGAAAATGAGTATTTATATGTTCATAGCACCTTTTTGAAACATCATAAAGTTCTGGAGATGAATCATGAATAATTGCCAAGATTGAGTGAAAGGTTTCCATGAAAAGGTGTTATGAACAGGCATGTGCAAAGCTGCTATTTTTTCAAAATCGTGCAGCATGCAATCGATTGCACCCTTTGTGTAAATCGATTGCACGGGGTTTCAACATCTATAATTTCAAAAGTTTTGAGTGTGCAATAGATTGCACAAGAGTGTAAATCGATTGCATGTGAAGTCAGTAGCAAAAATTAATTGAGTGCAATCAATTGCACAAACATGCAAATCAATTGCACTGAGAAACAATAGCAAATGTTTTTAAAAATTTAAGCATGCAATCGATTGCACAAATATGAAAATCGATTGCACTGAGAAACAGTAGCAAAAGATTTAAAAAAAATTGAAGCATGCAATCGATTGCACTAATATGCAAATCGATTGCACTCAAGTGAAAATTGTTTTTTAGTTTAGAAAAACTTGAGGAAGGATTTGGACAATATAAAATATTTCCTTTCACCATTGAGCATTTATGTCTTAAGTTCAAAAGTAAGTATTATCATTATACCTTGAAATTAGCTAAGTGTTTGAACTGGAGACTTTATCCATAGATGTTTTTAGCTTGATCAATAATCTTTGCCTTCTTTGTCCCTCATGGTTTGTCTTCATCAAAATAAAAGTGCATTTGAGAAGCTTGGTTTTACATTCTCCCCCTTTTTGATGATGACAAACGATCTTGCTTGATGCATTGTAATTTCCGGAAAGAGACTTCTCCCCCTAAGATGTATAACTCCCCCTTTGTATGAGAAGCTTTGAAATCATTTGGATTTGCTCATCTTGAAGGATTCTTTGTACCTTAAAATATTAAGACAAGGAAATACACAAGCATAAAGTATAACATCCTTCTCCCCCTTTGACATTATCAAAAAGAAGGGAAATATGCATAAAAATGGACAAAATACATATAATAATATTGAAAGCTTTAACCATAGCCATATTGCTTCATGATGCTTTTTCTCATCCTTTGATAAATGCACATAATAGTTATCTTCATCAAAACATAATGTTGAAGATACTTGACTCTTTTAGAAGGAATAAGAAACTCTTATGTGAATTCTCCCCCTATCTTTGATAACTCCCTCTTGATCAAAGTTCACCCTTGAATCATAGAGAAATTTCATCTTTCTTTAGGCTGCAATAGTTAGAGACAAGCATACACATACATATATATATCTTCTCCCTCGTTGTATTTAGCATAAAGGAATGGGGAAAGACTTAAAATGTATAATGAAATTATAAACATAAAAACAATTTTTACCTATGAGTTTTACCTCAAGAGTGACTTCATAAACCATTCATCCTTGATGATTTTGATCCCTTTTCAACAAAGTTGTCTTTTTCTTAGAAGTTGTCTTTTTATTTTTCAACATAAAGTACATCTTCAATGGATATGAAAGTTAGTGTATGAACTTTGTCAATGCCAAGAATTCTTCCTTTAAGGTATTTTCCATATGTGAAATAATCCTTTGACTTGAACTAGATTTGAAAGTTAGTTTATGAACTCCATCAAATGCTTTGAACAACCACTATCAAGATACCAAAAATTGCATGTGGTCTTCAAGCATACCTACAAAACAAATTAAGTTTGATTTGGTACCCAATGTGCTTTGCGTCCATCATAGTTAGTTCGTTTCTTTACCCACACATAATGCTCACTTTCCACACTAAAGTTTCTAACATAACATGCATTAGGTGTGTGGCCTTTAATACCACAATAAAAACAAGTAGGTTCAAAGTTACTTCTATATCTAGAAGGGTAAGATTTCTTCTTAGGAAATCTTTTCTTTTTAGGATATTGATGACCTACTTTAGGTTTGTTCACTTTCTCTTTGGATGATTGATCACTAGCCTTAACAAAGATAGTTTTTTTAGAACTTGGTTTTGAAAACTTTGAATATCCAAGTCCACTTTTATCATTGGAATATCTTTGTTGGCTAAGAACACATTCCAATCCATTTTGACCTTTTTCATATATTTCAATAACTCTTTTTAATTGGACAATTTGGAAAGAGAGTGATTCACAATTTTTTCATACAAAATTCTATTTTTGCTTACTAAATTTTTGTTTTTCATCTTTGAGATCTTTTTCCATAGACTCACATTTTTCTTCTAAAGATAAAATTTGTTTCTTTTGAGATGAAATAGTTTTGTACAGGATTTTGCATTCATTTAATAGTTCATCTATAGCACCTTGTGCATCACTATCAAAAAGAGAAAATTCATTACTAACCTCGTCATCTTCACTATCGGAATAGTGTGAGGCCATCAATGCAAGATTAACACGTTGATTATTTTCGAAATCGGAAGATGAACTTTCCCATGCTATATATGCTTTCTTTGACTTCTTATCTTTATTTCTCTTGAAATATTTCTTCTTTTTTTCAAGTGTGGGACATTCACTTTTAACATGTCCCTTTTCTCCATATTCAAAGCATATAACCTTCCTTGTTGGTGCTTCCCTTTTCTTTCTTTTCGTAGAACCTTTTCAATCTTCTTGATAAGATCATCATCTTCACTACTAGTGGATTCATCCTCTTGACTTCTATCATGATTTTTTATCCTTGTATTTAAAGCAATGTCTTTTGAACTTTTTTATTTGGATTTCATGCTTTTCAAGTCTTACAAGTTCCGTCTCATATTCTTGAAGTTTTACGAACAAAGTGGTGGAAGTCATTGTGGATAGATTCTTCTTCTCGGATATTGCTGTCACTTTTGGTTGTCATTCCCTGGATAAAGATCTGAGCACTTTAAGATTAAGTTCATCATTAGTTAAAGTCTCACCGAGTGCTTTCAAATGATTTGTCAAGTGTACAAATCTTTTCTGCAAGTCGAGGAATTATTCTCGGAGTTGCATTCTGAATAGTTTGTATTCTTGACTCAAAGTATTTAATCTCGATCTTTTAACTTCATCGGTTCCTTCATGAGTTTCTACCAAAGTATCCCATATTTCTTTCGCCGTTTTGCATGCCGAGACACGGAAGAATTCATCCATGCTAAGTGCACCTTGAAGAAGATTTATTGCCTTTTTATCATAGAGAACCTTCTTCTTATCATCTTCGTCCCATGCAGCTTTAGGCTTTGATGAGCCAGCACCATTGATTACCGTTATAGGGATAAATGGACCATTCTCGACAGAATCCCATATTTCTTCTCCATGTGCTTCTAGATGTGCCTTCATGCGTATTTTCCAGAAGTCAAAATATTCACCATAAAATAGAGGAGGCTTGTTGTTACTACCACCATCTCTGAAAATGGTATTTTGATTTGCGAAAGCCATTCTGGATCTTTTAGGAACAAGTTACCTATAACCTGCTCTGATACCAATTGTAAGTATAAGAGTGTGCCTAAAGGGGGGGGGGGGAATTAGGTACTTTAAAAGTTTTACCGTTTTAGTGATGATGGATATTATTTTTCTGGTTTAGTGCATGAGTTTACAAATGTGTTCCTTTCTTTTCTAGTTTGTGACTAGTGATGAAAGCGGTAAATGTGGAAAAGTAAAGAACACAAAGATGTATCCTGGTTCCCCTCACAGTCCGAGAGTACTACAGTCCACTTTCAACATGAAAGAGATTCCCTTATTGTTAGATTTCTAGACATGACACCCTAGTCCTTTTATACAAGACTCTAACCAATAAAACCACCATGAACAATCCTCTTGGACCAAGAACAATCCTCTTGGATTTTCACTATGTCAACAATGAGAACAATCCTCTCAAGGTGACCTTACTTGTATCCAACAATCCTGGAAAAACAAGATTTCAAAATCACTTGAATTTATTTTCAACAATCCTGAAAAATAAGCAAGTATATAACAATATTTGATTTGAGTGAGTTTGTAGTGTAATAATCACTATGAGTGATTTTATCAATGAATTGATCTTCTCTTCCAATGACAATAGTATACAATGACTCAAGATATATAATGCTCAAAGTTTTCTGGTTAACAATATGTGAAAGTGTGCAGAAAAACTTTGTGTATGAAAGTGAAGAAAAGCTTGAGTTTGATATTTGAAAATTCAGAAAATATAATTGGAAGAGGTGTTTAAATGATTTTGAAAATGAGTATTTATATGTTCATAGCACCTTTTTGAAGCATCATAAAGTTCTGGAGATGAATCATGAATAATTGCCAAGATTGAGTGAAAGGTTTCTATGAAAAGGTGTTATGAACAGGCATGTGCAAAGCTGCTATTTTTTCAAAATCGTGCAGCATGCAATCGATTGCACCCTTTGTGTAAATCGATTGCACGGGGTTTCAATAGCTAGAATTTCAAAAGTTTTGAGTGTGCAATCGATTGCACAAGAGTGTAAATCAATTGCATCTGAAGTCAGTAGCAAAAATTAATTGAGTGCAATCAATTGCACAAACATGCAAATCAATTGCACTGAGAAACAATAGCAAATGTTTTGAAAATTTTAAGCATGCAATCGATTGCACTCAAGTGAAAATGTTTTTTAGCTTAGGAAAACTTGAGTAAGGATTTGGACAATATAAAATATTTCCTTTCACCATTGAGCATTTATGTCTTAAGTTCAAAAATAAGTATTATCATTATACCTTGAAATTAGCTAAGTGTTTGAACTGGAGACTTTATCCATAGATGCTTTTAGCTTGATCAATAATCTTTGCCTTCTTTGTCCCTCATGGTTTGTCTTCATCAAAACAAAAGTGCATTTGAGAAGCTTGATTTTACAGATCACTTTATGAAGCCTTTTACAAGTGTACAACCAACTTTCAAGATGAAGATTCGTCGGCAAGTTAGGTACAAGTTTTAATTTGAGGTTTTTAAGATGATATAACGCTTAAAATATACTCTAAATATTTTACATAAGTGAAGTGATGATTTAAGAGTAAAACATTGCATGTTCATCCCTTAAAAAAATAAGTTTTTATCACTTTCACTCAGTGGTAACCGATTACAGGGTTACAGTAACCGATTACAGGGCTTCGCAAAAATAAAATAAATGTCTAGTTCATCGATAACGGGTTTCAGTTTTGGGTAACCGGGTACATCCATGCAAATTTAAAAAATATACACGTTATCGTGTTTGTGTAACCGGTTACAGCCCTACAGTAACTGATTACCGCTGAAGAAAAAAATTTCAAATAGTTTTGTTTACTTGGTTGTTGGGTGATACCTCTTGGGGTCCAACCATTGTATCTTTTTATTCATTTGGGGTGTAAGAATGGGTGCATTTTACATATAAAATTCGTTTGCAACCTGATCATAACACATTATTCAAACTTTAAAAAATTCTTAAGAGTTGTAAAACTTTGAGAATTTATATATTGCATGAAACATTGTTTAAAAATTTCATACTCATCATTGTTTCAGCATATATTGAGCACTAGATCTGACTATAAACTTCTTATTAAATCTTGTCTTAGTGTCTTGATAACCATAGTGTTATTCAAGAATTGATCATACTTTGTAAAAATCAGATTTTGTATAAGATTAACCTTGCATTCCAGAATTGTTGGAGCAAGTGTGTGTATTGAAGAAGATTGTTCTTTTTGCACTTAATGTTCAATATCTCAAAGGATTTAAGAGTTTTTGATCTCCCTATAGATTAGATAGTAAGACATCATCTTTGGTGTGATTAGGCTTGCGCAATCATTCTAAAATATAGTGAAATCTCTTCCGTGTTGGCAAGAGGACTGAAGTACTCTCGATCTGTGAGAGGAACCAAAATATATCTGGTGTTCATTTACTTTCCGCACTTTATTGCTTTCATAATCATAATCAGAAGAACAAGAACTTTAAAAGAGAAGGCAAAAATTGATCATCACTTAATTCACGCTCTCTCTTAAACGCATTATTAACTTACAGTTAAAACATTATCACCGTAAATAAGGGTAAGTTTATATAGAGATGAAGATTATCTAATAAAAAATGTGATCAATTCCAATTGCAAACAACTCAGTGCATGAAACGATATTTTAACTTATGTGGAGATTTTGAAACATTTATTTGCTTCTTAGATTTTTAAAAGATAAGTAGGTCATTTAGGAAGATCATCATACATTCACTTATCTTCTTGTGTTACAACTGATTGTCCAATACGAATCTAAGAAAACTTTGAGTTGAATGGTTGGTATTTGAATGATTAAAAGAATTCCTAACTAGGTGAGAGCTTCAAGTATTTAAGGATACACAAAAAAAGAATCATAATGTGATATTGTAGGTTGACCTTGTTAGACAAAATATGAAATGTTTGATCTTACATTCAATAGATACATAAGTTGTCTCACTAATTTTTTTGTAGACAGTCGGTCTAAAAAAATTGTCCAAATAGAATAGTCAATATGGAGTTTGGAATTCATAAAGTATTTTTTAAAATGATTCTACAAAGCTCTATACCTATTCAAGTTAGCCCCTATAAGCCATTAATAGTCTGTGTGGCCCGTGTAGGTACAAATTCTAAAAACTATATTATATTTATATTGTTTCACTAAAATTTATTTCCCTAAAATTAATATGCTCTATTATATCCATTCTTTCTATATTAAATATTTTTAATTAATATAATCAAATAAATATTTAATGATTTCACATTTGACTTCATAACTTTTTGGTATTTTTTTATGTTAAACAATTTTAGTCTTGTATTTTAAAATATGACTTTATTTTTTTAATAAATAATATACTTTATAAAATTATGTAATTTCTTATCTTATATTTTATAAAAGGAATAAATACTCTTTGTAAATAGAAAAAATCATGAGTAAAACTCAACTACCCAGAATTTATCAACGACCATGGAATTCTCAATAAAAGACTCATTGTTATCGGTAATCATTACCGATGCCTACAAATTCTACAATATTATTTTCGAAAACAGAAATTATTAAATAAATTATTGGTCTTATATTATCCACAACTTAGTCATAAGTAATTTCATCCGAAACCTAGCCTTCGATAATTTTGTGAGTTCTTATAAAATGTTGCTAATGGATAATTCATCAATAATTCATATAAAAATTGGATGTAATACCTATATGTGCATTTATTTGCAAATGTCACTTTTTTATAATCACCATTATTTTGTTGAGGGAAAATTATATTCAAATTTACCTTGAGCTACATATACATATTGCAAAGTATAACAAAATGAATTTTACTCAATATCTCTAATTATTCAAAAGCTTAAGTCCCTAAAAGGTATCTTGATATCATAGAGAAACTACTAAAAATAATTTAGATAATAAATTGAAGACTTCTTTTAACTCATGAAAAATAAGCATTTCCAATGTCATTTTCTAGCTAAGGAAAGCATTAGGGCTCATCAAGTGACTACACAGGGCCATTTAAAAAGGTCGTAATTGTTGGGTTGGAATTTGTATCCTTTAGTTTTTAGGTGCAGAAATAAACTCCTACCTTTTAGGAGGTACATTTGATAGACTAGTTCAAAATTGTTTTAATTATGGGCGTAACAAATTCCACTATTACAGTGTGGCTTATTTTTTGTAAGGTTATTTAATGGTTAAAACTTTCATAATAAAATCATGGAATTGATTCCTACTTTAATGAGTGAGTATCAAATATTGAGTGCAACAAATATGGTATCACGAGTTTGAAAAAAAGTCTGACATGTGTGTGAAAAACAAGAGTTAAACAAAGAGTGTGAGAGAATGAGTGAAAATCAATACACGATGAGTGAGAGAAATAACTTTGTGCAATCAAGCACCACCAAGTTTGATGACGATTATGATCACTGGAGCCTTTTCATAGATAACCTTCTCAGGTCAAAAGAGTATTAAAGCATGGTGCAAGCATGTTTCATCGAACCAGCAAACGAAAAAAGCTCTATATGCAATTTCAAAGGAAGAATATTGATGAAACTAGGCTAAAGGATCTAAAGTCCAAGAACTATCTCTTCACTTAAATCGACAAGACCATCTTGAATATCATCACTGAAAAGGAGACATTGTAACAACTATGAGATTCTATGAAAATCAAATATCAGGGAAACTCAAGGGTAAAGCGAGCTCACATACAAACATTGCATAGAAGCTTTGAACAGTTGGACATGAAACAAGGTGAATTAGCCACAAAATAGTTTTGCAGGTTTATGGTCGTTGCCAACTATCATACCCCAAATTTGCCCTCCATCAAACTCAATAATCATATTATTATTGTATTTCTAATTTATAATCATATTGTCTAATTTGCTTATTTTGATTTTTATTTTAATGGGGATTTAAAATCTAAGGAAAAGGGTGTATTTTTAGTATAAGGGGTTTATTTCTAAATCAGAAGTCCGTTAAGGTTTTTTTGGCCTATTTTAAATAGTAGAGGGGTGTGTTTTAATAAAAGGGATATTGCATCATTAGACTGGCCCATTAAGGTTAAGGCCCGTTCAAAATAGAGAGGGGAGTGTACGTATTTGTTTTTAGAACTTGTTGCTTCATTTTTTCCCGGATAGGTCCATTAAATTGCTGACCCATTTGTTTTTGTTTTTGTGCACGTTTTTATTCAGACTGGTCCATCAGTTTGTTCATTTGAAGGCCCATCAGTCTTTTTTGAGGTTGACCAAAAGTCAACTACTGACTCTTTCTTTTTTCTATTTTTTATAATTATTCAATTTCTTAATACATTATTGTTATTAATATTATTATTAACATTTTGTTTAATTATAATTATTATCATTATTAGCGAAGTTTAATTATTATTGTTATGGGTTTGGTTGACCAAGTCAACCAAGGGTTTTTCAAATCCTAATTTTACAAGCCCAGCGGAGGCTTCTTCCTTCTTCGCTAAGACTTAAAGCCCAAAACAACTATTGTGCAAATCTAAATCCAATTCATACAAACAAGAATCAAATACATAATCAAATCTTACTCAATCAAAATTATACAAGATTGTTCAAAATACAAACAAATCTGAAACGAATCAAATCTAACATAATTTCCTAATCTATAGTTAATCACTATCTGTAACGATAATTAACAGAGTTTCCTAATTTGTTCTAATCTAAAACCTATAAATAGACTTAAAATTCTAAGAACATGAGGAGGAAAAATTGATTGACAAACAAAGAACGAAAGAAGAAGAAAAGTTGAAATTTGGGTTTCAACTTCTAAAACCCTTGATCTGTGGCGCTACATCCCTGTGATCTTCAAGTCATCCCCGACGCCGCGCCATTGTTGCATCTGCAAACAAAAGAAAAAGAAAGAAGTGATCAACAAAGGAAGAGAAAGCATATGAAGGAGAATTAACCGAAACAAGAAGATTCACGACAAGGACCAAGTTGTAAAATCAAGCTTCTCATATAAGCTTTTGTTTTGATGAAGACAAACCATGGCTAACAAAGAAGGCAAATATTTATGATCAAGCTCAAAGAATCTAAGGATAATATCTTCATTCAAAGCTCTCAACAACTTTAAAGGTATAATAATATCATCTACTTTGATCTTAAGATATAGATGCTCAAAAATGAAAAAGAAATGTTTAAAAATCATTCATCAAGCTTTTCAAAAATAAAATTTCATTTTTCTCTTGCATGCAATCGATTTACATCTTAGTGCAATCGATTGCACACTTCAAAATTTCAGATCTTTTACTTCTGTTTCTCAGTGCAATTGATTTACATTGCCTATGCAATCGATTGCATACTCAAATTTTCAAAATGTTTTCTACTGTTTCTCAGTGCAATCGATTTACATTGCAAGTGCAATCGATTGCACTCACTTACTTTTTGCTACTGACTTCTCACACAATCGATTTACATTGATAATGCAATCAATTGCACTCTTAAAGATTTTGAAAAAATAACTATTAAAACCTTGTGCAATCGATTTATACCAAGGGTGCAATCGATTTCATACTGCACGAATTTGAAAAATAGCAGCTTTGTACATGCATGTTCATCATGCCTTTTCATTACATCTTTTCACTCAAACTTGGCATTTGTTCATGATACATTTTCAGATCTTCATGATGTTTCAAAAGGATGTTATGAACATATAAATATTCAATTTCAAATCCAGATCTAACACCTCTTCCATAAATATTTTTCTGAAATTTCAAAATACAAACTCAAGCATTCTTCATTTTCATGCATAAGTTTTTTTGCATATTTTCATACATTAACAAACAGAAAACTTTGAGCAAATATATCTTGAGTCTTTGTACAATATTATTATTGGAAGAAGAAGATTATACATTGTTAAATTACTCTAAGTGATCAATATTACTCTACTCACTCAAACTCACAAATTGATATTTACTTACTTATTTTCCAGGATTGTTGGAATTATGTTTAAGTGTTTTTGTTGAAATCTTGTCTTTTCAAAGTTGTTGGATACAAGTGTAGTTACATTGAGAGGATTGTTCTCATAGGTAACTTAGTGAAAATCCAAGAGGATTGTTCTTGGTCCAAGAGGATTATTCTTGGTTTGTTTGGTAGTCTTGTTTAAGTTTGCCACAATAAGGAAATCTCTTTCATGTTGAAAGGGGACTGGAGTACTCTCGGACTGTGAGGGGAACCAGAATATATCGCTCGTGTCTCTTTATTTTTCTGCATTTTTAAGCTTTCTTAAACTCACTTATAATCAGAAAAATAAGAACCATCATCACTAAAAACCAGAATTTTTAAAGTACCTAATTCATCCCCCCCCCCCCTCTTAGGCGCACTTCGTACTTACAATTGTATCAGAGCAGGTTATAGGTAACCTGCTCCTAAAAGATCCAGAATGGCTTCCACAAATCAAAATCCCATTTTCAGAGATGGTGGTAGTAACAACAAGCCTCCTCTATTTTGTGGTGAATATTTTGACTTCTGGAAAATACGCATGAAGGCACATCTAGAAGCACAAGGAGAAGAAATATGGGATACCGTCGAAAATGGTCCATTTATCCCTATAACGGTAATCAATGGTTTTGGCTCATCAAAGCCTAAAACTGCATGGGACGATGATGATAAGAAGAAAGTTCTCTATGACAAAAAGGCAATAAACCTTCTTCAAGGTGCACTCAGCATGGACGAATTCTTCCGTGTCTCGGCATGCAAAACAACAAAAGAAATATGGGATACCTTAGTACAAACTCATGAAGGAACGGTTGAAGTAAAAAGATCAAGACTAAATACCCTAAGTCAAGAATACGAATTATTTCGAATGCAGCCTGGAGAAACCATTCTTGACTTACAAAAGAGATTTGTGCACTTGACAAATCATCTAAGTGCTCTTGGTAAAACTTTGACGAATGATGAATTGAATCTGAAAGTACTTAGGTCCTTAACTAGGGAATGGCAACCAAAGGTAACGGAAATTTCAGAAAAGAAAAGTCTCTCCAACATGACATCCGCGACATTATTTGGAAAACTTCAAGAATACAAAACGGAACTCGGAAGACTTGAAAAGCATGAAAATCAAGAGAAGAAATCCAAGAATATTGCTTTGAAGATAGACTCTAAGGAAGTTGAAAAGGAAAACAATCCAGAAGAAGATGAAAACTTCATGCTTCTTGTTAAAAGGCTTGGTAAGTTCTTCGGTAGAAATGACAAACCTTTTTCTCATTCAAAAGGAAAGAAACATTGTCAGAAAAAGGAAGGCTCCATATCAACACAATAAATCACATGTTATGAATGTGGTAAGCAAGGTCATATCAAGCCGGATTGTCCAAAACTCTCCAAGAAAGGTGGCTTCAAAATCAAGAAAGGATTCAAGAACAAAAAGGCTTATGTCGCATGGGAGGATAATGAAATAAGTTCCTCATCCGATTCCGATAGTGATGAAAGTGCAAATCTAGCATTGATGGCCTCACACCATTCTGATAATGAAGACAATGAGGTATGCTTGAAGACCACATGCAATCTTTGGTATCTTGATAGTGGTTGTTCAAAGCATATGACATGAGACATAAACCAATTTTCACATCTAGCGCTAAAGGCCAAGGGTTTTGTCACTTATGGAGACAATAATAAGGGAAGAATCCTAGGCAAAGGCAAAGTTGGTGCTCCACCTTTCACATCCATTGTAGATGTTCTTTATGTTGAAGGACTAAAGCACAATCTTCTAAGTATTAGCCAACTTTGTGACAAAGGCTTCAAAATCAAGTTCACCAAGGATTAATGTTTGATAGAAGATGAAGTCACTCATGAGGTTATACTTAAAGGTAAAATAATCAATAATATATTCATGATTTCCCTTGATGATCCATCTTTGAAGGTTAAATGTCTCATGGCGAACAACGATGATTCATGGCTTTGGCACAAAAGAATTTCTCATATTCATATTGAACACTTGAATAAATTAATCAAGCATGATCTTGTCATTGGATTGCCTAAGATAAATTTCGTCAAAGATAGACTATGTGATGCTTGTCAAAAGGGGAAACAAACTAGATCAACTTTCAAATCTAAGAATGTAGCGTCCACTACAAGGCCACTACAATTTTTACTGTTGTACCCCAAAATTTGCCCTCCCATATTCTTCAAGATTTGCCAAGATCAGTCTTCAGATGATTCAAAATGACTCAAAGGTTGCACAGTCCAATTGCCTCATAACAGTCAAAATTTAGGGTTTTGGTTCTTGCAAAGAAATGGAAGTTTTCAAGGGTCCAAACAAGTCCCACATGCCTATATACATTGTCAAGCATCCATATGCCAAGTTTCAGGACTCACAACATCAAATTGCACAGCCAAAAACCCTAAATGCTTCACAATCAATTGTAGGGGGCAAAATGGTCATTTGACAGTCAAAAAGTCAAAAATTTTGGTCAACATCTTATTTTGAAGCCAAAAACATCATTTGATCAATTCTTGATCATGATTCTCAAAGCATGGTTCAAAAAGTCTCAAGATGCAAAAGTTTCTATTTTTGGACAGCTGAAAAAGTCAACTGCAAATTGACCAGGGCATAACTTCCTCATGGTTTATCAGAAAAATCCCATCCAAAGCTCATTTTGAAGAGAATGAAATTTCCTACAACTCATCTTCACACTTCAAGTCCAAGAAATGCTCTCACAAAAAGTTATCAATTTCAACATTATAGGTCATTTTTAAAAGTCAACAAAAAGGAACTTTAAGTCAAAGATCATAACTTGAGATTGGTAAATCAAAATGACATGGGACCAAAGACATTGGTTAGAGGACTTCGAGACCTTTCCAAAATGTCCAAGAACATGTTCATAGCTTCAAAATTGAGCAAGATATTCCTTGTAGAAGTTGGGAAATTTTTGGGAATTTTGAAAAGTCAACTTTGCACAAAAGGCTTCAAAAATGTTAATGGGCCTCAATTTCTTTCTTGAATCATTACCCAAAGGCTATGCACGACCCATTAACCTAAAAGGGATTTATTTTCTTATTTTTGATTAATTATTTGAATTTTTATTATTATTAATTCATTTAATTAAATTTAAATATGAAAAATTATCAAATAACACTTATCAAATCTTTTTGTGCAGCAAATTCACTCATTATGAGCTAAATATCTCGTGCACCAGCTCAAGGGACAAAATCTTCCACAATTGGCATGAATGGCATGGAAAAAGATTGAAAAGAAGATATGGAAAAATCAAATATTCAAAACATGAATGCATGAATCCATGGGCTTGGTTTTAACCTAATTTCACTCAAATACTTATACACAACATAACCCTAAGGCATTACACACAAAAGCTGCGCAGAAAACAAAGAATCAAATTGCAAAATTTTGGCCAAAAGTTGAAAACTGATTTCACACCTAGAGCACAATTCAAAGCTCCAAAAGTATTCCAAAACATTGCCAAGACATCCAGGAACGTGTTGCAATCAAGAACACGCCTCCACACTCAAAGAATTGGTAGAACGACATCACACTTTTCTTGAACTTGCCCCTAATCGTTTTTTAATTTACATACATTATTCATGAGTTTTAATCATTGATTCTTGCTAATCTTGATGTTCTGAAGCCATTGGTAGCAATTAATTGAACTAATACTGCCTGTAGCCAGATCTGCCATGGACGTGTTTTAGGGTTTCAGAAGCTTTAAATTATGGTTCCCCTCATGTGGTAAAATTGGACATTCAAACCTATGCCATTAAACTCATTGCAACAAGACGAAGCCATTCATGACCTCGCGCTCAATTTATGTTAAAGCATGTGCTATTCGCTATTTTTGCAGGTTGTGTTTAGTGGGGGTTTAAAACCCCCGCTAATTGCTTATATTACAGGTACAAAAGGAAGAAGAAGGCTAGCGTGTCTGAGTGTGATTGGACAATTCAAACGTTGGCGCGTTTTTTTGATTGTTTCAGCATAATATTGTTTTTTCATATATAATAATTATATTCCATTAACATTACAAATGCGCTCAATAGATCAGTTGGTGGCTGAGGTGTCTGGTAAGCATTGGGACCTGGGTTCGATTCCCAGGTCCCCCATATTATTCATAATTTTTGTTACAACATGTTCCCATGCAGTTTCTATCCAGTGGTTCACCATACGCGCATATGCTGAGGCTTGACAAGTGGCTTCATGATCAATCCAAAGGCCAGAACGTGAGGTCTACCATACACGCTAGTCAACCACTCCACATGCAAGCACAGAAAGTCAAAAAGGGCTTGCATTCTTGGGCCAGATTTCTCACAAAAACCTCCCTTTGGAGTCTGAATACCCCCCATGGTTTGCACATTTTTAATTTTTATTTGTTTTTCTTTCTAATTCTATTAATTGTTTTTTAATTGTTTTCTTTAATTTCACAAATTAATTTTCATAATATAAAATACAGAAAAATCAAAAAATGTTTATTTTTATTAATATTAATTTCACCATGATTTATTTTGTAAATAAACTTTAATAATTAACTAGTTAATTTAGGTTTTAAAACTTTAATGTTTTTCTTAATAAATTAAAATAGGTAGAATTAGGGTTTTTAACTTTTCATCATTTTTTTTAATAAATAATTTTCTCATCATTATTATTATTATTAATTATTAAATATTTTTGTAAATTAACATGTAATTAATTAATTAGTGCAAATTAGGTTAAACTTGAATATTTTCATTAAATAATTAAAAATAATTTAGAACTAGGGTTTCATTTAACTCCTAATTAATTTTCTTTATTTTCATTAAATATCAAAAAAACATAAAAAAAACATTTCTTTCCTTAATTAAATAATTAATTAACTTCTTAATTCCATTTAATTTCTCAAAAGGGTCCAACGCCCTCGAACATTCGATTCTAAGTTCTTTTCGCGCATTTATTCTTATTTATTTTCTTTCAAATATTATGTAATTGCTCAAGCCTTGTAATAGTAACTAGGTTTTACTTTCCGCATTTTTATTCAAACGGGTCTTTGTTAATTTGGCGATGTATAGACCCGCGCCTTGTAATAGCGTAGGACTTTACTTTCCGCATTTAAATTTCCGCACTTTTTAATTATAATTGCATGAAAGAATGTATGGCCTAAATTAAAAACAAACGTAGATCACCATGATACATGTACAAGATAAAACATAACATGAAAACAACACATAAATTCACACACCACTCCTAGGGTACGCCTCACTGTTGCCTTGCCCTCGAAACGTGGTCGTCGAGTATAGGACGTTTTAGTAAGTCCTTATGTCCATGACATGATCCAGTTGCCTCGAAACGGTTGCCTCGGAATTAAAAAGGATCAATGGCATAAGGGTAGCTTCTAAGGTGTCCTACTGTTGCTCTGGTGACCACACTGTCCCTACCAACGAATTGACCCGAACACCTCCAACGGTGGTGCTACCTACCTCTCAATGGTGGGATGGCACTACCTTAAGGACATTTACACAGCCTAATTCCTTAGGGTAGGTAGATGACTCATAGATACTTGCTCTAAAAAACAAATCAAAACTCTTTTTACACCGACACTTTCAAAAAAAACTTCCAAAACAATTTTTCAAACACTCTTGAGGACTGATACAAGATTCGATCTGAAATATTTAAACGAAACTTTTTCAAACCCACTCACATCTTGAAAAGCAAACATCATTTTGAAAACACAAATGAGCAAGTATCTAAGAGCCCATGGATAACCATGGATAGAAAGGGTGCTAACACCTTCCCTTTCTATAAATCTACCTCCCGAACCGAGAGACAATCTCATAAGGAATTTTGTTGTGCTTTTGTCCTGTCCATGTTGGAGAAAATAAAAGACGGTGGCGACTCTTGCTTCTGCGACATTTCGCGAACCAGCGTTAAACAGTCAGTTCCAGATCCACCGATCACAGAACTGGCGACTCTGCTGGGGAACAATCTTTTAAAGTGAGGTGTACCTTAGGACTAAGATCACTTGTGTTTTCAATTGTCTGAACTATTTGCTTTATTATTGTGGGTACTGTCTTGGGAGTTCTATAGATCCTAACCTGGATCTGGGGATACCTTCTTAGAAAGTAGCAACAAGGCTGTGAGGGAACTGTGCGGGGTATACCGACATGGTTGAAACAGTCTGCTATGTTGATGTGGCACTTTGGTGTGTACCGGTAACCCTTGAGTTCAGTCAAGGAGAGTACGGGGCCTCCGCGTGGTGTCGTGAAGCATCAACTGACCTTAGGAACCTTAATTGAACCATCTTGGCCTCTTTAGGGTAGTGAGATAACTGACTTTGGTGCAGTCCGAGGTTGGTTGATACTCGATACTACACTCAATTGAGGGTTGTTTTCTTGGAATATTTCGGTCGCCAGTTCAGTGGCTAAATCGAAACGATGAACAATGAAAGCAATCCAATGATATTGAGACCCTTAGAACCCGGTTACTTCTGATAGGACAGGTTTTGAGCCCACCAACTTCAAGAGGGTAATACCCAGACCCCATGTTGGCCTAAACTCTAAGGGCTGTGGTGTGACTTGTGTGCCTTAACATGTTTGCTTCTTGTGAATATTTGTGGTGTGCTTTATCATAGCATCATGACATCATACAGCATCATATGCATTGACTAACCATTTCAAGGGTTCAAATCTTCATCTTTGTTCTTGTTTTGTAGGACATGGAAAATGTTCGCAGAAAGACAATTCAGATCAGCCTTGTAAGGATCCCTCCTCAGCTTAAGGAGCTTATATCCAGGATTCCCGAGAACTCTTCATTCAGTGAAAGACATGGAAGACTCATCAGCTTGGTCAACACCAACATTGAGGAAAATATGATAAAGGTCCTGTTCTAGTTCTTTGACCCTCTGCACCACTGTTTTACTTTCCTGGATTATCAACTGGTGCCTACATTGGAAGAGTTCTCCCGGCTTCTGAAGATCCCTATCCTTAATCAACTACCCTACAACGGTACGGAAAAGGAACCCAAACTTGAAGAGATTGCTAAAGCATTACACCTACAACCATCTGACATCAAGGGACATTGGGAAGTTAGAAGTGGTATCAAAGGGTTCTTGGCCAGGTTTCTGTTTGAGATGGCCCAAGAATGTTGGAACTCCCTTGACCTACAAGCCTTTGAAGAAGTTGTGGCCCTCCTTGTCTATGGATTGGTTTTATTCCCGAATCCCGATCAGCTTATAGATATCCATGCTGTCAAGATCTTCATGTCCAGGAATCCTATACCTACGTTGCTTGGGGACATCCTTCACTCATGTTACACTCGAACCATGAGAAAAAGAGGTGTTCTTATGTGCTGCACTCCTCTCCTGGGAAGGTGGTTTATTTCGCACCTTCCACAATCAGTTTTGAAGAATGAGCGGGGGTTGAGATGGTCACAACGATTGATGACTCTTACACATGCTGATATACATTGGTGCTCTTGGTCCAGAGAAGATGTCACTATCATTAATCGTTGCGGGGAGTTTCCTAATGTTCCTTTAATTGGAATCAGAGGAGGTATTACCTACAACCCGTGCCTGGCTTGGAGACAGTTTGGTTATGCTCGGAGGGACGACCCTCATGACATGTTAATTCTTGACATAGTTTTTAACTTCGACAACGATGCACAAGGACTTCGCCAGAGATTTATCAGAGCTTGGAGGATGCCAAGTAGGATAGACAGCAAGACACTGGGGCACAGGAACTCCATCCCGTTGGAGCCTTATCTTAAGTGGGTACGAGCCCGCTCCCAGAAGTTAGTGATGCCATATCCTCATGTTCTCCCTGTGATCAAAGAGCCAGTTTTGGAGGGAGAGGTGTCCTATACCATTCAACACCCTGACATGCCTACATCCTGGGAAGAAATGCAGAAGAGTTGGATCCAGCTTAAGGAAGAGCGTAATTCTCTTGAGTCCAGTCTACATGCTAGTGAGAAGAAGGTCTTGGAGCTCACCCGCCTACTGCACGAGGAAAAGACTCTCAACACCTACATTGCTCCGAAGAGGATGCGTAGTATCTTCTGGGATTGATTCACTTTTGTAATGTTTTGCCCATGAGGCCTTGATGTACTGAATAATGATTTCTTAATGATAACGTGTGTTCTTTTTTGTCCACAACAAATTTGAACTTTCGAACCCTTGAATGCATTGCATAAACACATATCATGCATCATGTGCATAGCAGGTACTCTTCTTTTCAGGTTGCTTAATGTTCTTCGCTGTTTATTTCAGCATCATGAACCATGAATCATCTACCGAGCAGTCTATCAAGGCCCTTCAGGCTCAGAACGCCCAATTCCAAGAGCTGATCATGAGTCTGGCCCAAGGTCAAGAGGAGTTGAAGGCTCTACTGGTTAAGAAGAAGAAGAAGAAGAAAACTGTACTGTTCAACACTGGCCGGAGGTTTGGTATTGCGTTGCAGAATGAGGTTGATCAAGCTGGTTCTTCTGTGGGAAAAGGCAGTCCCCAGGGGGGAAGGGCTCCTAGTCCAGTGGTCTCTGACAACGAGACTGATTTTAATGAGGAGCAATATCCTCCAGCTGAAGACAAATACAAGCAGTTGGAAGACCGTCTGAATGCCATGGAAATTCAACAAGTGCCTGGTTTGGATTTCAGAGACTTGGGTCTATCTTCTGGTGTGGTCATCCCACACAAGTTCAAAGCACCATCTTTCGCAAAGTATGACGGGGCATCCTGCCCTAAGCTACATCTCAGATCTTATGTGCGGAAGATTCAGCCATACACTATGGACAAGAACTTGTGGATCCACTTCTTCCAGGAGAGTCTTTCAGGGACTCATCTCGAATGGTTCTATCAGCTGGATGGAACCAAGGTTCGTAACTGGGAGGAGTTGGCTACTGCTTTTTACAAGCAGTATCAATATAACGCCGACCTCGCTCCTACGCGTACCCAACTCCAGGGTATGTCGCTAGGATCGGGAGAAGGTTTTAAAGAGTATGCGCAGAAGTGGAGGGACCTGGCTGGCAGGATGCAGCCACCGTTAACCGGCCATGAGCTAGTGGATATGTTCTTGGGGACCCTATCCGGGCCATTCTTCAATCATCTCATTGGTAATTCATCTGCAGGGTTTACAGACCTCATTCTGACTGGGGAAAGGATAGAGGCTGGTATGAAATCAGGAAAGATTCAGAAGGGTGCGTCCTCAAGTTCTGAGAAGAAACCTTTTAAAAAGGAAGCCAATGTTGTGTATGGGCCTAGGAGGCAAGACAAACCAGAACGCCGCCAAGCTGTCAACACGGTGGTTATTGCTAAGCCTGCTGCCGCTCCTCGGCAACCTAACCAACCAAGGGGTGAGAGACCCAGAAGAGAATTTGCTCAGATGAGTATGACCTTGTCACAGATTTTGCCACAATTGCTATCAACCAACTTGGTGACCGTCAGAGAGGCTCCGAAGGTGGTGAACACGACCTCTCCGAAGTATAATCCCAATGCTCGCTGTGCTTATCACTCTGATATCCCGAGGCATTCTACTGATGACTGCTGGGCCCTGAGAAACAAGGTTCAGGACCTTATTGATATGAAGGAAGTACAGTTCGAGGCACCTGAGAAACCCAATGTAGTGACAGATCCCCTGCCTGATCATGAGGTGAATGCTATCAGGGATGGTGACGAAGTGGAAGAATCTGAGTTCAAAAGCTGGATTTGCCCGCTTCATCAAGCAAAATCTCATATGTCGGTATGGTGTTCCAGACAGGATCATCACAGACAACGTTACAAATCAGAATAACACAATGATCACCGCATTGTGCGAACAATTCAAGATTTATCATCACAATTCATCTCCCTATCGGCCGAAGATGAACGGTGTTGTTGAAGCTGCGAACAAAAACATTAAGAAGATCATTCAGAAAATGACAGTCACTTACAAAGACTGGAATGAGATGTTACTGTTTGCTCTACATGGATACCGTACGACGGCACGTACTTCAACCGGGGCAACCCCATTTTCTTTGGTATATGGCATGGAAGTTGTCCTGCCTATGGAAGTTCAGATTCCTTCTCTAAGGATTATGAAAGAAGCAGGTTTGAATGAAGATGATTGGATGCAGACCCGACTTGATCAACTCAATTTGATCGACGAGAAGCGACTCACTGCTATATGCCATGGTCAGACGTATCAAAAAAGGATGATCAAGGCCTTCAATAAAAAAGTCAGGCGTCAAGTGTATCAAGTCGGAGATCTCGTAATCAAGCGGATTATCTTGCCGCAAAGTGATCCCAGGGGCAAATGGACTCCTACATATGAAGGACCATTTGTGATCAAGAGCATATTTTCTGGTGGTGCAATGATTCTAACCACCATGGACGGCGACGATTTGCCGCACCCTGCGAACGCAGACATAGTCAAAAGATACTACGCGTAAACTAACCCGACAAGTTGAAAACCCGAAAGGGAGGCTTGGGCAAAAATGGGCATCCCGGTGAACCGAAAACCCGAAAGGGCGGTTCAGGCAAAAATTAGGGATAAAACAAAAAAAAATCTGTACACCCGGCAAGTCGAAAACCCGAAAGGGCGGCTTGGGCAAAAAGGGGTTTCCCGGTGGATCGAAAACCCGAAAGGGCGATTCAGGCAAAAGTTAGGGAATTAAAGCGTATGACTATGTCTCGTCGGATCACTTCAAAGACAATTTCTTCATCAACCGGTTCCAGGTTTCTGATCAATCCAGTCATCGGAAAACGAAGCATTGAATGGACTGATATTCAGAGTTGGGAAGGATATAGCGGAATGGAATCCCATAGAATTATTTCACATAGCCATCTTTATTTTGTATAAATCTTTCAATATTTACGACAAAATCCTCTTACTAGGATGATTGTCTCCTTTGTACAAATATACCCAGAGAAAGTTAATACAAATACTTTTCCCATAAATTTGTGTCATTTCCTTTTTCTTTTCCTCTTGCACTAATTGTTTTATTTTGAGAAACGTCCAATGTTTTGTTAAATAGGCATATGCATTTGAACATAACCATTTCCTTATAAATCCAGAAAGAGGATTACTGATAGGTTGAAGGTGCAGTTGGATATCTTGATACCCTTTCAAAGGAAACCCCCAGGAGATTTGGAATCCATATCCCCAGCAAGTCTTGAGGCTTATCCCCAGTAGATTTTGGAAGCTTATCCCCTACAGAGTACAGACGTCTCTCCCGAGCTTTATTCAAAGTTATTCCTCACAAGGGCTTATAACTGGGTTATCCTCAGCTTATTGCCGCGGAAGATCGCACTCTCCAAAATTCTTCCTATCCCCAACGGAGTTCATCAGAGTTCCCCAACATAGCTTATCAATACAATCACCAGCCAGAGAATCCTCCGGAACTCAATTCCCCTCAGAACTAAGTTTCAATCCCCAGCGGAGCTAGACTAGTGAACCTTCTCCCCACAGAGTTACTTCCCACCAAACTGAAGATTCTAAGTCTTACCTCCCCAGCATGAGTCTATTAGATTAGAACTCCCCAATAGAAGTCATCAGGAATTCTCTTCCCCAGCAGCAGCCAAGGAATTATTCGTCCCGACAGCAGTCAAGATGCTTTTTATCTTCAGCCATCTCGGATTCATGTATCCTCAGCAAGATAGCTCATCAGCTTACATGCGCATTCATTCACATTCATATCATATAACATACGTTGCATCGTGCATCATGACATTGCATACCACTAACTCTTTACCTTTTCAGGTAAGACCAGTCGACAGACTAAAATCATTATCCTCCGAGATTCTTTCTAGGAATAGTTCAGATGTGACCCATGACATGGTAACATTCTAATGCTTATTCCAGATTTATCCAGATGCAGTTTTACACGGACGCATCATCAGGAAACCCTACACCGGTTCCTCTTTAACTTCAAGATTTCTTAAAACAGTTCACGGGTTCTCCAAGTAACGGATGTTAACCTATCGCTTGTTCAGTTTCTTCTCAAGACTTCTGAAAACAGTTTATGGATTCTTCCCAACAACGGATGTTAATATATCAACTTGTTCAGATGCAACCTTTGAAAACAGTTTATGGATGCTTCCCAACAACGGATGCTGCTCTATTGCTTATTCAACTTCAAGATTTATGAAAACAGTTCACGGGTTCTCCAAGTAACGGATGTTAACTTATCGCTTGTTCAGTTTCTTCTCAAGACTTCTGAAAACAGTTTACGGGTTCTCCAAATAACGGATGTTAACCTATCGCTTGTTCAGTTTCTTCTCAAGACTTCGGAAAACATTTTATGGATTCTTCCCAACAACGGATGTTAATCTATCAACTTGTTCAGATGCAACCTTTGAAAACAGTTTACGGACGCTTCCCAACAACGGATGCTGCTCTATTGCTTATTCAACTTCAAGATTTCTGAAAATAGTTTATGGATTCTTCCCAACAACGGATGTTAATCTATCGCCTGTTCAGACTCTTCTCAACTTCTGAAAACAGTTTACGGATTCCTCCCAACAACGGATGTCAATCTATTGCTTATTCGGACCCCCAGTTCAGATGTGGTTCAAAACATGGACACCTTTCTGATACTCATTTCCAGATGGCATCTTTAAGCCCATCCCCTACAAGTTTCTGTCACTCTTCCAGATGGCATCGTTAAGCCCATCTCCAAATGGCATCTCTAAGCCCATTCCCGCATCCATTGCTTTGACGAGTGCAAATTTAAGGGCACTCTAGTGTCCAATCTCCTTTTACCCTCGAGTCGCGAAAGGCAAACTTGTCAATCTAACTCTTCGGATTCAAGAAGATTGAACAGGGGCAACTGTTGTACCCCAAAATTTGCCCTCCCATTTCTCAATAATTTCTCATCACAAAGCCTTTGGAACTCAAGATCCAGTTAGGGTTTCATCTGCTCAAGACTTCTCCTTGCACTGTTGACCCAAATTAGGGTTTGTGTTTGCACAAAGATGTTTTGACCTAAAATGCCTAAGATGACTTTCATGCTTCATATTGAACTCCCAAGTTTATCCACCTCAAGTTTCAAGTCTTGATTCCAAATTTTGCCCAGTCAATTGGACAGTTGACCTAGAAATCAACTGTATTGGGGAAAAAGTCAACTGTGGCCAATTGATAGTCAAACCTCATGAAAATTGACCCACATCAATATTATGAACTCACATGGACCATTTGATCAAGTTTGGATCACAATTCCACAAGAAATTTGATCAGATCACCCAAAGGGCAAAATGGTCATTTTTAGGGTTTTGACTGCACAAAGGCAAATTTTGACTGTTTGACCTAGCCAATGGCAAACCAAGCTCACATATGGACTCAAGGACCCCATGGAATTGTCTTGACATGCTCAACAAGTTCAAAAGATCCCAAGTACACAAGATTGACAGTTGAATTTCCCAGTCAATTGATCAATTTTGACTGTATACTGAAAAGTCAAACTTTGACTTTTTTGGTCAAAATCAAGAGTCAAGATTCATTTTTCATCAAAACATGCCAAATCATGAAACTTGTTCATCAAGAAATCAAGAAATGCAAATTAGGGTTTGAAATGAAGATTTTTCATAACTTAGAATTTTTCTAAGTTCTGAAAAACCCTAATTTTTTCCTAACTTTGCCCCACTTTCTCACCAAGATTCATTTGGATTCAAGCAAAAGTCAAAACATGAAAGTTGTAGCCTATTGCATAATCTACAACTTTGATTCACAAAGTTTTCCCAAAAGAGGCTTGTATCTCAAGTTACAATTTTTGGAACAAGGGTACCAAACCATTCTTAACTTAGTCAAAATTTGACCTATTTTAGGCAAGGTTTTTACCTAACTTCAAGACCATTTTTCACAAACTTCCACTTGGAATTTCAATTTGCATTTCAAAGATGGATTGTAGTACACATTCCAAGCTTTCCAAAATGTCCAAGAACTCATCAAACAACCTCATGACTTGAGAGAATCGAATTTTGCAATATGGGAAAAACTCACTTTTGTTATGACCAATTTCCATGTTCATACACATTGCCATTTTCAAGTCAGCTTGGTTTATGCTACATTACATGCCTCTAATCCTATTTGCACTCAATAATTTAATGCATACTCATTGTGCCAAAGCCTTATTTTGTGTGTCCAAACATTATTTGCAAGATTAAGCCATTTTTAGATAAAGCATAATATCCATTTTTGAAAAGTTAAACTTTATGTCAAAGTTGCAAATCAGCAAGTACATTTGAAATCTCTTTGGCACAAGTTTAGGACTAATCACACTGATCAATGCCAAGGTTTGCAGCATATTAGGGGGGCCTCTAGCTGTCTAAAACTAAAAGTGGACATTTGCTTGCTTAAGTGTGAAGAAAGCTAGCATAACACAACACAAATTTCATCTCAGCACAAAAGAGCTTAAGAAAATACTTTGTACACTTCCTAAACATCCATCCTAAGCTAGAACACGAGCTAACCAAGTCCCAAACACCCTCACTCACAAAATCACCATTGAACTGCACAAAAACAGGGCCTGTTGCAGTTTGAGTTCCAACTCTCATCCCTTTCATGCATTCTTGCTAAAACCACCTCAAATACATCCCATAACATCCCTTGAAGCTAATAAAAACCTCAAACACGACCTGTAACACTCCCAGGCATCATCACCATTTTCATTTTCTTGTTTTGCAGTTGAAGTTCTGTAGCTCGATTCAAAAGGTTTCAAGACAAAGTAAAGCTTGGAATAGCATCCCTGGACATCAAGGAAGCTGTACCAATCATCACCTTGCTCTGAAAGTTCCTCCATCATCAGATACAACTTCAACTGAACAGGTATATTCTTGAACTTCTATCTCTCAATGTAGGCATCATTAGCTCTAAGTTTGTGAATAAGAAGTGTTCTACTCATGCCCCTGAAACTGTACATACCTTTACTTTTCATTTATATTATGTATGCTTAGAGAATTTGATGTCTGAACTTGGAATAAATATTAGGTTAAGAATTGGGGGAGAAGAAATTCTCTCTCATTTCTGAGAGTTAAAACATGTTCTTTATATGTGTGAATTCGTGAGAAGATGCTAAACATTTTTGGTGTTGTAAGTTTTTGCTAAAACTCAAAGAATCAGGACCTTGCAATGGAAGAAAAGAGGCGCGTGTTTTTGTTCAAACAGAAGTCTGGAGGTTGAAGAATCTCCACGTGGGCTGGGCTTTGTTTCTCATTTCTTTTTACACCCTTTTGTTACTTGGACACCCCCTAGGCCCATTTGACTTATTTTTATGATTTTTTGATTTTTTGTTTTTGTTCCTGATTTATTTATTTTTCCTAATAATATTAAAAACATAAAAAATATTTTTTACACCATTTTTATATTTTTTAGGCATTTATTTGATTATATTGATATTTGTATATAAATAAGTACATAATATTATTATTTAGAATAAATGGAAAAAATAATGTAAACACATTTTATTTTCATTTTTATTTTGTTTTATCTTCTTAAAATATTTTATATAAAATATACTTTTTTTTTAAATATTAAATATTATTATTTTTGTATATATAATACATATTTAGAAATTAATACATATATATATATATATATATATATATATATATATATATATATATATATATATATATATATATATATATATATATATATATATATATATATATATATATATATATATATATATATATATATATATATATATATATATATATATATATATATATATATATTAGAATATTTAGTAAATAATACAAGAATATATACATTTTTATTTTTATTTAATATTTGATAGTAAAAATACATTTTGACAAATATACTTCATTTTTTTTCATATATAATTGATAAATATTTGTATATATCAAACAATTAATACTTTTATTTAAGAAATTAGGGTTTTTGCCCTAAATACATAAAAATACCCAAAATTAATACCTTTTTATTTTGTTTATTTGACATATAAAAATACCTTTTTTCATATACATGAAAAACATTTTTGGCATCTTGCATATTTATTTTATTTCCATTTAATTTGTGCAATTAAATATCTTGTAAATAATTCCAAATTGATGTAATAGCTAGGTTTAAATTCCTTGTCAAATACCCCCCATTTGAACATTTGTACCCCCTTCCCATATTGTGTTGTAATAGCTTAGGAAATTTAGATTTCGCACTTTATTGCTTTCTAAATATACCATGTTAGAATTAGGGTTTGTATGCAAATAAAAACAACAAAATAGTTTGACCTAATTTCAAGATAATCAAAGCATGAAAATGGACAACACATATCACACTTGCACCCCTAGGGTATCCCACTTGTCGCCTTCAATAAATGGGCCATATTGCATGTTAGGTCTCTTTGGGCAAAACAAATACAATTCAAATGATCATAGTCCCTCGATGACGCTTTCGAAAGTTGCCTAAAAATGATCAAGTCCCTTAAAGAAAAATTGCCCAAAGATACTTGGCACCATTGCAATCATGGTCTAAACGATGACCCGCGCCCGTCCCTTTCACATCCTAACACAAGATTGTCCACCAAATGCAATGGTGGAACAAAATTGTTAAAATGGTTAAAACATAGCAATAATCTTTGAGAACTTTAGGGTAGATAGCTCTTAAGTACTTGTCAACTTGCAAAACAAAACACTTGCCTACTTTTCAAACCACCTTTCACAAACACTTTCAAAACAAACTTTCAAAAAACCTTGAAACATCTTTTCAAAAAGACGAACACCTTTTGTAAAACATTCGAGTAAAGAATTGTTACAAGGGTAGCCTAGACAAGGCATCTTTTTCAAAACATTTTCAAAACCACACACAAAGCACCATTTCAAACAATTGGAAACCAAGGCAAGTTGATCTAAGCAAGTACCTAAGAGCCCATGGATAACCATGGATAGAAAGGGTGCTAATACCTTCCCTTTCTATAATCTACTCCCCGAACCCAAGAAAAAATCTCAAAGGTTTTTGCTGTGCTTTTTAAACCTTTCCTTAGGATAAAATAAAAAGTCGGTGGTGACTCTTGCTCAACCGAAAAATTTGCGAAAACAAACGCAAAACCATAGTCAGTTCTCCCACCGTATCATAGAACTGGCGACTCTGCTGGGGATAATATTAAAAGTGGAGTAACCTTAGGGCTTAGATCACCCTCTTGCATGATTAATTGTTTGTCTTGTTTGCTTTATATCTTGGCTCTCTTGTTTGGGTTTGCAATCCTACACCCGGATTTTGGGGAAACATTCATAGATAGCAATATGTTGTGGAAACTGTGCGGGGTATACCGACACGGTCGAAGCAATAGCTATATTAGTGCGACATATTTGTGAGTACCGGTAACCCTTGAGTTCAATCAAGGAGAGTACGGGGCCGCTGAGTGATGTCACTAAGCACTAATGACCTAGAACCTTACTTGACCATCTTGGCCTTTTATTAGGGGTAGTGAGATGACCGGCTTTGGTGCAGTCCGAAGTTGGTAGATACTCGATACTACACTCATTTAGGATTGTTTTCTTGGAATATTTTGGTCGCTAGTTAAGTGGCTAAACCAAAACAATGAACAATGAAAACAATCCAGTGATATTGAGCTCCTTAGAACCCGATTAATATTTATAGGACAGGTTTTTAAGCCAACTACACTCAAGAGGGTACTCACCTATGAAACCACATGCAAGCCTGAAACTAGGGTTTGGTGTGATTTACTTGTACATATGTTTGTGCATACATCATAAACATCATGAAGCATCATATGCATTCACTAACCATTTCAAGGGTTTGGATCTTCATCTTTGTTCTTGTTTTGTAGGTCATGGAAATTCCTCGCAGAAAAACCATCCAAGTCAACCTTGTGAGAATCTCTCCTCAACTCAAGGAGCTCACCTCAAGAATTCCGGAAAGCTCATCCTTCAGTGAAAGACATGGTAGACTGCTCAGCTTAGTCAACACCAACATTGAAGAAGACATGATGAAAGTTCTATTCCAGTTCTTTGACCCTCTTCACCACTGTTTCACTTTCCCTGACTATCAGTTGGTACCCACTTTGGAGGAGTTTTCTCAACTCCTAAGAATCCCTATCCTTAATCAACTACCCTTCAACGGTACGGAAAAGGAACCAAAGCCGGAAGATGTTGCTCGAGCATTACATCTACAGCCTTCTAAAATCAAGGGGCATTGGGAAACCAGAAGTGGCGTCAAAGGATTCTTAGCAAAATTCTTGTTTGAGAAGGCACAAGAATGTTGGAATTCATTGGACTTACAAGCCTTTGAAGAAATTGTGGCACTCCTTATCTATGGGTTGGTCTTATTCCCAAATTCTGACCAATTGGTAGATGTCAACGCCGTCAAAATCTTCTTATCCAGAAACCCAATACCAACATTACTTGGGGACATTCTTCACTCATTTTACACACGAACAATGAGAAAGAGGGGTGTTCTCATGTGCTGTACTCCTCTCCTTGCAAGGTGGTTTATTTCACACCTTCCACAATCTGTCTTGAAGAATGACCAAGGCTCAAGGTGGTCCCAACGGTTGATGACTCTTACTCACTCTAATGTACATTGGTGTTCTCGGTCCAGAGAAAATGTCATCATCGTCGATCGTTGTGGAGAGTTCCCTGATGTCCCATTACTTGGCATTAGAGGGGGTATTACCTACAACCCTTGCCTAGCTTTGAGGCAATTTGGATATGCACGGAGGGATGGCCCTCACGACATGTTGATTCCTGACCTAGTTTTTGACTTCGACAACGATGCGCAAGGACTTCGCCAAAGATTCATCAGAGCTTGGGGGAAGCCCAACAAGGTTGATAGCAAGACACTGGGACACAAGAACTCCATCCCTCTTGAGCCTTACCTCAAGTGGGTACGAGCCCGAGCCCAGAGTCTAATGATGCCTTATCCTCATGTTCTCCTTGTGATTAAAGAGCCCGTCAAGGAAGGAGAGGTTCCCTACACCGTCCTACATCCTGACATGCCTACATCGTGGGAGGAGATGCAGAAAAGTTGGATTCAGCTCAAGGAGGAACGGAACACTTTTGAAGCCAGCTTCTACGCCAGTGAGAAGAAGGTTCTAGAGCTTACCCGCCGACTCCATGAGCAAGAGGCCCTCAACACCTACATCACACCAAAGAGGATGCGCAATGTCTTTTTACCTTGAGAAGTTGTTTTTGTAATATTTGGCCCATGGGGCATTTATGTACTAACAAATTTCTTCTTATTAATATGACGTGCGTTCCTTTTTGTCTACAACAATTTTGAATGTTCTAAATCCTTGAATACATTGCATACATAAGCATATTATTCATCATGTGCATAAGCAGGTCTCACGCCAGGTTTCCTTATCTGTCTGCTGTTTATTTTAGTAGGATGGATCTCGAGCAAACAGTCAAAGACCTACAAGCTCAAAATGCACAGTTCCAGCAACTCCTGACGACCTTGGCTAAGGGTCAGGAGGATCTCAAGACCTTGCTGGGGAATAAAGACCCAGTCAAAAAGAAGAAAAAGAGACTCGGGGTGGCTACTTTAGGGAGAAGATTTGACGGAGAAGCTCAGAGAGTGCTCGAATTTCCTCCTACTTCTGATGAAGGAACCAGCAAAGGAGGTGGGGCTGCGGTACCTTCCGAGTCCGATGTGGAAGAAGAGGAGGTCGAAGAGGATGAAGACTACTCTGATCAACAATACCCTCCGGCTGATGATAAGTACAAAGGTTTAGAAGACAGGTTGGCCGCCATGGAGCTACAAAGAGTACCGGGTTTGGATTTTGAAGACTTGGGTTTGGTTGCCGGGATTGTGATTCCCCCAAAGTTCAAAGTGCCAGTTTTTGTGAGGTATGATGGGTTGTCCTGTCCAAAAATGCATCTCAGGTCCTACGTTAGAAAGATCCAACCCTATACGGCAGATAAAAACCTTTGGATTCATTTCTTTCAAGATAGCCTTTCTGGAGCTCAATTGGAGTGGTTCTATCAGCTAGAGGGAACCAGCGTCCGAAACTGGGAAGACTTGGCCACCGCTTTCTACAAACAATATCAGTACAATTCTGACCTTGCTCCTACTCGTACTCAACTTCAGGGTATGTCATTAGGAACATGCGAAGGATTCAAAGAATATGCACAAAAATGGAGGGATTTGGCTGGCAGGGTGCAACCTCCTTTAACCGACCGTGAACTTGTTGATATGTTTCTAGGGACCCTATCTGGGCCATTTTTCAATCATCTGATTGGTAACTCTTCCGCAGGGTTTACCGATTTGATCTTAACAGGCGAAAGAATAGAAGCTGGCATCAAGTCAGGAAAAATTCAGAAGGGTGTTGCTGCAAGTGTTGAGAAGAAACCTTTCAAGAAGGAAACAGCTGTGGTATATTCTCAGAGAAGAGAAGGGAAGACTGAGCGTCGGCCAATTGTGGGGGCCGTAATGATCCAAAACCCTTCAAGTGAGCAGCCTCGCTATAACCAATCCAGACCAAATCAACAACGGGTGGAACGGCCGCAACGGCAGTTCACCCGCATTAATATGACTCCAGCGCAAGTGCTTCCCCATCTGTTGAAGTTGAATCTCGCCACTATCAAGGAGGCACCAAAAAATGTGAATACGTCCTCTCCACATTACCATCCTAATGCTAAATGCGCCTACCATTCTGACAGTGTCGGGCACGACACCAATGACTGTTGGGCACTCAAGCATAAAATCCAAGACCTGATAGAGGCGAAGGAGGTGGAGTTTGACGCTCCGGAGAAGCCTAATGTGATATCTGCTCCCATGCCGAAGCACGGCCGAAATGTCAATGCCATTGAAGAAGATTTGTATGTTGCTGATGTCAATGATCTGACAACTCCGTTGCTAACCATCAAGTTGAATCTGTTAAGGGCCGGGATCTTTCCGGGATGTAAAGAAGACTGCTATTGTTGTTACTCTCTGTCGTTTGATTGTCCGTTACTGAAGAAAGGCATCCAAGGCCTAATGGATAGTCAATAAATTTTGTTTGAAAAAGTTTCTGCTGTTCCAACCCATACTGAAGATGTCTCAATCATAACCATTCACGCCAATCTTTCCAAGGCCGTCAAAAAGCCTGTTAAGATTACACCAGCTACGAAATCTGTTCCTTTGAAGATAACAATGCCAGGGCCTGTCCCTTATGTTTCTGAAAAGTCAATACCATGGAACTATGGCGGTGACGTCTACTACCATGGTATTAAACAAATCGAAATAACTGAAGAAAGTTCGGATGATGAAGAAGCCAACATTGGTAACATTGCAGGCACGAGCAAAATCACCCGAAGCGGGAGAATATTTTCTCCAGAGATTGCCCCTCCAAGAGCAATCTTTGGACCCTCATCTACCAACAAGGTCATCCCTGCACCAATAAAACTCTCCGCTAGAACCCCTTTGATTGAAGATGTTGTTGTTCCTAGTACTGTCCCTCCCACCGCTGCTGATAAAGGTAAGGGAATCCAAGATGAGCTCGTCAGGACGAGGGCTTAACCCTTGGTCATCCCGGAAACCTCCAAAAAGGAAATGGATGAGATCTTGAATATAATCAAGAGGAGTGATTACGATGTGGTAGAACAGCTGGGGCAAACCCCCTCAAAGATCTCCATGCTGGCACTACTACTTTGCTCGGAAGCGCACGCTAAAGCTCTGATAAAATTCCTGAAGGCAGCCCATGTGCCCCAGGAAACCTCTGCGGATCAATTTCAAAATTGCATGGCCAGCCTCACTGCGGACAATGGATTAGGTTTCTCTGATGCCGACCTAACTCCTAAAGGTAGAAACCACAATGATGCTTTGCACATTTCAGTCGAGTGCCGAGGAACTACTCTCGCACATGTCTTGGTCGACACTGGTTCATCGCTGAATGTACTGCCTAAGAAGGCCTTGAACCGACTAGATTGTGAAGGGTTGGAGTTGAAACCGAGTGATATTGTTGTCAGAGCTTTCGATGGTTTGAAGAGAATGGTCCATGGGGAGGTTGAAATTCCCATCAAGGTAGGCACTGAGGTGTTTAAATCTACTTTCTATGTGATGGACATCCGTCCGTCATACTCTTGCTTGCTGGGTAGGCCTTGGATACACCATGCCGGGGCAGTCACCTCCTCCTTACATCAGATGTTGAAGTATCCTGTCAAGGGGAAGATCATTACCGTCCATGGTGAAGAGGAGTACATGATCAGCCACTTAAACTCCTTCTGGTACGTGGAGGTTGATGGGGAGTTCATTGAGACGCCTTTCCAGCATTTCGAAGAAGTCCTTCCTGAAATAACAGTAGCAAAGTTGGCAGCTGAGACACCGAGACAGATGGCCAGGATGGCATCTCTGGAAGACGCAAAGGCCGCAATAAAGGAGGGGAAGAATTCAGCATGGGGGCAGTTGCCTGATATTCCGCATAAGACAGCCAAATTTGGATTAGGGTTCACTACCGCGGGCCAGAAAGTTATGCGCCGTTCGAAGATTGAAAGAGCACCAGTCAAAATTTCTCCCTACGGAATCAACGCTTTGGAGGATGAAGACAAAGAGAGCAACATCGAAGAGTGGATTTACCCAACTGTCAAAGGAGGATTGTGCAACTGGGAGGCAAAAGACTTTGTCCCCATCACTTTTATTCATCAGTAATTTATCTGCCAAACATTTCCTATTTGGTCTGTAATATTTATTTTCAAACAATCCGTACACTATCTTTTCACCTCATGCCTTGCCCGGGGCATGTAGGTCCATTTGTAAGGGTTTTGATTATTTTTCATATCCATATGCCATGTTTAATGATTCATTGGACGTTTTTCATTTGATAAACTGCTTGTGTTCATTTTCTTTCCTTTTTCATTTTTTGTTTAAGGATGGCTATCCCTTACACACACCCACACTCACCAATGCAGGTACCCATCCACTCCGGATTCCATGGGTGACTATTCTGCTATATCCTTCAATAACTCTGAAGATCTGGTCAATCAAGCCGAGTACGAAGATGACGAAGGTTGTGAAGTACCAGGGGAACTAGCCAGACTTCTACAGCAAGAGGAAAGGGCCATCTTACTGCACGAAGAGTCATTGGAAACTGTCAACTTGGGGACCGAGGAAGACCGGAAGGAGGTGCAAGTGGGTGCCAATCTAGAACCAAGTGTCAAGGAGCGCCTGATACAGTTGTTGAATGAGTATGTTGAAATCTTCGCTTGGTCTTATGAAGACATGTCGGGTTTAGACACAGACATCGTGGTTCACCGTCTCCCCACAAGAGAGGATTGTCCACCGATCAAGCAAAAAGTCCGCCGAATGAGGCCTGACATGTCCGAAAAGATCAAAGTAGAAGTAATGAAGCAATTCGATGCTGGCTTTCTGGCTGTTACGTCCTATCCTCAATGGGTTGCTAACATCGTGCCAATACCTAAGAAAGATGGCAAAGTTAGGATGTGTGTGGACTACCGGGATTTGAATAGAGCCAACCCCAAAGATGATTTTCCACTTCCACACATTGACATTTTGATCGACAATACAGCTCAGCACAAAGTGTTTTCCTTCATGGATGGATTCTCGGGCTACAATCAAATCAAAATGGCCCCCGAGGATATGGAGAAGACAACTTTTGTCACGCAATGGGGCACTTTCTGTTACAAGGTGATGCCGTTCGGACTGAAGAACGCTGGGCCAACTTATCAACGCGCCATGGTAGCTTTGTTTCATGATATGATACATCATGAGATTGAAGTTTATGTAGACGATATGATAGCTCGGTCACAAACAGAGGAGGAGCACCTTGAACATCTAGAAAAGCTGTTTACCAGGTTGAAAGAATACAAACTCAGGCTGAATCCAAGTAAGTGTACTTTTGGAGTTAGGTCTGGTAAACTTCTAGGATTCATTGTAAGCAACAAAGGCATTGAAGTCGATCCAGTAAAAGTGAAAGCAATACAAGAGATGCCTGCTCCCCGTACTGAAAAGGAGGTTAGAGGGTTCTTGGGGCGCTTGAACTATATTGCCGGATTCATCTCTCATCTGACTTCTACCTGTGAGCCGATTTTCAAACTCTTGAAGAAAGATCAGGTAGTCGAATGGAACGACGATTGCCAAGCTGCTTTTGATAGAATCAAGGAGTATTTGCTAGAACCTCCTATTATGATGCCACCCGTCGAAGGAAGACCATTGATCATGTATCTGACTGTCTTGGATAACTCAATGGGGTGTGTTTTGGGCCAGCATGACGAGTCTGGTCGAAAAGAGCATGCTATTTATTACCTTAGCAAAAAGTTTACCGACTGTGAGACTCGCTACTCACTGCTCGAGAAAACTTGCTGCGCTTTGGTATGGGCTGATCGCCGACTAAGGCAGTATATGTTGACTCATACTACCTTGTTGATTTCCAAAATGGATCCTATCAAGTATATCTTCGAAAAGCCCGCCTTATCTGGATGGATAGCTAGATGGCAAATGATCCTAACTGAGTATGACATCCAGTACACCACCCAAAAGGCTATAAAAGGGAGTGTACTAGCTGACCATCTGGCTCATCAAGCTATCGAAGATTATCAACCCATGAGATTTGACTTCCCAGACGAGGACATCATGAATTTGGACAACATTGAAGGTAACGGACCGTATGACGGACCCGAAAAGGGATCCCGATGGACCCTGTACTTTGATGGTGCTTGAAATGCACTTGGAAACGGTATCGGCGCAGTACTCATTTCTCCGGAAGGATGTCACACACCTTTCACGGCCCGACTTTGCTTCAGCTGCACAAACAACATGGCTGAGTATGAAGCTTGCATCTTTGGTCTCAAGGCTGCTATAGACTTGGGGATCAAATCTTTGATCGTATTTGGGGACTCGGCTTTGGTTATCAGTCAAATCAAAGGAGAGTGGGATACCAAGCATCCTAATCTTATCCCATACAAAGAACATGTCCTGACATTGCTGCCTCATTTCGAGCAGATTACTTTCGAGCATTTCCCGCGAGAAGAAAATCAGCTAGCAGATGCTCTGGCTACAATGTCTTCCATGTTTAAACTCAACTGGGATAACGAGGCTCCCCAAATCACCATCGAGCGAATGGATGAACCCGCGCATTGTCACGAGATTAATACCGAAGAAGTAGTGGAACAACCCTGGTTCCATGAAATCAAAAGGTATCTCGAGACTAGAGATTATCCCGAAGGAGCTTCCGTAAATGACAAGAAGTTCTTAAGGAAATTCGATGCTAAGTTCTTCCTGAGCAACGACATCCTTTACAAATGGAGCCATGATTGCGTATTACTCCGATGCATAGACAAAGCTGAAGCAGAGTTGATCATGACTGAGATACACAGCGGCACATTTGGAACTCACTTGAGCGGGCATACAATGGCTAAGAAGATCTTAAGGGTAGGCTATTACTGGTCTACCATGGAAGCTGTCTGCCATCAACATTCCCGTACTTGCCACAAATGTCAAGTCTACGCTGATAAAGTTCATATCCCTCCGGTTCCTCTCAACGTTCTGACTGCTCCTTGGCCATTTGCAATGTGGGGCATTGACATGATTGGAGAGATCAAGCCCACGGCTTCCAACGGACATCGCTTCATCCTGGTTGCCATTGACTATTTCACCAAATGGGTCGAAGCAGCTTCCTTCGCCTCTGTTACTAAAAATATGGTTGCCCGCTTCATCAAGAAAAATCTCATATGTCGGTATGGTGTTCCAGACAGGATCATCACAGACAACGGTACAAATCTGAATAACACAATGATCACCGCATTGTGCAAACAGTTCAAGATTTATCATCACAATTCATCTCCCTATCAGCCGAAGATGAACGGTGCTGTTGAAGCTGCGAACAAAAACATTAAGAAGATCATTCAGAAAATGACAGTCACTTACAAAGACTGGCATGAGATGTTACCGTTTGCTCTACACGGATACCGTACGACGGCACGTACTTCAACCGGGGCAACCCCATTTTCTTTGGTATATGGCATGGAAGTTGTCCTGCCTATAGAAGTTCAGATTCCTTCTCTAAGGATTATGAAAGAAGCAGGTTTGAATGAAGATGATTGGATGCAGACCCGACTTGATCAACTCAATTTGATCGACGAGAAGCGACTCGCTGCTATATACCATGGTCAGACGTATCAAAAACGGATGATCAAGGCCTTCAATAAAAAAGTCAGGCGTCAAGTGTATCAAGTCGGAGATCTCGTAATCAAGCGGATTATCTTGCCGCAAAGTGATCCCAGGGGCAAATGGACTCCTACATATGAAGGACCATTTGTGATCAAGAGCATATTTTCTGGTGGTGCAATGATTCTAACCACCATGGACAGCGACGATTTGCCGCACCCTGCGAACGCAAACATAGTCAAAAGATACTACGCGTAAACTAACCCGACAAGTTGAAAACCCGAAAGGGAGGCTTGGGCAAAAATGGGCATCCCGGTGAACCGAAAACCCGAAAGGGCGGTTCAGGCAAAAATTAGGGATAAAAACAAAAAAAAATCTGTACACCCGGCAAGTCGAAAACCCGAAAGGGCGGCTTGGGCAAAAAGGGGTTTCCCGGTGGATCGAAAACCTGAAAGGGCGATTCAGGCAAAAGTTAGGGAATTAAAGCGTATGACTATGTCTCGTCGGATCACTTCAAAGACAATTTCTTCATCAACCGGTTCCAGGTTTCTGATCAATCCAGTCATCGGAAAACGAAGCATTGAATGGACTGATATTTAGAGTTGGGAAGGATATATCGGAATGGAATCCCATAGAATTATTTCGAATAGCCATCTTTATTTTGTATAAATCTTTCAATATTTACGACAAAATCCTCTTACTAGGATGATTGTCTCCTTTGTACAAATATATCCAGAGAAAGTTAATACAAATACTTTTCCCAGAAATTTGTGTCATTTCCTTTTTCTTTTCCTCTTGCACTAATTGTTTTATTTTGAGAAACGTCCAATGTTTTGTTAAATAGGCATATGCATTTGAACATAACCATTTCCTTATAAATCCAGAAAGAGGATTACTGATAGGTTGAAGGTGCAGTTGGATATCTTGATACCCTTTCAAAGGAAACCCCTAGGAGATTTGGAATCCATATCCCCAGCAAGTCTTGAGGCTTATCCCCAGTAGATTTTGGAAGCTTATCCCCTACAGAGTACAGACGTCTCTCCCGAGCTTTATTCAAAGTTATTCCTCACAAGGGATTATAACTGGGTTATCCTCAGCTTATTGCCGCGGAAGATCGCACTCGCCAAAATTCTTCCTATCCCCAGTGGAGTTCATCAGAGTTCCCCAACATAGCTTATCAATACAATCACCAGCCAGAGAATCCTCCGGAACTCAATTCCCCTCAGAACTAAGTTTCAATCCCCAGCGGAGCTAGACTAGTGAACCTTCTCCCCACAGAGTTACTTCCCACCAAACTGAAGATTCTCAGTCTTACCTCCCCAGCATGAGTCTATTAGATTAGAACTCCCCAGTAGAAGTCATCAGGAATTCTCTTCCCCAGCAGCAGCCAAGGAATTATTCGTCCCGACAGCAGTCAAGATGCTTTTATCTTCAGCCATCTCGGATTCATCTATCCTAAGCAAGATAGCTCATCGGCTTACATGGGCATTCATTCACATTCATATCATATAACATACGTTGCATCGTGCATCATGACATTGCATACCACTAACTCTTTACCTTTTCAGGTAAGACCAGTCGACAGACTAAAATCATTATCCTCCGAGATTCTTTCCAGGAATAGTTCAGATGTGACCCATGACATGGCAACATTCTAATGCGTATTCCAGATTTATCCAGATGCAGTTTTACATGGACGCATCATCAGGAAACCCTACACCGGTTCCTCTTTAACTTCAAGATTTCTTAAAACAGTTCACAGGTTCTCCAAGTAACGGATGTTAACCTATCGCTTGTTCAGTTTCTTCTCAAGACTTCTGAAAACAGTTTATGGATTCTTCCCAACAACGGATGTTAATCTATCAACTTGTTCAGATGCAACCTTTGAAAACAGTTTATGTATGCTTCCCAACAACGGATGCTGCTCTATTTCTTATTCAACTTCAAGATTTCTGAAAACAGTTCACGGGTTCTCCAAGTAACGGATGTTAACTTATCGCTTGTTCAGTTTCTTCTCAAGACTTCTGAAAACAATTTACGGGTTCTCTAAATAACGGATGTTAACCTATCGCTTGTTCAGTTTCTTCTCAAGACTTCTGAAAACAGTTTATGGATTCTTCCCAACAACAGATGTTAATCTATCAACTTGTTCAGATGCAACCTTTGAAAACAGTTTACGGACGCTTCCCAACAACGGATGCTGCTCTATTGCTTATTCAACTTCAAGATTTCTTAAAACAGTTTATGGATTCTTCCCAACAACGGATGTTAATCTATCGCCTGTTCAGACTCTTCTTAACTTCTGAAAACAGTTTACGGATTCCTCCCAACAACGGATGTCAATCTATTGCTTATTCGGACCCCTAGTTCAGATGTGGTTCAAAACATGGACACCTTTCTGATACTCATTTCCAGATGGCATCTTTAAGACCATCCCCTACAAGTTTCTGTCACTCTTCCAGATGGCATCGTTAAGCCCATCTCCAAATGGCATCTCTAAGCCCATTCCCGCATCCATTGCTTTGACGAGTGCAAATTTAAGGGCACTCTAGTGTCCAATCTCCTTTTACCCTCGAGTCGCGAAAGGCAAACTTGCCAATCTAACTCTTCGGATTCAAGAAGATTGAACAGGGGCAACTGTTGTACCCCAAAATTTTCCCTCCCATTTCTCAATAATTTCTCATCACAAAGCCTTTGGAACTCAAGATCCAGTTAGGGTTTCATCTGCTCAAGACTTCTCCTTGCACTGTTGACCCAAATTAGGGTTTGTGTTTGCACAAAGATGTTTTGACCTAAAATGCCTAAGATGACTTTCATGCTTCATATTGAACTCCCAAGTTTATCCACCTCAAGTTTCAAGTCTTGATTCCAAATTTTGCCCAGTCAATTGGACAGTTGACCTAGAAATCAACTGTATTGGGGAAAAAGTCAACTGTGGCCAATTGACAGTCAAACCCGTTGAAAATTGACCCACATCAATATTATGAACTCACATGGACAATTTGATCAAGTTTGGATCACAATTCCACAAGAAATTTGATCAGATCATCCAAAGGGCAAAATGGTCATTTTTAGGGTTTTGACTGCACAAAGGCAATTTTTGACTGTTTGACCTAGCAAATGGAAAACCAAGCTCACATATGGACTCAAGGACCCCATGGAATTGTCTTGACATGCTCAACAAGTTCAAAAGATCCCAAGTACACAAGATTGACAGTTGAATTTCCCAGTCAATTGATCAATTTTGACTGTATACTGAAAAGTCAAACTTTGACTTTTTTGGTCAAAATCAAGAGTCAAGATTCATTTTTCATCAAAACATGCCAAATCATGAAACTTGTTCATCAAGAAATCAAGAAATGCAAATTAGGGTTTGAAATGAAGATTTTTCATAACTTAGAATTTTTCTAAGTTCTGAAAAACCCTAATTTTTTCCTAACTTTGCCCCACTTTCTCACCAAGATTCATTTGGATTCAAGAAAAAGTCAAAACATGAAAGTTGTAGCCTATTGCATAATCTACAACTTTGATTCATAAAGTTTTCCCAAAAGAGGCTTGTATCTCAAGTTACAATTTTTGGAACAAGGGTACCAAACCATTCTTAACTTAGTGAAAATTTGACCTATTTTAGGCAAGGTTTTTACCTAACTTCAAGACCATTTTTCACATACTTCCACTTGGAATTTCAATTTGAATTTCAAAGATGGATTGTAGCACACATTCCAAGCTTTCCAAAATGTACAAGAACTCATCAAACAACCTCATGACTTGAGAGAATCGAATTTTGCAATATGGGAAAAACTCACTTTTGTTATGACCAATTTCCATGTTCATACACATTGCCATTTTCAAGTCAGCTTGGTTTATGCTACATTATAGGCCTCTAATCCCATTTGCACTCAATAATTTAATGCATACTCATTGTGCCAAAGCCTTATTTTGTGTGTCCAAACATTATTTGCAAGATTAAGTCATTTTTAGATAAAGCATAATATCCATTTTTTAAAAGTTAAACTTTATGTCAAAGTTGCAAATCAGCAAGTACATTTGAAATCTCTTTGGCACAAGTTTAGGACTAATCACACTGATCAATGCCAAGGTTTGCAGCACATTAGGGGGGCCTCTAGCTGTCTAAAACTAAAAGTGGACATTTGCTTGCTTAAGTGTGAAGAAAGCTAGCATAACACAACACAACTTTCATCTCAGCACAAAAGAGCTTAAGAAAATACTTTGTACACTTCCTAAACATCCATCCTAAGCTAGAACACGAGCTAACCAAGTCCCAAACACTCTCACTCACAAAATCACCATTGAACTGCACAAAAACAAGGCCTGCTGCAGTTTGAGTTCCAACTCTCATCCCTTTCATGCATTCTTGCTAAAACCACCTCAAATACATCCCATAACATCCCTTGAAGCTAATCAAAACCTCAAACACGACCTGTAACACTCCCAGGCATCATCACCATTTTCATTTTCTTGTTTTGCAGTTGAAGTTCTGTAGCTCGATTCAAAAGGTTTCAAGACAAAGTAAAGCTTGGAATAGCATCCCTGGACATCAAGGAAGTTGTACCAATCATCACCTTGCTCTGAAAGTGCCTCCATCATCAGATACAACTTCAACTGAACAGGTATATTCTTGAACTTCTATCTCTCAATGTAGGCATCATTAGCTCTAAGTTTGTGAATAAGAAGTGATCTACTCATGCCCCTGAAACTGTACATACCTTTACTTTTCATTTATATTATGTATGCTTAGAGAATTTGATGTCTGAACTTGGAATAAATATTAGGTTAAGAATTGGGGGAGAAGAAATTCTCTCTCATTTCTGAGAGTTAAAACATGTTCTTTATATGTGTGAATTCGTGAGAAGATGCTTAACATTTTTGGTGTTGTAAGTTTTTGCTAAAACTCAAAGAATCAGGACCTTGCAATGGAAGAAAAGAGGCGCGTGTTTTTGTTCAAACAGAAGTCTGGAGGTTGAAGAAGCTCCACGTGGGCTGGGCTTTGTTTCTCATTTCTTTTTACACCATTTTGTTACTTTGACACCCCCTAGGCCCATTTGACTTATTTTTATGATTTTTTGATTTTTTGTTTTTGTTCCTGATTTATTTATTTTTCCTAATAATATTAAAAACATAAAAAATATTTTTTACACCATTTTTATATTTTTTAGGCATTTATTTGATTATATTGATATTTGTATATAAATAAGTACATAATATTATTATTTAGAATAAATGGAAAAAATAATGTAAACACATTTTATTTTCATTTTTATTTTGTTTTATCTTCTTAAAATATTTTATATAAAATATACTTTTTTTTAAATATTAAATATTATTATTTTTGTATATATAATACATATTTAGAAATTAATACAAATATATATATATATATTTATTAGAATATTTAGTAAATAATACAAGAATATATACATTTTTATTTTTATTTAATAATTGATAGTAAAAATACATTTTGACAAATATACTTCATTTTTTTTTCATATATAATTGATAAATATTTGTATATATCAAACAATTATTACATTTATTTAAGAAATTAGGGTTTTTGCCCTAAATACATAAAAATACCCAAAATTAATACCTTTTTATTTTGTTTATTTGACATAAAAATACCTTTTTTCATATACATGAAAAACAGTTTTGGCATCTTGCATATTTATTTTATTTCCATTTAATTTGTGCAATTAAATATCTTGTAAATAATTCCAAATTGATGTAATAGCTAGGTTTAAATTCCTTGTCAAATACCCCCCATTTGAACATTTGTACCCCCCTTCCCATATTGTGTTGTAATAGCTTAGGAAATTTAAATTTCGCACTTTATTGCTTTCTAAATATACCATGTTAGAATTAGGGTTTGTATGCAAATAAAAACAACAAAATAGTTTGACCTAATTTCAAGATAATCAAAGCATGAAAATGGACAACACATATCACACTTGCACCCCTAGGGTATCCCACTTGTTACCTTCAATAAATGGGCCATATTGCATGTTAGGTCTCTTTGGGCAAAACAAATACAATTCAAATGATCATAGTCCCTCGATGACGCTTTCGAAAGTTGCCTAAAAATGATCAAGTCCCTTAAAGAAAAATTGCCCAAAGATACTTGGCACCATTGCAATCATGGTCTAAACAATGACCCGCGCCCGTCCCTTTCACATCCTAATACAAGATTGTCCACCAAATGCAATGGTGGAACAAAATTGTTAAAAGGGTTAAAACATAGCAATAATCTTTGAGAACTTTAGGGTAGATATCTCTTAAGTACTTGTCAACTTGCAAAACAAAACACTTGCCTACTTTTCAAACCACCTTTCACAAACACTTTCAAAACAAACTTTCAAAAAACCTTGAAACATCTTTTCAAAAAGACGAACACCTTTTGTAAAACATTCGAGTAAAGAATTGTTACAAGGGTAGCCTAGACAAGGCATCTTTTTCAAAACATTTTCAAAACCACACACAAAGCACCATTTCAAACAATTGGAAACCAAGGCAAGTTGATCTAAGCAAGTACCTAAGAGCCCATGGATAACCATGGATAGAAAGGGTGCTAATACCTTCCCTTTCTATAATCTACTCCCCGAACCCAAGAAAAAATCTCAAAGGTTTTTGCTGTGCTTTTTAAACCTTTCCTTAGGATAAAATAAAAAGTCGGTGGCGACTCTTGCTCAACCAAAACATTTGCGAAAACAAACGCAAAACCATAGTCAGTTCTCCCACCGTATCACAGAGGGCATATTGCTTGTCATTTCCATATATCATGAATAAAGACATTGGACGTTTTTCGCATTTCAAATCTTGTGCTCCCTTTATTTCTTTCTTTCTTTATATATTGCAAAACAGCTATATTTATACACACACTCACCCATACAGGTTTCAATCCACTCTGGATCTCACTGGTAACGACTCTGCTACTGCCAGTTATGACTTCGAAAATCTGATCAACTTAGCTGAAGACGAAGGTGAAGATAATTGCGAAGTGCCTGGTGAGCTTGCAAGACTGTTACTCCAGGAAGAGAGGGCCATTCAGCCACATGAAGAGCCATTGGAAACGATAAATCTGGGTACTGAGGCAGACAGAAAGGAAGTCAAGATTGGTGCCAATCTGGGGCTCAGCATAAAACAACGGTTGATCCAGATGTTACATGATTATGTGGAAATCTTTGCCTGGTCCTACGAAGACATGCCTGGGTTGGATACTGACATTGTGGTCCATCACTTGCCTATCAAGGAAGAATGCCCTCCGGTTAAGCAAAAGGTCCGCCGTATGCGTCCAGAGATGTCCGAGAAGATCAAAGCTGAGGTTATGAAGCAATTCGTTGCCGGGTTTCTAGCAGTGACTTCTTACCCTCAGTGGGTTGCCAACGTGGTTCCAATTCTGAAGAAGGATGGTAAGGTCAGAATGTGTGTCGACTACTGGGATCTGAACAGGGCCAGCCCCAAGGATGATTTCCCTCTACCTCACATTGACGTTCTTGTCGACAATACTGCTCAGCACAAGGTGTTCTCCTTCATGGATGGTTTTTCAGGTTACAATCAGATCAAGATGGCTCCTGAAGATATGGAAAAGACTACCTTTGTCACTCAGTGGGGCACCTTCTTCTACAAGGTCATGCCTTTCGGGTTGAAAAATGCTGGGGCAACCTACCAACGTGCCATGGTTGCTTTATTTCACGACATGATCCACCATGAGATTGAAGTGTATGTCGATGATATGATTGCAAGGTCCCAAATAGAGGAGGAACACCTTGACCACCTGCAAAAGCTGTTTGACCGTCTAAAGTTGTACAAGCTGAGATTGAACCCGAACAAGTGCACCTTCGGGGTAAGATCGGGAAAGTTGCTAGGCTTCGTCGTAAGTGACAAGGGTATTCAAGTGGACCCTGCCAAGGTTAAAGCCATTCAAGAGATGCCAGTTCCCAAGACAGAGAAAGAAGTCAGAGGCTTTCTAGGACGTCTGAATTACATTGCCCGATTCATCTCACACCTAACTGCTACCTGTGAACCAATCTTCAAGCTGCTGAAGAAAGATCAAGTAGTACGTTGGAATGATGAATGTCAGGCCGCTTTCGACAGAATCAAAGAGTATCTCCAAGAACCATCCATCCTTATGCCACCGGTTGAAGGGAGACCTCTAATACTATACCTGACAGTACTTGACAGCTCAATGGGGTGTGTGCTGGGGAAGCATGACGAGTCTGGCCGAAAAGAGCACGCCATTTATTACCTTAGCAAAAAGTTTACTGACTGTGAGACTCGATACTCACTGCTCGAGAAAACTTGCTGCGCTTTGGTATGGGCTGCTCGCCGGCTGAGACAGTATATGCTGACTCACACTACCTTGTTGATTTCAAAGATGGATCCAATAAAGTACATATTCGAAAAGCCTGCTCTGTCTGGGAGAATAGCAAGATGGCAGATGATCTTGACAGAATACGATATCCAGTACACGACTCAGAAAGCTATCAAAGGAAGTGTATTGGCAGACCACTTGGCACACCAGGCAGTAGACGACTATCAGTCAATGAACTTCGAGTTTCCAGACGAGAGCATCATGATAGTGACTGATTGTGAAGTACCTGGACCGGATGAAGGACCTGAGGAAGGATCCCGATGGTCTATGAACTTTGACGGAGCCTCCAACGCTTTGGGTAACGGTATCGGCGCTGTGATCATATCCCCTCAAGGCACTCATACTCCACTTACTGCCCGGCTATGTTTCAACTGCACCAACAACATGGCGGAGTATGAGGCATGCATCATGGGTCTTCAAGCTGCGATCGACTTAAGGATCAAGTTTCTGAGTGTCTTCGGAGATTCCGCTCTCGTGATCAATCAGATCAAAGGCGAGTGGGATACGAAACATTCGAATCTTATCCCTTACAGAGAATGTGTGTTGACATTGATCCCCCATTTCACAGATATAACTTTTGAACACTTCCCAAGAGAGGAGAATCAGTTGGCGGACGCGTTAGCTACGATGTCTTCCATGTTCAAAGTCAAGTGGGACAATGAGGCTCCCCGGATCATCATATGGAAACTGGATGAACCTGCATACTGTTGTGATCTTGAAACTGAGGAGGTAACTGAAAAACCTTGGTATCATGAGGTGAAGAGATACTTGGAAGCTCAAGAATACCCTGAGGGTGCATCTGTCAATGACAAGAAGTTTCTGAGAAGGTTCACTGCAAAGTTCTTCCTCAGCAACTGCATTCTCTACAAGCGAAACCATGATTCAACTTTACTGCGTTGTGTGGACAAGACTGAAGCAGAAAGAATCATGGCAGCGCTACATGAAGGTACCTTTGGAACACATTCCAATGGACATACCATGGCAAAGAAGATCCTTCGGGCAGGATATTTCTGGTCCACGATGGAAGCTGATTGTTACCAATATTCTCGGACATGTCATAAGTGCCAGATATACGCAGATAAGGTGCATGTTCCTCCAGTTCCTTTGAACGTCCTGACAGCACCTTGGCCTTTTGCAATGTGGGGCATTGATATGATCGGCGAGATTAAACCTACAGCATCCAACGGGCATCGCTTCATCCTGGTGGCGATTGATTACTTTACAAAGTGGGTTAAAGCAGCTTCTTATGCTACTGTAACCAAGAACGTCGTGGCACGGTTCATTCGGCACAATCTGATCTGTCGATACAGCGTCCCAGAAAGGATCATTACGGACAACGGTACCAATCTCAATAACAAGATGATCACTGAGCTCTGCGAGCAATTCAAGATACAGCACCACAACTCTTCTCCTTACCGGCCGAAGATGAATGGGGTTGTAGAAGCAGCGAATAAGAATATCAAAAAGATTGTGCAGAAGATGCCAGTGACCTATAAAGATTGGCACGAGATGTTACCGTTTGCGCTTCATGGGTACCGTACCTCAGCAAGGACGTCAACCGGGGAAACTCCCTTCTCCTTGGTCTACGGTATGGAGGCAGTCTTGCCGATTGAAGTCCAGATACCCTCTCTCCGGATAATGAAGGATGCAGATCTGAGCAAAGATGACTGGATCCAGACTCGACTTGATCAATTAAACCTAATTGACGAAAAGAGACTCACTACTATATGTCATGGTCAAACGTACCAAAAACGGATGATCAGGGCATTTAACAAGAAAGTCAGACCACAAGAGTATCAAGTTGGGGACCTGGTAATCAAGCGCATCATCCTTCCTCAAAGTGATCCCAGGGGCAAATGGACCCCCACATACGAAGGGCCATTTGTGGTTAAACATGTGTTCTCAGGAGGAGCCATGATCCTAACCACCATGGATGGTGACGACCTTCCTCACCCCGCCAATGCAGACATAGTAAAAAGATACTACGCATGATAAAAGACCCGCTAGGTTGACATACCTAGGCAAAAATTAGGGCTTCCCGGCGAACCAAAAGGGTTCGGGCAAAATGAGGGATGAAATAAAAAAACTGTACACCCGGCAAGTCGAAAACCTGAAAAGGCGGCTTGGGCAAAAATGGGTATCCCGGTGGACTGAAAACCCAAAAGGGCGGTCCAGGCAAAATTTAGGGATTAAAGCGTAATACTATGTCTCATTGGATCACTTTGCATCCAGAATCCGGTATCACTATCAAGTTCAAACGACATCGATCAATCAGCTTCATCGTCGATTGAGCAGCAAAGTGATGAGACGCTCGAAGATATAAAGGCGATAGCAGAGTTGGAACCCAGTGGGATTATTCTTTTCACATAGATGTTTTGTTTCCCCTTTTCCACAAAATTGTATAAACTCTGTTGTTCGGCGGCGTCCTCTCACTAGGACGTCAGCCTCTTGTACAAAAACGCCTATTTTCAGGCAATTCAAAAATCAATATAAATTCACTTTTCAGACAAATTGCCATTTGTTTTTCCTTTTTCTGTTTTGTTTTGCGAAGAACGTCCAAAGGTTCAATTTGTGATATATGCATTTGACACTAACTGCTAATTCATAAATATTTGCATGCGAAACAAAGGATTAATTACAGGTAACATTAGAAACAGGGGCAATAATGAGTTGTCTAAGCGATCTAATTGCTTTGTCCACCAAGGTACCAAGGTAAGTTCGGCTGAAGAATGCAACCAGGATATCTTAATTCCCTAGAGAGTGAGCCAGCAAGTCAACGTACTCTCCCCAAGCAGAGTTAGCCTACTCAGTCAGCCTTATGGAAATTGGGTATCCCCAACAGATCTCAACATTCCTCGGCGGAGTATACAAACATTATTAACAAGCATCCCCGACAGTCTTGATCTAAGATTGTTCCCCGACGGTATACAGACATTCAATGGAGCCACTTCCCCCGTGCAGTTCAAAAATCTCCCCAGGAGAGTCCAGTCCAAAAGTTTCCCCAGGAAAGTGGAATCCATCTCCCCAGCAGGAAGCTTATCCCCAGTAGATTCTGGAAGCTTGTCACCTGCAGAGCACGAACGCGTCTCCCGGTTTTTGTTTGAAAGTTATTTCCCCACCAGGATATAACTGGGTTATCCTCAGCCAATTACCACAGAAAGATCGTCCCCGACGAAGTCTTCCTATCCCCCAGTGGAGTTCATCAATTCCTTCAACATAACTCAACAATGGTATCCCCAGCGGAGTTATCATCAGCATCTCAGCAAAGTACATTTCTTTCCCCACAGAGTTCACTCCCCGCAGAGCATTCTATTCGCCAAAGTTTATTCCCCAACAGAGTCGTCTTCCCCTACCAGTATTCTCGCAACCATCATCCCTAGCGGAAACAACGAAGCACTATCCTTCAACATCAGCCCAGGATCTAACTTCCTGGCACCCGTCAAGGATTTACTTTCCTAGACAAAAACATATATTCATAAACATCATATCTTCATACATTATAGCATGCACATACGCATCATGAACATACAATCCCATTTATTCTGAGAATGTCATGCATCATGACATCGCATACAACTAACGTTTTGTCTTTTCAGGACAAAGGTCAATACAAAGATAATTACTACCAACTGTCGTGATTCCAGATCCGATTCCTGTATCTTGCCAGGGTGTATCTGTTGACGACCAATTCCAGACTCGATTCCTGTATCTTACCAGGGCACGTCTGAAGAGTTTGAGGATCCGATTCCTGTATCTTGCTAGGGTGTATCTGTTGACGACTAACATTACCAGACTCGATTCCTGTATCCTGCCAGGGCACGTCTGAAGAGTTTGAGGATCCGATTCCTGTATCTTGCCAGGGTGTATCTGTTGACGACTAACATTACCAGACTCGATTCCTGTACCTTGCCAGGGCACGTCTGAAGAGTTTGAGGATCCGATTCTTGTATCTTGCCAGGGTGTATCTGTTGACGACTAACATTACCAGACTCGATTCCTGTATCTTGCCAAGGCACGTCTAAAGAGTTTGAGGATCCGATTCCTGTATCTTGCCAGGGTGTATCTGTTGACGACTAACATTACCAGACTCGATTCCTGTATCCTGCCAGGGCACGTCTGAAGAGTTTGAAGATATGATTCCTGTATCTTGCCAGGGTGTATCTGTTGACGACTAACATTACCAGACTCGATTCCTGTATCTTTCCAGGGCACGTCTGAAGAGTTCGAAGATCCGATTCCTGTATCTTGCCAGGGTGTATCTGTTGATGGATATATTATCCGGACTCGATTCCTGTATCTTTCCAGGGCACGTCTGAAGAGGTTAAAGATTCAATTCCTGTATCCATCCATGGCACATCTAC